>CM061349.1:80632260-81855117 GCA_030867105.1 Liasis olivaceus
AGGGTAAGCAAGGTATTCATTAAATCCAAATGTCCATTAATTCTGCCATGACATGATTGCATCAATTTATGCACAGTAATGTGTAAAACCATGTAATAACCATGTATAAATGGCATCTTTTGTAGTAAAGCCTTGATCTAACAGTTATACTCCCCATACAATGAACATTCTATTAAAAGGAAGAGGAATCTGAGTGCAAAATTTGTCCATTGTATCTGAAGTTGTCTAAAGCAAGGTCCATTATACTGCTTTGCATTTGTAAGGACCCATCCTTATTTTCCAGTACAGGTAGTCCTCTTTAGTGACCACAATTGGAACCAGGATCAGTTGTCACTAAGTGAAACCACAGCTGTGCTTATGATCTTACTTCAGCTTTCCTTTGCTTTACAGACCTGCAAAAGTTGTAAATGCAAGGATTGGTTGTAAAGTTACTTTTTCATCACCATCGTAACAGCAAACAGTTACTAAACAATGACTACCTGTATGCTCCTAGGCAAAGAAGGGGAAAGAGGTACAGCGCAATCAGACTAGCAACATTCTGTTATCATAGCCAATCTCAATAAAAGTATTTTTAGCTTTTCTGTGAAGTTGATTTCTGAGTGTTGTCTGTCTAGTGGGGCTGATGACAAGTGATTTCTCTGATTCCTGTTCAGTAGTGATTATAGATGTACTTTGCTTCTTTTGTCTCTGGTGCAAAACATTCTTGGATGAATGCTCTGTGCATGAAATAGTTGGTTTTGGGTGGCCTGCGCTCAGAACTAAAAATGCATGTTTCAGATGTATTGGTACAGGCATAGAGTGCTCCAAACAGGAATGGTTGCCAAGAACACTGGCAGAGAGGAAGGATGGAGGGAGGGAGGGAAGGAAAGGTGCCGAGATCAATGTCTGGATGGACAGCTGGGATGTCCTGGAATAGCAGCAGCAGTGGCTGAGGAGAGGATGAGAAGGCTCTGGGGGCAGTTAGAGTGGTGGGACATGTTACATTCGGCCATTCACAATGACTGTGAAGAGGGAGAAAAGGCCCTGGAAAGGACAGGCAGGCCAGCGGGAGATGCTGCACTCAGAGATACTGAAGGAAAGAAGGACATTGTGTTGAGGTGGTATTTCCCAATCTAGCCTGCAGCCCTTGATTTCCTGGGTTGAACTTGCAAAAGTGGTGCCATCTGCTGGTCATTTGTCCATGTCCATAAGACACATAAAATCACAGAAGCAGTGAGATAAAAGTTAAAAAAGAGAAATCCCTCCCCTTCCCCCATAATACATGACCTAACATAAGATCTGTATTTCTCTGTGCTGAGACCTTAAGGAAAGGTGGATGGTATTCTAAGGGTAAATAAGAGTTAAGGGTGATCCCTGAGACTCAGTTCAGCTCAAGCTGATGCAGAAATTGCTGGCCAGTTGCAATTCAAGCACTACAGAAGGGTAACCAATTGTGAAACACTGCCCTCAGCAAATCACCATTGAAAATTTATATAAATTAAATTGGTTAAGTATCACAGCCATACGGGGGCAATGTCTTTACATGTTATTTTTTCCCTTTTGCTCTTTTTAAAATAACTACGCTGAATTATTTTAGAAAAAACTTCTCTTGAATTTGTACAAAAACAGGAGGAAAGGGATTTAATTGATGCCAGCGCTCCAACTCCATACTTCAAAAGGAGTTTAATCAGTTATTATCTCTTGTTCCCATGACCACTGCTCTACTTCTTTGCTTTCAGTTGGGATATTCTCTCCAAATCTATATGCACAATCTCTTATTGCAAAACTGGGGTTATATAGGCTGTCCTTGAAATAGTTCAAAATTGGCTTCCATAAACAAATTCCTTTCTGCACAATCTACAGCTACCTTCATAGTGTCTACGCTTACATCGACTGCAACTCTTTATCTCTTCTCAGATCAAGTGGGGGTAGGAATACTCCAAGTGGCTTTTTTGTAATTATGATGGGCAATTACCTTGCAAAGAAAAGCAATTCCTGAACCTGAACTAAACAATGAAAACCACTTAAAATCCTTTTTTTCCCCCTCTCTTCAAACAAATCTATGTGAGATAGGAGTAATGGGCATGTTTTACTTCAGAAGTGCCATAGCCTTCAAATAAATGTCTGTTAGCTATTTATGTTTGTCTTTAACAATGGAAAATCGTGGCTCATGAACCATAGGCTAAGGTTCAGTTCTGTATTATTCAGCAGAAGATTTGTAAACTCTACAGGTCCAAAGGTGTCTACTGAATATTCTCTGGAATTGATCAAAATAGGATGACCCCTTGCACACAAAACACATGCCAGCATTGGAGCAATCATCATTGGCATCGCTGTGTTCCAATGAAAACTATGCATTTTCCATGTAAAACACAAATGTTGCCTAAGATAAAAAACAACCATTGTTATTTATGACTGTGGGCAAACAAAACACTGCATGCACAGATAACCTTAATTTTAACATGAGCTATAATTTTGATTTGATAGTTCAGATTTTAAAATGGTAAAAGAGACAAAAAGCAAGACAAAAGAATTAGGGTTTAAGGAAAGGTATTAACACCCCGATTAACGTACTTACTGAAATCTGTCAATTTGTCACTCTTTAAAAGAGTTTTAATCTACCACTTAAAATTACTAAACATGCAGTACACGCTGAACTAGCCTTGTTTACTTAAGTATTCCATTTATCAAGTGTTATCCCAAGAGACTGAATATTAATTCTGTGTATTATGAAACCTCCACCAGCAGAAGAGATGATGAAACCTGGCTTATGTTTTTTATGAGCCTGGCTAAAGCCATGTGGCAAATAACCTGTCCGAACAGGTCATTGTGCTTCAGAACAATATGGGCTTATCTACTCCATCTTCTAGCTGGAGCTTAAGCTGCCTTGTTTTGTAAGGACAAGTCCTCGTGATGCAACCTTGGTTTTATTCCCAGTCCACATCTGAAAGTAAAGTGGTGTTTTCCACCTTCTCCCAACACAAGCCATGCTGCATGCTTGTGCAGCATGTTTATGGAGCTTCAGCAGCAGATGATGATGTGGTAGAGCCTGGATCTGTCCAGTTCATACTGGCGGCTCTTGGCTGCTGCAGGCAAGCCCCCTTCCCTCTGGTCCTTGATGACTTTCTTCAATGGCTGTTTTGGCTTGTAAAGCAGGAGAGATCATGCATCTGCCTGCATAATCCCTGTTTGGCAATTTACAAAGGGCTGGTGAGGCATTGCACAGGCTTCTTATCTACTCAAGTCTAAGGGTCTCACAAAGACCACTAGACATGCTTATTTTCTCTCAGTTCTCTTGCTGTCCTCCCCAGAATCCTGCTTTACCAGCATCCAGCATCCCACCCCTCTGATCAGGCATTCCAGATGCCCAGTGAGAAGGGTAGGGGCTTCTAAGAAAAGCAAGAGAGTCTCCCTTTTCTTGATTTACCTCCCCCTCCCCCCCCCCAGCACCAGATATATCGCATCAGATCAAGGCTACTGGATATTATGCAGTATGCAACTCTATTTGTTTATTTTTCATAATTTCATGCTGCTTTTGATAACCATAAGAAAAATAAGCAAAGCAAGGTTCAAGTAGCATAGCACCTCCTAACTATGGAGGGAAAAAATCTCAGTTTTTAGTTGACTAAACTCTTCTTATTCATTGACTATTTTTGAAACTATTAAGGCTGAACACTGTATTGCGTGTTCAGGTGGTTTACTGGGCTATCTTAGTCACTCCATCCCCATGGATCCCATATTGCAGGTGAGCCACAGGATTGGTACAGAGTTCTCTAGAAAGCAGAAGAGAACCTGGGACAAATGGAAATATCACTTACATGCAGTAGAAATGTTTCTCCATATCTTTGGATGTTACAGAGCCGTCTGATATAGAGACATAGAACTGCTCTAGGCAAGGCATGGAAAACCCTTTATCTTGTTGTCAGACTACATGGATGGGATGTAAAGCATTTCCAGATAGAGCAAGCCTACCTGGAGAATGAATTGCCTTCCTGTGATTTTCCAATTCAGCAAATAGAGATAACTACTTTATTAATTGGAAAAAAAACCCCTAGGCATTTAACATTACAATGTGAGTAATGAATAGCTGTGCACACCAAGATCAGACTCAAATTGGGAAGTCGCAATACAGTGTTCAGCCTTAATAGTTTCAAAAATAGTCAATGAATAAGAAGAGTTTAGTCAACTAAAAACTGAGATTTCCCCCCCCCATAGTTAGGAGGTGCTATGCTACTTGAACCTTGCTTTGCTTATTTTTCTTATGGTTATCAAAAGCAGAATGAATTATGAAAAATAAACAAATAGAGTTGCATATTGCATAATTGGTCATAATGTTTCTCAAAGGACGTGTTCTTTTATACTCAAGAGTTTTACCATTTGTTTGTATCATCTCTTCTGCAGCTTCCAATGGCATCTCATAAGGACAGCCAATTTTTTGAAGGAGGAAGAAGTCAGAATGCTGTAAATGGAAGTGGAACCTCTCATGGACAGTGGGGTAGAGCATGGTAAGAAAATCTGCCATGTGGTGACTAAGAAATACTTGCGTCTATAAAGAACCATACAGCTCTGTAAAAGAGGCAGCTAACTGCCGAATTTTAGGGAGATCTGATAAATATCCAAAGGGGGGGGGGTGTCAGAGAGTAATCACATTTATTCCTTTGAAATATTCATATGCTGGCTTTCTGTTGACACATCCAGAGTAGTTCATGAAACTGACTTGTTTCAGCAAATAATTAAGAGCAACAACACACTAAAAGTGTGCAAATTATTATTCATTATTCTGTTCAGAGCAGGCCATAGACAAAACTGTCTTGTATCATTTCAGTACGGTTTTGAGGGTTTGGTTTTTGTTTTGTTTGTTTTTGATAATAATCTCTGTGTGTCTGTTTCAGGAAAGCTGATTGGTTTTCCTTGATAAGTATCATCTTCCTACTCTCGTCTTGCCCCTTTATTGTATACTATTTTATAATGTCATGTCATCAGTACAATTGCTCTTTGAGTGAGCCAGCCATTCAGCTGCTTACAGGAAAAGTTCGCCTCTTGGACATCTGGAACAAGACACCATCTTTGACTTGGAAAGCTCTAATCCTCTACACTTCTTGGGTACTTTTCCAGGTACATGTCTTGAAGCTTCTCTGTTGGAATCCAGTTATTTGGATCAACGTTAAGTTTGATTATAAAGCTACGTTCTAGAATTCAACCCCCTACTTGTGAGAATGTGGTAAATAAGTTATTTACAGCATTGTGTTTGGGTGTTGCTGGGAATCATCCTAACAGTTGACATCCCTAGTTTCTTTAAGGCATTTCTCTGCCTTGTTTTCTTTTATGTTTCCAACACCTCCAGAAGATTATGACTGACAGAAGAAAATGGGAGACTCATGGTCTTCCAGATGTTATGAAACTAAACTTCCAATACCCAAACTGGAGAGCCAGTTTGCTCTAGTGGTTAAGGCACCAGGCTAGAAAGCAGGAGACTGAGTTCTAGTCCCTCCTTAGGCATGAAAGCTGGCTGGGTGACGTTCGGCCAGTTACTTTCTCTCAGCCCAACTCACTTCACAGGGTTGTTGTTGTGGGGAAAACAGGAGGAGGAAGGAGTGTTAGGTATGTTCATTGCCTTGAGTTATTTATAAAAATAAGAAAGGCAGGATAAAAAAATCTAAAAAAAAAAACCCCATCACCATTGGCTTGGCTTGTGGACTATACCAGAGGTTGTATTTTAACCCCATTTGAGGGGCAGTAGGTTACTTATCCAGACCTAGATGGTGATTTGGAATAAACAAACGGAGGCTCGCCTTCAGTCTTTAGTTCTTATTTCTATATAATTTTTATATGAATATTTGATTATGGTATTAGCAGCTAGAAATTAAACACTTTTTTTTACAATTTCACTACAAAAAAAGATCAAAAATTAGATCTTCCATCTTTGTACTATTAACCTCTCTTTAGTCTATGTCCCCAAATGATCTATACTAAAATATTCACAGTTGCATATATTTCAGCATCATTTTTAAACAGCTACATTATTATGCGAGTTTGGGATATGATTAAATGCCAGTTGTGAAAAAAATCATTACATTGTCAATCCATAATTTATCCTCCTGCAAATCCTCCTATTGTGCAACTTGAATTCACTTGTAAAGATGTTGGCTCAAACATTCATTCTGTTATAGGCATTTTTGTTTATGATTCCTGACTTTTGCCATAAAATTCTTCCTGGATTTCAAGGAGGAGTGCAAGAAGGAGCCATTTCACCTGCTGGTAAGAGCATTTTTATTATATCAAGTACAGTGGTACCTTGGGTTGCGAACGCCCCTCCTTACGAATTTTTCGCAATACGATCAGCTCCGGCCCCAAAAATTTACCTCGCCACACGACCTCCGCCTCGAGCTACAAACCAGATCCGCGGCCATTTGCCCTGCTGCCACGTGGTCGCGGCTTCCTGTGGGCGAGATCGCGGTAGCAAGGAGACGTTCGGTGAGGCTTGTGGTGTGTTTTGTGGCGTTTGGAAGGTTTTTGGTGTGCCTGTCAGCATGGCTCCAAAGAAAATGCAGAGCCGTATGTATTTACATTGAACCTTATGGGGAAATTTGCCTCATGGTGCAACCAAATTCGGAGGGCGGATTAGCCGTATTTACATTGAACCTTATGGGGAAATTTGCCTCGTGGTGCGACCAAATTCAGAGGGCGGATTAGCCGTATTTACATTGAACCTTATGGGGAAATTTACCTCGTGGTGCAACCAAATTCGGAGGGCGGATTAGCCGTATTTACATTGAACCTTATGGGGAAATTTGCCTCGTGGTGCGACCAAATTCGGAGGGCGGAACGGATTAACTGTATTTACATTGAACCTTATGGGACAATTTGCCTCGTGGTGTGACCAACTCAAGTTGCGATCAGAGTCATGGAACGGATTAAGTTCGTAAACCAAGGTACCACTGTAATTAAAACTAGAGAAAACCAATGCCTTATACATGTCTCAGAACAAATATCTGCACGTTCAAGTATGTTGCCAATTAAATTGTACAGTCATTGATCCCTATCATATTTGTTACACCTGCATTTCCTTGTCACTCCAATAAGTTGCTCCAATAAGACTTTCTATCTTAAAAATAACACATTTTCCTTGCTGCCTGTGTAATGGAGCTGTGTAATGTTGCTTTTGTCTGCTTTGAAAGGCCTTAGACCTTGTTGATAAGCTGAAGTATAAATAGTTACACATATCCACATTCATCCCTTGTTACTCGTCTCTTTTTCAAAGCCTCTGGAGGATGAGTCGTCTCCCCCTCTCCCCAGTAACAAATCATGTACATTACTGAGGCTGTATACAAGATTAAAACTGCTAATAATTAAGCAGGAGAACTGGAATACATGGCTGCCTGTATTATGTGATTGAAATGGGATGGTTGATTGTGTGAACATAATGGCTATGATTTACGTGAGAAAAGTGGAAGAAGGTGTGATGCTGGCATTACAATTCCCGATTTTTTTTTTCTGCCTCTATTGGGCCATCATTTCCATCCTAAATTTAAGTCTTTAAAAATTTGGCTATTTTCCCAGGCTTTGGAGTAGGATGTTTGTGGAGCCCCTGTCAGTTGTGTTTAATTTTATTTAATTTATTCGATAAAAGTATGGCTGTCCAATCCAGAAGACTTTGGGTGGCTTACAAAATCCACACACGTAAAATCCACACACTGTTAAAACCCACATAAATAGGCAGCCTGGACTAAAACAACTAGGCCACCAACAGTACAGAGTACAAAAATACAACAGGGGCCTCACCAATAAATAACAACCACATTAACCACAGACCTGGGAAAAGAGCCCGGCATTAAGGCCCTTTTGGAGTCCCAGGAGGGTGGGTCTTGAAGGGATGCTGTTCCAGAGGGTGGGGTCCATGACAGAGAAGGCACGCTTCCTTGGCCCTACAAGATGGCAGTGTTTAACGGAAAGGATCTGGAGCACACCCATTCTGCTTGAATGTACCAGGTGGGCAAAAACAGTTGGAGTTAAGCGGTCCCCCAGATAATCAGGCCCTGGAGGAATGGTTGGTGAAGAAATTTTCAATATTTCTGCATAAATATGACCTAAAATGTGATCTGTTCTCTTTTTTTAATAGTAATTTTATTAAAGATTATAGTTATGAACAGTAAACATTAATGCAAACTGAAAAAAAATAGAATAAAGAGAAAGAGGAGAAGGTTCAGAAAAGAAAGGGAAAAAGTAAAAAAAGAAATAGAAAAGAAAGAAAAAATAAGAATAAAGAAAAAGAAAAGAAATAAAGAAGTGACTTCCCACCTTCATCACAAGTGTAAACAATATTAATAACTTATCACCTTCTCTTAAAATACAACAAATGATCTCTTCTTTCCATCTTTTATCTGTAAACAAATCCATAAAGCATTGTCATTTCAGTCGAGATATATATATATAAATAATTTTATTAAAGATTTTTACAAAATACGATAACATTAATACAAACTAATATAAAGTGAGAAAAAGAAAAGAAAAAATCAAACCTAAAAGTGCAAAAAAGTTAAAAAAAAAAAAGTAAAAGAAAATAGAAAAGAAAAAAGAAAAAAAGAAGTAACTTCTGATCTTCACAGCAGTTGAAGTACAAACATAAACTTACCTCTTACTCTACAGTTATAGCATAGCTGTCTTCTTTCTATAAAGAGGTTTTTCTTTTGGGATTGATGGACAAACACCTGGAAAAAAGTCATGGAACTTTGTTTTTATATATGATAACTGCAGCAAGATTATTGTATGGACAAAGATGGAAAGATTCAGCATGACCCACAATGGAGGAATGGTTGGTGAAGATGATGGAATGTGCCAAGATGGCTAAATTGACTTCTTTGATCAGAGAAAAGACAATATCTACGTTTACTGCTGACTGGAAACACCTTATAGACTTTTTGCGTGAAACAGAAAAAAATGAATTTGTGATTTATGGTTTTGATGATTAGATAAAATCTTACTTAGCTTTTTGGCGTTTATTTCAAATTCTTACGTTCTTAAACTTATAATTTTTCATTTGTTCAAAAATGTAGACTCACCAGATGGCTTTTCAAACTTGTCATTCTGAAGATCTCTAATAGCCTTAAGATAGTTAAATAGGCAATTTCCAAAAGTGACTAGAAGCAAGGTTAACGAACTTAGTGTCCTTTAAAAGGCTCCGTCACAGTTGAGAATGTCATGATTGATACATTTGCTCCCGGCACCCAGACCCACTATCCTGCTATCTCCTCGCCAGGACCAGCCGTCTGAAGCACATGTGGGCAATCTCCTGTCCTCTCCCTGTCCTGAGAGGTTCCGAAGAACCACTCTACTCACCAGTTCTTTGGTCTTTGCTGCAGTCATCATGGTTTTTAGCTCACCATGCTTCCACCAGAAGTCCTGTTGTTTTCTATTTCTTAACTGTTAGCCATCCAGAGTTCTTCTGGAATTGGACAGCCTCTGAATCTTAATAATAATAATAATATAATTATGATGATGATGATGATGATGTGTTTCCTTTCAGGTGGAACACTCAAATATGAGATCAATGGACTACAGGCCTGGCTCATAACACATGCCCTCTGGTTTGCAAATGCTTACTACTTCCAGTGGTTCTCGCCCACCATCATTTTTGACAACTGGATTCCACTCTTGTGGTGTGCAAATATTCTTGGCTATTCAGTGTCCATATTCGTATGGTTAAAGG
This sequence comes from Liasis olivaceus, assembly GCA_030867105.1. NCBI lineage: Eukaryota > Metazoa > Chordata > Lepidosauria > Squamata > Pythonidae > Liasis > Liasis olivaceus. Next base: position 80,641,946 of record CM061349.1, read on the forward strand.
CCTACTTTTTCCCCTCTAATGCAAAGGACTGGTATGTTGGTATTACTTATATTACCGTAAATGTGATGATCATTAATTTGATGAGTACCAAATGTTCAGTAAAGCTAATTAATCTAGTAGCTACTTCTCTGCCTTTCTTGCTGTTGTACTTTACTTGCTGCTTAAGATCATAAATATCTAAGCATGTCATTTCAAATTTTTTTAGATTATTTATTTGTTTGTTTATTTATATTTCAAATTTGTCACCACCCATCTCACTGTGGGATGACTCTGGGCAGTTTACAGTAATCCCACCTTTCTTAATTTTATAAATAACTCAAGGCAGCAAACATACCTAATACTCCTTCCTCTTCCTCTTTTCTCCACAACAACCACCCTGTGAGGTAAGTTGGGCTGAGAGAGAGGGACTGGCCCAAAGTCACCCAGCCGCTTTTTCCTGCCTATGGTGGGACTGGAACTCAGAGTCTCCTGTTTTCTAGCCTGGTGCCTTAACCACTAGACCAAACTAGCTCTAAGGCTCTATTCCTAAGGCCTGAGGATGTAGATGAATCATTTGCATCTCTTCAGCTTATCACATACAGATTCTGTCTTTGCCTGTCTTGAGTATTAAGATCTTCTAATTGGGGGTCTGACAGGGTAACCATGTTTTTATATCAAAAGTGTCCTCCCCTGCCCCCCCCCCCGAAAGAAGCAGTAATGCAGTCATTCTGAAAGAGGATATGCCTGGAACTATTGCCCTATTTCCAGTATTTTCTTTTTGAGCAAGGTCCTTGAGAAGGTGGTGACTTTTCAGCTTCATGCATTCTTGAAGGATATGAATTATCTGGACCCATTCCATTTTGATACCAGGTCTAGTTTTGGCATTGAAACTTGTTTCTTCTGACAGATGATCTGCTTTGTGGGAAAGACTGGAGAAGTGCAACTCTGTTGATACAAGTTCTAGATATCTTAGCAGCTTTTGATACCACTGGTATGGTATCTTTCTGAATGGATTATCTAGGCTGAACATTCTTCTTCAGTAGATTTTCTGCAACCTCCTGAATCAACTCCGTAGGGCAGTGTTACGGTGCTTGTTTAGTCTTGTAGGCTGTGGAGTTCCACGGAGATCCCCTCTATCACCTGTTGCTTAGCATCTATATAAAACTGCTGACTGAGTCATCAGGGGGTTGGGGTTAGGTACCATTAATATACTGGTGACACCCAACTATATTTCTCCCTGTCATCAGAATCAGGTAAGGCACTGCAGATGTTGGACTGGATGGTATACTGGCCTGGATGAGGTTCAGTATGTTGAAGTAGAATCCTGACAAAATGGAGACACTGTGAATTGATATCTTGTTGGGCCAGAAATTGAGTAGGTTTCCCACCCTGGGCAGAGTTGTACTCCCCCAAAAGAGCAGATATACAGCCTTAGCATATACCTGGATTCACCTCTATCACTGTCACATCGACAACACAATGCATTTATCTAGCTGTATCTACCTAGTCCTGAAATCTACCACCCTTTTCTGGACAGGGATGGGCTGGCCTCAATACTCCATCCTCTGATAACCTCCCATTTGGATTACTGTCACATGTTCTATACAGATCTGCCATTGAAGAAGACTCAGAAATTACAATGGTAGGCTATTCCTTGGAATACTCTTCAGAGGCTATATAACACTGGTCCTGAAAGGACTGCTCTGGCTGCCTATATTATCAGGGTTCTAGTAATTATGTTTATGGGTCTTAACAGTTAAGTATTAGGACCTAATACTTGAGGGAGTCCAACAACACAAGAGACGACTCTACACATGGACATCACCAGATGGTCAATACCGAAACCAGATTGATTACATACTTTGCAGCCAAAGATGGAGAAGCTCTATACAGACGGCAAAAACAAGACCAGGAGCTGACTGTGGCTCAGATCATGAGCTTCTTACTGCAAAATTTAGGCTTAAATTGAAGAATGTAGGGAAAACCACTAGACCACTCAGGTATGACTTAGATCATATTCCATGTAACTACACAGTGAAGGTGATGAATAGATTTAGAGGATTAGATTTGGTAGACAGAGTGCCTGAACAACTATGGACGGAGGTCTGTAACATTGTACAAGAGGCAGCAACTAAAACCATCCCAAAGAAAAAGAAATGCAAGAAAGCAAAATGGCTGTCTGATGCGGCTTTACAAATAACTGTGGAAAGAAGGAATGCGAAAAGCAAGGGTGAAAGGGAAAGATATAAGCAACTGAATGCAGATTTCCAGAGAATAGCAAGGAGAGATAAGAAGGCCTTCTTAAATGAACAATGCAAAGAAATTGAAGAAAGCAATAGAATGGGGAAGACTAGAGATCTCTTCAAGAAAATTGGAGATATCAAAGGAACGTTTAGTGCAAAGATGGGCATGATAAAGGACAAAAAAGGCAGGGACCTAACAGAAGCAGAAGAGATTAAGAAGAGGTGGCAAGAATACACAGAAGAACTATACAAGAAAGATCTTAATGTCCCTGATGTCCATGCTGGTGTGGTCATTGACCCTGAGCCAGACATCCTAGAGAGTGAAGTCAAGTGGGCCTTAGGAAGCATTGCTAACAACAAAGCTAGTGGAGATGACAGTATTCCAGCTGAGTTATTTAAAATACTAAAAGACGATGCTGTTAAAGTGCTGCACTCAATATGCCAGCAAGTTTGGAAAACGCAACAGTGGCCACGGGATTGGAAAAGGTCAGTTTACGTTCCAATTCCAAAGAAGGGCAATGCCAAAGAATGCTCAAACTATTGCACAATTGCACTCATTTCACATGCTAGCAAGGTTATGCTCAAAATCCTACAAGCTAGGCTTCAGCAGTACGTGAACCAAGAACTACCGGATGTACAAGCTGGATTTCGAAGAGGCAGAGGAACTAGAGATCAAATTGCCAACATTCGCTGGATCATGGAGAAAGCACGAGAGTTCCAGAAAAGCATCTACTTCTGCTTCATTGCCTATGCAAAAGCCTTTGATTGTGTGGATCACAACAAACTGTGGCAAATTCTGAAAGAGATGGGGATACCAGACCACCTTACCTGTCTCCTGAGAAATCTGTATGCGGGCCAAGAAGCAACAGTTAGAACCGGTCATGGAACAACCGATTGGTTCAAAATAGGGAAAGGAGTACGACAGGGCTGTATACTGTCACCCTGCTTATTTAACCTATATGCAGAGTACATCATGAGAAATGCCAGGCTGGAAGAATCACAAGCCAGAATTAAGACTGCAGGGAGAAACATCAATAACCTCAGATATGCAGACGATACCACCCTAATGGCAGAAAGTGAAGAAGAACTAAAGAGCCTCTTGATGAGGGTGAAAGAGGAGAGTGCGAAAGCTGGCTTGAAACTCAACATTAAAAAAACTAAGATCATGGCATCTGGACCCATCAATCCAGATTCTTCTATTGGCAAATAGAAGGGGTAGAAATGGAAGCAGTAACAGACTTCATTTATTTGGGCTCCAAGATCACTGCAGATGGAGACTGCAGCCATGAAATTAAAAGACGCTTGCTCCTTGGGAGGAAAGCTATGGCAAACCTAGATAGCATATTAAAAAGCAGAGACGTCACCTTGCCGACAAAGATCCGCATAGTCAAAGCTATGGTTTTTCCAGTAGTAATGTATGGCTGTGAGAGCTGGACCATAAAGAAGGCTGAACGCCGAAGAATTGATGCCTTTGAACTGTGGTACTGGAGAAGACTCTTAAGAGTCCCCTGGACTGCTAGGAGGTCAAACCAGTCAATCTTAAAGGAAATCAACTCTGATTGCTCATTGGAAGGATTGATAATGAAGCTCAAGCTCAGATACTTTGGTCACCTAATGCGAAGAGAGGACTCTTTGGAAAAGACCCTGATGCTGGGAAAGATGGAAGGCAAAAGGAGAAGAGGACGGCAGAGGATGAGATGGCTAGATAGCATCACTGAAGCAATGAGCATGAAATTGAGCAAACTCAGGGAGGCAGTGAAGGACAGGAAGGCCTGGCACAATATGGTTCATGGGGTCACGAAGAGTCGGACACGACTTAACAACTGTGTTGCGCAGAGTGCAGCAAAAAATCCCATAAATCCCACAAATTCTTTGAAATGAGAGAATGCTTCAGACTTCTGTTTCAACAAATAACAAAATGTGAAACATGTTTTATCATCCACTAAAACAAACATGAATCTTGCTCCCCCCTCACTTGGAGGAAACGGACCAGCTAAGTCAGCATGCACAAGAGGAAATGGTCTTGTAGAAATTCTGCTGCTTTTTCTGGCGACAGGGGCAGATTTTATCTTAGATTGTTTACACACAGTACAATCAAGAAACTTAGAACACTTCTTGAATCTCAGTTCTGGATACACTTTGGCCATTTTTGACAAACACGTCCATCCAGGATGACCTAATACTCTATGATAATAATGAATGCATTTATCATGTACAGGCACATTACCAGCACAACTTCCAATTAACACATCTTGTTTCGGAAGCATTTCATTGATTAACCATTCTCCCTCTTGCACATTCAGCCCCCTCTTTTGTAACATAGCATTCAGAACCTTGGAACACAACAGAATAACCAATGCTAGTTAATACAGGGACACTGAGAAGAGAAAAATCAAGTGTAGGAACACAAAGTACATCAGAAACCACTTCTCCCAAACAAGGTATGAACACTTCACCTTGCATGGTTACTTTAGCTACAGAACCATCAGCCAAATTAACCTGTTGAATTTTAGGTTTACATTTAGTCAACAATAACTGCTCATTGTTTACAATGATTTCACTACAACCAGAGTCCAGTAACCACTTATCAGCATTATGTTTGTCTCTATTAGAAATCAAGGCAGACACCAGCCTAGTACTCCCTTGTTTCTTAACTGTTGCTTTTCCACGACGGACAAACCTTCTGGAACTCTCAGCAGGCTGATTTTTCATAGGACAGTCTTTTATAAGATGCTTGGTAGAATTACAACGAAAACACTTTCTCACCAAATACGCACATTCTGTGCCAGCTCGAGAAGATTGCTGCTTTACGTTATCAAGTCTTTTCTTAGAATTAGTCTGCAAGTCACGTGTGCATTGAATTTCTTGCAATCTATTTGTTAAATATTCCACCATTAGATCAGCGATTTGAAGCGATTGTATGGCTTCTACTAATATGTTAAACAACTCATCCAGACTTGAAAGAATTATACATGCTCTTTGTTGCTCGGGAATGACCAGATTACGATCTGCCAACTCAGCAAACAAAGTTTTCATCTTATTCAGGTGCTCAATTACATTAGCTCCTGGCTCCAACTTAAGGTTATACAACTGCTTTGTCAAACTTACGATAGCAGATCCAGTTTGCCTTGCATAGATTCCACGCAACGCCACCCAACATTCATTAGCAGTTTCCAAACCACGAACATGCACCAATTCTGAAGACTCAAGTCCCAAAATCAAATTGCCATATGCACGGTCCATCAAAGCTTGCTCTGCATCCGTGGGTGCCGCCGGGGGTGCGTTGTCTACATAACGCCAAAGCCCTTCTCTCATGAAAAAAGATTTTATCTTTATATTCCATGTTTGGTAATTCTTTGAATTCAACCTTTCAAACGGAAGGCTCACTGTTGCAGGTAGAGCTGCTGCCATATTTCACTTAAAACAAGCACTCAACCACAGAGAAAAAATCCAAACCTCAAATGAAACAGTCACAGGCAGGGTAATAAATCCATAAATCACCCATCACTCAGGAATTTAAGTCCTTGCTTCCAGCACGCCTGGTTTCACGCCTTGGACATCATTCCTGGAACCTCACGCCTGGAATCCTGTTCCCCGGAACCACCGACCTCAGTCCTCAGTCCTGGGCACTTGGTCCTGGTTCTGCATACTGGGTCTCCTCCGGACTCTGAAACTTAGTCCTGAACCCTGAGCTCTGAGTGCTCTGTGGGATCTGTGGGATCTGAGCCCTGGTATCTGGGCCCATAACCTGTTGCGCAGAGTGCAGCAAAAAATCCCATAAATCCTGCTCTCAGGAAAATTACACATCAGCATGAGAGCTTGCAAAATGCAATGTCCATATTTTGTTCCCCAAAGAAAATCCAGTCAGAAAATATAAACTAACTGGTCTTTATTGATAAAAATGCAAAACTTCACAAAATACAAGTTGCATACAAAATATAGAATATAACAAAGACTTCTTCTCATATTAGCTTCCAAGACTTATCACTGCAAAGCCTCTAGCTAAAAAAAACACAACACTTCCAGAGAAGAGGTTCACTACTTGGTTACTAGTTACAACTACATAACCCATAAAAACCTACATGGTTAACTTTAAAAACTAAACACACACACACTGAACTGAGCTGGGCATTTCAGCCCTCCCCTTATATTGCTAATACAACACCCCCACTGAATAACTAACACACATTTCAGTAGGTGGCAGTAAAAATCATAACAAAATCACAAGATACTTTGTAATCTCAACACCTGGTTTTGTATAGCGAACGGGATGATCTTCCCGTGAGAAAATCCTGATAGACTGAACAACAACAACTTGAGGGAGTGCTTCTCTCAGTGTCTGCCTGCCCAGCTGTTACATTCTATAAAGGGAGGCCTCTTTAGTATTTTACCCTGGAGCCAGGTCAATGCTGATCTTATCTGCCTTTTGGGGTCAGGTGAAAAACTGGCTTTTTACTTTCCCATTCAGGATTTCACATCCACAGCCCAATGATGCCTTTAGTCTCTTCAAATGCTGCTGTTGGTGTTACTTGCTTGTTAGTGTGGGTTTTTTATTATTTTTTTTACTTGGTTTGATTGTCTTTTTAAGGATTTTAGTGCAACAAGATCCTCTTGGTAACGAGTGTTAGCCCTTCAAGGCAGACCAGACAAGGAAACCAAAGTTAAGAATGCTAATACTACTTTTATTATAGGGTGACAGTAATAGAATCTTGCATGTCTGAATGCACTTCCCCGCTCCCTGCCTTTATTCTAAAGAGAACTAGGAAGGGTCAAGTCTGAGATGTTTTGTCAAATTACATTTGTGCCTTGGAATCAGATTTCATTTATCTGACTGTTGTCTTGGTTGTGGCTCTTCCTCCTTTTCCTCAAGGTTATTCCTTCTGCCCATTACAATGAGCAGGCTATAAATATTTTAAATAAAAATGAATAACATTGTAATTAATCAGTAATTATGTCCATTTCATTTGTGAGTGTTCTTACAATTTCATTTGGTTTTAAAATTGGTATATAGTAATCTTTTGCTTATACTCTTAATACTCTATTTCAGCAAATTCACTGGCAATTTCTTCTATGACTTCATGATGGGAATTGAACTTAATCCACGCTTGGGAAAATGGTTTGATTTCAAATTATTTTTCAATTGCCGACCTGGTATGATAGCATGGACTCTGATTAATTTATCCTATGCTGCGAAACAACAGGAATTGTATGGACAAGTCACTAACTCTATGCTACTTGTCAATGTCTTACAGGTAAGCATTAACATCTGGATTAATGTTAAATGCTATCAACAATAATTCTTTCCAAGTTCATTTCCTCGAGTGATACATAAGTGTGTGTGCATATGTGTGTATACACATATGCACACACAGAGACATATGTACATACATGCACATATCACTTTTACATCTGGCTGCAGTTTAATCAGGCTATTAACTCTTTCAGGACCACCATAGTTCCACAAAATTCTTCCTTATATCAGTACCACCATTTACAAGCTATTCTTCACAAAATAATGACCAATATTTCATGGAATTGTGAAATCTCTCAAGATGATGTTGATTTCAACCTTAAATCTCACAGGTTCTCATGTGAGAATAGCAGAATTTCATGTGAGAGCTCACAAGATAATATGCTTGCATAAGTTTTCAGAGTCAGATAGCTAACATCTGTGATTTTTGGAATGATGATTTTTTTTCTCTGTTTTTCCACTCATGCCATCATGACGTCAAAAATCTCTGATTTATAACTCATTATACTGGAAGGTTGTGTTTGGAATGTTCCTGTATTGTGGCAGTGTAGTAATAATTAGGAACTAACTTACAATAAAGATTTAAATTAAAGAGGACATTATTTATAGAGCATCATGAGCGTCAACTATAGGGCTTTGTGAAAGTGGTGATAGATAATCATTAATTTCGAATTGTAATCATTAATCCTGTGTAAGCACAATCCAAAAAAAGCATGGCTTTGCATTATATATCTAGATAAATTTGAGCCTTCTGAAGAAGGATAGCATTTATTCATATGCTCATTTTTTTTATAAGATGTAGTGATAATGTGTGTATTTTTTCAGGGTCTATATGTTTTGGACTGTTTTTGGAATGAAACTTGGTATTTAAAAACAATAGATATCGCCCACGAACATTTTGGATGGTATCTGGCCTGGGGAGACTGTGTCTGGCTTCCCTATCTCTACACTCTACAGGTATTTCATCATATGTATTTACTCTTGTCTGCATTCAACTACTTCCAGAAACAATAGTGGGTTTTTTCCCCTTTAAGAAAGCACCTCAGGCAACTTGATGGCTGTCATGTCTAGGGAGTTTTTTGGTGGGGTTTTTTTTTTTTTTTGGTTTTTTTTTTAGTGTTTGGGCCTACTTCTGCAGGGAGTGAACTGCCTTGGCAGTATTGTTTTGAGGAGGTAATGGGAAGCTCATGGTATGATGGTTGCAATTATCTGGCAATTGGAGGTTGGCTGAGATGATGGCTGGAAGCTGATGGTTTGTGTGGTGGCTGGAGTCCTGTGGCTGGTGTCTCTATGCCAGAGTTCAAAAACTAAAGCTCAGGCTTTCAGAGACCAACTAGGGCTGAGGAAAATACAAAGGAAGAAGGATGCTGGTTGAGACCATGGCATGACCCAAGGAGTCATGGACAGCAGGGAATGGTAGATGGAGACTAGCTGCAGAGAAGATACTTGAAGGCTGGTGTGAATGTTGTGGAGGCCATGGAAGAATGGTTGAAAGGGAATTATGAAAGATTCAGAGAAAGAAGGATACATCCATGTCAAAATGCCTCAGTCTGGAGGATGGACCCTGGTAGAGGAGAGGAAGATATGGATGTGAACAGAAGAAGGATATAGACTCACAGAATTTGGAGGAAGAGGCCAGAGACTGGTGAGAGGGGGATGAAGTGGAAGAAAAGAGAAAATAGACAAAAACATGAAGATGATGTGAAGTTGTATAGGAAGAGAGCTGTGAATGGAGACGGTGAGAAGAAGAGTGGGGAACTGTGGGATGAACGATTATAGAGATGTGGAAGGTTAGTGAAGAGGATAAAATGGATTGCAGTTGAAGGTAGAAGTGGTAGTGCTGTTGGGAACAAGGGGACTTGGCACAATTCTGGACTTTGTGTGCTAGCAGATAGAGCAAGCAATGGCTATAGCTGAGGTGTCAGGCCAGGATTGCCATGGTTGATAAGTATTGGAGATTGCTAGTAAAGTCATCCTGTGGTTACTGGTGATTGGAAGGTGCACTTTGTTCTTATGGAGCAATGATCCAAGTTTGGGTGAAAGACAGGGAACGATAATTGGCATCCCCCTGCAATAGAGAACAGAACAGCTGTGAAGTTGAGTAATAGGGGTCAGTAGGATAAGGGTTCCAAATGGTTTGTTGGGTGTGGGAAAGGATCAGCATGGGGGAAGTTCACAGGCTGGCAAGGGGGGCTTTGGTTTCATAGTCGGAAGCTGGGGAAAACTGAAAGTGATTGAGAAGGGTTGCGTGGTCAGGAGACCAGGGATTAGCTGATGACTGGGCAGCTCACTTCTGCTTGATGGGCTGAAGGGAAGAAATTTAGCTGGAGAAGATATGACTGTGCATACTGCAGTTGTGATGGGCCAGGGGAAGTATGGCAAGAGGCAGTGGGTTGGCCATATCAAGGGAAGGGGATCTGGTAGTTTGGTACCAGTCTAATTTTCCAACCCTCTAGCCTCAGGCTTGGATTTAGAAGGCCATATTGCTGGTAATCTTGGGCTCATTTGGTTGTGAATGAGCATGAAGACCTGTATGTGTTAATGAAACCTGGTTGGTTAAGCACAGGTACGTGGCCTTTCTGAGATTTGCTCTCCTAAGCTTTGGATTCTTTAGCAGCTGTGAGAACAAAACCAGGAAAGGGAAGGGGGGCTGATCCTCTAAGACATTTTGGCTGTGACCAGAGGCCTTGCTCTATCTATTTGTGTATTATTACAATTGTATTTATTTCATTAAAATATTTAAACAGCCCAATAACCAAAACTCTCTAGGCAGTTTACAATAAAACACACAAAAATACAAGCTGAGTAAAAACATATATGACAATATCAAATAAAATACAAAATAAAAGCATCATATACTGTAAACTAAGCAGGTAATGAAAAGCATTAAAATATAATTAAAAGCCAATTAAAACCCTGAGAAAATAAAACGGACTTCACTTGGCACTAAAATGATGCTAATGTGGGCGCCAGTTGGCCCTCTGGGGAGGAAATTCTATAAATGGGGTGCTACTACAGAAAAATATCTTCCCCTTTTTGAACCTGACGTCATCTCCTTTGGTCAGAGGGCCTGGAAGAGAGATTCATTAGATGATAACGCTTGGATGGATACATAGGGGAAAAGGTGCTGTTTCAGGTAATCTGGTCGTGAGCCGTTTAGGGCTTTAAAGGTCAAAATCAACACTTTGAATTGCTCTATGGATGATGGGGTACAAATGCCTGTATTTGAAGTGGTGAATGCACCATTGAGAGAACTAAAAGGTCAGGCCAAGGATAGATATTTTAGAGAAAGTCTATGTGGCTGTTAAGACTTGACACTGACTTGATGGGAAATTAATCAATCACTGGATGCTGTAAAAAGAAAAAGAATGCTGATTAAATCTGACAATTCATTTACCAATTTTTTTCATTCCCTTTTTCACCTCAGGGGTTGTACTTGGTCTATCATCCTGTCCAGCTTGCTACTGGGTATGCAGTTGGAATTCTTCTACTGAGTTTGGTAGGCTACTATATTTTCAGAATGGCCAATCATCAGAAAGATCTCTTCCGTCGCACTGATGGCAATTGTAAAATATGGGGCAAGAAACCCAAATATATTGAATGTGTCTACACATCCGTCAATGGGACTAAACACTACAGTAAACTGTTGGTTTCAGGATTCTGGGGTATTGCCCGCCATTTTAACTATACTGGAGACTTGATGGGCTCCCTGGCATACTGCCTCTGTTGTGGTTTTGACCATATTCTTCCTTATTTCTACATATTTTTTATTGGCATTCTCTTGGTCAATCGCTGCATTAGGGATGAACATCGATGCTCCAACAAGTATGGCAAGGACTGGAAGAGATACACTGAGATAGTACCATACCGACTCTTTCCAGGGATTTTCTAAATGCTTATTTTAAAATATAATTGCAGAACAAGTTTTGAGATCTACAAATATGTGATATTAGCAGTATTCTTTGGCCCATATAATGGTGTATGATTTACTTACTTGTTAAGGTATGTTAAAAATATTTTAACATATTTAACATAAAATAAGTTACATGTTGTATGAACTTTTAAAGGGTATTTTTGTTTTTTTAGAAAGTTTCTTTTTCTACTGATTTGTTTTGCCCTCCCCGGCATTTCAAATGAAAAATGAACATAACCTTGGTTTATTTATAGGTACAGATACAGATAAAATCTCCATCTATCCATCCTGCTTGCCTGCCTGCCTGTCACCTAAGAACACAGACAGATAGAGGTTAAGCTGAGAGTGACTGCTTCAAAGTCACCTTGTGAACTATATGATCAAGTGGGGACTTGACCCTAATTCCTATCTACAATATACTTAAGTATTATACTACACTGGCATACAATAAAACCTATAATATTTCATTACAGACATAATCAAGAGGGAAATGAGTACCTCATAGTTCTGTTAAGATCACTTTTCATTTCACTGTAATTCCAAAAACTGCAGTGATTGGTATCTCAGTTTTACTACTTTGGCTAAAGGGAAATTGTGATCATAAATGACCAGAGAGCTATTTATATTGCCCATCTGATAATATGATTCTCAGATGATTGTAGTTGTATTGGAGATTCTGGAGTCTTCAATACCTTCTAAATCTACACTTGATAAATAAGTTTTGTTCCATTTTGAAAATGATGACTGGGTGAACTGATGACTGGGTGACTAATGAGATCTTGGAGTAAAGGTAAACAGTTCAGTGAAGGTTTCAACGCAGTGTGCATCCACTGTAAAATAGGCCAACAGTATGTTAGGGATTATAAGGCATGGTATTGAAAATAGAGATGCCAATCTCATAAAGCCCTTTTATAAATCAGTGGTGCAGCCACCTCTGGAATATTTTGTACAGTTCTGGTCACTGCACCTCAAAAAGGATATAGTGGAGCTAGAGAAGGTTCAGTGGAGGGAAACTAAGATAATCGAGAGGCTAGAACAGCTTCTCTATGTGTACACCATTATGCATGGTGTGGATAAAGTGGGGACGGAGAAGCTGTTTTCTCCTTCCCAAAATACTAGAATCAGAGGTCACCCAATGAAACCGAATCCTGGAAGTATCAAGACAGACAAAAGGAAATAGTTTTTTACACAACACATAATTAAACTTTGGAATTTTCTGCCCTGAGATATGCTGGCTATAAGCTTGGCTGGCTTCAAAAAGTGGTCAGACCAATTCATGGAAGTCATGGGGATCAATGACTGTTAGCGTTGATAGCAGGGTGACTACCTCTGAAGGCCATCTGCTGGGAAGCTAGTGGGCTTTTTTGTGCAGTTGGTTGGCCACTGTGAAAACAGGCTGCTGGACTAGATAGCAGGGCACTGCTTATGTGCTTAAAAGGTCTGTATAACGTTTTTGGTTAGTTGTGAGAAAAGTTATATGAAATAAGCAAAGACAAGAATGACTGGCTAAAATAACAATCTTGGACATTACTATCAATGGTATTTTTACAGACTCAAGTCCACCTCGTTTATAGGAATTTCAGTATTTCAGATGACACTTGTTTGACCAACATCAGTGTATTTAAAAAGACAACATCACGTTTTAAAGTCCATGTCTCTATAAATCAGTGTTGAACCATTTGTACAAAATTGCAACATTGTTGAACTATGTATAAGTTCAACATTGCTGAACTATGTTTACTAAAATGAAAACTTCACTTCTGATGGTTGTTGACTACAAAATGCACCTACTGGCTGACTTAACATAAAGCAGATTGCTTCCTGTTAATGTATACAGTATCTGCAGATAAATGTACACACATACACGCTTAAAGAATTATAGATGATGATAATTTATTAGATTTAATATAGCCACCCACTCCAGTAGACTTTGTAAGCCTCCCAAATTTTAAAACAAATGTTGGTTGATAGGTTTTATATTAGCAAACATGCACCTTTTGTATGAGCTAATATAAATTGTGTTCACCATCATCTATAACTGTGAAGATGACATCCAGTATATTACAATTATAGCATTACATACCTAGTGCAGTTAGCTACTATGAGACTTTGATTCCTGATAGACAAGGAAGTACCTAGCTCCAGGTTGTTACACACACATTCCTATGAAACCTTTAAGGAAAAGGATTTAGCCTATGGATATCAAGCCACTGGCTGTTTAGGGGAAATTGATTTAAAAAGTGTAGAATACCATTCTGGACTTGTGCAATCTAGAATAATACACATGGAGAATAGCTGCATATTTTCCTCTACGTTAATTACAGAAAAACTCATTCTTGTCCTTATCCAATGCATTCACTTTGAAATCAGCAGCACTAAACAGAGTTTTCACATTGTCACATGCAATGGATGCAATATGACAGTTTAATGTAGTTCCTGGAATTGTCCACTGATTCATTTATTGCAAATTGATATTTGAAAAGAAGAAAGAATCACTACACCAACACTTTGAAATGGAATTAAAGCTCCTTTGTTAGCCTGCTTGATTTCTGCCTTGCAGGACTAACTTTAAATGGGTGCGTTGGGTAAGTAGATACTTGGATTTAATGTCTTCTTGAGTAACTTTAGAATTGTAGGACTCTTTCGGAGTGATGTAGTAGCCTTTGAAATGGGAGTCAAAATTTGCAAGATACTAAATCAAACATTTCAACGCTGCTGCAAATGCCAAGAAAAGACCTTTTACAATGATGTGCTATAAATAATCTTCTGTTTGGAAAATAAGTCCTGAAGGTGATTATGGATCAGTTCTCAGTTAATACGATGTTTGCATTTGCACAACCTCGTAATACTGGTTAGTCCAACTTTGGATTTTTATTGTATTATTTTGTGGCTTAATTTTGAATCCAGCCAGCATAGATAGGTTATGGTTCAGCGTGTCATGGAAAACCAGAAAATTAAATTAATTAGGTTACCAGGTGTAAGGATGTCATGCAAACACAGCCAGAACTTTCAACGTTGTTCACAGTCAGCTAAAATGCAGTTGGGTAGATTTGGGCTTTGTGTTGTGAAAATTGAAGGAACTGGGTTAATTCAATAAGTCATGTTTTAGTTAACTACAGGACTAGAGAGTTATGTAAACACAGCTTGTATTTACATGGGAAGAAGCAAGTGAGTCTTCAAGGACCCCTTTCTTCTGGCATCTGATGATTGGAATGAGCTCAGTATAATTTGTTCCCCGCTTAGTATAAGATATGGAGTTTTACTGGCCAAGTTACCTACTCTGGTTAGGCAGAAATTGTAGAATGCAGACTGCTATACGGGGTATATCAGAGCACACATACAAAAAGTTATATCCCTGTATTAATGAAGATATTCTAATGTAAGCTAAGTAGTCAGGCCCAGCCTATAAGAATAGTTTATGTTTCAGTGTACTGTATGAACCCAGAAAGCTAGGCTAATTGAGTAAGACATGGTTAAGGCATCAGGCTAGAAACCAGGGGACTGTGAGTTCTAGTCCCACCTTAGGAATGAAGCCAGCTGGGTGACCTTGGGCCAGTCACTCTCTCTCTCAGCCCTACAAAGAAGAGGACAATGGCAAACCACTTCTGAAAAACCTTGCCAAGAAAACTGCAGGGACTTGCCCAAGAAGTCCCCAGGAGTCAAAAACTGACTCAAAGGCACACACAAAAAAAGAAACTAGTTATAAATAGA
Source organism: Liasis olivaceus (assembly GCA_030867105.1). Lineage (NCBI taxonomy): Eukaryota > Metazoa > Chordata > Lepidosauria > Squamata > Pythonidae > Liasis > Liasis olivaceus. Next base: position 80,657,043 of record CM061349.1, read on the forward strand.
AATGTTGTGAACATAGCTGTAAAAATACAGTGGTACCTCAAGATACGAATTTAATCCGTTCCGTGACTCTGATCGCAAGTCGAATTGGTCGCATCCTGAAGCAAATTTTCCCATAGGGTTCAATGTAAATACGGTTAATCCGTTCCGCCCTCCGAATTTGGTTGCATCCTGAAGCAAATTTCCCCATAAGGTTCAATGTAAATACGGCTAATCCGCCCTCCGAATTTGGTCGCATCCTGAAGCAAATTTCCCCATAAGGTTCAATGTGTTGCACGGCTAGGAAATTCCCCAGGCGTGCTTTAGTCAGTTTCACCACTCGAGCCCTAGCGCAGAAAGAGGAAGTGCTAATGAAAGGGCCACCTGGCGCCTCTTCACTAATCTGAGCGCGCGGGGGAAAGGCTTTTGTCGCACGCACCACGCCAAGGTCTATGGACAAAGGAAAGAGCGCGGAGTTGAGGAAGAGGAATCAGTGCGGGGGGGGGGGAAGCTCCCGCTCCCGGCTGTGCATGCCACAAAAGCCTTTCCCCCTTGGTGCACTGACAAAAGCCCAGTGAAAGCAATCAGCGTGCGGGGGAAAGGCTTTTGTGGCACGCACAGCCGGGAGCGGGAGCTTTCCCCCACGCTGATTCCTCTTCCTCAACTCCGCGCTCTTTCCTTTGTCCATAGCCCTTGGCGTGGTGATTGCTTTCACTGGGCTTTTCCCCATAAGGTTCAATGTAAATACAAACAGTTCTGAAACATATGCATTTTATTTTTAAACCACAAAAACATGAAAAAAAGCACAGTATGAAGAGGGAGAATGGGGTGGGGAGGCAGTTATTGTTTGGAGGGAGAGTCCCCCTCCAAAGGGACTTCGGGGAGATCTCCTTCAGGGGTTTCCTCTCTTCTTTGCCTCTTAGCTGCAGGCTCAGTTCTGGGGAAAAACCTGTCTAAAGTCAGTTGTTTTTTCCTGTGCTGCATAACCCTCCGGAAATGAGAGACCACGTTATCATTCATCATGTTCAACACTCTGTTCGTTACAGTTATGTTGGGGTGGTGCTTCTCAAAGAAGTCCTGGCAGTCATTCCATTTTTCCATAATGGATTTAATCACCTCACTGCTCACCTCCTCCCTGTCTTCCTCTTCCTCAGTGGAATGCTCCTCACCAAGCGCTTTCTGTTGCTCACTCTGGAGCTCAGCAAGTTCTTCCGTGGTCAGCTCCTCCTCATGGTCCTCAACAAGCTCCTCTGTGTCTGCACCATCGACAACCAGACCCATGCTCTTGCCCATGGACACAATCTCCTTCACTACCTCTGTATTAGACCCTTCACGGTCACGTTCAGTGACACATTCTGGCCACAGTTTCCTCCAGGCTGAGTTTAAGGTCCGGCAGGTGACATCTTGCCAGGCTTTGTCAATGAGGCCAATGCAGTGGAGGACATTGAAATGTTTCTTCCAAAACTCTGCCAGGGTCAAGGATGTTTCCTCAGTGACATTGAAACACCTGGTGAAGAGCGCCTTTGTGTAGAGCTTCTTAAAGTTGCAGGTCGCTTGCTGGTCCATGGGCTGCAGGAGAGGTGTCGAGTTGGGGGGGAGGAACTTGACCTTTATAAAGTCATACTCAGCATCCATAGCATCCACCAAGGCTGGAGGGTGTGCCGGGGCATTGTCCATCAGAAGAAGGCACCTTTCAGGCAGCTGGTTGTCGGAAAGATATTTTTTAACGCTGGGTGCGAACACCTCGTGCAGCCATTCCATAAACAACTCCCTTGTGACCCACGCTCTCGCATTGGCCCTCCACATGACAGGCAGTCTGGCCTTGTTCACACTGTGTTCCCTGAACTCACGAGGGGTCTGGGAATGGTACACCAGTAGCGGCTTAATCTTCAGGTCGCCGCTTGCGTTCGCACACAGCAAAAGGGTCAGTCTATCCTTCATGGGCTTGTGCCCTGGCAGTGCCTTTTCCTCCTGCATGATGTAGGTTCTGTTTGGCATCTTCTTCCAGAAGAGCCCTGTCTCGTCGCAGTTGAACACTTGCTGAGGGATGTATCCTTCTGCCTTTATGAAGTCATCAAATTCTTCCTTGTAGGCTTCTGCAGCAGCCTTGTCAGAACTGGAAGCCTCTCCATGTCTTGCATTGTGGATGCCACTTCTCCTGCGGAATTTCTCAAACCAGCCTCTGCTGGCTTTAAATTCCTCACTTGCTGCGCTGGTAGAGGGGTTTTTCTGCAGTAAATCACTGTGCAGCTTCCTGGCTTTTTCACAGATGATAGCTTCACTCACGCTATCACCTGCCAGCTGTTTCTCACTCAGCCACACTAACAACAGCTTTTCCACCTCTTCCAGCGCTTGTGTCCTCTTCCTCGTTAACGTCGTTACTCCTTTTGCCACATCAGCTTCTCTGATGGCATCTTTATTCTTCAAAATAATCGAGATGGTCGACTTTGCCATGTTGTACTCTGCGGCCAGATCAGTCACACGAACCCCACGATCGTGCTTTTCTATAATGTCCTTCTTCAGTTCGATCGTCACTTTCTTCTTCAAAGCCTTATTCTTGCCAAGCCCGCTCTGCATTTTCTTTGGAGCCATGCTGACAAGCACACCAAAAACCTTCCAAACGCCACAAAGCACACCAAAAGCCTCACCGAACGCCTCCTTGCTACCGCGATCTCGCCTACAGGAAGCCGCGACCACATGGCAGCAGGGCAAATGGCCGCTTGCGCGCAACAAAAGCCCAGTGAAAGCAATCAGCACGCGGGGGAAAGGCTTTTGTCACGTGCACAGCCAGGAGCAGGAGCTTTCCCCCGTGCTGATTCCTCTTCCTCAACTCCGCGCTCTTTGTCCATAGCCCTTGGCGTGGTGCACCGACAAAAGCCCAGTGAAAGCAATCAGTGCGCGGGGGAAAGGCTTTTGTGGCGCACACAGCTGGGAGAGGGAGCTTCCCCCCCCCCACTGATTCCTCTTCCTCAACTCCGCACTCTTTCCTTTGTCCATAGCTCTTGGCGTGGTGCGCGTGACAGCCTTTCCCCCACGCGCTCAGATTAGTGAAGAGGCGCCCGGCGGCCCTTTCATTAGCACTTCCTCTTTCTGCGCTAGCGCTCGAGCGGTGAAACTGACTAAAGCGCACCTGGGGAATTTCCTAGCCGTGCAACGCCTGCTGACACATTAAACCTTATGGGGAAATTTGCCTCGTGGAGCAAGCCTCCTTGCTACCGCGATCTCGCCCACAGGAAGCCGCGACCACGTGGCAGCAGGGCAAATGGCCGCGGATCCGGTTCATAGCTTAAGGCGGAGTTCGCATGTCGAGGTAAATTTTTGCGGCCGGAGCTGGTCGTATCTCGAAATTTTCGTAAGGCGGGGCATTCGTATCTTGAGGTACCACTATACTAGCAAGCCTTTCATTATGGCAGTTTTTATCCATATTGGGCCAATTAAGTTGTATATAAGATAAAAAGATGAAATGAGTGGATGACAATTTCTCAGGCGCTTTGTAATTAATGGAGTGGGTCATTCTGTGAGTTTTGTGGGTAAGTAAAACATTGTCTTAAGATTCAATTTGAGGAAAATATCTTTCAGAGGAAGGTAGGTCTTCATTTTTCCCTGTAAAATCTTTCTACATTATCTCATATAAACTAAAGGAAAAAGCTACTCTTTAAAGTAGAGTTTTCAGAGTTTTCACGTCTGAGCCATTCTCCCTAAGCTACTGAATAAACACATAACAGTCCTGTTTTATGCACATGATATGTTTATTCTACCACTCAATAAAGTTGAGATCAATGGAGGCTTTAAGTTTCTTTTGTAAGGTTCATTTATTAAAAATTAACTTTAATAAAACCAAGATCAGGGCCTATGCAAAAAGACTATCTTGGAACATCAGTTCATAGAGTATGATGGAACAAAGGGGACGCGGTGGCGCAGTGGCTTAATGATGCTGAAAGTTGCCGGCCAGAAATGGTCGACACTTCAGCGGTTCGAGCCCAGCTTTTGCGCAGCAGAGTGAGCTCCTGCTTCCTCCCCCAGCTCCTGCCAACCCAGCAGATCGAAAACGTGAGTAGATAAATGGGTACTCTCACTCCAGTGAGGAAAAATGCTGGCGGTGCCTTGCAAAAAGGAGATGGGAGCAGTTGCCGGTAGCATGGAAGCCACGCATGCCCAAAAAAGGCGCAAAGCAACGGAAACCCCACCTCCTGTGCTCACCAGCTGGGCTCTGCTCTAGGAAGGAGGCACTGGCAAACCACTCCCGAAACACCTTGCCTTGAAAACTGCAAGGACTCGTCCAGGCAGTCACCGTAGAGTCAGTAACGACTGAGTGTGGATAAAAAAAAATAATGATGGAACAAATGGTGTGTTTTTCAGACTACAGAGAAGCATAATGCTCATTTTGCTTACTTTTCCTAAAATACTCAAAAGAAATGTATTAGCTATTCTGACCTTTTTTAACGCTAGAGAAAGTTTAAAAAAAACTCTTCTGTGATAAAGCAATTTGAGGTCAGGACACTGGCACATCTCTATTAAAGCTTATTTACTAATTTTGCTATTCAATTAGTTTGACATTCATTCTAAATTTTTTGAGGGAGCTGTTCCTGTCTGATGAGGCTTTACAAATAGCTGTGGAAAGAAGGAATGCGAAAAGCAAGGGTGAAAGGGAAAGATGTAACTAAGTGAATACAGATTTCCGGAGAATAGCAAGAGATAAGAAGGCCTTCTTAAATGAACAATGCAAAGAAATCGAGGAAAACAATAGAATGGGGAAGACTAGAGATCTCTTCAAGAAAATTGGAGATATCAAAGGAACGTTTAGTGCAAAGATGGGCATGATAAAGGACAAAAAAGGCAGGGACCTAACAGAAGCAGAAGAAATTAAGAAGAGGTGGCAAGAATAAACAGAAAAACTATACAAGAAAGATCTTAATGTCCCTGATGTCCATGCTGGTGTGGTCACTGACCTTGAGCCAAACATCCTAGAGAGTGAAGTCAAGTGGGCCTTAGGAAGCATTGCTAACAACAAAGCTAGTGGAGATGACAGTATTCCAGCTGAGTTATTTAAAATACTAAAAGACGATGCTGTTAAAGTGCTGCACTCAATATGCCAGCAAGTTTGGAAAACGCAACAGTGGCCACGGGATTGGAAAAGGTCAGTTCCAATTCCAAAGAAGGGTAATGCCAAAGAATGCTCAAACTATTGCACAATTGCACTCATTTCACATGCTAGCGAGGTTATGCTCAAAATCCTACAAGCTAGGCTTCAGCAGTACGTGAACCAAGAACTACCGGATGTACAAGCTGGATTTCGAAGAGGCAGAGGAACTAGAGATCAAATTGCCAACATTTGCTGGATCATGGAGAAAGCACGAGAGTTCCAGAAAAATATCTACTTCTGCTTCATTGACTATGCAAAAGCCTTTGATTGTGTGGATCACAACAAACTGTGGCAAATTCTTAAAGAGATGGGGATACCAGACCACCTTACCTGTCTCCTGAGAAATCTGTATGCGGGCCAAGAAGCAACAGTTAGAACCGGTCATGGAACAACCGATTGGTTCAAAATAGGGAAAGGAGTACGACAAGGCTGTATACTGTCACCCTGCTTATTTAACCTATATGCAGAGTACATCATGAGAAATGCCAGGCTGGAAAAATCACAAGCTGGAATTAAGATTGCAGGGAGAATCATCAATAACCTCAGATATGCAGACGATACCACCCTAATGACAAAAAGTGAAGAAGAACTAAAGAGCCTCTTGATGAGGGTGAAAGAGGAGAGTGCGAAAGCTGGCTTGAAACTCAACATTAAAAAAACTAAGATCATGGCACCTGGACCCATCAATCCCTGGCAAATAGAAGGGGTAGAAATGGAAGCAGTAACAGACTTCATTTATTTGGGCTCCAAGATCAGTGCAGACGGAGACTGCAGCCATGAAATTAAAAGACACTTGCTCCTTGGGAGGAAAGCTGTGGCAAACCTAGATAGCGTATTAAAAAGCAGAGACGTCACCTTGCCGACAAAGATCCGCATAGAGCTATGGTTTTTCCAGTAGTAATGTATGGCTGTGAGAGCTGGACCATAAAGAAGGCTGAGCGCCGAAGAATTGATGCCTTTGAACTGTGGTGCTGGAGAAGACTCTTAAGAGTCCCCTGGACTGCTAGGAGGTCAAACCAGTCAATCTTAAAGGAAATCAACCCTGATTGCTCATTGGAAGGATTGATACTGAAGCTCAAGCTCAGATACTTTGGTCACCTAATGCGAAGAGAGGACTCTTTGGAAAAGACCCTGATGCTGGGAAAGATGGAAGGCAAAAGGAGAAGAGGACGGCAGAGGATGAGATGGTTGGATAGCATCACTGAAGCAATGAGCATGAAACTGAGCAAACTCAGGGAGGCAGTGAAGGACAGGAAGGCCTGGCGCAATATGGTTCATGGGGTCACAAAGAGTCGGACACGACTTAACAACTGAACAACAACAACAATTCCTGGTAGTAAACTGGATCCTGAATGTGATATTTTGCACAGAAATGCAATTGAGGAAGATTGAGATAAGTATGGGCCACCATCTTCCACTATTATTTAACTTTAAATGGTTTGGGCCCACTAACTTCAAGGGACAATTATCAGTCTTCCTGGATACAGGGAACGAAGGATAAGCTGCTGCAATATGCTCTCCTTTCAAATGTCTGTTGGTCCTGGGCTATAAACTGGGTCAAAGCCAAGCAGAGAAAAAGGATACTGAATGTAAAAACTCAAAGTAGAACTGAAACTTTTCACTGCTACAGGCTTCTCTGATAAAAAATACAGTATGCTGCGTTTTTTTTCTTTTGGAACAGATGAAAACATTCCAGCATTTATGACATTAGGGGAGAGACAGACTTAGTGTAATAGTGCAGTTTTGAGAAAGAAAAGCATTGTAGTTTCTTTTCATTGCTGTTCTTTCCCAAAATAATAAGGAATAAAAAGAAAATAAAGTAAAAAATAAAAGTGACAAATCCACTTTGAAAGGGCAGCCCTCAAGCTAGCAGGAGCTGCTTACTCCTGGCTTATTCTGTTGTGTGCGCTAAATGAGCTAAGTGAGTTGAAGTGTTCAGGTTTTGATGGAGATCCTATGGAAGTTGTCAATGTAACTCTGATCCTCTTTCTAAAACTTTTGTGCTGCTTGGATAACCATTGAAGAACTGGAAAATTAGAGAGTCTCTTCAGTAGCCTGGTACATGCATAAGCTGAACTATGTTGTAATGCTTGTTTGTTCTAGGCATAGTGTGATGCATAAGGCCACCTACTATGGTTTAAGATTTGTGCAAGCCAGGCCACTTCAACAAACCTTGGTTAAACATATCCTGATTATATGTTATAGGTAAGCTGAGCAGTGAGACAAAGTTCCATGAACGTGTTTAATATCTGAAGTGCTATGCAGCACTTTGAATTCAATCACCAAGAGATGCTCCAAAGTTCATGAGAGTGCATTATACATCTACCTGCAACACCTCAAAGCAACCATGCCCTGTCCCAGGATTTAACAGCAGAGTTGTGCAATCCAGGAAAAGATGCAGTTCTTAGAGCCAGAAGCTACATTCGGCAAATTATCAGTGCTAAGAAAGAGTTGGAGCCAGGTGTTACATTTGCATTCCAATGCACGCCACTTTTCAGAGATCAAATCCAGAGCACTACACCGCTGTACAATTTCTCTTGTGCTTAACGGAGAAGATCATGACTAGGTGAACTGCATATTTAGTCAGCTGGTTGATCAAGATATTACCTTTGATGGGCAAATTCCAGGCCCCTGCTCTTTCCTTCAACTCAGGAGTAAACACAGCAAGGATTAAACCCATCTCTGCTCAACAATAATTTGACAGTATTCCCAGCTAAGGGAATCTCATACTGATATCTCCATATCTGCTCTTCCTTCTCTGATGAATACTGTGTCCTATGAGAAGCAAAACTCTTCTCAGCTCCTTATCCGCCAAGGAAAGTACTGTACTGTTAGAAAAGAGAGTTTGTTCACTGCCCTCCTGAGCATTAAAAAGCTTTTCAAGAATTAAAAACTGCTTTTGGTAGTCAGCCTATGTTCAGAAGTCTAGAATTTAACTTTGTCGTCATACACGTTGATGCTTCTGATGTGGGGCTGGGAGGAGCGTGGCAATGCGAAAGTGTGATGATGGTGTGAATCCCATTGTGTATCTTTCAAAACAGCATACAATACTATCCAAGCGTGGGCAGCAAACCCCCATTCTTCAGTGGGATCCCAAATAAATCTCATTGGGCTATACAGCCACATAAAGGATATAAAACTGCATCCTTCTCCCAATTTCTCAAAATTAGGAATATCCCTTTCAGCTCAATGACCGTCTCTGAGTTGCTAGATTGCTATTTTAAAAGGTTCATTACGGCTACAGGTTTCCTTCCAGCTCTGAGGGGAGCCGGGTACGCTCCAGCCAGACGGCCGCCCCGCCACCGACTGCAAGCTGCCTCCGCGCCGCCAGGGGCCGGTTCAGCCCGGCAGGCTCCCGGCTCTAGAGGGCGCGGCTGGAGCTCCTCCTTTTCTCCTTAGAGCGGCCGGGAGGGGGGGTGTTTCGGCGGTAACCAGGAAGTCGGAGCAGGAAACTCTAGGGCCCGCCGGGCGAGCGGGGCGTCTGGACCGCTGGGCATGGAGGGCGCCGGCCGCGAGGTGAGCGGCAGGAGCGGGGAAGGCGAGGCGAGGCGGGTGGCTGTGAAGGAGAACCCGGGAAGAGGCCTAGAGCCAAGGCAAGGCGGCAGGCAGGCAGGCAGGCGTGAACCAGGACGCGAGCGTTTGCTGCGTTTCAGTTCCGCTCGTTCCCACATGATCCTCGGAGGAGTTTGGGGCCGGGGTTGGATGCAGGTCCAGCTCCTTTCCATCCTTGCCCCGGAGTCGGCTGAGTTGAGCCACTGAGTGGTAACCTCATGGCACTTTCCCAGCTTCATTCGTAGAGGGAACGTCAGGTAGTAGAGGCAGAGAGGCACAACTGTGTTACCCGCCCCCTCCCCCCGCCTCCTTCAAATACGGGCAGACGTATTTGGCACAGGAAAGTATATTCAAATCCCTGAATGAGACGGGAGGGATTAGGATAGACAGTGTAAGCAAAAAATGTGTGCTCAGGTTCATGTAGGAGAACTGCTTTGAGGGATCACCTGCGTCAGAAGAAATTATGACAGTGACTTAATGAAGTCCCGCTCTGATGTTCTGCTTGCTTGCCTGTCTCCTGATCCAGCACACACATCTCAGAAAGGAAGACTTCGTACTGTACATGCAGTCCCGAACCCAGTTTGGTGAGGGATCTAGACTGCCTATATGACTCCACATAGAGAGCTGTGATTCAGTTTTCCTGTCTACAGATATTTGCAGGACTTGACAGAATATCAGCAGGGAGACAAGCCAGCACCCACGTAGACAGAAATAGTTGGTGGGTTTTCAACATGAATGTCTTCTATGTACAATTAGTAAGACCTGCAGACCCTAGTGAGTCTACTAGATCTTCTGTGGTAAATACTGGAGATTTAGAATGCTTGCTTAGTTGAACAAGATATTAGTGCATCTGTCGTTTAAACAATGAGTATTCTAATATAATGTTTGAAAAGATTATTTCCCCTTGCCATGATTGGGAATGTGACAAATGCAACTATGAAGGGTAGTCTTATCTTCTAAAAGTGAAAATTGTCTGACTTAAAAATAGTATTTATCTGACTCTTAAAAATTGTTTACTTGGAAGTTTCCAAAAGCTATTTTTATGAATTGTTTTTGCTACCACTGGCAGCAAGGAATTGTTTTTTGAGGCCAGGTCTCCCCAAAAGTGTTGTGTGGAAAGGGATGAATCACACTTTGATATGAAAATTTCCTTGTATTAAACTAAGCAGCAATAGTAGGAAATTGGTCCCTATGCTTCTCATGGAGATGGGTTGGGTAATCTTTTTTAGTTACAAGATTTGTCTAATAGGGGAAAGGAAAGGTAGTAATTTAGTAAAAACTTGTTTTTTTGATTGCCAGTCACTTCCTGCCCTAAATATTCTTCACTGTATTTGTTCAGAGATTCTTTCAAGGCAGCAGTTTGTTATTTCTGGTAGCTCTCTAATAAAGTGTTAGCCACCTGATGTAAAAAATAATAAAGATGCTGAACATCACATCTTGAGTACCACTGAATAAATGCATCAAACAAGATTAAATTGCCCACTTTAGTTAGGGCCTAATATCATCATTCAATTGTCAGATATATGTCCCATCCCAAGGCAGGTTCACACCAAGAGTAATTAATTCATTTAGGTTCTTTACAGCACAATTCAATGCATATCCTCTCAGAAGGACAGTCTCACTGATTTCAATTAAGTTTCCTCCTAGGTGAACAGGCTTAGAATTGCAACCTAAATTCCTGTTTGTAGATGCTGAAAATTGTAGACCCTTTGTTAGCCAAACAGCATGGGATCTGGGGGTTTTTTTGCAGCTGGAATCTTTGTTGCTTTGGTGTTATCTGCAATGCAGTTGGCAACACCAATCGGTGTTGATAGGGAGCGAGAGGTCCAGCCCCCGGCCCCTACTTTGTGGGGTGCCACAGGGGTCAGTGCTTTCACCGCTCCTATTTAATATCTACATGAAACCGCTGGGGGAGATCATCCGGCACCATGGGGTGAGGTATCATCAGTATGCTGATGATACCCAACTATACATCTCCATCCCAGGTGCCCTAAGTGACGCTGTGACTGCCCTCTCGCGGTGCCTGGAGGCTGTGGGGGCCTGGATGGGGGACAACAGGCTTCAGCTGAACCCTGGTAAGACGGAGTGGCTGTGGATACGGGGAGCCTCAAGATCTAGGACTTTGTCATCTTTGGTTCTTGACGGGGTTGCACTACCCCAGACAGACCCGGTGCGTAATCTGGGGGTTCTCCTGGACTCACGACTCCTGCTCGAAGAGCAGGTGGCAGTCGTGGCTAGGAGGGCCTTTGCACGACTTCGTGTGGTGCGCCATTTACGCCCCTTCCTGGATCAGGGGGACCTCCGCACGGTCACTCATGCCCTGGTCACCTCTGGGTTGGACTACTGTAATGCGCTCTACATGGGGCTACCCTTGAAGAGTATCCGGAAGCTACAGCTGGTGCAGAATGCGGCGGCGCGGACAGTTCTTAATGCCCCTAGGAGGGCACATATAACACCGCTGTTGCGCGAGCTGCATTGGTTACCAGTTTGTTTCCGGGTCCAATTCAAGGTGTTGGTTATTACCTTTAAAGCCCTTTATGGCACGGGACCAGGTTATCTGAGGAACCGCCTCACCCTGGTCACTTCAGCCCGTCCCACTCGGTCCAGCAGAAGGGGCAGGTTGCAGATCCCACCAGTCAGGGAATTTCGATTGGTGGGGTCGAGGCAGAGAGCCTTTTCTGCTGTAGCGCCCGCCCTATGGAACATCCTGCCTCCTGAGGTCCGGTGTGCCCCCTCCCTCATGGCCTTCAGGAAAGGTATTAAATCCCGGCTCTGCCAGAAGGCCTGGGGGCCAGAGGGGGGCCCGCACCTGTGGAGATGGCTGATGGGATGATGGGTTGTCTCCCCCCCCCCAGCATCTTACAGGTTTTTTAGGGCCATAAACCAGAGGAGGTTTTTTAGGGTTTTTTATATGTTTTTAATTATTTATAGTTTTTAGCCATCTGGGAGAGAGCTGTGTTTTTATTGTGAGCCGCCCAGAGTCACCCGTTGGGGGAGATGGGCAGCATACAAGCCGAATAAATAAATAAATAAATAAATAAATAAATAAATATTTCCACAAAACCAACATTAGAATCAGAAAAGTTCAGAAATGTGTTGAGAACTATAGTTGGGAAGAAAACATACAACTTTTCATATTTTGTTATGTGAACAAAAAATTGGAAACCAGCTACCAGAAATAACAAACTGCTGCCTTGAAAAAATCTCAGAACAAATACAGTGAAGAATATTTAGGGTAGGAAGTGACTGGCAATCAAAAAAAAAGTTTTTACCAAATTACTACCTTTCCTTTCCCCTATTAGACAAATCTTGTAACTAAAAAAGATTACCCAACCCATCTCCATGAGAAGCATAGGGACCAATTTCCTACTATTGCTGCTTAGTTTAATACAAGGAAATTTTCATATCAAAGTGTGATTCATCCCTTTCCACACAACACTTTTGGGGAGACCTGGCCTCATATTTTGTTATTGTGAACATAAAATTGGAAAATTGCCCATTAAATATGAATTTGGGCTTGGGCTGTGCTGTTATCTACAATACCCCTTTCATCCATTATCCCATTATGTTGCCTTTTTTGTTTGGCATGAATTTCCATTGATCTGTTTTTCCTCTACACCTTGTTCACATCTTTTTCCAGGATTGCTTTAAAAGGGCAAATAAGCATGTTAGAACTTAACTAAATGCTGAGTTTTCTTTGTGATATGTTTGCTTTTATCTTTTTGTATATGTGATAGGCATTTCATAACAAAAATGCATGTCCCAAAGTACAAAAAAGCAGTTTTGTCATTACTTGCAAGAATACAATTGTAGTGGCCTAAATACTGATTAAGAAATGTTTTAATTATTCATTTTAATTTACAGTGTAAAGGTCATAGCCACGGGTCCCTTCGTCATCATAGCCATCCTTGGCCTAATTTGTATGAAGATAAAGATCTATCAAAAGAGCATGACATGCTACCTTTTGTGGAGGACTGCAGTAATTTTGATATTGTCAAAGCAACCCAGTAGGTTTCTTGAACAATTACATTTATTCTTATGCCACAATTATAAAAAGGCATCAAATATCAGCCAAAGTATATTTTATAGGAAACTGTGTATGTGTGAAAGAGGCTGTTAATGGAGAATTTAAATATGAATGATTTCTGCAGCTGGAAGAAGGTCTGTTTATTGTAGAAAAATAACTTCTCTCTTTTCACACACATATTCCAAGCTCTAATTCTAGGGCTTTGTGAGAAGAAGTGATAGTTACATGCAGTGGGTTCAGATATCACACTGCATCATGATATGGTTTGTTTGGTTTTGGTTTACTCTTTTATACAAACCTTGTCATGGTTGATAAACCATGATGAAGTTTTTATACATAAGTAGTTTGTATAATAATACATTTACTAAGATTGGGATTGGCAAAGTGTACTCCTAAGAAATATGACACCTGTAGTTACTGAGCAATAATTTTAAAACTTTCATTTAGACATGTTAGAAAGTTACATCAATATTTTAATTTCAGTTTTTGAAAAATTTTGGATAGATTAGTAATTTAGCTAATTAGTAGTTAGAAATTAGATTTAACAAGAAGCCAGTGCCAGTGTTTTCCATGTAGAGGGAGAAGCATGTAGAACTTTCACGATGCTGAGTGATGGAAATGAATGGTTAGTTGAGTAGCTGAGTGCTAAAGCTGTTTAAAGGTGTAAATAAAAAAGTAGTTGAAGTCTCTTTCAAGTAGAGCTCAATGTGATTTCCTAGGCACATCCATGTAATTTTCTTGGCAAAATAGTACAGATGTAATTGGCCATTTCCTTCCTACGAACTTTTTTTTAGTTTCAAACTCTAGCCTATAACCCTAGTTTTTCTGGTGTTCTTCCATCCAATTACTAACCAGCCGTGGCCCTGATTAGCTTCCAAGTGCGAATAAGGTCAGACAGGTTCTACCACCTCTTAGACATAAACCAGGAAACTGTTTCATATACTTAGTCTATAGGTATGACCAATAATTAGTATTAGTTGCTAGGTAGGAATGTGCAGCCTCATTTTAGAAAGTCTGGAATGTTCTATTAAAAATACTTTTTAATGTATTTTTGAAATTTATATATTGCTGAACTCCTGGCAATTAAGAGCTGTAACATAGAGTAACCTAATTATTGGTTTACACAATACACTAAGCCAAAACTAAACAAATCACATTATGTCTTATATTTACTGACGCATCATTGAAAATTGTGATACTTCTGAATGTCAGAATATTGTTCTGAACTTCTGAATGTTGAAACATTGATTCTTACTTCGTTTAGTTTCACTATTGTTTTAAATAACCAAGCAACATATATTATGTCACTATTAAATACTACATCTCAAGCATTTTTGGGGCAGGTGTCTGAGGATTTTTAATTAATTAATTTATTTTTGTCTCTTCAAATCAGTTTTGATTTCTAGACTACATGGACAAGTTGAAATTTTCTTTGCAACATTTTTCGGAAATGGTTTGCCATTGCATTCTTCCTAGGACTGAGAGACAGTGACTGGCCCAAAATAATTTAGCTGGCTTCATGCTTAAGGCAGGGGTCAAATTAATTATCTTTCTGTTTGTAGCCCATTGCCTTTAATCATTATACCAAGCTGGTTTTCCTATGAGAAATAATGATGCTAAACTTCAATAAAAAATACTAGATGTATGTTGTCATGACAAATTGTCATAACATCTACGACTACATTGCACCCACTGTAATAGTAGAGTCAGCTGGTGAAAAACTAAAACTATATAAGAACTTTAAGAAGATTTTGTTCTAGTCCATAAAGGACTGAGACTGGACTAAACTGAAATCAAATTTAAAGTTAATGATCTGAGTATGTACAATGGTAGGCTATTTTAATTACAGAGAATGAGAGAGAATGGCAGTCAGGAATGAGGTGGATTCAGACATGGAGGACTTTGTATACAAGACAATATTATAAAGCATATCTCGCTTTCTTAATTGTTTTTAATACCATTTTTCACTGATGATGTCCGGAGAGTATAGATTTCTTTTTGTGCTGAACACAAATATTCAAAGTTGCTTCTAGCCATCCAAATTCATCATATTTTTATTTCAGATATGGTCTGTTAGAGCGATGTCAAGAATTGGTAGAAGCAGGATATGATGTAAGGCAGCCAGACAAAGAAAATGTGACACTTCTTCATTGGGCAGCAATCAATAATAGGCTGGATCTTGTAAAGTAAGTTGTCAATATATGAATTTATCAAACTTTATAAGTGTAAAACGACTAAGTGGATATATTCTTTCTTACTTACTTACTTACTTACTTACTTACTTATTTATTTATTTATCAGACTTGTATGGCCACCATCTTACAAAACACAACCCTGGGAAGCTGTTAATAATAACAACAACAATAATAACAACAGGATATGAGCCAGACAAAGAAAATGTGACAGTTTGCAATCATTTGAAGTTTTTGTTGTTGTTCAGTCGTTAAGTCGTGTCCGACTCTTTGTGACCCCATGAACCATATTGCGCCAGGCCTTCCTGTCCTTCACTGCCTCCCTGAGTTTGCTCAGTTTCATGCTCATTGCTCCAGTGATGCTATCTAACCATCTCATCCTCTGCCGTCCTCTTCTCCTTTTGCCTTCCATCTTTCCCAGCATCAGGGTCTTTTCCAAAGAGTCCTCTCTTCGCATTAGGTGACCAAAGTATCTGAGCTTGAGCTTCATTATCAATCCTTCCAATGAGCAATCAGGGTTGATTTCCTTTAAGATTGACTGGTTTGACCTCCTAGCAGTCCAGGGGACTCTTAAGAGTCTTCTCCAGCACCACAGTTCAAAGGCATCAATTCTTCGGCGCTCAGCCTTCTTTATGGTCCAGCTCTCACAGCCATACATTACTACTGGAAAAACCATAGCTTTGACTATGCGGATCTTTGTCGGCAAGGTGACATCTCTGCTTTTTAATATGCTATCTAGGTTTGCCATAGCTTTCCTCCCAAGGAGCAAGCGTCTCTTAATTTCATGGCTGCAGTCTCCATCTGCGGTGATCTTGGAGCCCAAATAAATGAAGTCTGTTACTGCTTCCATCATTTCTACCCCTTCTATTTGCCAGGAATTGATTGGCCCAGATGCCATGATCTTAGTTTTTTTAATGTTGAGTTTCAAGCCAGCTTTCGCACTCTCCTCTTTCACCCTCATCAAGAGGCTCTTTAGTTCTTCTTCACTTTCTGCCATTACGGTGGTATCATCTGCATATCTGAGGTTGTTGATATTTCTCCCTGCAGTCTTTATTCCAGCTTTTGATTCTTCCAGCCTGGCATTTCTCATGATGTACTCTGCATATAGGTTAAATAAGCAGGGTGACAGTATACAGCCTTGTCGTACTCCTTTCCCTATTTTGAACCAATCGGTTGTTCCAGGACTGGTTCTAACTGTTGCTTCTTGGCCCGCGTACAGATTTCTCAGGAGACAGGTAAGGTGGTCTGGTACCCCCATCTCTTTAAGAATTTGCCACAGTTTGTTGTGATCCACACAATCAAAGGCTTTTGCATAGTCAATGAAGCAGAAGTAGATGTTTTTCTGGAACTCTCGTGCTTTCTCCATGATCCAGCGAATGTTGGCAATTTGATCTCTAGTTCCTCTGCCTCTTCGAAACCCAGCTTGTACATCCGGTAGTTCTTGGTTCACGTACTGCTGAAGCCTAGCTTGTAGAATTTTGAGCATAACCTTGCTAGCATGTGAAATGAGTGCAATTGTGCGATAGTTTGAGCATTCTTTGGCATTGCCCTTCTTTGGAATTGGAACATAAACTGACCTTTTCCAATCCTGTGGCCACTGTTGCGTTTTCCAAACTTGCTGGCATATTGAGTGCAGCACTTTAACAGCATCGTCTTTTAGTATTTTAAATAACTCAGCTGGAATACTGTCATCTCCACTAGCTTTGTTGTTAGCAATGCTTCCTAAGACCCACTTGACTTCACTCTCTAGGATGTCCGGCTCAAGGTCAGTGACCACACCAGTATGGACATCAGGGACATTAAGATCTTTATTGTATAGTTCTTCTGTGTATTCTTGCCACCTCTTTTTAATCTCTTCTGCTTCTGTTAGGTCCCTGCCTTTTTTGTCCTTTATCATGCCCATCTTTGCACTAAACGTTCCTTTGATATCTCCAATTTTCTTGAAGAGATCTCTAGTCTTTCCCATTCTATTGTTTTCCTCGATTTCTTTGCATTGTTCATTTAAGAAGGCCTTTTTATCTCTTCTTGCTGTTCTCTGGAAATCTGCATTCAGTTGCTTATATCTTTCCCTTTCACCCTTGCTTTTCACATTCCTTCTTTCCACAGCTATTTGTAAAGCCTCATCAGATAGCCATTCTGCTTTCTTGCATTTCTTTTTCTTTGGGATGGTTTTAGTTGCTGCCTCCTGTACAATGTTATGGACCTCCGTCCATAGTTCTTCAGGCACTCTGTCTACCAAATCTAATCCTCTAAATCTATTCATCACCTTCACTGTATACTCATAAGGAACATGATCTAAGTCATACCTGAGTGGTCTAGTGGTTTTCCCTACGTTCTTCAATTTAAGCCTAAATTTTGCAGTAAGAAGCTCATGATCTGAGCCACAGTCAGCTCCTGGTCTTGTTTTTGCTGTCTGTATAGAGCTTCTCCATCTTTGACTGCAAAGTATATAATCAATCTGGTTTCGGTATTGACCGTCTGGTGATGTCCATGTGTAGAGTCGTCTCTTGTGTTGTTGGAAAAGAGTGTTTGCTATGACTAGTTTGTTCTCTTGACAGAACTCTATTAGCCTTTGCCCTGCTTCATTTTGTACTCCAAGGCCAAACTTGCCTGTTATTCCGATTACTCCTTGACTTCCTACTTTAGCATTCCAATCCCCTATGATGAAAAGGACATCTTTTTCCTAGTTCTAGAAGGTGTTGTAGGTCTTCATAGAACTGGTCAACTTCAGCTTCTTTGGCATCAGTGGTTGGGGCATAGACTTGGATTACTGTGATGTTGAATGGTTTGCCCTGGATACGCACTGAGATCATTCTGTCGTTTTTGAGGTTGTAACCCATTACTGCCTTTCCCACTCTCTTATTGACTATGAGTGCAACTCCATTTCTTCTAAGGGTTTTTTGCCCACAGTAGTAGATATAATGGTCACCTGAATTAAATTCACCCATTCCCGTCCATTTCAATTCGCTGATTCCCAAGATGTCGATGTTTAATCTTGTCATCTCATGTTTGACCACATCCAGCTTGCCTTGGTTCATAGATCTTACATTCCAGGTACCTATACAATATTGTTCTTTACAGCATCGGACCTTCTTTTCGCTTCCAGATACATCCACAGCTGAACGTCCTTTCGGCTTTGGCCCAGCCGCTTCACTCTTTCTGGAGCTACTTGGAATTGCCCTCCGCTCTTCCCCAGTAGCATATTGGACACCTTCCGACCTGAGGGACTCATCTTCCGGCGTCATATCTTTTAGCCTTTTAACATTGTCCATGGGGTTTTCTTGGCAAGAATACTGGAGTGGGTTGCCATTTCCTTCTCCAGTGGACCACATTTTGTCAGAACTCTCTGTCATGACCTGTCCGTCTTGGGTGGCCCTGCACGGTATAACTCATGGCTTCACTGAGTTACGCAAGCCCCTTCGCCACGACAAGGCAGTGATCCATGAAGGGGCATTTGAAGTTACAACAGTGTAAAAAAAAACCTTTGCGACCAGTCCTCACATTTATGACCGTCACAGCATCTTGCGGTCACATGATTGTCATTTGGGCAGTTTGCAGTCAGTTTGTGACAAGCAGAGTTAATAGAGAAGGTGGAAGTAAAATTGCATGTCACGGTCACGTGATGTTTCACTTAGCAACCAAGGTGCTTTGCTTAACAATCAAAGGGAAGTTAGGTAAGCCTGCTGCAGTTGTGTGATTTTCCAAATAGCAATTGCAGCGCTTAGTGACTGAGTTGCCAGTCCCAATAGTAGTCATTAAGTGAGGATTACCTGTATTGTATTGATGTTTGGGTTTTTTGGATATTCTCAAGAGAAACAGAATACATATAACATCCATTTGTTCAACAACTGTTCAAAATTACGATGGCACTGAACAAAGGGACGTATGACTGGTCCTCAAAGTTCTGGACGTTGTAGTGTCCCCACAGTCATGTGAACAAAATTCGGACCCACTCAGGCCCTCCAGCATTTACAACTGCCTTTTCACTACCCGCCTACCCACTGTTGCCAACTGCCCCTGCCACCCAGCCCTGCCTGCCACGCTCACCACAGCACACACCACTACTGTACCAGCTGGGGACTTTCACTCCACCTTCTTTTGCGCTGGGGCCACCAGGGCCTCTCTTGCCACCCAGTCAGGCCCTCTGTTCACACCCTGCCCAGGGCCTCCATTTGCACCCCAGCCAGGGCTTCCATTTGTGTGCCAGCCAGGGCCTTTCACAAAAGAAAGACCTGGTAGAAGAGTCCGTCTTTCATGCCAATACAACTAGTACCTTCTTTCATTCACCTTTGTGAAAGAAGGCCCTGGCTGGGGTGCAAACTGATGTCCTGGCTGGGGCACAAACACAGGCAGAGAGGTACAGTAGTGGCACGCAGTGCAGTGGGCACAATGGGGGCATCTGGCAGCAGTGGTAGGCAGATGACTAAAAGGGCAGAGATGGGAGGGAGATAGGTGGGTGGGGGGAGTTGAAGAGGAGGCAGAGGAGGCAGTCCCTTATTGAGGCTCGGAGCTGGGAGGGACCAAGCCAGGAATGGGTTGGATCAGGGTGGATCCTTGGCTAATGACTGGTGGGATTGCCCTCACTAGGCGATGCAGTGATGTGACATTGCGCTTTACAACCACATCGCTTAGCAGCAGAAATTCTGGTCCCAATTGCCATCATAACTTGAGGGCTGCCTGTATATTTCTTAATTTCAGAAATACTGAAGTCCATATTGTACATATATTGTGTCAGTGAAGAATTACATTGTGTTTTAGTGTAATTTTTTTTAACTCTTGTAATCTCATATGATTATTGCAATAATACAATAAGCATTACCTTTCATCGTAGATTTAAAAGTATACCTTATTACAAACGTTTGTATTGGGAAAATCTAAAGAGCCTTTTGAGTAAGTGGGAATCAAATGAATGCTCTGCATGAAGCAAGAATTCAGTAGCTAAGAAAATGTTTCAAAAGTAAGGGTAAATTTAGTTTAATGATAAATACCTTAAATATTTGGTGAATCTTTTTTCTATTTCAGCGTATCATTCTGAAATGGAAAAGCTAGAGAAACTAATATTCAGAATCTGTACAGTAAGAATTGTTTGTGAGATATAAAATAGAATAGAGGAAATATATGTGTGATTATGTGCCGGTATCTGTGTACATGGACATACATTCGTTGAGACTTGGGCGGCATACAAGTTTAATAAATGATGATGATGATGTATGCAAATTGAATGCAAAGTTGCCCACTGTTTGGAACCTGTTCCTACAATTAAAAGGGAACCTGCTTCTACAATTAAAAAGAAAAGCTCATCAGCTTTTTCAAGATGGAAAGGCTATGATCTTCTTCAGTGAAGGCAAGTTAAACAGAAGGGAGTTCATCTTAATTTTTAAAGTGAGATGTTAAGGGTTAGGATTCAAATTTGTCTAGATTTAGTAGTAAAGAAAATACATACTACATTCATTTCATAATTTTACATATTTTGGATCTTTGCCCCAATATTGTAAAAGATGCCAGACCTAAATCCCATCTCAAATTAAGATGGTGAGATGGAAAGTAGTTTCTGCTTTTGGAAAACATCTGTTCATAGAAGGGCTGTTTCCAGCAGTAGAATCACCTTATTTGAGAAAAATCACTTTAAACCTAGAGGATTTATCCATTAGTATAAGCACACAAGAATTAAATATGGAAGACTTCTGTTGAAAGAGAAAAAACTCTAACTTCAGGAGTTTATAATGTATATTTTATGGATTTTTCTTGCCAAACAACAATTGTCTGTAGTATTTGTTCATTCCTGTTCATGAACTATTTTATCTATTGCCACCTTAATAGATTTGTCAAAATTATTTTGTGACTTTTCTAATATTTTTCCACTATCTATAACCCATATTTAATAATCAAGGGACTTCTGATTTACACTGCAGACAAAACTGCTTTATAGGAATATATTACTAAATATTAAATAATTTTATTTCTAAAAATATTGTGTAGTGCACAGAAAGCCAGAGAAAATATTGTGTAGTGCACAGAAAGCCAGAGAAAAATCCACTTTCAGAAAAAGCGTTCAGTCAAAATGAATATACAGATGGTCCTCACTTAGTGACCACAATTGGGACTGGCAGCACCGCAGTTGCTAAGTGGAAAATCACGTGACTGCAACTTACAATTTTATTTCTGCGTTGTCCATTAACTTTGCTTGTCACTAGCGGGTTGGGAAGCACACAAATGGCAGTCACATGACCGTGGGACACTGTGACAGTTATAAATGCAAGGATTGGTTGCAAAGCTGTTTTTTTACATCATCGTAACTTTGAACGGTCACTAAACAAGACAGTCATTGAGAACTACCTATATATGTCTTACATAAAAGGCTTTGTTTAGATGTTAATGGTGTAGTTTCTGTCTGTTTATCTGTGTATATACTGTATGTTAATTCATGTTGTATTTATAAAACAACTTTGCTTTGCTATTACACAGGTATTTTATCTCCAAAGGTGCAGTAGTGGATCAACTAGGAGGGGATTTAAATTCAACTCCACTTCACTGGGCAATTAGGTATGAAGCAAATCTTTCTTTTGGTTATTTAATACTTACATTTGACTGTGTGATATTGTGATACATTAGGGCAAAACTTAAGTTTTGAATTTGTGACAGTGACTTTATTAAAAATTTGCATCTTTCATCTCATAGTCAAAGACTTGCTTAAATGAGATTTTAGGTGAACCCAGAGATCTGTACTTTTATATACAAAGTAATGGGGCTGGGGAACAGAAGCTACACAGTTATTAAGAGAACTGGCAGAAGAAGAAATGAACTTAACAGGATTCAAAACCTAATCAATATTCTGAGAGGCTTCATGCTGCAAGCCAAACCCTTTCCCTTGTTCCTGTCTTCCATAGCAACTATAGGTAGACCTCGCTAAACTACAAGTAGTCCTTCCTTAACGACCCTAATTGGGACCAGAATTTCCATCGCTTAGTGAAGTAGTCATTAGGCAAAACATCACGTGACCACACTGCTTAGCGATGACAGTTCCAGTAGTCCCAGTTATGGTTGTTAGGCCAGGACCATGCCGTCATTAGGCCAGGACCTCACGCTTCTCCTGCCCTGCCACGCTCACCTCCACTTAAACTCCCCCACCCGCCTAATTCCCTCTCATCTCTGCCCTTTTGACCACCCTGAACTCTGCCGTCTACCCCTGCCGCCCCCTGCTGCCCCTCGCTGACCTTTGCCATCTTCTTCCTCCTGCTGCTGGCCTGGGATCCAGGCTCTGGGTGAGGGTGAAGTCCACAGACTGGTTCCCCAGGGGCACTTCGATTGTGTGCTCTGCAGCTCACATTAGAAGCTGCTGGTCCTTTGCAAGGCTTTGCAGGAGGAAGGCTTGGCCAAGAATGGGCAGAGGGCCTTCAGGTAGGTTCTGTTGGTGCTGGGCTTGCCTCCACCCCTTGCTGAAGCCCACAGACCAGTTCTCAGGAGTGTTTCCAACATGAACTGCAAAGCAATTGCCAGAGATGCCCCTGGAAAAACAGTCTGCAGGCTTCAGCATGTTGGAAGCTGTTGGCCCTTTGTGATGCTTTGTAGGAGGAAGGCTGGGCCGAGAGTGAGCACAGGGCCTGTGGGTAGGCTCTGCCGGCACTGGGCTTGCCTCCACCCCTCACTGAAGCCTGCCCTCGTCCCTCCGCTTCCTTCAGTTCTACCACCACCCTTGCTGCCTCCTCCCCAGCTGGGCCCAGCAAGCTGCCTTTGGCAGACGAGGCTTCGCCACCCTGCCACTCTTGCCGCACGCATCCCATGGCTGCACCTTCACCCAGCACCTGGATCCTGGGCCAATAGAGATGGAAGAAAATGGCAGAGGTCAGCTGGGGGCGGTGGTGGTGGGGGGCAGCAGGGGTATGCGGCAGAGTGCAGGGCAGCCAAAAGGGCAGAGATGGGGGAGAGATAGGCGGGCAGGTGAGTTGAAGCGCCCCTGCATTCATAAGTGCAGGCTGGCTGCCAAGCATCTAAATTTTGATCATGTAACTATGGGGGCGCTGCAACAGCCTGAACTTCGAGGACCAGTTGTAACTACCATTTGTTCAGCACTGCTGTAACTTCAAACGGTTGCTGAACGAAAGGTCATTAAGCAAGGACTACCTGCATTCAATTAGAATGATCTCTCAGGCTTTATGCATGAATCGCTTGTTTATACATTACACTAAAACAGAATGTTGTTTGCTTGGGTTTGATTTAGTGAGATGTATTTGTGTGCCACTATTTGTAGATCATGCTTTTTTTGTGTGTATGTTATTGAATGTTGTTAGTTGTGAATTGATTCTTAATTTGCTTTACTATAAAAAAATTAAATTCAACTGGTATATTGTTTCAGCAATTTTATGAGGTCACAAACCAGAAGAATGGACTTTCCTGTTGTACAGTTTATGCATGTTCTCTTCTGCAACCTACATACAACTGTATATTTTACCACTATATATTTATTGTTCTCTGCTCGCTCCCTCCCTCTCTATTATATAGCTGAAGGTAACCCAAAAGCTTCAAGATTATATGCAAAACATTCTGTTTTGTCCATATACAGATCTAGAGCATATGTGTTCGGTCCATATGCAGGCCTGGAGTCTGCATGCACCAGCAGATGTGTTCTGGGGTGGGAGACATTGGGGAGAAAGGCCAGTAGAGAGGTAAGGCATCTGAGTACAGGGCAACAACAGCAGTGAAGAAAGGCAGATAGGTGGGCCAGATGGGTTGGATGGATATAGGGCGGCAGCTACACCAACCTGTGGTGAAGTAGGGTGGGTGAGTCAGATGGGTGCCTTGGGTGGAGCAAGGAGGGGAGGAAAGACACGTGGAAGTGGAGAGGTGGTGTGGTTGCAGTGGTGGGTAGCAGAGGAAGAGCGGGAGGTGGGCTAGTGCACAGGTCATGCAGGGGAAGAGGAGAGAGACATGTGAAGTCCTCAGTCTTCCCCTATTTGTCCCTTAAGACTCCTCCAGCTTTGTCTCAGCCAAAATCCCTGGATCATCTCATCCAGATCTTACTCAGAATGGCCAGGATGAACTTCTGAACAATGGAGCAACATTTTTTGCTTTACACGCACTCCTACATTTAGATGAAGTGGGATTTGTACCTGGCTCTTATTAGTTCTAGGCCGGCATTTAACAAACAATAATACATTTAAAGCTAAACCAATTTCTTATGTGTTCATCCCATAAAATTACTTTTCTTTCTTTCGCTTAATGTTATTTTTTTGTTAGTATTGTTACCCTATATTTAGTCATTTATAGTACTGCAAACATATTTTAGCTGCCATTCTTCCACATTTAGGACATTTTTGCTTTTCTTAACTTTCATACTCATTCTGAAATTTAAATATAAATTCTGAAATTTAAAGCCCTCAGGTTAACATGTATTAGTGTTTCTTTTCCATGACATAGTATTTTGTCTCCATAAGAAAGTGTTTTAAAATTAAAAGCACTCTCTCTTTCTAGGCAAGGGCATTTATCTATGGCCATATTGTTGTTAAAATTTGGAGCGGATCCAACTCTTATTGATGGAGAAGGATACAGCAGCCTGCATTTAGCTGTACTTTTTCAACACATGCCTATCATAGCTTACCTCATATCAAAGGGTCAGGTATGTGACTTTGTGCAGTGCTATAATTAATCATGTGGCAAGCATTAATATTTGTGTGCTAATACTTTGGCTCTCATGAGCATTAAATTTTATAATTGTGCAGGTACAAAGATTCACTGCATTCTATCATAGATATTTTATTTACTGTTACAGGTACAAAGATTCATTGCATTCTATCACAGATATTTTATTTACTGTCACAATAAACCTACGAATGAGTTTATTTAATCCCTCAGTCTCCATCTAGGAGGCTCCATGTCTATCAAATCCTTCCCATTTCATCACTGATAGTATTGCTATAGATTAATACTTAAGTATGAGCCTGATTTATCTTGAGTCATGGCTGAAAAATTTGATAAGTTAATAAAAACAGAAGATTAAAAATGTTCATATTAACACCAATTAGTTACACATGCTAAAAAGCTCATAAAAGTTCTGTGCCAACCTAGTATGCATGCTGTACTTATTATATGTGTGATAGATACTAGCAATTCCAGTGCCTCTTCCAATATTGTCTGTAACTAAAAGATTCCCCACAACAGATATTTGGGATATGCAAGAGAACAGAGAAGACAAGTTTCAAAACGTTGCTCACATAATGTATTTAGTTACTTAGAAATTTCCACTCCAAATGGCTGTGATTGGCATACACCAAAAATAAGAATTAAAAGTAACAGAACAAACAGAATACGTCAACAATAATGGCACAATTGAACAAGGGCACATCCTAAACTTAATATCCCAAGTACTCTCTTTCAGAGCCAGGTGTTCACTTCTATGCGAAAGCGCATCAGGGAGGTGGTGATCTGAATATTCAGGGGGAAGCTATTCCACAAGAAGGGTGCCAGCATTGAGAAATCTCCCCTATGAGGTTACTGAAAACAGAACTCCTTAGGGGAGCAGGATCTCTCTCCAAGATCTTACGGGCAGATTCATACTGGGATTTCAGCCAGTATTGTAATACTGAATAAAACTTTAAAAACTTGACTGTTCAAAATGCTGCCAAGTTATGCTGCGGAACTCTCATTGAGGCCTTTGATCTGTATCAGAATACACTACAAGGCACTGGGGCCATATGAAAGTATTACTAAATTATTACCGTATTTATCAGCATATAACATGCACTTTTTTCTTTAAAATTTGGGGCTGAAATCCTAGCTGCATGTTATATGCTGATACTCAAGCGGCAGGGCTGTGAGAGAGGAGCCTTCATTTGAGCCAGGGCTGTAATGGAGGCAGCTCTGCAGAGCAGGAAGTGAGCAGCGGGTGAGCGAGCAAAAACTGGTACTCCCCATCACTCATGTGAGCGATGGGGAGCACAGTTTTCGCTTGTGTGAGCAATGGGGAGCACCAGTTTTCACTCGCTTGCCCGCCGCTCAGAACTCCCTTTATTTTGCTTCCAAGTCATTTATTTTAAGTTTAAGTTTTTTTACTCAAACTTCCTTCTTAAAATTAAGGTGCGTGTTATACGCCGATAAATACAGTAATTGTTCATGAAATCCATAGCATTAATTGAATTCAGTGCAGTTATATCAGTTTATGGCTTCAACTGCTGGTTGGGTCATTAATTCCATGTTAATATTTTGTCATATTTAGAGTATAGATACTACTGACCACAATGGACATACCCCTCTTATGGTGTCAGCCCACAAAGTAATTGGGTGAGTAATGATTGCAGTGAGCATGCAGTGCAATCCTATAGTTTACTGCTCAATTCAGTGAGAACTTTTAAGAAAAAAAAATATGCACCTGATTGCAATGCTTTCAGGAAGGCAAAATGAGTTACATTATTTGTTGCTAAAGCAGTTGTTCTCAGCTGTTAAATCCCTGAAAGAAAAGTTTTATAAAATACGTAACAGAGCTACATCAACAATAGGATATTCGAGAAAGAATTTATCCGCATTCCATGCTTATTTCTGTATTGCAAAGGAAATTGTTTTTTCCTTGTTTAATTTTTATTTTCTGGATGATGTTTAGAGTTTTGGAACCATCTTTGTAGGATAAAGTTTTCTGTCTCAAGAATTTTTCCTATCTCATCCCAGAATATCATAATACTGAACTATTGAACTATTTGCTAAGGACTCCAGTTATTTTACGTATGCTTTACTTCCATCATATACCTTTATTACTGCATACTACAACCAGCCTTTAACTCCACATTCACACAACACACTCCATAATTCAAGTCTGTTCACATCATCGTACCCGTCCCCATAATCTGTACATGTAAACTACAGTAACTTTCTTACATTCATATATGTCTCAATAACCTGCTGCAGAGCAAAATCTGTCCTGCCTTCTCCCTGGCAGCAGGATTGCATTTTCCAGATTGTGTTCATTGTCACCTCTTGTACCTTTACAATCAGAATTCTGCCAAATATCTTCCCAGGTACGCTTAACTAAGTCCTGTAACTAATTGTGCATTTACTCTGGTTGTCTTTCTTTTTTTATAAGGAACAATAACATTCTTCCAATCATCAGGCACAGATGCAGTCTTAACATGCATGTTAAACAAGTTGTAAAGCTATTCCAAAGCAAACCACATGTATATTTTAACATTTCTCCAGTTATCTGTTTACATCTGCAGCCTTACCATTTTTCAACATTCTCACAACATTTATTGTTTCCTTTCCATCGTTTTTTTTCTTGTATGCTAGTATTTATGGCTATTTCAGGTTTGCTCTTTGATACATTGCTGTTATTGCTGTACAAATCTCTAAATATTCCTTCCAGCATTTCCTCGTCTCAGTTTCATTCCAAATCATTTTAGCACTTTTATTTTTAATTCCATTCACACTGTTGAAGACTTCTTGTTTAACTCTTTTCACCCACTTATAACACATTTTTTTATTTCCATCAACATTGCTCTGCATTTTCTATGCCTCTTTTAATCTTACTCATTCCTTGCTCTCTTTTACCACATTCTTTTAACTATCTTTTCCTCTTTATACCAATTGTACAATATCTTCCTCTCATCAGTTTTTGCAACACTCATTCTTTTATATGCATTTTCTCACACACATCGTTGTTGCAACATATTAGTATGCAATTACTACTCTGTATTTTTTCTTAAGCATCAATATGGCAGGTTTGCTATTACAATACAGAAATAAATTGTTAAATATTATCTTATTAAAAGTTATAGTATCTTTGCTTTACTAACTTATACATTTTTATTTTCATGAAGGCGAGAACCTACTTCTTTTCTGTTAAAGTTTAATCCATCTGTCAATGCTGTAGACCATATAGAAAAGAACACTGCTTTGCATTGGGCTGTTATAGCCGGAAACATTAATGCTGTAGATGTATTGATAGAAGCTGGATCCAGTCTGGATGTCAAAAATGTCAAGGTATTATTCTATTTTTATTATTAAAGATCCTTCTGGCTATCAGAATTCAGGTAATGTCAGAAAATATATCAATTTCTAATTGAAAGTAAAGAACAATATTATGTCCTGTTCTTTTATTTTCCTAAATGATGAGATTTATCTCTCTATGGTTCTGAGAAGTTGAATGCATCCCTTAATAAGTATATAATACTGTTAAAAAGGTGAAAGCTAAGATGTTTTGAAATGCGTAGGAGTTTAGTATTGATGTAATTACACTGGAAAAATTGAGCTCTGTGGTTCACCATAAAGTTTAGGCAGTTCTGGCTATTATTTGCAGTTGTTGTACTATTAAAGCTTTAAGAAATATTTGTAGAGCAAAATAGTTCATCTGAATTTGTTTGTTTTATTTGTAAAAAATTATGAAGGGTATTTCTGAAATGAACATTATGAATGAAAGCAAATTAGTAGTGAAGTGGAAAACATGACTCTAAATAGATATCCCTTATGGTGTCCTCATATGTGAATAGTTTCAATTCTTTGCAATTTAATATAACTAAAGTAGCATTTTATATTGATTGTTTAATTAAATCAAGATAATTTCTAAGATCTTCAGAATAAATAGGCTTTTAAAGAATATAGTTTGTATTGCAGTTGATCCTAATTATGCTACAAAATATATCTTCTAGAATATACAATCTAATTTTAACTTGGGAAGCTATGATTGTATATGAAAGGTACAATCATTCATCTGTTAATAATTAGTGATTATGTTACAATACCTCATCATTTTGTCACTAATTAATGCATTTGAGTATCAGCATTTTATTTGTGACTCTTCTTCCTGCTCCAGATTTAAAAAATTGGTGTAGGCTTCTCAGTGTACAACATATATGTAACAGTATTGTGCTTATTCAGTTTTCATTGTAATAAGGTAGGATTTTAAAATGAAGCAGCCAAAAGGATCTTTATTCTATTTTGTATTTTTTAAAAAATAATGTTGTTGATTACTCCTAAGGGAGAAAGACCACTTGACCTTGCTCATCAAACTAAAAATCGCACAATTATTCACATACTTCGTGAAGAAGAAAAAGTTAGAATTAGAAGAACATCAAGGTTTCTGAGGATTCTGGAAAAAAATGAGGTATCATAAACTGAAACAAATAATGACATGCAATTTTCTAGATAAGAAATTGATGCTGAGTATATTGTTGACCATAGTAAGTTTTACTATGGCTAAAAAAAATATTTAAGAGAGAAATGATAGCAATTCACACAAATTGGTCTTGGAATCTCCTGTAGAGTTATCATTAAAGAATAAGTGGCAGAATATAAAGGAAGAAAGCAAAGAATAAAGGCAAATGAGGAAAAAACCTTATGTAGAATATAAGGAACTGATAGCCAATATATCCAAAGATGCTATGGAAAGGTTTTATTTAATTCCCTTGGAGCAGCATCTGGCTGTATCCTTCCTTTCAGATTGTAACAGAGAAAAATAGGAAATATATCCTTATCTCTGTTGAACTTCAGAGCAAGACCAGGCTGCTCTGTTTCCATTTCAGTTGGGCATTATGAGAAATACTACTTTCCTAATACCTTTGTTTACTCCTCTGCCTGTTCCTTTCTTCATTCCAGACTTTTTTTCCATAGGTATTTATGTTTAAAATAGAGAGAGAGAGGTGTTTTAGGGTTTTTAGAAGCAGTAGATGAAGGAGATAACTAAAAATGATTTCACGTGCTTAGTTACACACATTTGTTAAATATTTGTAGGTCTTTGTATTAAGAAATTGATTTCATTATATTTGGCATGTTTTTAAAACTTCAATTAAATAATAATAATAACACCATCAAACAACAATATCTGCCTATCCCAAATCCTTGGGAAGGACTTGATGGGGATAAAAATGCCAAATCCAGTCTGAACATCTGGCTGACTGTGCGACCAACCATAATAATAATGGAAAGAGGACAGCAATTAGTACTGACATAGAGCCAAAGTGAAATATCATGTCTGGCAGAAGCAATTTGTTTTCAAATTTATAGACAAAGCTACTATGTAAATCTGGGAGACCTGGTTTTTTTCCTCTTCCACGCACTTTATTTTTAACCCCAATTTGTTCAATTTTCTCATTTTGTAATGAAGCCTTTTATTTTATTTAGTTCTTGTTATTGCTTGGCTCATCGATGCTATTGATATGGGCAACAGGATATGTAGCAGACTTAAATTCTGACTCATGGCTGCTGAAAGGAAGCTTGCTGATCTTCATATTGGTTACTCTGTCTTTCTTTGCAAGGTAGGAGTATCTAGTTTTCTTATATTTATTTGTGCAAAATGTAGAATGTTGCTTTCTTGGTTCCTGGGGATGAAATCAACAGGAAAGAATAGAATTAATTCTACTTCTTCTAGCTCGAAAACAAAGCTTAAGGCTTTTTTCCTGTCCCATGGAGGAAACACCTTCCCTTCAGTCTTATGTACTGTCTTCTAGAGGAAGCAGTAGTTTTCCATTAGCTCCATCTTCCCTCCACACAAAAGCACCTCCTTAGAAGCCATACACCAGCTAATCAGCATTCCAGCAGGAAACTATCTTCAAGAGAGCCACAAGGCTGGATCAGGAGAATGACTTAGGAAATGGGGGAGGACATTGATTGAAGAACCTGAGGGGGCAGAGCATGGAAGAGGCAAGTGACAGTGCCAGCTTTGAGCCTGCATGCAACACAGAACTGAAAACTCCTCAGAATCCTTCTTCCCTCCCCCCTGCCTTGGCAGATTGGGCACCTTGGGGTCTCAACTGTGTAGAACTTCCAGAAGCCCTGAAGAAAACACACAAAAAGACAAGCAAGGGAATGGCCAGCTGAACGAGCAGAAACCCAACAATTTGTCCCCCATAAACAGGAAACCAGGCATGATGAGCTTCCCATCCCGAAATTAATGGATGGCTTGAGAATGTGTTGTCTTGGCATTCACAGCTAGCAAAATGCTGCTTCCTCCCTATGTCACAACAAATTCTGTAAGGAGTGGGGGGTGACTGTCAGCACCCTTAATGATAAAAATACTATTAATACAAATGTGCAGTTTCTTTTATAAAGCATTATAAAATAGTTAACTTTGCAGATGCAGACTTGGGTTGCATTGTGTCACAAAGAGTGCTACAGTATAATCTATTACACTGACCCACTCTGGGATTAGTGCTGTCCACAAGAGAAAGTGGGGATAAATGACATTGTCATATAAGTCATCACATAATCTTTATTTACTTACCAATTTTGTGGGCTGCTGTAGTCACAAAATAAGACTCCCAGCATCATGACAGAAACTGATGTTTGCAATTTATATCATTGGTATGATGCATGGGACGTGCAGCAACATTTTAAGGTCATTGCAATTCTTACCAAACGTTTGTGGCTCAGAAATCTCTCTCCTGTCAGTTCCATCTCTGGTAACCAAGAACAGTAGCTAGACTTTCAGTAAAGTACTTTCTGGTCAGCAGCAGATGCTTAGGAGGGAAAGAAGATGAAGACTATAGATAAGTGGCTCATGAATCATTTCATCATGCTGGTACAGATTGTTTTTCCATTCCCATGTTGTCTTCCAAATGCAAGTTTTTGTTGTCACAATGGAATGTACAATAAAGGAGAAGTTAAAACACAACCAGCTGAAGTCAGTACATACAACCAAAGAGAAGTTTCCTCCACCAGGGCAGGAGCCTGCCTTTTAGCTAAAAGAGGAGGATTTAATATTTTCCTGTCAGCTCCATCTCTCTTTCCCACCAGGTCCATTTTCTGATGATCAGAAAAGTAATTCACAGTAGGTAAAAATGCCATTCTTTTATAATAGTTGTTCTTGGAAGTTTAAGATTCCAGTGAAAATGCTTAGTTAAAACATTATGGCCTGAGTCATCTAAACAACAAAGGAATAGTTTAGCTTCCAATATGTTGTCCAAGTTCTTTTTCATACACTGTATTTTCTAAACAGAAATCACTTCCATATGGAAAATGTACAGGTGAAACTCGAAAAATTAGAATATCGTGCAAATGTTCATTTATGTCAGTATGGCAACCCTAACCCTCTCCAGGCTGTGGTCATCCCTGCTGCTTGTGCACCTTTTTCTACCACACTTTTCCCTTCCACATAACCTTCTATTGATGTGCTTTGATACACCACTTTGGGAACATCCAACTTCTTTTACAATTACCTTTTGGTGCTTTCCCTCCTTATGGAGGGTGTCAATGATGGTTTTCTGCACAACTGTCAGGTCAGCAGTCTTTCCCATGCTTGTGATTCCTACTGAACCAGCCTGAGAGACCATTTAAAGGCTCAGGAACCCTTTGCAGGTGTTATGGATTCATTAGCTGATTAGAGTGGGACACTTTGAGCCTAGAATATTGAACCTTTTCACACTATTCTAATTTTCTGAGATTGTGAATTTGGGGTTTTCATAAGCTGTACGCCATAATCATCACAATTATACCAAAGTAAGGCTTGACATATCTCGCTTTGCATGTAATGCGTCTATCTCATATATTGGTTTCACCTTTTGAGTTGCCATACTGACATAAATGAACATTTGCACGATAATCTAATTTTTCGAGTTTCACCTGTATAAAATCCCCATGTTAGATGTTACAATTATGAAGTGATTTATTTCACGTTGGGTATATGTAGTATGATATTGACCAGATGTGTCTTTCTAAAGTGCATGCACCCATTGTACTTCCAGAAAATCCTGCATGCAAATAAGTCTGGGGTTGTGCACTCTACTTTCATTTTATCACAAACTGAGGTTTTTGAATTGTATGTAAACATAGAGAATTGTTTTCCTAAATTCTTACATGTGATATTACAGCTGTTGCAGAAATACATTTTGATAAAGAAACTTAAATTCACCAAAGAATTTCATGGACTGAACTTTTGTAAACACTATTTGGTATGTTTATGTGTCTAATAGTGCGTACGTTTAGGCCAGCCGCTCTCTCTCAGCCTAACCTACTTCACAGGGTTTTTCTTGCAGGGATAAAATTAAGTGAGACCCTATATGTGCCAAAGATAGGTGGAATATAAATGTACTGAATAAATACTGTTTAACTACTTTTATATGTCCCATTTAGGTTGTTCATAGGATTCAACAAAATAAAATATTTCCCAGTAGCATTTATGATTAGTTCTATCTTTTGGATATCATGGACCTGTTTCATCTATTTCCTGCCTAATATCCTTTGTTAAATCAATAATATAGTATGGAGAATGTATGTAAAGTGTGTGTGTTTGTATTGATTTTTTACAAGGAAATTCACTGGAAAAAAATTGTAATATCATACTATAAGCTGCCATGAGACTTTTAATGTACTTACTAAGAAAAACCGAGTTGCTACTTTAGAAAAGTTGTCACTATTATTAATGGCCAAAAGATCTGAATAAACTAAAAAGAAGTAGACCGGCAGGTCTGTCCTTGCTGTTTCTAGCTGGCTGGTAGTGGCGTCTTGGTTATTCTTTTCCCATGCTGTTACCGCCACCTCTTCCATCCATGTTGTCCCATAGTACGTTCCATCACCACCTGTCCTGACCTTCTTCCCATTGCCACTGTGCAGCCTTTGCTGCATCTCCTTCCTCCCCCTCTTCCTCCTCACTTGCTAGATGACCAAGAAATTGCTAAACTGGCAAGTGGGAAGCTACAGCTTTAAAAGTACTGTGCATTTTTCTAATAGGAAATTACTAGACAGAAACGTGCATTGAATTTTTAAATGGGGTACATGTAGATGCAGCTTTCCACTGGTTGGTGGAGCACTTTATTACCATGGAGGCTGTTTGGGGCCCATTGAAAATTCAGTTCTCAGGTCTGGGCCTGTGGCTTAGCCCCTGTAGTACCAGTATTATCATGGCTGTGGAGGTTCATTCAGTACTTTAAATTGTAAAGAAAGATAAAGCTTCTATTGGTATTGAGTATTCTTTTTCTAGATTACTACCAATAAATCTAGAAAATATATCCGCTTCTTCTTTTTGGCAGTATCCTTTTCCACGGATGAGAAGGAAAACCCACAGAGAATATACTGTTACTGAATTTGGATGAATATCAGTAGCAAAGAGATTAACAAAAAGCTGGTACCTGAACATAGATCACTGTGCTATGCTATTTGTGCAAATTAAAAAAAAATTAGCCAACCTTTAGCAGACAGCAAATAGTTTATCACAACCCTTCTCAACTTCAAGATGCATTTCCCTAAAGTTTCTAGCTAGTATAACTAAGCTTCTTTTCAAGGTGAGATTTCTGTGTGGCTTTAGAACAAGATGCTCTCGTCTTCAAATTTGGTGTAGAATTGTGTTTTACAAGTTAAACTCTTCATGTAGTGTTCGTTTACTCAATTTTAATATAGCTATAATCATACAAGTCTCACTGGTGTACAGCATAACATGTCCATGTTAAAATATGTTGTTGTTGTTGTTCAGTCGTTAAGTCGTGTCCGACTCTTCGTGACCCCATAACACTAAGATTAAAACAATTTAAGTTTCCAATTTAAATTAAAATTGAAAAATATATGAACAGTATGAAGTACTATGCTTTCTGTTTTCTTTTTTGTCCTTTATCCAATTCAGTTTATAAAAATCATCTTCTTTAATAATAAAAAGATAATAGAAGAGCGAGCAAATTGTGAATAAAAATAATTATTGTTTTAAAGCAGATTTAATCTGCTCTGTTAAACAATATGTTATTGTTAATTACCATCTCCAAAGTGAATTTTTCTTTTTGTATGCTTTCTAATGAGATCTTATTAATAGTATTTCATGAATTAATTCCTGAGAAATATTTGGGCATATTCCAGCTGCCAAAGGCACGTAAATCTGCTTAGCTCCTCAGAAAGATATTTGGTAATTTTACAACCACTGGTTTTGCTTTATGACTTTTAAGCATCCTTTCACAAAATTACATACATTATGTTGTCTGATATTCACCCAGCTGACTAAGTTACCAATCATAGCAGGTTTTATACATCTTCTGAAAAATCAGTTGAATCATATTGTATGAAGAACTAAAGGAGGTCTGAGGAAATAGGTCTCTTTTTAGATAACACATTTTCTTCAGACATTTTTGAATGTCACATATTAAATAACCTCAGATTTGTTTTCTTATGGTTGAACAATGATATGTCTCAAACTGAGATATTCTAGTCATACATCAGCTGTGGATTTGATAGATTCCCCCAAGGGCCCCTTCGTTACAAGAGCCTGGAATTGGCATACTAATACTTCACACACACTTCATTTTCTTGTATAATCATATCCCCCCTCCAGAAAACTAGGATTGCTTTTCCAATTTTGATAATATGAGAGTCTATACCTAAATTTATTGAAACCAAAGTCATTTGGCAGATGTAAACCAATCTTATGATGGGTGACAAAACTTCTGTCTGTTATCTATTGGTACCTTATTGTACTATTTCTGATTTTTGAGATATTTTATCTGCCTTGCTCATGTACACCACCCTGGTTTGATCCGGTTGCAGTGGTTTATAAATGATGTAAAATAAATAATTATTACAACACCTACAAACCTAATTATATTACATATTTTCTCATTAATAAAATCTCCCAGCTTCTAGGCTCTGTAGTCAGAGAAAATATAGACTAATTTTGTTTTTGTTTTTTTCTCTGGAGAAAGATTTTAGGTTCTCACTGAATGTGGAAGGTAGGAATTCTAGCCTTTGGAGGTGAGACCAATGGAGGATTTGTCGCTATTTAGAAATAACAATGCTAAAATCCTGAACTATTTTCTATAAGCACCTCAGAAGGGATCTAACAATGCAATCAAATGTTGCTTATTTAAAAATAAATATTTTCACGTAACTATGCATAGGATTGCAATCCAAAGGAACAGTATAAAGGCAGGCTTAATAATTAGGAGTACAGTGTTGTACAGACTGGAAGTCAGTCTCATTAAATTCAGGGGTAAATGCTTACACAATACAGATAGTCCTTGGTTAACAATGGTAATTAGGACTGGCAACTCCATTGCTAAGCAATGCAGTCATAAAGCACAATGTCACATGACCGTGCTGACTTATGATGGCAGTTGTGGCAGTTCCAGTTGTTAAGTGAATTCTGCATGGTCATTAAGTGTAATGTCACGTGATCATCATTTGTGACCTCCTGCTGGCCTCCCCATTGACTTTGCTTGTCAGAAGCCAGCAGTGAAGGTTGCAAATGGCTATCATGTGGCTGCGGAGGCTGCAACCGTCATGAGTGCAAGCCAGTTGCCAAGTGCCCAAATTGTGATCATGTGACCGTGGGGATGGTGCAATGGCCACAAATTTGAGGACCCATCATAAGTCTCTTTGTTCAGCGCTGTCATAACTTCAAATGGTTGCTGAATGAATGGTTGTTAACTGAGAACTACTTGTACTACAATAGTCCATGGCTGAAATATAGACAGTGTTAGCTTATTATGAAAAAGGGGGGAAATGTGACAGGAGGAATTGGTTTCCTTGAAACTATTGCTTACAGTATCCTGGCTTGGAAGAATTCATGCTTTAATTGCTTAATTGTAATGAATGGGACAAAACATGCTCATTCAATTATTTTAGCCAGTTCTTATTCTTTCTAGTTTAGCACTATATAGAATAGTGATAAAGAACAATACAAGGAGGTTTCGGAAAGAGGAATGAAAGGAGTCTGCTGTCCAGCCTCAGTCAGAACTTTGGGACTTCAGTTATGGCTGGCTGTACCCCTAAACAAAAGCATTCTGGTACTGTAGTGGTCATTTTGTTTGTTTTCCATTCCTTAATATTATTTAACCAAAAATATTTCAGAAAGTACTCCTCTAAAAGATTGCTTTTCTCTGCTCCTTCCAAAACACCTGATCTGCTTTTGACCCCTGACTTCATAATTATTTGGATCCTTTTTATTTTGACTCATTAACGGTCTAATGGCTTCTTTTCTCAAACTTCAAAATACCATTTTAGAGTTAATGTTTACTTTTTTCCGTTCTTGATTCTTTTTCCCTTTTTAGAATCTGTTTTTACAGAAAACTATACATTTTTACTAGAGTTGTCCTCCATAAAACTATAAAAACATAGGCATACTTACATCCATTCAGATAACCACAATAGAAAATATCAAAATAATCAGTGGCAATTAATTTAAATAAATCATTTGGAAATGAACTTGTAAAACAAAAAATCAACTCACCAAATGAAGGATTCAGTGAGCAATTGCTAAATAAACAGAACAATCAACTTGCCAGTTATTTCTTCAAGCAGTGCATCAGTTCCATTTTATTCAGTGAAGGCTTGTTTTTATTCTAAGAGTAAAGCTATGCTAAGGAAAATAAAAATTAGTGTAAATAATTTTGCATTATCTTTCTTTTTGGGGTCTTGTCAATACTGCATTCGACATGTTGAGGATATATGTAATGCTGTTGCTTGGCAAACTTGAAATCCTCCATTTCTGTCTATAACATACAGGTGAAACTTGAAAAATTAGAATATCGTGCAAATGTTCATTTATGTCAGTATGGCAACTCAAAAGGTGAAACCAATATATGAGATAGACGCATTACATGCAAAGTGAGATATGTCAAGTCTTACTTTGGTATAATTGTGATGATTATGGCGTACAGCTTATGAAAACCCCAAATTCACAATCTCAGAAAATTAGAATATTACATGACATCAATAACACAAGGATTGGAAATAGAACAATATCGGACCTCTGCAAAGTATAAGCATGCATATGTACTCAATACTTGGTTTGGGCCCCTTTTGCAGCAATGACTGCCGCAATGCGGCGTGGCATGGATGCTATCAGCCTGTGGCACTGCTGAGATGTTATGGAAGACCAGGATGCTTCAATAGCGGCCTTCAGCTCCGCTGCATTGTTCGGTCTCATGTCCCTCATCTTTCTCTTGGCAATGCCCCATAGATTCTCTATGGGGTTCAGGTCAGGGGAGTTTGCTGGCCAATCAAGCACAGTAATCCCATGGTCATTGAACCAGGTTTTGGTACTTTTGGCAGTGTGGGCAGGTGCCAGGTCCTGCTGGAAAATGAAGTCAGCATCCCCATAAAGCTCGTCTGCAGAAGGAAGCGTGAAGTGCTCCAAAATCTCCTGGTAGATGGCTGCGTTGACCCTGGACTTAATGAAGCACAGTGGACCAACACCAGCAGATGACATGGCTCCCCAAACCAACACAGACTGTGGAAACTTCACACTGGACTTCAAGCATCGTGCATTGTGTGCCTCTCCATTCTTCCTCCAGACTCTGGGTCCTTGGTTCCCAAATGAGATGCAAAAGTTGCTCTCATCAGGAAAGAGGACTTTGGACCACTGGGCAGCAGACCAGTTCTTTTTTTCTGTAGCCCAGGTAAGATGCTTCT
This sequence comes from Liasis olivaceus, assembly GCA_030867105.1. NCBI lineage: Eukaryota > Metazoa > Chordata > Lepidosauria > Squamata > Pythonidae > Liasis > Liasis olivaceus. Next base: position 80,695,234 of record CM061349.1, read on the forward strand.
GACGTTGTTTGTTGTTCAGGAGCAGCTTGACGAGGAATACGACATTTGAAGCCCATGTCCAGGATCCGTCTGTGTGTGGTGGCTCTTGGTGCACTAACTCCAGCCTCAGTCCACTCCTTGTGAAAGTCCCCAGCACTTTTGAATGGCCTTTTCCTGACAATCCTCTCCAGGCTGCGGTCATCCCTGCTGCTTGTGCACCTTTTTCTACCACACCTTTCCCTTCCACATAACCTTCTATTGATGTGCTTTGATACAGCACTTTGGGAACATCCAACTTCTTTTGTAATGACCTTTTGGGGCTTTGCCTCCTTATAGAGGGTGTCAATGATGGTTTTCTGCACAACTGTCAGGTCAGCAGTCTTTCCCATGCTTGTGATTCCTACTGAACCAGCCTGAGAGACCATTTAAAGGCTCAGGAACCCTTGGCAGGTGTTATGGATTCATTAGTTGATTAGAGTGGGACACTTTGAGCCTAGAATATTGAACCTTTTCACACTATTCTAATTTTCTGAGATTGTGAATTTGGGGTTTTCATAAGCTGTACACCATAATCATCACAATTATACCAAGTAAGGCTTGACATATCTTGCTTTGCATGTAATGCGTCTATCTCATATATTGGTTTCACCTTTTGAGTTGCCATACTGACATAAATGAACATTTGCACGATATTCTAATTTTTTGAGTTTCACCTGTAATATAATATAATATAATATAATAATATTACAAGTAATATAATAAATGCCATGTCTGGGTATTTATTATATCTATTTGGTTAATATGATAACATTACAACAAAGATTGTATTTTGATAAGGATTTCTGTTTTTGATCAAGTGAGAAACAAAAGGTGCTAAATGTGAATCTTGCAAATGTAAAAGCTTTCAAAAACAGGCATTGGAATCTATTTATTGCTTCTTCCCACAATGATGTTTATGCGTGCTGATATATGAATTATGGAAACACAGTCCTTAACTGGAGGTCACATTTTTCAGATACAGTTTCACAGCTTCCCTTCTTTCTTAGTGTGGTGGGCCTTATCTATTATTTTTATAAAACTGTCAGAACTGATCCTGGATTTATTACAAGTACGGAGGAAGAGACTAAAAAGGTATTTTCACTCAGAAAGAATATATTTCATTAGTTCTTTTCAAGTAGTTATAATAATTAAAAGCAATCTCATTCAGCAGATTTGGATAGCATTTCTTTTACTATGTTTTCCTCACAATTCAAAACTTCATCAACTATTGCCAGTGAGACAAGCTTGGAAAAAGGTTACTCTGGGAGCAGAGAAAAGCCAGTACTTCAAATACAAAGTAACAAGGCCAAGCCATAGTATGGAGGGTTGTTATCATGTGAGAGAGAACCTCCAGTTTCAGGATTGTTAATGTGACTGGGCAGAGTACAGCAGTGGAGGCCCTGAAATACTCTTCATTTTTGCTTGTACAGATAGTCCTTGGTTAATGACAGTAATTAGGACCAGAATTTCCATCGCTAAGCAACACAGTCATAAAGCACAATGTCACATGTCTGTGCCGCTTAGCGATGGCAATTCCAGCACTTCCAGTTGCCATCCCGCACAAATCCCGCAACATCATTAAGCGAGATGTCACGTGGTTGCCATTTGCAACCTCCTGCCAGCCTCCCCATTGACTTTGCTTGTCAGAAGCCAGCAGTGAAGGTTGCAAATGGCAATCGTGTGACCGCAGGATGCTGCAGTGTCATAATTGCAAGCCAGTCGCTGAGTGCCCGGATCATGATCACATGACTGTGGGGATGCTGCAATGGCTGGAACTTTGAGGACAGATTGTAAGTAGCAGCACTGTCGTACGTTCAGCACTGTTGTTAAGCAAGGACCACCTAGTATGAGTTTCTGAAGTCATGTTTAGACTTTTCCCCTAACTGCTTGAAGGAATGAGCTCAAGTGACAAAATACAAAATTGTGACAGAGTGGCAAAAATAACAATAACATGTCTGTTTTTGTTTTGCGCTTGTGACTGGGAATTTATTTATTTATTTATTTATTAAACTTGTATGCCGCCCATCTCCCCCAACAGGTGACTCTGGGCGGCTCACAATAACAAAAAAGAACAAACACACCAATCCCTCCAACAGTGACTAAAATCCATAAATAATTAAGATACAAACATACATTAAAAATGTCCTAAAAAACCCCTGTATATTTTAACACTAAAAACCTGAATAACTGAACAGAATGTTTGTCAACATCAATCCTTCAAGTGTTTCTGCATCTATGAATCTGAAAGCAAAATTAGGGCAAGCTAGTAGTTGGGAACTAGGTAGAAATATATTTGCAAACTAAAGAAAATGAAGGGACCTTAAATATCTCAGAATGGGGGAAGCATGTTCCTTGTCCTCCAGAAAGTAAAAAATTATACAAGTGTCATATTTGGGGCTGCAGGGAAGGACATTAATGGTCTTTTTGACCAGTAGTAATATCTTTCCATTCAGTGTAGGTATGGTGAAGTTAAAATACTGTCCTAAAGTGCGAATCCATCCATTCCTCCCCTATATAGTTTTCAGAAGGGAGTAATAGAAAAGGATTTGTTTTCCTTCTCTTCTGACACATCTTCTCTCCACCCACCAGGACTGTTAAATTTTTATTCCACATTTCCTGAACACAAACATGCCTATAAATTACTTGTAGAGGTGGTGGGGAAGAGGGGAGGGTGCTGCATGTATAGCCCAACATTCATTTCAGGCCTGTTTATAGACAAGATAGGAATCTTGCATGCCTGGGACCTAGATTTTCAGTGAGATCTTTAAAAATAAATTATATGATTATTTTAATTATTATTTACTTGCTGCATGGGAGAAATGGACTATTGGAGAGTAAGAGTAAGGGAAAATAATTTGTATTGGAGGATGCACACTGTAAATGTCATAATAATTCCTCTGCTGAAGGATATTATAAAACAGCCTAGAATTTCCAGTAGTCCCCACACAGCTGGAGGGTGCTAGCTTAAGAAAGGATATAGATATAGATATAGATATAAAAATAAAAATTAGCATAAGGTTATTCAGTAATAACTTTTGTGAACCCTATTTTGCCTTCCCAGTTCCCCAAAGCTACTGTGGAAAATACCTTGCACTTACAGCTGTTTATATTTTCTCATACTAATCAATTAAAAAAAAAACTATTTTTTTTAAGTTAGAATATTATTTATGGCTTGAAATGGATGGCAGTCTCAATCCCATCTTAACTCTCACCACCTCCCTGCAATTATTGGGTTGCAGAAATATATTAAGTCTGTTAAGAGTTCACAGACCTTAAACTATGATACCCTGAAGCATTGAGATATAAACATGTTTGCAAAATATAATCTGTTTTTCAGAATATTATTAACCTTGGAGAATCTGGCTCTTTGGATTTCAGAACATTCTGCACATCATGCCTTGTAAGTTGAGCAGTGTGATAACTTGAAATGATTTGATTGTTTAGTACAGTGATAGTTAACCTATGACATGCATATCCAAGGCACCATGATGTTTTGGGTGGCATGCCAGTGTTCACCAACACCCGACAACAACTACTCTCCCTTTTTGAGTTACCAAAGAAACCGAGTTCGTTTTACTCATATTTCATTTTTGTAATTATTTGATGTTTCTTTATATAATACATAGCACCACACATGATTGGACTGTATTGTTTTTAAATAAATGAATTTGTAAAGAATTGTTTCTCTTTTGTTTGGGGCTAGGGGGTGATATGCCAGCAGAATCAAATTAGGCATTTTCTGAATTTTTGACACACTGAGCCAAAGGATTCACCATCACTGGTTTAGTATTTTTTTTAAAATGATAGTAGAAAAGCATGTTTCTTCAAGTCACTCTTTGCATTATCATAATTTGGTGTCTCAATGTAAGCCTGAATATAGAGAACTCTAGTATCAAAACAGAATAGAAAGACCATCTGGTCCAGCACCCTATTAGTAGCCAGTCAGATGTTTACACGGAAGATGTTTACAGATCAGTTCTTTCTGAAGAGCCTAATTTCAGGCTGGTCATTCCTTAGAGGACATACAGTTATAGTTTGCTCAATAGTAAGGTCTAACTGTACATATTTTAGAACCCAACTTTGAGAACTGTTCTCTGCTGATAGGAGTAAAATTTTAAAAGGAACATGGGTAGCAATGGCTCATCACTACTGAAAAGGTTTCTGCTTGTTAGGACTGGCTCACTTGAATTTATTTATTTTGTTTTAAAAAATCTGTTGGTGGAAGCATGGTATGAAATTGCCCTTGCTGAGCACAGGAAGTTGCTAAGTCATGAACAGTGAAGCCTGCTTAACTAATGTAGACTGAGTGTAATACAGTACCCTTCCTGCTGTGGTTCTTTCAGACACAATGCATTGTTTTTAGGACCAGTCCTGCCATAGCACCAATGGCAGCACCAATAGATGAAAGCAGGATTGGTATCTGAAGAGTCCTTCAACTCACCTTAAATGTTGACAATGATGGGGAAGGGGAAGAAAGCATATGCCATTTTAGTCTCCTGCAGAGAATCAATAGCAATTCTGTAGGGTTTTTTTATTGCTAAGAGTAAGAGCAAAGTTTATTCTCAGTAATCAATGACAAAAAAGTGGTTAAGCACAATCTGTAAATGCAACCCTTAACAGTAGTAATGATATCTTGCCAGACTCCAGGAGAAGGACTTAATGTTCTTATTACAAAACTCACCTTTAAATTCCATCATCATGGTGGCTACTCAGCACACAACCAAAATAAGCCCGTTTCTCAAGGTTTATTGTTTTACTTGGGATTGATTTTTTATAGTATGTTCTGTAATTCTGACATGCTCCTTCTTTCCTTTCTCAACATTTATTTAGTTTCACTATATCATACCCCTGTTGATAATCATACTATTTCAAAATGTTCACCATAGTCTATAAAATATATTCTTCCATCAAAACACTTGTCTCATTATGGAATGTCGCTGTATTTTTAATTTTATGTCCACAAAACATTTCTGACTCTGGCTAAATGTAATCAGCTACCTCAGAGCTACTGGGGAAAGCTTTCAGCATAGTGCCCTATGTGATTTGAATGGAAGGCTGCCCCCTTCCCACCCCACTGAGACGTGAAAGTATTCTGTATGTGGATAGAAGCTTCTCTGGATCCAAACAAATGATTAAAGATGGGATTTTGGCTTGTATTGTTAGATCCCATATAAGCAGCTAAGTTTATAGGGTGAACTTCAATTTATTATAAAGATCTAATATTTGAAATGAAGTAGAACATTTATTAGTATATTCTATGAGGTATGCATAATTATTTTTCTGTGTATTTTTTAATCAGGTTAAGAAACCTTTGAGATCTATGCACTGCCATACTTGCAGTTCATGTGTAGCTAGATATGATCAACATTGTATTTGGATTGGACGATGCATAGGTGAGTTTATTTTAGCACAACTAGAACTTCTTCGTTAGTATCAGTGCCAGGAATATTTCTGAAGACTTAAAAGGATAGCCATTAATAGGTCACAGAGGAAAAGCTCTAGTAGTTGAGTGTTATGTGAAAAGATGTTGACAAGGTGCACAGCTTGGCAATATACAACACTGGATAGTGTTAGCAGAGTTGGTATATTGTTAAAGACCTCAGTTTAAAATAATTCCAATTACACTTTCAGAACACAGACTCCTTTTGGAGTATTAAGAATAGGATTGCAATGCAGTGTCCTAACCCCAACCCTAAGTTTGTTGTAGTTTGGATGAGCTTTGAAATAGACCAATCCTACTTAATTCCCCACCCCCTATGTATAATATGTTGAGAAAGTATATACCCAGAGATACCCCAAAAAGTTTTTGGACAGAATAAGTATTCTGTGAATTTTATATTAGCAAGTCCTTAACAGTTCTCTCTAATCCAGGTGTAGGTAACCATGCCTACTTCATCCTGTTCCTCTTTTTCCTGACCTTGGTGAATATTTGGGCCATAAATGGAACTATTTTATGTATGTATTTCTAACTCTTATTTCATTGTTTAGAGAGACACTGTGATATATTGATCTCTGATAAGTCTGGTATGTAATTCAAAAGTAGTATTATATCATGCTCCTACTAAAATGTTAAAAAACTAGCATCTGGAAAAAATGATGGGCTGGCATCAAGAGCTATGTATGCCATACACACTTCTGTTTACAATAGCAGGTTTTGGCCCATGTGTACACATAGGATTATATAAGAAAGTGGAACATAACAACTATACCTTTTTGTTAGGCAAGATTGTGCATGCAGAACCTTATCTCTAGTGAATGTGGTTTGCATTTCAGAGAATTTTGCTGCAAATAGCTCTTTGATCCTATGACTGAAGGACTGCTGCTCATATTTATTATTAGATTAAGCTAGTCTTCCCAGTAGTTAAATATATCAGTACACATGTAGTACATTTACATGGCCGCTTTTTAGATAGTACATATAAATAATCCACTCTAGGATTGTTTTATCAGTTAAAAATAGGATAGAAACTTTATAAATAAATACACAGTTCCCCATGGTCTTTTTTTTAAAAGTAATCCTTTATTTAAAGTTAAAATTACTTCTCTTAGATTGGTCAGAACACTGTACAACAACGTATCAGCAGGATGGAGCTTGGATGTCTTTCACGCAGATCGTATCTTGTTCTCCTTGGGTGTTATATATTTTCATGCTCATAACTTTTCACACTTCATGGGCTTCATTATGGCTCATCGTTCAGATTTATCAGGTACTCTTTTTTATGTATACTCCTTTAAAGTATTGCACTGAGTGTTATTTCCTCCACAGTCTACATGAACACTTGTAGTTAATATTTCAGAATTATCAATTTTGTGCATATCTAATCATGATGCAGATCAGTTGGTAATGATCAGGAGTGCCTCAGTAAATGTAGGCAGCATAAGGAATGGACTTGAAAGACAGGAAGAAGAGTTGCTACCAAGGCAACAGTCGGATAAGCCGGTCTTGAGCCATTCCAAGAAACTAATTTGAGAAAATGTCTCAGATAGGTCCCTCCCTAATTCAGACAAAGATAAAGTGAGGGATGGAGGAAGTACATTCAGACTTGCAAGATTCTGTTACTATAGCTATTACAATACAAGTAGTAGTCCTGACCTATATGGAATTGGTTTCTTAGTCTGGTCTTCATTATAGGGCTGACAGTAAATCAGAGAATAGGTTTTCCATTTACTATTTGGAATTTTACTTGGGGTATCTACCACAAAATGTTCAGTATTCTTGCTGGTCAGCCACAACCATGTCCATTATTTTCTGCTCCTTTCTGTTTTTCTCTCTCCCCTGACAATCCATATACCATAGTTATCATGTGCATCTGCCCTTCTTAGGCTATTTTAGTGGATTTTCCCCGACTTAGTGCTTGTTTTTTTCCCTTCATGATATATTTGCAATTATGCAAATGTCTTGGCTTTTTCCTCTCCTCAGATGAATGGAGGGGGAGGAGCAATGTTTCCTTCATTGCTGGGAGGGGAGCCTTATTTCTCTCCCATGCTAAATAGCTCTGTGTTCTCTCTCAGTTTTCTTTGTAAGTAAAACAAAATGGGCAGGAATATTCTTCCTTGATGTTTTGGTTCCACATAGTTGGCCCATAGGGGGGAAACTTTGTTTTGCAGTTTAAAGTACCCTTTTGTAATGATAGCTTATTCTTAATAGCACGATTTCTAGATTTAGGATTTTCCTGTTGTAGATGAATTAACCTGTTTTGGATGGGTTGTCAGTTTAATTCTAATGTGTGGTAAAGATTTGCTCTTGAGAAAAGCGTGTCCTCGTAAAGGAACTTCGTCTATCTATCTATCTTGCCATCAACTTGCCAAAAATATGGTATGAAGAATTTATCCTGCCCTGTGGAGTGCTTAACTCTCAACTGAAAACTGTCCTGTTGGTCAGCTGTGCATAGTTTTTCTATGCTAAATCCTCTGTGACCTCTGGAATTAGCTGACTGGGAGCATTATGCTGCCTTCTTTATTTGTGTTATGACCAATGGAGAGTGTATGTATGTATATATGCATGCGTGTGTGTGTGTGTGTGTGTGTGTGTGTATAAATAGATATCTGAATATGAAAAGCTATTTCTCCAAAGCTATTTCTATCAGCTTATTTTGCTTTTTGAACTAGAATTTAGCTTTGGGAAAGTTCTCATCCCAGTAAAGTTGCAGTGCATTATCACTGAAGGATTAATTGCATTATATAGAGAGAGAGTTTCAAACATAGATTTCAATTAATTTATATTTTTGACTTCTATTAATAGATTGATTTATTAGTGTTGTTCCTGTTTTTCATTTATCAGTGTACTTTTAATTGAAAAAAAATTGCTCTTATTTTTGCTTTTTTAAAAAGCAGAAAAATTATATCAAGTACTTTTGACATTTCATTTTTGTCAAATTATTATTATTATTATTATTATTATTATTATTACTATTATATTAATTGGCATTCAATTAGTCCTTTCCTTTTTTTTTAATTATTTCATTTTCAGGTTGCATTTCTTGGATTGACTTCACATGAAAGGACTACTCTCTGGAAGCAGAGTAAACATTCCAAACACCCTGTTTCACTTAGGAAGACTCCATATAAGTAAGTCATTTTTGGAAAGTGTCACTAGTACTCAATAACCACTTCTGCTTGAAGTGATCATAGTTGTTAAAGTTGGATTGCTTAAAAAAATAAGAACTGTTTTAAAATAAGATTTCAGCAACCAACACCAAACCTGTCCCCTCCCCACCAAAAAAAGCTGTTGTGTGTCTTACATAAAAATAATAAAGTTCCCAGGGCACTGTTTGCAGACTCAGTTTAAGGTGTTCTGCATATGTATAGGGGAATGAGGCAATATATGTACAGAATTACCAGATTAATCAGTAAAAAGATTATTGGAGTGCACACACTTCCTTCAAATGTAATCATTGCATGGAACCCCAGTCACTCTGATACATGGCACTCTTGTTCTGGTGCTTTCAGTCAAAATTCAGATCTGGGAGGAATGACATCTGTCTTTCACAATGATCTGTAGTATGAATTGTAACTTAAAACAAGGTGAAACATGGTTTGGCATTTTGGGACAAACACTACATCTGTCACGTACTTAGTTTCCTACTTATTGCTGAGCCTCACTTTTGCTTGAATTCTATGAGTTCAGTGTCAGAACAGAAAAATATGTCTTTAAAAAAATGTTTTCACTGCTTTCTATTTTAGAAATAGGAAGTCAAATCCTATTCCTAATTTGTCTCATGGTTTCACCAATGTGCTTTCTGGGAAAAAGGTGTTTTGTAAATATTGTAAATAGGAAATTCTCTCTTTGCCATGGCATCCTGTTATGAAATCACCAAGTCTCAAGTGTTTTCTCAAATTCCAAGTGTGCCACTGATTCAAACAATGGGGAATAGTCATTCATTGTACACCTTGGTGTACAAATTCTAACAAGCACCTTATTCACTTGAAAGCAATTCATTTGTAAACTTATCAATAGCTCTTGGATACTTCCACGATATTCAGATGCTGCCAGCATAAAATGCTTATGGGGTTTTTTTTGCTAATATGAAGGCTACTTTCAATCTGTGTGGCTTTCTTCTGTCTTCTAGCCATGGATTCCTCCAGAACATTGCAGACTTCTTTCAGTGTAGATGCTTTGGGATTCTCAAGCCCAGTGTAATTGACTGGACGAAACAGTACACATTAGTATTTCCTTTGGCAAAAGATCGAAACATTCATCCAGTGTGAAAACGAAAATCTGCAACTGGCCCCATGGAATTTACTGGATGCTTTCAAAAAACGATATTTAGGATATTGTAAAGTATATTACAAATTATTTTGTTATTTGCTATGTATCTGATTGCTATTTCAGAAAAAAAAATAAAGTTTACATGCTTAAACTGAAGCAAACTGGAAATGCAATGGCAACTATGGTTCATGTATAATACTTTCAAATACTTTCATTTGGAACAAATATCGTTGTGAAATGTTCAGCTTCCTCAGCTTGCTGAAAAGATGATTTTTAAATAAACAAGCAGGAAAATCTATCTATGATTCATTTATCTCCATCCTTCAAAATCAACACTCAGTAAGGAAAATAAAGATGGTTTGAAATTTCAAAATATGCTATTATATGAAACCTGATTTATAATTTACAGGAAGCTATTATACTTCTCTGTTGATGTATGGCTATGTGTTACGTCTATGCACTGCTTTAGATCAAATCCCCCAAAGTGGTTTGTGATCTAGGAAAAAGACATAGTTGCTTTAAAATACTGCAGTCAGGTGCCATGTTGGCATCCTCATAGTCTTTGAAGCACCTTTTGGAAATTGAACCCAAGCACTGCCCAGCCCTAATCTATATAAAGACTGTTTAGAGTCAATATATTTATGCTCACATTTATTCAGTTAAAGCTTCAGTATACTGCTGGCTTTAAATATTTAAAAGAAAACGTAACAGTGTATGACATTGAACAATACATGCAGTAATGACTGAAGCATTTTTTTCAGTTGCCTAATGCATGTAAAAACAGATAAAAGAAGATTGACTATGAATCTTTTTGATATGTGTAACTCTGAATTGCACACTCTGTTTCACGGTAAGCTTGACATGCAGCACAGGTCTGGTGCATCCTGAAGTTTATGCCAGAGTGGAAGAGAATAAAAGTTACCTTGAATATATGCAGATCACAACTATATTCTTGATTGAATGCAAAGTTTAAGTTGTGGAATTATGATAAGAGTACTGTGTTAAAATAATTCAAGAAATGGTCAGTTATACTCTGATGAATGAAATATTTATCTTAGTGCTCACAACTGAATTACATTTTTATCTTTTATGCAGTACAGCACCTCTATAAGTAGCTCTGTCTTCAGTAGAATAAGCTTAAAGGTGGAATAACTGATCTGATTTTCCCAAAAAAGACAACAGAGCTTTGGGACGGTTAAAATTAAAAAACAATAGAGGTAGAGATTATACTTGTAAGTGGACTACCATTAAAACTACTTTCTGACAAATCATAATCAAATGCCTGTATTTCATGATGCATCATCTTCAAAATGCTGTTGATGTTGCATATACTATATAATAAAGAATAGGAATTGGGTTTTCTTTAATTACCACAAGTGTAAAAACGACAGCATCAAGTCTGTCTATGCAATTACCTTGATAAAATAACCAGAATTTTGATTCAGAAATTATTTATGAACAGTTGAGATCTCAACATTCTGGAGTTCTCTTGCTCAGGAATGAAATGCTCTTTTTCAAAAATGATTTCCCACTATATATTATAACTGTGTAAGAAATTAAATTTTTCATTGTTACTTATTTAGATAGGTCTAAGTGCGAAGCATCTTATTCCAACTTTTCAACTTGAGTGAGGCCACCAAATCCAATTCCTTTAGGGCCAAAATTCTTTGCATAGCAAACTGCAAAACAAAGAAATGAATGATAGATTTAGCTATTCTCATAAGCTTCTCAGCATAAAACACCATCTGATCTCTCCTAAAACTCAACTTTTCTATAAAGTTTTGGGAAGAGTACCATGTTGAAATAAGTCTAAATTTATATAACCTAAATGACTGTGTATTGCTCCTTTATTTAACCTTTGTCTCTATTTCGTCACTTCCCTACTTGCCTAGGGACTGGCTAAGACTTTATTATTTCCTGTTATTTATAGTAATTGCTAGGATGCTTACTTCCATGATCAAAGTCCTGTCTGTTGTGATACACCATACAACACCGTGGTTTGCCTCACCATTATTTCTTGACCAGGCCAGAATTGGCTGGGTTCATACCACACATTAAGCCATAACCAAGGATTTACCATCTATAACTGTTATATTTGGTTTGGACTTAGCATATTGTACAAACAAGCTACATTATGGCTTTCTGTTTCTATTTCCCCTGTGTGCACTGAGAAAGGGACTGCCCTTTCTCAACTCACAATGAAAAATATAAGCAGGCTAATATTGGAGACATTAACATTGCTTAAGGAGAATGAAGAAAGGTGCTGGGTTGTGCAAGGAGGTCAGACATTAATGAGGGAGAATATAGCTGCTATTTTTACTCATAGTCCAGTTTTTTTGCAGGACAGTAAAATGCTATGAAAATTAGAATGAAACAAGTAGTATTCCTAATATTTTTTGTTATAAGCAAAGAATGTGAAATTAAAAGCCTACTGTACTTTTTTTTTTGGACTTCAAGTCAGAATTGACTTCTGGTGACTGCCTGGGCCAGTCCCTGCAGTTTTCTTGGCAAGATTTTTGGAAGCGGTTTGCCATTGCCTTCTTCCTAGGACTGAGAGAAGTGGCTGCCCCAAGGCTCCCCAGCTGGCCTTGTGCCTAAGACAGGACTAGAACTCATGGTCTCCCAGTTTTTAGCCTAGTGCCTTAATCACTACACCACACTGGCTCTTCACTAAATTTGATATGAAGATGAGGGATATATCACTGATATGTGGATGTATCCCTTACTAGGATCTTTAAAAAAATCAATTTCACCAGATACTTCTTTGAAAACCTTTTTGGTTCTAAATTCAGGATACATATTCTAAGTCTGCATGCTAATAAGCTTCTCTCAAACCATATTTTTCATATTCCACTTGCCTTTACAATAAATCTCTCCATCTTTGTCTGTAACATTTGTAGATTCTAGACTCTTTCCACAAATAGCACATCGGAAACAAGTCTTGTGCCAAGGCTGAAACAGAGAGCAAAAAGAACTCATAGTCCACACAGATTTATACGACATTTGCACAGCATGGTTTATGGCAGTTTACTGGTGGATTAAGAGAATGATTATCTGGTCTTAACTTGCTTTTCACAAGCTATTCTGGACTTCATACAGTACATTTATGCAGAATAGACAAAGGACCTTGAAACTTACAGTAATAATGTTGCCTCATACAGATCAGGACTGGAATATCAACTGCAAAATCAGCATGGAGTGTTATTTTAAAATGTGGAATAAATAAGACGTGTGTGTTTCTACAGCACAATCCTTGGCATATCAACACATGGCTTCTCATTAGTGTTGCATAGGTTTGGAACCTTAACCTTGTATCTACCATACGCATGAGAATATGAAGCAGTTAACATCTTGGTAATTCATTACTACTTGGTTTGTGATAGTTGTCAGCTGAAGTGTTTTAATAGTGTCCTTGTATTGTGATAACATATTTCATATAGCTTACAGTACAATTTCTTACCTTTCCTCCTCCTATTATCTTCTCCGCAGCATATACTGACTTTCCACAGCGAGGACATTTTTCTACATCCCCAAACTTTTTGGCAAACTTTGAAGGGTTGGTAGGGGTAGAAGGACGAGCTGGCTTTGGTGAGCTGATGGCAAGAAAGTTTAGCATTATTAACTTTTTGATCACAGAGATCAACTAAATTAAGGAATATCTGGCCTAAGCAATAAATAAAGTATATATCAGTGCTACATCATCCAAAATGAAATTAATCTCACACTTTCTTTTGATGGAAGAATTTAATATTTATACAGAAAAGGAATATTTTAGTGTTTGGCTTAAACAGTTGACATGGTCATCATACTTTGAACTAAATGGACAAATTATGCAAATAATCCCTCCATATTTGAAATAAGGATCTTTAAAATAATATATAGATATATAACAACTATACTTTTAATGGAGCCAACCAATATTGGGAATGTAGCATGAGAACTCTAAATTCTGTAGAATTTATTAGGCTGGTTCTTCAAACCACTATTGCTGATTCCATACTGACCACAGTTCATAGCAGAATCCTCAAGTTGTTCATGCTGCGCATGAAGTAAAAGAGGAAGGAAAACTACTCCTTTGAGAAATCCTGATAACTGACAAATAACAGAAACATAAAAGTAACTATTCTTAAAGGCTAGAAAGGTATGTGCAGCAAAATCACCAAGAGTGTGATATGCTGAAATGTATTATCATACAGATTTTTGTAGGTTTTGGTCAATGAACCTTTTTTATCGGCTGATCTGCTTTAGGTAATCCTGAGTGCATGCCCTTTACAGAGAATTCTCTAATGCAGTGTTTCTCAACCTCAGTGACTTTAAGATATGTGGACTTCAACTCCCAGAATTCTCCAACTAAGATGCTGGCTGGAGAATTCTGGGAGTTGAAGTCCATATATCTTAAAGTCACCAAGGTTGAGAAACACTGCTGTAACGTCATACAAAGGCAATTTCCTGTATAATGTCATGAAGCCGTTTCAACCATCGATACAAATTTAGCACAGATAAAATGTAAACGGATTAGAAATGTAAAGGCACCATTCAAAAGCAAAGACAACTGATGACATTTCAGAATAAAAGCCATCAACTATGATAAGGATAGTGTCATAGAAACATGCAGGATTGCCATTATTGCAGATTAGAAAAGAAATGAACTGGTGGCTTCTTTTACTCAAATCTGCAACTTTGATAAATAATAGTGGTAAAAGTCTACAGCTTTGCCTATTTATTGTAGTGCTATAGCTGTATAATTCACACAGTGTCCTTTAGTCTGGCAAGGTCAGACAGCAGGAGGGACAAAAAGCTGTTGTGGTACACGTGGAAGTCTGTTCTTTAAGCCTTTCCCGACCACCCCCTCCCCCAATACTGTCCTAAATTCTTTTCCTGAGATAGCCTAGAATGTCCTCCGACATGACCTTTGCATTCCTCATTGCTTAGACTTTAAAAAATGCAGTATAGAAATGTGAATATCCTAGCATGACTGTTTTTGAAGCAGCTGATTTTAGATTAACACCTGCTAAACAGAATCCAATATAACACAATATTATAGCCCAGAGGTTCCATATTCGGATTCCGTTGTCTCTGTTCCACCCCCTCCACTCCTCTTCTCTCCCCAGTCCGTTTTCAGTAGAGTGAGGTTTTCCTGATTGGACTCCTCCAATTGCTCTGCTAGGGTCTGGATTTAGACAGTGTGCATGTAAACATGAATAGAACCAAGGCCGTTAAGAGTACAGGCCGAGGCGTGGGCCAAAAGCAGTGCTGCTTGGTACTGGCCCCTGTGCATTGGAACTCCTTGCCCTTGCAGGCGCCTTCCACATTAAGCTCCCACAAACTGGTAAAAATCATTTTCTTCAAGCAGACATTCAAAGTGTAGATGGTTGGTGTATGGAGTAAAATGTGTGAGTGTGTTGGTTTTATTGTCGGTTTTACTGTCAGGAGTCATACCAAACTAAGTAAAAATACTGCAAGCAAGCAAGCAAGCAAGCAAACACTGCGATGGGTGGATCACGTCTATAAATGCACATTCCTTTGTGACTGGGGAGTTTTTTCCATTGAAGGAATAGGCACCAAATGAGTCCCATATTTAGCTAATTTACTTTTAACTAAATCCTATTGTTATACTACTAAGCAAGAAGATATGTTTCTAACTCCTACTGATATCCAGATAAGTTTGTTTAGATTAAAAAAAAAAACTTTCCCAAGTTGTTAATTTCTCTGGAAAGAACTAGTATAATAAGGTTCAAAATTCTTATTTTCGTTTTGTTGCAATTGTGAGGATCTCTTCTCTGTCTTTATATTACAATAATATGAACATAGAACTTTATAAAGAAACAGGTAACACTTAATCTTGATTACTCAAAGTCTGGAGGTTGAGTCATGGCAACTGGACTTCTTTTCTTTTTGATAGAGACATTTCGCTACTTGTCCAAGCAGTTGCCATGACTCAAACTCCAGACAATTCCACCTGGATGACTGAGAATCTTCATAAACAAATTACGTTTTAGATAAATAAGTATCTAAAATCAAACAGTATATGTACATTTATTTTAAAAAGACAATTCAGTTTCCATATTTTTCACATTAAGTGGTACCATTTGTATGGTAAAAGTTAAATGACCAAAATAAAAGACAAAAGTGAGTTTTTGAAAAATAAATCTAAAGGACAGCTTGCTGAAATAAAGGACTGTCCTTTATAATAAATAGGATCACTGTATCCCAGAGGGAAAATTATCAGCAGATTGCATTGTGACTACTTCAGAATGAGGGAAACCTCAGGATAATGTGACAGGGCAAAGCCATTAGTGTGCTGAGAACAGGGTTGTTGTGGGGAAAATTAGAAGAGAGGACATAATTACACACCTTGAATTATACAAAATAAAGGTGGGAAGAAATCAAATAAATAAATAATAAACATATTCTATTGATTGTGTAATTGCCATTGATGCAATATTCAGCTATGTGATACCATGCAAAGCTCCTGGAGGTCAGGAGGGCCTGACCTCCAGCTCAAAGGGTTAACATTTAGATTCTACTTTTTTTACAAAATTTAAAATATATGTAAATAAGACTTCATTTTTGGTGCCTGGTGCCATGCAAAGCAAGTGCTCTTTCTATATGGTAGCACAATTGCCCAATGGAATATGTAATCATTTTAAAGTAATATTCCTGAGGGACTAAGTGTCATTAAAAAGGTTTTAGGAAAATGATTATATCAATTAAAGAAAAATATCCAGAGAGATATTTCTCTAGTGTGTTGTTATGGAAACTGAGTGAAGTAACTGGGTGCAACCAAAGCTAAAATAAAACCACCCAGAATTTTACTCACTGCTGCTGTAGATCCAGCCCCAGATGTTCTCCCGTGTCAGTGCTGAGACAGCCAGCGCCTTGCCCATAGCCAATTCCTTTGGGACCGTATTTCCTCCCATAACATGTTTTGCAGTAAATTTCTGATTCGTGAGCAGCTACTGTTGTGCTGTCCAGAGCTTTTCGGCAACCCACTGAGAAAGAAGGATGTAAGCATACATTAGGTCTTGATATTCAAACACAGGCACCTGAAGTTTACTATTCTATGTTATAGGTTTGGAGGTTTGAAAAGGAGGCTGCTAAAAGCTTCTTAATAATCAAAAGCAAAGTAAGCTAGTTGTATCTATTGCCAGAGAAATGAGAAGTAATCATGGGCCCCAAAAAAGCTAGGAAATGCCTGATGGAAAGTACGTGTCCCTTTTCCCCATCATCCTAGCCCATGCGAAGAGTAAGGGTACAAAGGAAGAAAAGAATAAAAGCTGGAAGTTGTGGGTGGTGACAAAGGATAGCACGCGTTGAATCCAGACAGTCTTGGGGGTCTCTTTCTGGAGAGTTGGGTGGGTCCAATGTAGTTGGCTGCTTCATTGCAGGTTTAAGCCACACCTAGCAGCGCATGTATTTATAACTAAAGTAGCATTACAGAAATGCTATTAAATCTCCGGTGATACTTTTCTCCAAAGGAAACCAAATCTGGGTGACCCCTGGACCTGGATCTTCTACAAAGCTCAGACAAATACAGCTTATGTCACAATATTTGAGAACAGCATTTCCCCAGAGGAAAACACTCAGAACAAGTATGGCATTATAATGAAGATTATGCACAGGACAGCTTCTCTTTCATATCCCGCTCCAGCCACAAACCACGTCTGCCAGCTTTGAAATGAAGGTCACAAAGAACGCCGACCTTGTAACACTTACAAGTTCTCTAAGATTATGTGAAGTGCTTTGAATACTTATAAATCCTTTGAAGTCTAATCCAAACTAAGCTTTATTTATATTTTGGCAATGTGCATTCACAGGCTACATCTGGGTCACAACTATGTGGGAAGTAATGCTTTTCTGAATTCCACCATTACCCCTGTGGAACAAAAATAAGATTTATTCTGACTATATTGCAATAATATAGCTAGCTCATGACTATAAAATTATTTGTTCCCAAAATTAACAAAGGCCATTGGAAAAAAAAGGCAGATACTCATAAGACATTACAAATAAATTTGCTCCAGTGCATTAAAATCAGAAATGAGCGTTGATTATTGAAGTAAACGGGAACAAATAAAATTGAGCCCACTAAAGAAAGAATCTCCTGTTATTTTGTGAATTTCCTCCTTCTCTATTTTGCATTCTCATCTGGGAAGAAAAGATAATGATGTTTATTCTGTGAGTCGTTAAGGGATGTCTCCAGCAGCAGATAAAGTGTTTCTATTTCTGGTCGCCTTGGAACAGAGGGTCTGTTGCTGCAACAGATGGCCCAGAAGCCTTGTTGGCTGAGAAGGCTCAACTGTCAGAAAGTATCCAATTGGTGTCTCTTCTACTGATGTCAGAAAGTAGTTTGAAGCTGACAAATTGTGATTGAGACTCATATGCACCACAGATGCCCTTTAAGTCAAAGCTGACTTTGACAAATCAGAGGTGTTAATGACAGCAAGTCACATCATAAAGGGTAGGATTTTCCCCCCCCACAGGAGATGCTGAGTTTTCTGCCAGCATTGTACCACAAAATTAACGACTAAAGGCAATTTGTTACTTATATGACTTACCTGCTAAATATACACCGAACTGTGTGGACACCATAAAATCATAGAACAATTTAAAAAAACAAACCCACAAACATTTACTAAAGGAATTAATGAAAACATATAATGCAACCAACTAAGCAGCAACAACCTTATTGATGTCTTCTATACAGAAGTATGGTCTACTAAGTTTAATAAGAATTTAACTCCCAGATAATGAGGATGCAGTTCCAGTCTAAAACTGTCTGCAATAAAGCCTAATGTTGCACATTAAAAGCCATTGTATAAAAGGCTTTTTTCATTTCTAGAAAACAGAGAGAAAGGGGTGCTGTCTAGCTCTCAGCTGTCAACTCAGAGGCGAAGGTATTAAAGAAAGAAATCAGATCCCCAGCCATCCATTGGGTATGAGCATTAGATAGACCATTATTCTGAGAAAAACAATTACTGATCAGGGACTTAAGAGGCGGGAAGCTTTTCCTAATGTTTCACCATAAAGCAACTCTCTTGTACCTTAAAACTATTATTCTTTGTTGTAGCCACTATGGGCATCAGTTTCAATTACTTGAAAGGAGAAGTTGTGTTGAACACTGGAGAAAATGCCCACCTTTCAAAGAAGATTGGAAAGAATATGGTACAAGTTCTGGTCTCCTAACCATCAACCCTTCTCTGGCTTGCTAAATTATTCCTTTATCAAACTTTGCCCTGTTCTCCTTCAATTGATTTGATCCTCATATTTATTTGATATGCAATACCTTGATTCTGCATAGATCCTAGGACAGACTGACTGTAAGCTGTTCTGTCATATTCACTATAATTTCTGTCAATGTTGATTATTCAGTCCCCTTATTATAAAAAACACTGATTACTTTTTCAGCAGTCAAAAACCTGCTCTTAACAAGGACAGAGACCCATAACTAATTATCAAACCCATGAGTGAAAAGAATGTCTATTTTCTATCAGGATAATATACAATCTTTCTTGT
Source organism: Liasis olivaceus (assembly GCA_030867105.1). Taxonomy (NCBI): domain Eukaryota; kingdom Metazoa; phylum Chordata; class Lepidosauria; order Squamata; family Pythonidae; genus Liasis; species Liasis olivaceus. The sequence continues at coordinate 80,714,477 of CM061349.1, forward strand.
GCCAAGACATGCTTTGGATTTAAAAATGAGGACAAAAACCATATTAACTGTATTGAAAATAACATTAAATACATGTGAGATGCTTACATTGATGCATTTAATACTTTCTCTCTTTTGTCATATTAAAATTAGTGTTTGATGGAAATTTTCAGAGGAGCTCTGGCAGACTGACCCCCAGATCCTGGATGGTTACAATCTAGAACAGTGTTCTCAACCTTGACAGCTTGAAGATATGTGGACGTCAACTCCCAGAACTGAAGTTAAAGCTGCCAAGGTTGAGAAACACTGATCCAGAGCTTCTAGCTGGACTTTCTGTTATACATTAGTGAATTCAAGCTTGTTTCTCCCAGAATGTATCTTTAGTCACCCAAAGTGGCACCATTCATAAACGCAACAGAGATGTCAGCAGATACAAGGAATTGAAAGTATGCTACTTTAATTATTACATATATTTCACACAAATTATTTTCCCTAGTGGATCTTAAGCAGAGGGTGGCAATCCAAACCTTCCGGGAAGTCATAGCAGTGGATATTCTGCATTAGTAGAGAGCTGGACCACATGACCTTGAAGGGTCCTTTTGTCTCTACAACTGGATTCACACATCAGGCTACATCACAACATTGTTTCATTTTGGCTTATTATGTGGTGTGGACCTAGTGATTGTGGTTAACAAACTATGGTTTATAGCTAAATATTATGTGCAAACCTCATCAATTGTGGCTTATTTAAGAAACCATAGTTAAAGGTATGACTTTGTGCTCTGTGAATTAACCCACTCAATTATGTTATGGTTCTGTAAAATATTTTCTCACAAGCACTACGAAATATGGTTTCTGAAAATTGCATAGAAACCAAGGATTTATTCATAATTAGTATTTATTCTTTCATGAGTATGACTTCTGAATACGATAATTATTTTTTAGCTGCTCTTTTGGTGGGCAGAAATAAAGAACAATATTAGCTATTGTTCCATGAGTCACAATGAGAATAACAAACTACAACCATTTAATGAAAGAAGAAACATAGATGAACTTACTGCAGAGGAAACAGGTCTTATGGAAACTCCGTCCATTACACTGAATTTCCTCAGCATGGTAGACTGTTTTATCACATGCAGCACATTTGGCTCCACCTCCCCAGTTTGGCATCCTTGAAATTTTCAGTTGGCTTGAGCTGTCACCTTTAAATCCAAAAATAAACGAGGCATAATTAGCAAAAGTTAGTCCTCCAATATGCTAAATTAAACATTTTAATGTGATGCTATGCCAGCTATCCAGCTGTGTCATAATGGAGTTCTCAGGTAGGATGGACTATGGCTACCATAGTTTGGTTGCAAACATCCACTAGATGACAGCAAAAAGAGCTTTTTCTGTCTCTTTGCTGCAGTCCAGATGTGGCATGCCTAGGATGGTTCCATGAAAATGTAGGCCTTGCCTCTGGTTTGGCTGGGAAATTTAAATTATGGGAATTGAGGTTCAACACAAGCACAAAGAATCTCCCAAATGTATGGCTTTTTATGAAGGAGCCAAGTTTGGAAAGTAGAAAGTGGGTGAGAGACAGTTGATAATCTTGCAGTAGAGGCTCTTCCTTCCTGGGGGCCACCATCCCATTTATCCACCATGATCCCCTTTGGAATGATCATGACATGGTATCATTCCAGGGAATTGTAGAGGTGGAAAATAGTGGCACCCATAGGAACTGGTGATTGGAAAATCCTCACCACTATTTTGGTAGTAGAAAAAAAACAGGAAAAGAATCAAGAACAGAGCACTATGACTGCTATGTGCATTGGTTTGGTGGCAGAAAACATTTTGCTACCTGAGCCAAACATAAAATGGATACATCTCCCTTTCAAGAAGCATGATACCCAAGGTTATTTTGCCACCTGTGGCAGAAGATCCCACTGACACTTCTTTTGACCATTCCCTGGCAACAAAACCAGAAACAATGATAAATAAAATAGTTCGCAATTCTCAGCTCCCAGAGGGACTCCCAGACTCTGCCCTATTCTGTAGTGTACATCAACTTCAATCCAAAAGGGATGTATGGAAAGTTTCTAGTTAAGCCTTCAAAACAAAACCAAAAAAACTATAAATTGCATGGAGCAAAATGCTGTATCTTCTTCAAGCAGCTGTACAAAATATAAGAATCTCCTTGAGTTCTCAACCTAATCATCAGATGCCACCTCTTTTGCTGCTCCAATTACTGCCAACCACTGTGGTGTTTTCACACTTGTCCTTCTAAACAGCACTTGTTCCTACTGAGTTTATCATTTGCCAATAAACTCATCTTTGCAGAGATCAAGCTACTATGAACGTCTAGGATTTATTCCTATGCTGAGCAATAAGTAGCTGTGTTCCATTTAATTAAGCTACCATGAAGGCATTTTCCTTCTGAAAAGGAAATATCTATTTCGGTTCAAGAGGAGGAAGAAGCACTTGCTGTCCCTTCAAATACTCAGTGAGATACTTTTCATCATGTACATCTAATAAAAATATGGATAAACTCAAGAATAATAAAATGAGAGCAAGCATACTCTTGTCACAGCTTGGGAGTGCTCTTCCTTAACACAACATTCGACTTTATTCTCTGCTGATTTATATTTAAAGTGTGCCTCTTTTCCTTCATTAGCTCAATGTCTCCTCCCTGTGCTATTTTATTTCAGCTCACTTAGGTTGTTGCTCAGCAACCAAAGTTAAAAAGAAATCCCACTTATGTCCCCAGGTCTCCCTGAGTTAGAAAAGCAGAGTGAGTATTTGATAATGCATACAGAAGCACATCTTTTCAGATATCACAAATAAACGCTTGAATTTCCTCCCTTTGAAGATCTGAGCTTTGCAATGGGGTAGGACAAAAGTTTAGCCCCGGCACTCAAAGCTTGTTCACACAAGCAGCTAAGAATGGCATCACAGGCTTTGGAAAGCAAATGCTACCTGTCCTAGAAACATAGCAACACAAAAGAGTAGTTGCAACAACAAACAGTTGTAGGGAGAAGATACAGATGCAAAAAAAGGGTTGGGCTGGATTTGGACCTGGCTTAAAACGGTTAGTAAATTGCAGCTCAATGATAGTTCTAAGGAACGGTCTATCTTTGCCATAAAAGTTCCTGGCCCAAATATTTCTGAGATAAACTTCATGCTAGCAGAAATTCTAACATGGCAATGTATGTGCTTTGATTAGAGCTTATTAAAAGAGCCTCATATCTGAGCAAATGTTTGTTGTCAGAGATTAAAAGCATAAGAAGTTGGACGTGGATCAAATATTAAAGAGGGAAAAGAATGCAATATAGATAAATGAATGAGGTGGGGGAAATATATTTAACTTGGCTGCACTTGCTGCATGTAGAATTGAGCATAAGAAAGTAATGGGGTTAAGAAAATGCTTTATCCTTTGAACCAGTTTGAAATTATTTGGTTGCATTCCTCTTTCCTTTCTTTCTTTTTAGTAATAATTCCAAGGGCAATATCAAATTTGTGAAGGAAACACAGCATTCTCAATTTCTTAAAACAAATAGGTTAGGGGTCATACTTGAAATGGCTGGCCAGACTCTCATCAAACACCTTCAGATGGAGAACCCACAACCTCAGTAGATAGGCTGTTCTGATATTGTACAGATTTTACACTTGGGACATTTTCCATTATGTTAACATTTTCTCTAAAAACCAGAGTCATATATCATTCATTAAACATCCACATTCACTTAATCATCTGAAGACCATCAAGTCCTTTCAATCAGGTTACCCTTTTAGCAAAGTCCAGCATGAGAATTTGGCATCCTCATCCATCTTCTATCTCCAGAGCCCTTGTTGCCCGCTGTTTTGCTTTTGTTACCTCCCCTCTTTTGTCATCAGCAACAAAAGTGAGATGGAACAAATCTTTCCTTTTATTCTAGAGTCTGGGCAGTTGAGTAGATTGAGCCAGAGAAGAATAGAAAATGTGGGTTATTTCAAAGGGAGGAGGTCTCCACTCAAGGGTCCCCCTCCCACCATGGTATGAAATATGATCAACACACCACAGATTTTCCAAATGGCACAAAAAGAAACTGAAAAATAACTTTAACCTTACTAACATTTCAGGAAGCTAATAGCATACCCAAACATCAACAATATTAACTGTAGCTAATATGCTATGGCTGCACTCTGGTTCTGGGTTTTAAATTTTGGTGTTCCGTCCTGTCTGGAATACAAAGTTAACTCAAATGCTATTTGAGTTGTGATCCAGATAGCATCTCAAATGCTTCCATGATTCATTGGAAGGAAAAAGGAGATTCAAAGGTCTCCGCCTACGCTTTTCTAACTTAGGTGACTGATACTGTCAGTAAATCCAGAGAGAAAAAAAAATTCTGAGGGACAATAATGATGTCAGTTGGTTGGTAGGCTGCAGAACGCAAATATAGCACTCAGAATATAGCAGTGACCTCTTCTTTGTCCTGTATTTCAGATGGACCACAAAACTAAGGAAAGGACCTGATATGCTCATACTGCTTTCTTGATGTCTATGTGAGTCATATTTTCTAGGGACATCAAGTCCTAGCTTGGCCTTAGCCTGTTACATTATGATCAGTTGGGTTATTCTGAACTTCTGGCTCAGTCCATCTTTTATCCTTCTTGGCAAGCCAGTCACTTTCTTATTATAGCTTTTTCCTAAGAGATAGCTTATCTTACTGATACTAGACCAAAGCACTATTAAGATATTCTTAACCAAGTCCAAGATGTCAGAAATTGCATTGAGATTCACCCAGCACTTTGCTCCTAAAAATTGCCATCTTGATGTCACAGAAAAGGGAGATAGAGAGAAAAGTAAGTTTTATGCTTAAGGATAATACAAAAAAGAGTTGCATTATCAGTTTCCCAATTTAAAATATAGGAGGAAATATTGGAATTCTACCATATTGAGGCAGAGTTAAACACAACTCATGGAAATAATTGCATATTACCTTTCTGTATTTTCCCTGTATCAAATTTTGGCACAGCTATTTGGGGTTGTTCTCTTGAATTCAGTAAAACACCATGCATACCTTACTTTGATCTATATAGTATCACAATCAATATTACTTTTGGCTGGGAATACTTTCCAACCTATTTTTCCCAACTACCTACAGAATATATGATGATGATGATGATATTAATCAGTCCATTACACCTTGGGTCATGAAAGTAAAAAGTAAAGCTCTCTCTCTTCAAATGGGGTTGTAGCTGCTCTACCCAAGACAGTAAAAGAAACTTGGGCTACAGAAGAACCTTGTGGTTCCAAGGGTACAGCTGTACCAACAAGCACCCCAACTTATAAGCCTGATTTTGGTGGAGGAATGCAGTCCCTTCCCATATGGGTTGAACACAACTCAGCCGAAGGGAAAAACATGCAGGGACCTAAAGATTGTGGAAGTAACCGTGTGTGTTGAATATCATCTTCATACATGAAAACTTTTTCCCCCAAAGTTTACTAGACACTACCTGTTGATTAGATTTCTGCTTGTTACACAGAAAATTAAAGAGCTGCTGTATGTAATAAAGAAAAAATGGATTGGGGAATGCCTGCCTCCAAATCTGTCCTGCAATAAACTTGTGATCTTTTCAGTCAACTGTTATTCAAGGATCTGCAGCCTTGAAACTGGAGTATCTTGATGGTTTCTCTAAAAACAACATAGGAGAATCCAAGCATTCAACTGATGTCAGTGAAATGTAATTCAAGGCTTGTAGCTTCAACTTTTCTTCCTCAGAAAAAGCTGAGATGACTACAAATAGGATTCAGTATCTCACAACACACTGGCACTTTCTAAAAGATACAGATCACAGAAGAGCTGCTTTCCTAGACTCGCAACAGCTCCAAGATTTTTCAGAGATCTGCCATTTTACAGAGATCCTCTTACTTCAGAGATGCACAGAAAGTAGCCTGAAGCTTGCATCTGGCCTTCCAGCATCCCTTTGGTAGAATTCAGAGTGGAACAGGATCAATATTTTTGGCTGCTATAATTTTGCATTGGTGGGAGGTTGAGGTTATAGTTTTAAAGGAGCAAAATGAGTACCTACATCTTGCAGATACTAAAACATTCATTTACCTCTTAAAACTCTTGATTCTCTCCCCTCCAAAAAATGGGCCCTGGCCCTGCCAACTTTGGGAATGGGTGTACCGTGCAAAGCCTTAACCTTAAGGCAACAGAAGTTGTCCATCTCTGATCTTTTTAATTAATAATGCTACAGTAAAACTTGAGATCTCCCGGTTTCTACTGATTATGAAAATATACTGCATTCATTAAAAGAACCCGATTGCAGTCCTAAATGAACTTACTAGCAAGACAGCTTCACTAAACTAGGAGTTACTTTTTTGTTAACAAAGTCAATTCTTTGTTCCAGCGTTGGCAAAAATAATTGCAACAATAATAAACAAATTCTAGCAATCCATTTCTCCCCACGGGGGAAAAACCCTCACTAAACAATAGCAGACAGTGCCCCTTAATGCTTTCTCAGCAATACTTACCAGAAGGAAATTTATGTATCTTCTTGTCTCCTATATCTTTTTGATGAGACCAAGCCAGGATCCAGCTGACTTTAAATACTTTCAAGGAGAGGAGGGCTGTGTAAGTTGGGGCAGAGTAAAGAGTATGTGAGCAATGTAACTGCTATCAGGTAGCTTAAAATAACTTGTGACAAAGCCTTGGATTGAGCATTGGTTATGAGCAAGTAGAAGAACAATGTGGGCCCCTCAGGTTACACGGAAATGCTTCCAAATGCAGTTGTCTAGACAAAAAGAAATCAAATGAATCAATAGGACCCAAGGCTTGAGCTGAGTTACAAATCAGTTATGACTGAATCCTTAAAAATAAAATGAAAAGCAGCTATAGACAGACCACTCAGCTATGGAAAAAGTTGGTAGCATAGGAGTTGCAACTGTGATATACTATCATTGTACAAAGACCTTGTACAAACCTGTCAACCCCTCAAAACTGACCTGAAAAAATCTGATATCAGCTTGGCCATTTTTTTACACCATGCTGTTGCCACTTCTCAGTTTAATCAAAAGCTGGAAAGGGTTTTGTTTGCCCTTTGCTTCCTCTTGGAAAACGAAGTAAAAAAGAACTTATGTAGAAATGTTTATTAAAATGACAGATTAAAACTGGTGAGGCAACTTAATGCCCTTTAATTCCCATCAGCTCCAGCCAGCACAACCAATAGTATGAGGTAGGTACAAAACATCTGGAGGGCATCATCTTACCTACCTATGGAATAAATTAAGCTTAAACTAAATGGAAACAACTAGTTCCACGATCTATTAAGGAGCATTTACAGAGACATTTGGATTGTTAGGAATAATCATGAAGTCTCCCTTAATTCATGTTTACTCATGTTGACTACCATGCTAGGAACAATAAAAGAAGACAGATATTCATGGAGGATGACACTATCAATGACTTCTGGTCATGATGGTTATATATTGTACCTGACTACTAACTGCTAGGGAACCCAAGTGAGAGGGTTAATGTCCTTTTGTGACCTCCTCATGAACAGAACACTGGACCTGATAAGCTTATTAAAGGTTATGCAGGTATTCTTGTTCTTATAAATATGTTTAAGGGCAATTTTTCTAGCCCAATAATTTTATATACAGTACTGTGCAAAAGTTTTAGGCAGATGTGAAAAAATGCTGTAAAATAAGAATGCTTTCAAAAATATATATTGTAATTGTTTATGTTTATCAATTTACAAAATGCAAAGTGAACAAACAGAAGAGAAATCCAAATCAAATCAATATTTGGTGTGACCACCCTTTGCCTTCAAAACAGCACCAATTCTTCTAGGTACACTTGCACACAATTTTTGAAGGAACTTGGCAGGTAGGTTGTTCCAAACATCTTGGAGAACTTACCACAGATCTGGGGATGTAGGCTGCCTCAAATCCTTGTCTCTTCACGTAATCCCAACCAGACTTGATGATGTTGAGATCAGGGCTCTGTGGGGGCCAAACCATCACTTCCAGGACTCCTTGTTCTTCTTTACGCTGAAGATAGTTCTTAATGACATTGGCTGTATGTTTGGGGTCGTTGTCCTGCTGCAGAATACATTTGGGGCCAATCACACAACTCCCTGATGGTATGGCATGATGGATAAGTATCTACCTGTATTTCTCAGCATTGAGGGCACAATTGATCCTGACCAAATCTCTAACTCCATTTGCAGAAATGCAGCCGCAAACTTGCAAGGAACCTCTACCATGCTTCACTGTTGCCTGCAGACACTCATTATTGTACCGCTCTCCAGCCCTTCGGCGAACAAATTGCCTCTTGCTACAGCCAAATATTTCAAATTTTGACTCATCAGTCCAGAGCACCTGCTGCCATTTTTCTGCACCCCCAGTTCCTATGTTTTTGTGCAAAGTTGAGTTGCTTAGCCTCATTTCCACGTCAGAGGTATGGCTTTTTGGCCGCAATTCTTCCATGAAGACTTCTGGCCAGACTTCTCCAGACAGTATATGGGTGTACCTGGATCCCATTGTTTCCACCAGTTCTGTGCTGATGGCACTGCTAGACATCTTCTGATGTTGAAGGGAAGTATGCATGATGTGTCTTCCATCTGCTGCATTGTTTCCTTGGCCAACCACTGCATCTACAGCCCTCAACGTTGCCTGTTTCTTTGTCCTTCAAGAGCTTGAACAGCACATCTTGAAAAGCTTTGAAATTTTTGCCTGGGAGAGACCTTGCTGATGTAGTATAACTACTTTGTGACTTATTGCTGTGCTCAGTCTTGCCATGGTATATGACCTGTGACATGAAAGTCTCTTCCACAACCTCACGTTAGTAGCAGACTATGGCTGTTCCTCACCCAGTTTTAAGCCTCCTACACAGCTGTTTCTGTTTCAGTTAATGAATGTGTTTCAACCTACATATGAGATTGATCATTAGCACCTTCTTGGTATCATTGGTTAATCATACACCTGAGTCTAATCCTATAAGATCCCTGACTTTGTGCAACTGTACAAAGTGTGCAAGTGTAAGAATTAATGCTGGTTTGAAGGCAAAGGGTAGTCACACCAAATATTGATTTTAGATTTTTCTTCTGTTCGCTCACTTTGCATGTTGTAAATTGATAAACATAAACAATTACAATATATATTTTTGAAAGCATTCTTTACAGCATTTTTTCACACCTGCCTAAAACTTTTGCATAGTACTGTATGTCTACTCCAAAACAAGTCCACTGATTCCTAAACCCAGGTACACAGAATTGCAGCAAAGAATGGAAACCATATAACTATGTACATTTAAAAGTTATAATTTAAGTAGCTCAGGAGATATCTAGTAATGTATAGCAGACTTCTTTACAATGTTTTATTTATCCATGAATATGTGAGTATAGGACACTTATTCATCATATATTCTTCAAACCTGAAGGAATAGTGTATTCACCTGCATCACTAATATAACATTTCAGCTGGCAAACATGTACTATGCAAGTGATCAATGTATTACAATAAGAGTCACCAGAATATTACATACATCTTTTTCCTAAGTGAAACAGAGAAGCACCTAAATAATGTCATCTATACTGTAGTCCTAAGTGGAAATGCAGACTTACTTAAAAAAATGATAGAAAGTGCAAGATGCAGTTGTTTGAGTTAACCAAACATGCACACAACATATATCATACAAATGATTGAAAGCAGCATATCAAAAATGACTTCATCTGTCCTCAAAATGACTTCATTGGTCAGAAGATCATGTATCTTCGTAAAGGAATTCAATCAAACTAGATAACTTATAATGTCACTTTCATGATAGGCAGCAGGAATTAAAAGCAAGGCAGAAATACGTATCACAAAAGTCATACAATATACAAATAGGGAAGGAATTGCAGGTGGCATTTCTGTTTAGGAACCAGAACTGGAATAGTAACCTACAAGGAAATTCTTTTCGTTCTGTAGTTGATCTTATAGTAGTATAACAAACACCAGTTACTGTGGTTTTTTTCTCCAGAATAAGGAGAATTTGCAGGAGTTAAAGATGCAAGATATTTCATGAAATAAAGCAGAGGAGTAATTCATTAAGCTGTTGCATACTGTTGACATCCAACTACTTAAAACATGTTGAAAAAGGCACAAAGGATAGTTGACCAATGATACATGGAGTAGACCCAAACCAAGGGAGACATTTCAAGCTGAACTTACAATTTCTCTTTGTGTCTAGAAACAAAATTTGGGGAGGTACTACAACAAACAAGACAGAAGATACTGATTATGAAATAATTAAATCTTTTATCATGAAAACTTAAAAAAATCAGATTCAATACTTAATTTGAAGGAAATAGATTAAATAAACATTAAATTATCTATTGCATTTAAATTTACATTGACATGATTAAGATACCAACCTTACAACAAAGAATTACAATGGCATTTAAGAACTAAAGTAACTAGAACCTCTATACTTTTAAAAACATTGCATTCTATGCTTGGTACTTGGAATGTATTGCTATTCACAAATAAAGAAAAGCTTTATATTTCATAAAATTATAATCAGATAGCCAATGGAATTCTAAATTACTTATTTTACAATGTTGAGGTATATCCTTCATTAAAAAAAAAAGAGTAGCTCAATAAACTAGATAAAAGTAAAAAAAAAAAAATCCAGCATGAAAAATCCATCCCTATGCCTAAAAATAATTTCAAAGTACAATTTTAAAGTACTGCAATTATATTTGTTTCAGGTGGGGATGCAATATTTTCTTCCAGAAAATATGTGTTCAGTTGATCCATCAAATTCTCTTCAGAATTAACGTCTCTTGGAAAATTCTTTCTGATTCACAAGAGGATCAATGAAAACCAGGATCTAGGCCTGGCTCACTCGGCGTTTCACTGCCTTTCTTAAAATCTTTGAATGTCACAGGAACAGTGGCCTAGATGAAAGGAAAACAACGTTATTTGCAAGCTAACTAGCTGAAGTAACTTAATTTCTTTAACGTGAAATAGACAAGAGGCATATCTAGTTTATTATTACTATTAGCATGCAGATCATCCTATATGGGACCTAATCAGCAGGCTGCTCTACCTTTCTTTTTCACCACCAGGGAGATGTGGAATTTTTGAACAGTTGCTTGGATGCACGTGGGCAAACATCCTGATGCTTAGTCCAAATGAAATGCTGTGGACAGGTAACAGTCAGTCTTGGAAGGAGTTACAGCTGAAGAACCAAAGTCACGGCTACGAGTTCGGCTAGACTTCAAATTGTCTATGGTGCGCAGGTATCATTTGTATCTAATCACCTTTGTCTCTTTGTGGAAAGCTTAGAACTGTGCTCAGTTAGCCATCACTGATGTCATGCAGATTAGATTTGCAAAGGACTTTATGCAGGGCTGTCTTTAAAGACAGCTGGGAAATTTCAATTAGATCAGAATGCAGCCAAATGGATGCACGTTGTGGCCAAGTATTAGCAGTATATTACACAGTATTTTATCAATTGCGTTAGGCTTTGCTGCATTTCCAGGATCAATGCCAGCTCATTGAAACAAAAAGCCTCAGATTTGCTCCAGAACCGGGAAGTCTTGTGGACGTCTCTCCGGCATTGGTCTAGCAACTTTTCGTTACTGCAAGGGAATAAATCCCCTTCAGAATAATGTTTAGGCTTATATATACTACAATTAAATAAAAGGAAAAACATTAAAAAGGAATAAATGAAAAGAACTGTATTTTTTTATAATGCTCCCTCAGCAGAATCCATTCATACATTTGGTCGCATGATCAATTTCTGTTCTAATATCCCCTTCAACTAATAACACTGGCTGTATAAGTTATATGCCAACTTAATTCTAAAAATCAAAACATGCCAGATAGGACTTGTAAAATTTCCAAGGATACCCAGGTAATCGGTTGGCTCACTTCCCTCCCTTAAAGTCTCCAATAAAAATGACTATAAATTAATAAGAGAACAGTGGTTTCATTTCCCTTGAAGCTAGTAAAATATTGTCAAATTTGGCAATAGTATAAGGAATTGTTTATGTGTTTTTTTCAAACTCCTTTATAAAATCAAATATAACTGAACGTGAGGTAAATTATGGGTTTATACACAAGTATATACAGAATATACAAGTACTTTAAGAAGTATAACTGTATATATTTGTTATCCGTTGGGATGCAATGGGAAATGCTGTGCAGGTTTCCAATTAGAAAACTGCAAAGCGATTAAAATCTTCCATTTTTCCAATGGCCTTCTTGTTGACTTTCTCAGAGTCTGATATGTTTTATATCGTTTTTATCAGATAATTTTTCTGAGACAAGTATTTCACATTCTAAGAGCCAAAACAAATGACCAGCCACTTAAAAGCTCAAGGAATACTCTAGTATTCTAGTATCATATATCAATTTATAGGATTCTGCAAATCTTTGGAATAAAGCTTGGATTGTGAGAGCTAGAGCGGAAAGAGTTAAGCGCGTACTCTTATCCCCAGAACAGAGAGGTAGAGATAAGAGGATGAGACTGGCACCTCCCTGAGGAATGCAGGATGTTTGTGGGGTGACCCTGGGAATTGCTATCACTCTGAGAAGATTCTGTAACGGGACTGAAGCCAATAAACCATGCTGAATTGAATCTGTACTGTCTCCTGGAGTGTCCTGGGCTAATCCTGACATGGATGTACTTTCTCATTTTCCAGGGAAAAAATAAAACTAACCGACTGTGCACATGCGCACACACACGCAAGCAGAGACAGCCAACAGCAGTTTCCAAAGCAGGTTTGCAAACCTGGAAAAGGATGTGGCTTTTAATTATTTAAAGAGCGGTGCTTTGTATGTGCTTCTCTATATTCAGAAATACCTCTTTGGAAGGATTTGCAGAGTCCCATTATTTAATTTTTTAAAAAATCCTCTTACCTCCTGAGTAGTAGTTGGAACCAACTCTTCAGGTGAGTCACGGTTATCCCTTCGTAAGGCATTCTTCAATACAGTTGCTTGCTGCAATCCTACACTTACTGGGACAGGGCCAACGTGTTCTGCTCCCTGACATATTAAAGCAGATCGATGTACGTGATCTGCAGACTTCTGTACATTGGCTGGCATCATTCCTAACTGTTGTAGCACAATGTTCAGAACTAAGGTGCTCTGAGACTGGGAAGGATTAACATGGACTGAAGCAACAGCACTACTATTCCCTGAGGTTGTGGTCGCTACAGAAGGTGGTGGTAGCATTAGGTTAAGAGGTGTTATGTGAAAAGTAGGGAAACTAGATGTCACTGGAATTTGACCTATGGCAAAGAAGAAAGAGAACACACTATTACAAGAGAACATACTTTATGCCATGGGACTTGTATGAATATGCAAAAAGCAGTTTAGTACAGCCAAATACTGTGAATTTGGAGAAGGTGGCAATTAAGCATCAAGAAGCAACGGGTTTGAGAAGAGGTATTGACCAAGGCTGACCAAATTTCTCTGCAGCCAAAAAGCTTCATATGTAAATAATTATATCTGATTTCCGTATCTCAAATCCTGTATTCCTTAACTATTGATAGAAGATGTCAAAACGAATTCACTCTGAGTAACTGTGGCGTGGTCAACATATACTTACTTAGAACAGAAGAATCATAGGATTTCTTTTCCACCGCACGCAACTCAGTTTTCTCCTTACTGGACGCAGCAACTTCACTGGAGACCTTAATGTCCTGAGGAAAAGGTAAGAGAGAATATGGAGGAAACAAAATGCCCTCCCCCCACCCAGTATTATGTACTCTATATCTACCGTCTAATCACTGTCATCATTCTTCACTTTCCCTCTGCAACCAATTGCTCATATCAGTGTTGTCCAAACTTGGCCACTTTAAGATGAGTGGACTTCAACTCCCAGAATTCCCCAGCCAGCCATGGAGTTGAAGTCCACTCATCTTAAAGTGGCCAAATTTGGACAACACTGGCTCATATCATACCTACCTGGTCTGCTGTTCACCACTTTGAGAGAAGAACATTATCCCTGCATCCCACCAGTCCTAATCCATTTCAGGACTGCTGGAGATATTTTATACCAAGAAAAAAAATCATCACCTCTTGTTTGGCCCAAAGTATAATATATTTCCAGGGGCAACTATATTGCCTATAGTCCCTTTCCCACTCTTCATTAACAAATCAAAACATTTGTTTCATTAACACCTAGATACAGCAAAGATAATTGGGAATCTAGAATCAAATGAAAATGCCACGATTACTTTAGATAGATAAGGACAACAAATATACAACTTATAAGCAAGTCTTGGTATCGTTATAACAATTGCATAAACAATAATCTCATACTTGTGTCACATTTTTTTTTATTTGCCTTGTTTCTTTCCTTCCATAGCCACAATAAGTGGCAAAGGACTTGTGCATATGAAACAAACAGCAAATAATGTACAGTATAATAATTGACCATAGACCGTCTAATTAAGCATAAATATTTGGGCAGGGAGTACTAGAGATAAAAGTAAAATGAAATATGTCTATGAACAATACAAAGGAGTGTTTTTGTTCTGAGGTGATACGGATCTTAAGTTAGTGGAATAAGAAGTCAGCAAAGACTTGTCTATCCATTTTACTATAAGTATCCCACATTACTTAAATGAAGCAAATACAACTAGTCTTCAAGATGTAAGCACAATCTGCAGGCAATATACTGTAGTATAAAACCTGAGCAAGATTCCTAGAGAACCACAATGAGAGAGTATCTATGGCTGCCAACATTGCTCTCTCCTGCATTAATCTTGAAGTTACCTTCATATTTTAAGTTGGAATGAAAAGAAAAATCTTTTAAATGTGTATTATTAGACCACTGACCCTTTCAGAAGAGCAAGATATCAGTACAATGTTTGACAGGAAACATACCTTGGGTATAGGAGCTGCAAGTCCTGGAGGCATTTCCTGTGCTATGCTGACTTTATCATATTTAAAAACATCTCCCTGTTTCTTCTGTTCACATCTAAACTCCACTTCTGTGGGTACATGTTTATTTTGCTTCGTTACTGGTGAAATTAAGACTTCCTGATTTAGATGCAAAGCTACAGAAGCCTGCTGGTTTTTATTCTTAACAGACTCATCCTGAAAAATATAGAAATTTAAAATTCTGCTTTAGAAAGTTTAGAAACACTCTAAATATATAGTATTTTGGTTCATTTGTCACCAAGAAAGCTGCTTTTATGTGCAAGAAAAATTAATGCAAAGGAGATTCAAACATAGTTTTCTTTATGTACAACCCTGTGCTCGTTCCTGAATAAAAACAATTCAAACCTTCTGTCTTATTCTACCCCACATGCTTTGGTGTTATCTAGAAAATTCCTACTTGTTTATGTTACATGTATCTTAATATATTAAAACTATTAAGCTGCTTATGCTAATATTAAAGTTGATATTTTCTTATTTTTATTTTCTCTTAGCAAAGTGCTATCAGGATGATAAAGCTAGCAAGGAACCCCATAAAGAACAGTGGGGTGTGTGTGCATGTGCGTGAAAATAAAAACAGCACTTGGAGGTCTTTACTTGACCCCCAAACTTTTCCCTTCCATATTTCAGATTTCCCTCCTCTTTTATTTAATATCCTTGCATTTACTGGGTGGAGAGAGGGGCTATAACACAAGTATGTAATTGCAGCATTTGCATGATATGTCACTGCATGCACATCATCATTTCAGCATCAGGACGATTTGCTGCCAATGCCACTGAGAAGGGCAGGCTAAAAAGACACTCTTCATTCACTGGAGCATCTGTACTAAATTCACTTGATGAACATGAATCACTAGTACATTCCTTTGTCATCATGAATATGCTTTTCCACCTAAGTAATTATGGAGTGTTGGATACAGGCTACGGTATTAGAAATTAATAGCTGCTTAGTGAAAACAGCAAGCATTTCTCAGTATCACAAATGAGACATAACAGTTTCACATTTAGCATGCTAACAGCTAAGTTGGGCTTACTATTGCAATAGCTTAATATTTACAATTATTAGTGACTGAGAAATCAACAGACTTGATCCAGAACTTACATTATAAATTATAACCCACAGTTCGGTAGCATTTAGTATAACATTGCATTGACTAAAGGCATAACCTTACTCCCACATCTGTAAAAGATTGCTTTTTGAAAGTGAAAGAATAAGAATTATCCATCCTGTCAGAGCAACCAACTATGACAGTCTCTGTTCTATAAGTGGAAAGAAACATAACCAGAGTGGGACTAATTCTACAACTTTCAGAATCTATGAAGGTAATTATTTCTTGATAAAATTCTTGATAAAAGACTCTATGCTCCAAGACAATCTAATTCAGACAGAAAACCGAATTACTTAGTAAAGAATGCCTGGAAAAAGTTAAGGCCAGAGAAGCAAGTCATGTTCAAGCACAGAAAACGGCTTTATTATGGATAAAGCTGAGACAAAAATTGCTTCTATTTTTGGCAAATCTCAAGTTAGAGAATTCTTGAACAGGTGGCAACTTAGCTATTGTATTGTTTGGTGTATTGTCATCAGATTCATGGCTGAACCTACCAATGACTTCTTTTTGTTTTTTTAAAAAGCTAATTTCCTGTATATTCAATTGAGGAGCCCATCATCTTTCCCCACAATGCCACCGAATCATACAATTTCCGAGGCTTTCTTTGGGAAATACAAAAACTCTAGTGATTGGGGCACCAGAACAGAGCAGCTGCCTTTATTAAAAACTTTCTTCTTCATGGGCTCTCCTGTCATACGTAATTTAAGAATGACTTGTGAAATGTTCTCAGACTTTTCTGCAACACCCATTTAATACATGGAACAAGTACACTTCAAGACAGCTTACCAGCAGTGAATCTTGAAGCTCCACTTCTTCAGTCTTACATTTTTTAATTGGATTATCTTCTAATAATAGTTTAGATCTTTTAAAACATTTCCTAGGCATCAAGTCATCTGTTGTTCCATTTGGTTCCTTGGTTAGCCAGAGTTGCAGATCTTCAGCTTTTTCCCAATTATTAGAACTGTCTTTAGTAAAGGTTCCAGCAGGAGCTACCTGTAAATTAGCTTTCACAGGAGACTTAATTTCAACCACATTAGTAGTAGAAACAGGATGTACCATGTAATTTGGACGGTATGTTGTCACTACCTGTACTTGGGACGGATTCAGATATACTGCACATGGTACGCTAGAAAGGACAGAAGGAAGTATTGCTGGAAACTTTGAGTTGGAGGTCAGGGATGAGGACATAATTTGAGAAGGCACCAAGCCTGCGCTGGACTTCAAACAAGATTCAGAAGGTGAAGTGTGTTCCAATTTCTTTTTCACCTTTTCAAATTCCCTAAGAAAAGAAATTCAGTGTTAAAAGTCTTTAATCCAAATTTTCTCTGCTGAAAGACAGCACAACACAGTAGAATTAGATCTTTTTACTTAGGAAAAAACATCTGGCAAAGCATTATCAAGTGTATAAAAATCAAATGGACTTCAGATTTTAGAAACTGTAATGATATTACTCTGTGTTATAATTACGTTAACTGTTGGTATAAGCAAAAGCTATGAATTGCTGATTTCAACAGATAGTTTAATTTGTATTAATTAGCAATCACCATGCCTTACATAGAAATATACCTTGATTGTTCATCTAATTGTTGTTTGCATATTGCTGCAAGTTGAGCCATCTTGTTTGGAAAAGTTGAAGGATTTGGGCCTTTTTAAGAAAAGAAAAGAGGCATTTAACTTGGATATTATTTAAGACCTAGCAGCTCAGAATCAGCTGAATCTCCTAATGTCCATCACTGATAGTGCTTACATGATTCGGCTTATGGCCTATTCTTACGATCTAGATCAGTGACACTGACCAGCCTGTGCTATGAAAAGATGACAGAAAACTGTTGTATTTATCTCCTTATAATCAGTTTATTTTATGTATGTACCTAAAACCATTAAGTTCTGGCTTTTCTGAACCTCCAAGTGCAATGTATACACATGAACTGCATTGTCATAAAACAAACAGTCAAAAAGACCACTCAAAAACAAGACAGCAGACTTGGAAATTGCACCCTCTGCTTACGAAACATATTTGTTTTATTTATTATTAAATTTATATGCCACGCATCTCCGCCCGAGATACTGCAGGATTTGTATCCTGCAGTAAGAGATGAAGTACAAATATCACCATTCCTTATTTGAATAGCTTCTCCAGAATTATATGAAACATTTTGTATCCTACATACCTGAATGTTTTTTGACAGGGCTGCTTGGAGCAGAACGACTCTTTCTCTGTTCATTTTGTTTACTCCTTGCCAGTTTTATCAGAGATGGATGCCGGGTGAAATTTTGTTTGTTACTAGTAGGGAAGAGATTCTTAGAACAATGCTCTTTACAAGATTTACCTTCCATAGGAGGTGATACTGCATCCAGTTTTGGCTGGGTATCTGTGATACAATCATACACAGAACTCTAACATTAATGTACTACATTCGTGTTCTTTGCTTTGATGGAATTATCACTTTTAAACACTCTCTCAAAACAAGTAATTAGTACTCTAATTATGAATAGGCGAGATATTATGTTAGTAGAGTGACAAATGAGCCAAAAGGAGAAATAAACCATCTTAACTCTGATACGGCTTTTATAGGTTGGGAGTACCACAAGTGAGCAGAAATTAACATGAAATATAGATCTAGCTCAAAAATAATCTAAGTCTAGTTCAAAAGTAATAATGCGCCTACCTTTAATATCAGAAAAAACATCTGGTCCTATCCACTTAAATGCTGGTTTGCGGCTCTTCTCTTCTCTGATATGAACCTTCTCAATGAGCTCAAGGCTACTGAGAACATTAGCAATATCATATAGTCTTCGAATTTTAGCTGAAATAAGTTAAAAAGCTAATGAAAAATACAAAAACGGAAATTCAATATTGTTAAATCTGAAGGGGAGTCTCTCCTCCCCTTCCTGCTATGCTGTTCTAAACGTAGGTACAACAGAAATGTTTCCATTTGAAGGATCTATGACACAAAGCATATAAACAGGTCAGGGTGGACATTAATATTTTGCATTCCTCTACCAAATCCCACATTTTGTATTTTTAAAACACAATTGCTTTTTTCCCCCCTACGGATGCGGGGGGGGGGGGATGTTTGATGGCAGTGATGATTTGTAAACAGAGAATTCAAATGATTCAATACAGGTTTTAGGAATATGGATCCTAAACATTCTTCCCAAGAATGACCTCTGGAAGATCACTCTCAGTTCAGGTTATAATGATTTGGATGCCATTTTTAAGCTAATATAGCATGCATCGCTTTTGTTTTATTCAGTGAAAACTGGGAGGAGGACTGAAAGAATCAAAAAGAGCAGAGAAAGAAACAGTGCTGTGGGAAAGCTTTCCTCTTTGAAGCTAAGGGAAGCAACTTCAATAACCAATCAAACACCTGTAATGATGGCCTGGACAGTAATGTCAATCAGTCAGAATTGCTGTGGAGTGCTGTCTCTGAGGCTTTGGTCAATTATCCTAGCGGTCTATCACAAAGAAAATGAGATGGCTTGGTATCATTTCTGCTGCTTGGAAAAAGAGCATCTTGGGGGAACAAGCAGATAGAGGGGAGCAGGTGGTTACAATAAAATGAACATTAGATACTTCAGGCAATTTTATTAGGGTTTCATCCAGTCTGTAAGAAAAGATTTCTTAGAGATGATAATAGATAAGGTAAACCCAAAGAGGGATCTATTTTAAGATGAAGGCTTTCTGAGCAGTACAATTACTCCCATCACATTGACTGCAGTCACACATCTCATAATGCAGTTTGTTTTTTACCTCAGCATGTTGTGAGAATGCAGCCACTGTTTTACATAAAACCATGGTTTACCATGGCAGTCCACAATCCATATGCAGCCATAATTCATATACAGTTTTACCATGGCAGTCCATAATTCTTATGCAGCCCCTCAGCACCCTGCCACTGAAATCTGGCAACAAAATTCTGGCCAGTTTTTCAGGTGAGAATGGAGAAGTTTGCTTCCTAGTAGGCAAGGAAGTTTCTTTGTATAAGCTTATGGCTCACTGTGACTTTTTTCGTCACATTAACTAATTCAGGTGTACAAGACAGCACTTTTCATTACTTACTTTTAAACTTGCTTTTATCCAATGATTCAAAATGGTCTTCGCCAATCAAACTTTTAGCAGCAACTTCAAGGCTCACAAGTTGGGGAGTTGACACAAGAAACAACATCACAAATTTCTGACTCATCACTCTTAAAGACTTGTCTTTACGACTGTTTACTGAAGCTGTCCAAAGAAAAGAGATAATAACCAAATGTAGAAGTAAATCCAAATCACTAATAACTGGAGATGGCACATTTCAGTAGGGCCTGATTTTGGTCAATTACTAGGATGTGTTTTTACAGTAGTTTATCAATTAATTGCTGAAATTTGCATCAATACATTGCATACAGGTAATCCTCGTTTAGTGACTGCCTTGGAGAGTGAACGTTTGCAGTTATGATTGTGATGAAAAAGTAACTTTGCAACCAATGCCCACATTTACAACCTCTGCAGCGTCTGTCATGTATTTGCCATTACAGTCAGTTAGTATACAGTGGTACCTCAAGATACGAACGCCCCATCTTACGAAAATTTCGAGATACGACCAGTTCCGGCCGCAAAAATTTACCTCGACAATGGAACTCCGCCTCAAGCTACGAACTGGATCCGCGGCCATTTGCCCTGCTGCCACGTGGTCGCGGCTTCCTGTGAGTGAGATTGCGGTAGCAAGGAGGCGTGCTCCACGAGGCAAATTTCCCCATAAGGTTTAATGTGTCAGCCGGCATTGCACGGCTAGGAAATTCCCCAGGCGCGCTTTAGTCAGTTTCACCACTCGAGCCCTAGCGCAGAAAGAGGAAGTGCTAATGAAAGGGCCACCTGGTGCCTCTTCACTAATCTGAGTGCGCGGGGGAAAGGCTTTCCTCGCGCGCACCACGCCAAGGGCTATGGACAAAGGAAAGAGCGCAGAGTTGAGGAAGAGGAATCAGTGCGGGGGGGGGAAGCTCCCGCTCCTGGCTGTGTGCGCCACAAAAGCCTTTCCCCCTTGGTGCACTGACAAAAGCCCAGTGAAAGCAATCAGCGCGCGGGGGAAAGGCTTTTGTGGCGCGCACAGGGAGCTTTCCCCCCCCCGCACTGATTCCACTTCCTCAACTCTGCACTCTTTCCTTTGTCCATAGACCTTGGCGTGGTGCGTGCGACAAAAGCCTTTCCCCCGCGCGCTCAGATTAGTGAAGAGGCGCCAGGTGGCCCTTTCATTAGCACTTCCTCTTTCTGCGCTAGGGCTCAAGTGGTGAAACTGACTAAAGCGTGCCTGGGGAATTTCCTAGCCGTGCAACACATTGAACCTTATGGGGAAATTTGCTTCAGGATGCGACCAAATTCGGAGGGCGGATTAGCCATATTTACATTGAACCTTATGGGGAAATTTGCCTCATGGTGCGACCAAATTCGGAGGGCAGAACGGATTAACCATATTTACATTGAACCCTATGGGAAAATTTGCTTCAGGATGCGACCAATTCGACTTGCGATCAAAGTCACGGAACGGATTAAATTCGTATCTTGAGGTACCACTGTACATTGTCCTGTGCCAGACCCATTTTTTTTCTTTTCCCCTCATTGCAGATAAATAACCTATCTCTTCCTGAGCTGCTTTTCTCAGTGTAGCAGGTCCCTAAAAAGTGCTAACCACAAGTTAACAAGCTCAGCTCTGTGACCTTAATTAATTGATTAGAACCCTCTGGCTTGCTGGCACTGCTTCCTGACACTGACAAAACCCTAATCAGTATCACACTAAAGGCTTTCTTTTGCCTTCTAGCCCACTAGGCAAACAGCCAACACTAGCGCATTCCTTTCAAAGTGTATTCCCCATTTGGTGCCTACTTACTCTCTTGTAATCCCTTCCACTCCAATTAATGTAAACACAAACATCAATTCTCTTCTTGATAATTATCTCAGCACCAGGGTGAGCATTCCAAAGGGTGGGGGAGTGGGAAAAAAGGACTATAAGATTTGCCCTTCTACTTGGCTTCTTTCCCCGTCTGAACTCATATCCTTCTGATGCTGTAAAGCAAAGGAAAGCCAAAGTAAAATCATAAGCACAGTTGGGGGTCACGTGATTTTTCATTTAGCGACTGCTTCAGTTAACGATGGAGTTGCCAGTCCCAATTGCTGTCACTAAACGAGGACTACCTGTATTCATTTTCAGCAAGGTTATTTATTGATTTTGTAATATTTATATCCAATCTAGTTCCTACCTGACTCTGGTTAGGGATCACACACCGTACCAAATGTCATTTTAGAAAAGGCTCAAGGAGAAGGTGAACGCTTTTTAGGATAGTTTTCCCATTAGCAATTTTTCTGCATACTGGTAATAAATTGCTTTTAAAAATAGTTAATCTAATTAATGGATTACACCCTGCACCCTACATTTTAGCAGATGGAATCCCAGAATATATCCACCTAACAATATGCCTTTCCCAGTATTACCTGCTTGAAGCTCCATCCCAGGAAGCTTCACAAAGTCTGCATGATAATTTGGCCTAGCATGCTTTGGCATCGATTCAATGTTCTGGCCAGTATTTCCGGTCTCTGGTTTATTTTTTCTTTTAATCAGTTCGATTTGTTGCAAATACTTGTTTTTCTCAGCTGCTTTTTTCAAAACCTGCAGTGTTTTTTTAAGATTATGACGCCCATGCCAGGAATACCTGTTTTTGGCAAGTCGGCTCACCATGTGAAGACTTTCTAATACATTCATTATGTCATAGATACGCCTGCGCTCAATATCTGTAATGATGAAAACATGACAAATCATTTTCAGTTTCTTTTTCAATCTTATCAATTCCCTAAGGCTTGCAACTAAAATATTTTAACAATCAAAATAATTTACAGGAGTTCAATTATGGAAAATATAATCATTAATATTATTACATTCAACACAATTTGAATGTAAGTTATTTGTGGGGAAGCAAAGGAGAAGAGATATTAGAATAGCCAGAAGTGCTAATCAGGTATCATTCCAGAATAGGAAAGTATATAGACATTGGTCCTGCTGCCAACATTATAACTAGACTCTTTTTAAGTACTTGGTCTCTATACATTGAGTGTCAAAGTCTGAAAATGATTTTTCCTTGATTGCCAGAACATATGAATACTGTTTTATTGGATCCCAGTTACTTCTATCGTGTTCAGTTAACATAAACATAAGTTCCTTTCAAACCACCCAGATGGGGTGGGACTGATACATTGTGCTATAGAAGAATATGCTTTTTAAGAGATCACTAAGATCCCTGAAGAGAGTCTGGCCAGAACTTGTTAGATTTCTAATAAATATCCTAGATCAGGGTTTCCCAAAGTGGTAAATATCAACCCTCAAGGGTTGATGGGACTATCCAAGGGGTCAATTAATAGCTAGGGGTCAAAAGGGGGTCAGTAAATGTCTGGGGATCAATAAGTGGTCGGTAAACGATGGAAGGTTGATTGAGGTCAATTAACCCTTTGGAGTCTCTGTAGAGCTGCATGCCAGTCCCTAGTCCTGAAGGTGAGGTGGCTAGCAACAAGACAATGATACCCAGAGTTGGATGGTCAGCTGCCAGCGAGAGTGGCCTTGTCTTTATTATATTATTGTTATAATTCGTAGTACTATTAGTTGAAGTAGTATTTATTAAATTATTTTCATATAATAAATGTTTGGGAGGGGTCGATGAACAATCTGAAACTTCATGAAGGGGTCATGGAGATGAAAAGTTTGGGGACCCCTGTCCTAGATCTTCTAGGAAGATTTTTTTTAAAAAATGTATTTTGCTTGATGCTTTCTAGCTGGGTTTTTGCTTTTTTAATTGATGTACACTAGTTTCCAAGGCCCCTATATCTTGGGCCTTTTTAATATGCATAAGAAAAAAACTGAAAAGGGAAAATGAAAAAAAATGATATTGACCTTCCTAAGAATTTTAAGATATCAGAGAACAAAATATACAGCTGATTTGTGGTTTGAAAGCCCAATTATATTTTCACTACTCTGCAATTAGCAAGTGGTAATTCTTTAGAGATATATATTTTAATTAAAATGAGCAGTGTATTTTACACACTAAACAGCATATAAAACAAAATACAATAAAATTAATCTTTGAATCTTTATTCAATGAAAATTAATCTTTATTCTTTAGATTTGAAATAAATCTAAAGAATAAAAAGTTGATGTTTGGAATGCTGCTTCATTTGGTAAGTAAATCCTCCAGACATGACGCTATGGACAAAACAACCTTGTTTAGTACCACTTTCAAAAACTGAACTGCCCCAGAACAGCATGGCTGGGAAGAGATTTGGCACAGCATGGAGGGGGAATAGAACATTCTGTTCTTGAACTGGTAAATTTTGCATATCCGTATCACCTTTTAGTAGCTGTATGTTTTCTCCAGCACACATACACACACAAAAAAAAGATGACCCAAACCCAAACTTACTTAGATCTTCTGCTACCTCATCAAGACATATTTCATTATTTTTAGAAAAGTTGGGATAACTAGGATAGCGGGATAAGAATTTATGACACAGCAATCCAAGGCTTTTCTCTTTACGGCTTAGTTGAGATTTTTCATATTCATCTTCTGACAAATGATCCTGCAGACAGAAAGAAAAAAAAGCTCTATGACAGCTTGAAGTCCTCAAAATTTAACCTGCCCTCCAAATTTTAAGTGTAACACAGGAGAATTTATTAAATCAATACCTTGTCAAGCAATGTAGTTTCCAAATATATATTTAAAGATTGGCTATAATTTAGTCTTGTTTTTATATTTATAACAACCACCACAACAACTACTACTACAAAATGAAACAAGAACAATGTTTTACCTCAAGGCTTTCATTTTTGCTATCTGACAATTTTTTTTCCTGTTCTCGATTTCTAATCTCAGGACTAATTGCACTAATCAGCATTTTAAGGTTAGCAGTCGGGGTCCATGGATCGCCAGAAGAACTTTCACTGGGCTTTGGTGGTGTTGTCAGATGGTCAGAAGCAGTAGGCTGGACCTCTGTCAAAAGCCAGTTGGGGGTAGCAGTTTGTTTCAGAGGTGTTTTCACTGGGCTTTCATGTGCTCCAAAACATTGGTTTTCCTAAGCCAAGAAAGAAAAAACGTGACTCAAAATTAGAACAAAGTTGAGCACTAAAATGTTGACTCAAAGCTTGATCATATTTAAAGACATACTTTTTGCCAAAACTGACAATTATTTCTGCTGGATTTTACAGAATTCACTTTTATTTAAAACAGCTTAGCTACCTTCTTGGTCACCCTGAGCATTTATCAGAACCCTATGCTTGGCCAAAGGTGATACAAGGATCAAGAACATACTTTTTTTTTTCAGATTTTTTATCATGCTTTTTTTTTTTTGGCTTAGCGTAATATATAAACAGCCCCATTATGACCTAGCTTTTCACTGCATACCCAATTATAAAAATTCCTGGATTAATGTTATATGCGAATGCAGCCAATGTTCTAAAGGAAAATGTAAAATGGACCACAGAATACTGCTGGTGAAAACGTAATATATTACGTTTCTTAGAATGAAAATGGATTGGTATACTGAATGCTCAGAGCACATTTATATAAACTGTTTACAAGAGGACATGGAGTTTCTATATTCATCCTCTGTCTGAACAGTAACAATGTTTATCAAAGGCATGGGACAAATTTGGAAGCAGCTGACATCAGTTCAAATGGTTAGACAAAGTTGCAGAAGTCAGCTGCAAGGCCATAAAGTATTGTACAGTATAACTCTTTGAAACACTTAAGTTTCTATATAGCTGAAATTACTGACTTCACTCTTTTCCTCACTGTTATTATGAATATTGCAAAGGCCACTGTAGCATAGTTACTATGTTTGTTAACTGTTCCAATCAAACATATTGCGTTGTCAATGGTATAGAAAGATGAGATACCTGAATAAATAAAATTACATTGAATAATACATACATCTGTTCTTAACTGCAATAATTTTTGATGTGGCAAAAACTGACATTTTGTTTATACTAAGATCTGCTACCGCCTTTTCCCCTACCTTCATAAATTGCTTGTCACTATCGGGCTGATTGACTGATTATGTGCCATCAAAATGTGTTGACTGTTAGCAACCATGCACACATACCTTCTCCAGGATGATCTGTCCCCAACCTGGCTGTTCCAGTCTTCTATCAGTGCATCCATAGCCACTATAATCAACTCCCCTCACCTTGCTGCTGGTCATCATCTTCTCTGTCTTTCCACTTTTCCTAACATTACAGACTTTTCAAGATAGGTCTTCACATGTATCCAAAATGTTATAAATTGAGCTTGGCCATTTCTGCCTTGAGTGAAAACTCTGGATGAAATTGTTCTATGATCCATTTGTTTGTCTTCTTAGCTACCCATATTATTCCCAGGAGTCTTCTCCAACACCAAAGTTCAAAAGTATCAATACATTTTATTCTGCTTCTTCAAAGTCCAACTCTCACTTCCATAAACTATCACAGGGAAATCCATTCCCAGAATGATCATGATCTTTTAGTATAAACACATCATGATATTTAAATGTCTTTTCCAAGGTCTTACAGGTAGTCCTCACTTACCAACTACAATTGGGACTGGTAATTCCATCACTAAGTGGCGTAGTCATAAAGTGAAACGTCATGTGACTACAACTGTCTTATATCAGTTCTGGCTGTAGTTGTTAAGTGAATCACTTGCAGTCATTAAACACGATGTCACACAACACTACTTGCAACTTCCAGCTGGCTTCCCCATTGACTTTGCTTGTCAGAAGCTGGCTGTGAAAGTCGCAAATGGCAATTGTGTAACCTGGGATGCTGTGACTGTCATAAATGTGGCTGGTTGCCAAGTGTCCAAATTGCGCTCATGTGACCACAGGGACGCTGTGATGGCCGCAACTTTGAGGACTGGTCGTAAGTTTCCTTTTTCAGTGCTGTCCTAACTTCAAACAGTTCCTAAACAAGTGGTTGGTAATTGAGGACTACCTGTATTTCTACCCTACCAAATGGTAGTCTTGACTGCTGGTTTACTTACTGTTGATAGTTTATCATAAAAAGCAGCAGCTATCCACCACTTCAATATGTTCACTGTCAATTCTAAAGCTGGTTGTTGTACCTGTTGTCATTAGTTTTGTTTTCTGAATATTTAATCTTAGTCCTATTTTTTCATTGTGCACTTTGATTTTCATTACTAGAGCTTTCTATTATTGCAGTTGCATTTTCAGCTATTAGTGTCTTAAGCATAACACAGATTAATCATGCTTCTTCCTCCAATTTTAAGTTCATCTTCTTCCAACACAGCTTCCCTCCATATACAGTATATTCAGCATACAGATTGAATGAATGAGAGAATATATAGCCTTATCTCACTCCTTTGCTGACCTGCAGCCTCTCTGTTTTTCCATGTTGTGTCCAGACTATGGCTTCCTGTCCTGTGTATATGTTTCTCATGAGGACAATGAGATGTTCTGGAATTCCTATTTCCCTAGTAGCTTGACAGGGTGAACATAATCAAAGGCCTTTCCATAATCAATGTAGCACATATTGACTTCTTGGTATACTTTGCCTTTCACAATTATCCAGCACATGTCAGCAATGTCTCTTACTCCTTGGCTTTTTCTAAAACCAGCTTGAACATCTGGCACCTCTCTTTTCATGCAGGCATGTAATACTCCAGGAAGTCTCAAAGAACCCCAGGATAACGTATAAGGAACTAAAAGCCTCTCTTGCATTGGTGAATGTTAAAGTTTATGAGACTACCATTAGGAGAACACTGAACAACAATGGTGTGCATGGCAGGGTTGTAAGGAGAAAGCCACTGCTCTCCAAAAAAAACATTGCTGCCCATTTACAGTTTGCAAAAGGCCATGTGGGTAAGCCAGAAGGCTACTGGAAGAATGTTCTGTGGATGGATGAGACCAAAATAGAACTTTTTGGCTTGAATGAAAAGTGTTGTTTGGCAAAAGGCAAACACTGCATTCCAGCATAAGAACCTTATCCCATCTGTGAAACATGGTGGTGGCAGTATCATGGCTTGGGTCTGTTTTGCTGCCTCTGGACCAGTACAGCTTGCCATCATTGATGGAACTATGAAGTCTGAATTGTTCCAGCAAATTCTACAGGAAAATGTCAGGCTATCTGTCTATGAACTGAAGCTCAAGAGAAGGTGGGTCATGCAGCAAGACAACCATCCAAAACATACAAGTCGTATGACCAAAGAATGGTTAAAGCAGAAGAAATGTAATGTTTGCAATGGCCAAGTCAAAGTCCTCATCTTAATCCTATAGAAATGTGGAAGACCTGAAGCAGGCAGTCCACGTGAGGAAGCCCACCAACATCCCTGAACTGAAGCTGTTCTGTAAGGAGGAATAAGCTAAAATTCCTCCAAGCCAATGTGCAGGAATGATCCACAGTTATCGTAAACGTTTAGTTGCAGTTATTGCTGCCCAAGGGGGGGCACACCAGTTACTGAAAGTAAAGGTTCACACACTTTTGCCACAAACAAATACTGTATTTATCAGTGTATAACACACACTTTTCCCCCTAAAATTTGGGGCTGAAATCCTAGCTGTGTGTTATACACCGATACTCAAGCGGCAGGGCTGGGAGAGTGGAGCCTTCATCTGAGCCAGGGCCGCAACCACAAGGTTCCCACCTCCTCCTCCAATTGATGGCACTTAAACCATGCCTCCTCTGTTTGCAGTCTTTAGTAACATCACCTGCCCGGTCCAGCACTCAGTGTGTCAACTATAGAAATGTTGTGGAAGGACCTGAAGTAGGCAGTCCATGTGAGGAAGCCCACCAACATTCCTGAGCTGAAGCTGTTCTGGCTTTGCTCTGACTCATTACTACACACTGGACCACACAGGTGATGTCATTAAAGTACTGCGAGCTTCCCACCTCTTTGCAGCGTTCCAGCACGTAGTAATGACTCAGTGACACACTGAGTGCCAGACCGCGCAGGTAATGTGAAACACTACTTATTTCAGTTTCTTAAAACTACCAGTATCCCTAATGGAATCAAAACAAAAGCGTTTAGTACAGGGGTCCCCAACCCCCGGGCCGTGGACCAGTATCAGTCCATGGGCTGTTAGGAACTGGGCTGCAGAGCAGGACGTGAGCAGCGGGCGAGCAAGCAAAAACTGCCGGTCCCCATCGCTCACACTGCCACCTCTCTTCATTCAAAGAGGTGCTTTTTCTTTCATATTACGTATTTACCTTATAAGTGGTATAAATATTAATCAACAAAAAGTTCAGAGCTCCCTTTGTTTTGCTTCTAAGTCATTTATTTTAAATTTAAGTTTTTTTACTCAAACTTTCTTCTTAAAATTAAGGTGCATGTTATACGCTTGTGCGTGTTATATGCCAATAAATACAGGTATGTAGTTTTGGACCATTTCCCTCAATAAATAAATGAACAAGTATAATGTTTTGAACTCATTTGTTTAACTGGGTTCTCTTTATCTAGTTTTAGGACTTATGTGGAGAACAGATCACATTTTAGGTCTTATTTATGCAGAAATATTGAAAATTCAAAAGGGTTCACAAACCTTTAAGCACTACTGTATATACAGATATCATTTAGGTTGTTTGAAGACTGTGTTAGCAATGAAGAAATCATTATATTAGCAGAAACTGATAAATCATTCTCCTGCCTTATTCCTGTTTCCTAGGCCTTAAGAGTCCAACTATATTTTCCTCACTATTTCCAACATTGGCATTCCAGTCTCCAACCACAAGCAGCACATTTTGCTTGCATGTTCTATCTATTTCAAATTGAACTTGACAATAAAACTCATCAACCTCTTCTGCATCAGTGGTTGGAGCATAAACTTGTTATATTAAAGGATTGTGTACAAAGTCTGAATATTATTTGCTCATCGACTGCATTGTACCCAAGTACTGTTCTTGGTATATCCTTCCTGACTATGAAAGCCTTGCTGCTCCTTCGTTTTTTGTGTGCTAGTAGTAAATAGTATGATCTGCTGATGGAAACTGTCCAATTACAGACCATTTCAATTCACTGATGTCTAAGATGTTAATGGGTGGTTAATTAGTTTCATCTTTCACTGTGTTGAGCTTTCCCTTGTTCTTGCTTCTCACATTCCATGTTCCCACTGTAATTCTATCTTTGCAGTGTTGGATTTTCTTTTCATGCATGGCAGCATCAACAACTAGATGTTCCAGAGGCTTTAATTTAGCCACGTCATAAACACTATTACATCTGAAAGCTTCTCAGCTCTTCCTCACTAGCATGTTGAGTGCCATCTAACCCAAGGGGCCCATCATCCAGCACTATATTGTTAATCATTTTATTTTTTCTATCCATGTAGTTTTCTTGATAAAATAAAGGAGTGGTATATTTTTATTTAATTTAATTTATAGAACGTATATGGGTGTCAATCTTATACACAATAATCCTAGGGAGCTCACAACAAAACCCATAAAATAGCAAAATCACTCTTACAAAGGAATATCATGCTCCCCAACATGGCATCATAACATCCCACCAACTCTACATATGCTGGCTTATCCCCAACTAGCCCAATGCTTTGTGGTGGTGGGGGGGGGGAGCCTGGTCTTTATGGCTTTCTGAAAGGCTAAAAGGTAGGAGCCCTGTGATTCACAGATAGGAGACTGTTTCAAAGGACCAGACAGCTATGGAGAAGGCACAGCTCTGAGATCCCATCAGATAACAATGTGTAAAGGAAGGGGCCTGGAGTATGCCCACCTTATCCAGCCTGGTGGGATGAGCAGATACCCTCTAGAATTGGTACCCTTGCCTTTTCTTGCATAGTATGAAATTATGCCTTTGTTGTCATTAATGTGATTTTCTGCTTTCATTCTTTTTTCAAAATTTTATTAAAAACTGTAATTACAATAGTGTGATTTTCTGCTTTCAGTATCACCACTGCTCAATATAGGTACCTGCTTGCTTTAGCTGGACAGCTGTGTGACCTTCATGCCTTGGCGACCTTGCTGGGATTATATATTCTTGGCATATACATCTGGCATTCTTTGCTCATCCCTCTCAGAAACACCTCCCATGATGAGGCAACCAAGCAGGACATGGGGGAGGGGGGCAGTTTCTCAATGCCTATTGCAAACCGTCTGCCTTGATTTCTGTGCACATATAGGTAGAGTGCAACTTCCTCTTTCCACAAGGAAATGACAATATGCAACTTTGAAGCACATTATACTTGACAATAATTGCTGTAAAATTGTCTTAAAATAGACATGGGCAAAAAAAAAAAGACATGAGAGGGCACCATCAGATAGGGAGGGAAAAATGTTTGACTCTAGTAAGCTATTTCTTATCTCCTTCTTTTATGTCAAGAGTGACATAAAACCATATTGCTCAATCAAAACACAGGATATCTAAAACATAACAATGAATGACCCTTACTATTGCAACTTTAAATGCAAACAACTTTGGCCTATACTTTGAATATAAGTAAAAGAGATGATAAAGGATAGTTTGAAAAGGCTCTGATAAATTACCTTGTTTTCCTTATTCATATTGCCACTATTAGCTTCAGTCTAATATATATTTGTTTCAATTCAATTTAATATTGGCTTGGTTGGTGGGATACCATTTTTAGCATTCTGAAAGCGAAAAGAAAGAAATATAGAGAAATTAGTTAACACATGAAGCTTTAACAGAGATATTAGAATAGGAAAGAAATCTGGATTTAAATTGACTATAGGTATCAACATTTTTGCATACAGCATAGGTATAATAAAGGCTGGTATCTCTCTCTCTCTCTCTCTGATTTATATGGCCACCCATCTCATGCAGGGTGACTCTGGGCAGTAACCTGGTCCACTCCTTCCCAAGTTTACTGAAAAGTATTATATAAAACACTCATTTCATCATAGCCATAATGGGTGGTAGATGTTAATATTTATGGGCCTATGATATCCATGGCATGGAAGATTTTCTATGCTTTGCATAATGTTGCTTGCTCTGAAAGGCAATAGTGTGATGGTATACATATATGTATTCAGAATACAGTTTATATTGCATTGAAGGAAGATCCTTCAAATGAAATGCTTTGGGCCATTCAGTGCATAATACAAGTGTGCACAACATTCAATCTGAAAACAAAACAGCCAGGTTCCAAAATTTTTATCTTCAAACTCACATCAAAACACAAGAATTTTATACTGAGCACCAGATAACACAAAGTAATTTCAAGTACATTATTCTGAGTGCTTAAATACTGTGATTGGCCTTGTGATTCTTAAGGCACTGTACAAGGTGTTTTATTCAAAATATCACCCTTCCAGTATAGTGAGTGCAAGATGATCATTCTGTCCCTGAAAAACATACCAAACAAAGTCATTTTACTGATCAGACGGAGTATTTTTGCCTCTACTCAGGAAGCCAACAAGACAACATTGATTTAAAAGGAGAGCTGAATGCACAGGGTTCCTCACTTGGGAAATAAATAAGGGGTATGATACTCTAAAATAAAATGCAACACTCTCAAAGAACAGTGTTGGCCATTTTGGCTCTTGAACAGGAGTTAGCATTTTTCCACATTTCATGGAAGATTTGTTGGGAGTGAATAGAAATGGCATCCCACAGAAGTACAAAACTGGATTGTAAGTGTACCGTAGGAGGAACTAAATTTAATTCAACAGACCTTGTATTACCTTTTGAGATCAATTTTACAAGGGTCTGTTTTTGTAGAAGAGAAGTTGCCCTGAGTCTGTTGTATGACAAGCAGCTTAACAATACGGTAAAGACGACAGGACTTATAATAACACAAACATTTCCAGCGTGATGCTGCTTCTGGAACAGTGCAGCTTTACATTCATGTCCATGACATTAAAGTACATGCAATGTCACGTTTAGAGACGACGGTGGTCGTGCTTGATTTTACATCTCCTGTCTGCAAGTGCCCCCACTACGCTATCTAGCTAAACACCGATTACACTGCTGAGGCTACATTAACAAGAAACAGACAGCCCCGTGCACTAGCTAAAACAAGTCCTTAAAATATGCCACTAACAGCCACCGAGGCAAAACTCCACAGATTCACCTTCATTCTGTCCTCGCTGCTTGCTACATTGCCCGTATCAGCCCAACTTCTCAATGCTTGCACGAACGGTTTTGATATGCCAGTCGTGCCCAGCAATCCTCTGCTGCCGCGGTACCGCCCCTTCTCCAGAGCCCACTCACCTACCTGGGCGGACCAGCCCTCGCACCCTCCACCAAACTGCCCTTCTTCGCTTCCAACCTGAGAACTCTACCCGCGCTCCATCGTTCGCACTGGGCTCCTCCCCATTCTTCGCAATCTCACGTCCGATTGGCTCTTGAGAGAAGGGGGCGGAGGCACCTCGCCGCCCCGTTCAAAACATTTGGCGCCACCGGGCTCGTCAGCTGAATTTTCCCTAACGCTCCGCGATACCCGCTCTTCTCTATTTACCTTGCTCCGAGACACGAGAGCCTTAAAGGCACAGCTACCCCTATTCAGACCAAACGCGCGCCGTTCCTTCTACCTGACTGCTCTTCCCTCCCTTCCCGGGAGCGATTTGAATTCAACAGGCAGAAAAGTAGGGTGTGGAAGCGAGGGGGAGAAATTAAGTTCTCAGCCAATCAGACCCCAGAAGGTTTCCCGCCTTAGCCAATCAGTGTTCTTTCTCTTGGACTGGGAGGGAAAGGGGGGGAAGAGAATTGAGAACTCGTTCGGCGGCGCCTAGAAAGAAAGGGGAAGAAGCGTGAGTTCGTGTAACTTAGGGAGTATTTTGCATTCCTCGGTCTTCCGGGTTGGCCCTTTGAAGGAAACTCAGGCTTTTAGGCTCAATACCGGGGACACGACTAAACAAGTACGGCTGAATACGTGTGAAGCGCTTCCTCTCCTTTCATGCAGAGTAAAAGGCAGATTTTTTCATTAGGAGAGTCCTTAGTATCTCTCCCTGATTTCTTTTCTTTTTAAAAGGAGGAAAATGTTGGTACAGTAACATTGTTCCTCCTCCCCAAACAGGAGTGAAGTTCATAATATGCAGAAGCCCAACAAATGATGCTTTTCTGTCCCACTGTTCTTGTGGGATCTATTTATTTACTTTCGGTATGACCCATAGTTTTTGAACTGAATGCGTAGGAGGAGAGAAGGATAGAAATACTGTAAATAAAGTATGCCAAACACTACACTTTTGTATCTTGCTTTATATATTCATTAGTTGACAGACTGTCAGTTGTAAAGAAAAACTGGATTTCAAATTCATAGTCTTGGGCTAATCATAATCCAGATCAACCTCTGGTTTGTTATGCTGATAAAATGAGTTAACCCTATCATTTATGCTTAATCTCTGGAGAAACGGCTATAAATGAAGAAAGGGAAAAGAAAAAATAAGGTAGTAGCCTATCAATGCAAACAACAATTTTCTTGGTTTCCATTTAAGTTTTAAAACATCTGCACCAGGCAGGCATTTGAGAAATTCAGCTATCAGCACCACATAAAGATACTAAACGAAAGCAAACATCATCCAAATAAAAATGTATACCAAAATTTAATATGAATTCCTATCATATGATGATGGCAGTTTTTTCCCCCTCTCTAGAAGGTGTTTTGGGAAGGGGAGTCAGTTTAGGACATCTCAGGATTTTATTTTGCACAGACTGAATTTAGCCATATTCACAAGTTTCCAGACTGTATTGCATCAGTTCTTGTAAGTAGGTGAAACAGAATACCTCAATTTTCTAGTCCATAATACTTTTACAGCCAGTAGTGAACTGCAAAGACAAATATTAAGAAAATGTAGTGAACGATCTGGTTCTGAGAGGTACAAAAGAAGCAATTTTGCCTCCTGAGACATTGGCAACTTCAGTTCTTACACTTACCTTAAAAAAAAAAAATTATACTCCAAAACTCTTGCACTTCTATATGTTCTCAGCAGATGTAATAGTACAAACATAGTCACAGTGTCTCCAACATTTGAAAGAATGTATTGCTTTCAACACATCTGTGTTTCCTAGACATTTGGGCTCATGATCTGAAGCTATATTAGGTAAGGACTGTGCCTCCGTGCTGAGCCTACGCCAAAAGTGTCAGGTGCCCTCATGGGTGCGGGACAAATGATGATGAGTGTATCATGATACAAATGAAGCCATGTGCATACTTGTGTCAGATGATGTGACACAAGTACTAAGTTGTATCTTTTGTACAATAAGGTGACACACATGAATATTTTGATTTCTTTGCAGCTTGTTTTGGATACCACTGGTGTCAGGTTTCAATAAACTGAGCAGAGGAGCTGTCTTCCTTAGTCATAAAAATCAGTCTGGTTTGTTCCCTGGTTTATTCCAAAAAGATATGATCTCAGCTATCTGACATTCTTAGTTCTGACAGTCATTGGGTGATTTGGTTTGTTTTGGGTTGTTTCAGTTCAACAAATTAAATTATTAACTAATGTTTTTAATGTATACAAATGTCACAATTGCTTCAGCATTATTAATATTTTTATCATTTGTTAAATTGTTAAATACATTTGTTTGCTTACTTGGAAAACATCCTGTAAAACTCAAATGAGCCCTATTAAACAGTAGTACATATGCATACATAAAACTGCACTATAAAAATGATATACTAAAAAGAAACCCTTACATTTGAATATAAGAATGTTTAAGAGGATAGACCAATCTGAAGTAATTAAAATGTGTTGCTAGTGAGGATTTGTATGTAAACTGAATGACAGATCATTCCTGAAGCAGACTCTGGCATTTGGTTTACTATGGTTTAGATGGTGCTATGCCATCAACTCTGCAATTTTGAAACATTTTTCCTGTGAAGTACATTTTGTTGGCTTTCTCTATAATAAATGTGAACAGAAATGCAAGCCCATACATGTTTATTTGGAAATAAATCTCACTGTTTTCAATGGGCCTACTGTAGGATAATTTGCATAATTTCATATAGTACTTCATACACAGCATGGCAGGTCCTGAAAGTAATATGGTGAACATTTTCAGCGTTTTTTTTGGGGGGGGTGTAAGTTCCACTGAGTGGACATTTTCTACAAATAAATGTTTTGTTTGCCCAATAATCATTCCCAGATTCACCAAGTTTAAGTTCACAGCATCAGCTTTGTGATTCTAATTTAAAGTAGGTAGAACTATGCATGTTTAAAAAAAGGACTATCCTTTGGAGCATGTTCATGTTGGCTTACCCTAGACAAAGAAGTTACTGGAAAGTGTTACCACAAAAACTGGTTTATCTGGAAAAGACTGAGTTAAATTTAAGGTGGATTTTGCTAAAGTACACATTTTCCCTCCCCTTGCAGACTGTTTTTTTAAGCATAGGAATGCTTTTAATATTTATGTGCTTTTATGGCTGTATTATTGAAATAATAATTTAGTTAGGAGATAATGTTGTAAGGTCTTTTTAGTGATAAGTGTTGCCTTGTGTAAGATAGATTATATACTATTAAGAAACTGGATATAAATGTAAACAAAAAAAGCTTTGATAAATGTTACAGGTTATGGAAAAGTTCTGGACTTCCAGGGAAGCAATGGTGAACTGAAGATGGCTTCACTTTCAGCAGAGCTAATGACCGCAGCAGAACAAGGAGCTGAAAAATGGATCGGTGGCTCAAAATTTCTCCCCAGACAAAGGGGAGGAGCTGGGATCACCCATAGGGCTCCTTACAGAGGTCCTGTCACAGAGGCTCCCTGTGACAGGACCAGAAAACCGCAGTCTCCAGCGGGTTTTAGAGCTCTGGGAGCTGGGAGAGTCAGCTTGCCCAAGCCACAGTTAGGAGCCTTCAAAGAGATACCAGGTTCACCCACTTCCTTTCTTAATCACTTCTGTAAATGGCTTGTAAATCACTTTTTGGATACTTCAGAATGACAAGTTTTATTTCACTGGATGATTTTCCTTCAGTCCTCAACGAAAGAAGTTTCGTGTAAGTTTAAGAACTTAAAGAAAAAAAATTATTTGGAAATAAGCAGCAAAAGGTGATTAGAACGTTGATTTTGGAAAGTTATAAATGGACTAAGTTACTAGATTGCCTGAAAATAAGATTTTGAAATTAACTATAAGAATCCTTCCTGTGGTTTGTTTAAAATCCTATTAAAAATATATGAAGATCTTGAAGTTAAGTGTAAGAAATCTTTCCATGGGAAAATGGTGTGGATTAGAGAAAAACATGATAAAAGGAGGCCTTGAAGGCTGGTTACTAGAGCAACCAGAAAGATTACAGTTAAAGGAGAAGACCCACTAATACAGAATGGAGAAAAGTATTTTAACTCTGGAAGATTTCAAGGATATTTGGCAACAATGTACTCAGAGCTTTCTCTTAAGATCGTCAGCTACTATAAAAATGGGTTTTAAAGAGGAGATAGAAGAGGATACAACTGAGAATGGGGCTGTTTTGAATATGGATTTAAAAATGATAGAATACAAGAATGATATTGACAAAGATGCTACACAGGACTTACAAATGAAACTGGTTGATTTTTAATAGTTAAAAGGGGCATACAAATTAAAAATCAGAAGAGTGACTTGGACAACTTTCTTATTCTGGACTTACAAAAGAGATGTGTTACACTTATGAAGGAATTTCTGAGAAAAAATAAAGAGAGAATGAAAAAAAAATCAGCTTTTGGGATATTACCTAAAAGGAATAAATATTAAGGCTTTTAAAATCAAAAAGAAGGATTATAAAGTTGGTTTGTTTGATCAGAGTTAAAATATATGATGTTTTTTCTTCTAGTAGTTTTTAATGGATTTTTCTTGACCAGGACTGAATGATGAGGCCTTAAAGATTTGCCATTAGATAAGATATGGGGAGAAGAGTTTTTTTGTGGTATGATTAGAGAAAGTGATAGGTTATAATGTTAAAATTGAAAGAAAGTATTAAATTTATGGCGGAATTTCCGAGAACAGACAAAGAGAAAATGATAAGAAATTAATTTGTGGAATATTATTTGAAAGGTTTAAAGATAAAGATTTTCTGGCAGCTGTTAATGGATTTTTTAAAATTACGTTTGAACAATGAGTTTTATAGGTTTGCTTATAGATATAAGATAAAATATGGGAAGAAGAGATTTTTGTTGTTGTATTTGTAGATAAAATAATAAGTTACTGCAGAAAGGAAAGAAAAGGAAATTGATTTACTGTTTAATGTTATATATATTGTTATTTCTGGTAAGTCTTAATAGACTTTTACTGATTAAGATTGAATAATGAGATTTTATTATTTACTAATGGATAAAAGATGAGATACGGGATCTCATTTGGTTGAAATGTTAGAGAAGGTGATTAGTTACTGAAATTGTTCGTATTTGTCTTGTTGAAGGGGGAAGCCATTTCTTTAGAAATTCTTTTTTCTTTATATATATATATATATATATATATATGTGTGTGTGTGTGTGTGTGTGTGTACGTATATATATTTCTTTTTCCTCC
This sequence comes from Liasis olivaceus, assembly GCA_030867105.1. NCBI lineage: Eukaryota > Metazoa > Chordata > Lepidosauria > Squamata > Pythonidae > Liasis > Liasis olivaceus. The sequence goes on from CM061349.1 coordinate 80,752,884, forward strand.
CCCCATTTTTTCTTCTTTTCCCTTTGTACTTTTTATTTTTTATTTTTTCCTTTTTATATTTTTCTTAGTTTGTATTAGTTTTTTATCTCTGTATTTTTAAACTTTAATAAAATTATTATTAAAACATATGGAAAAGTTCTCTGCATTTTACTGTGTAAAGCTGGGGTTTAGATTTTGAGAATAGAGTGCACAGCTGCTTACAGCAGATTGCAGTTCCTGGGTGATCTTGAAGAAAGCTGTCCAAGATCAGTTAGTGCTTGGATGGGAAACTGCCAGGAAATTCCAAGGCTGAAGGCTAGAATGAGAAGTTGAAGAGAGCAACAACGATTCACCCGTGTATTGTTTCCAAGAAAATTCCATGAAGCCACCAGGAAACAAAGGAGAACTAGTATGCTTTAGTAACTGAGGGAGACAGCTACAAATACAAATACAAAACACTAAAAACCATGAAAGACATACAACCGCATAGGCGGCCTGGACTAAAACAGTCAAACAATTACAAATCAAACCAAACCAGGGCCCCCACAAACACAGCAACCCCAAGCCTGAGACCAAAACCAGTTCTTGAGTACTTCGGGGAACCCTAGGAGTGAAGTCACTGTCCGTATCTCTGGGAGGGTCGAGTTTCAGAGGGCATAAAATGAAAGGAGCGCTTTCATCCAGAAACCCTAGAAAAAGAATAATTGAACAACTAACATTCTTATATTGTCTGATCTGTATTCCAAAGTCTGCTGAGCTTAGGTAACTGCATAGGATTGTAACCTTAAAAAAACAGAAAGGGGAACATGACAACTCCAGTATTATTGCAAAATTGTTGTTGGGAAAATTTTGTTAGCAGAAAGAGACAGTGTTTGCTGTTATATAATTAAAAAGCATTAATGTCTGAATTATTTATAAACTTAAATATCTGACCAACCAAAGATGTGCTGAAGAGTAAAATGCTACCTAATATTGTAAAAAACATGAACATTATTAAGATAGCAAGACTGCTTTCATCATAATAGTTAACACTTGCACCAAAATAAATTGAATAATACAGTGAAAGGATGGCCACATTTATATGTAATGTTAAATCATAGTTTAATTCATGTGTTCAAGCGGAAAGGAGCCCTTGCAAAACACCAGATTAGAATGTTATGTTTCTCCATCTCTTCCTATGTAGGTAAAATAAAACAGCATCCTTTTTCAGTTTTCCTGATGCCTAGCTTGTCATTACATTCAAACCACGATCAGCAGTTAAATTATTTAAAAGTAAATTATAATTTGCTAAATGAACCAGTAACCCAGGGATTGTAGTTGGCTTGTTTAGCAATTGCCTAGAATTTATTTTAAGGTGTGTCTGCCCAAACAGCAAACCAGAAGCCACCCTGGGTTATTTTTTCTGTTGCGGCAGCAACACAAGAAGGAAAAGGGAATATATAAGCCCATGATTTTGCTTTGTTCTGCTCATATACTCAACCTGGCAGCATTGTTTAATATTACACATCAACTTTCCAAAGAAATGAACTGTTAAAGTCTTAATGAGTAACTACAATTTTTAACCCTAGCTAAATATTCTGTGAATGTAAACAATGGATCAAACAAGTTTTTCCCTTTGTTTTTTTGGGTTACCTTGAACAGTGTAATTACTGAAAACATTAACAAAATTAAACCATCAAGTTTTTTCCCCCCTAAACTAAAATTTTAGAGGTAGCAGAAGCAAGTAATCAGGCAACTGTCATCAGTGATTCTAGCTGGGTTTTCCCCTGCCTGTGGCTTCCCAGGTGTGTACAGGGCTATTTCTTCAAAACTCTATAGTTGGCATGACTGCTCATTGTGGCTACAAACATAGAGGGCATCAGCCTGGGAAAACTCTCTTAGACAATAGCCTTTACTACAAAAAATTGTTCCTGTTCTTTTTTAGGGAAGCCTGCAGTTATAGGGGATAGCCTTCTGCTGCTGAGCTTGTCATTTACTGCTGTAGGGGAGCAGATACCAAACCTATGTTCACTAATAAGTGATATCATAATTAAAATGTTAGAAGTGAGCCACCAGCTACCTGATTTCATAATGGGTCTGACAACATTTGATTAAAAATAGGTAGTCACTTTGGTTTTTGTTATTCTGGTCTTGTGAAAATATTTTAGAAGTGGTGATTGACAACAAGAAATATATGTAAAGGAGTTAATTAAATATATGTAATTACTATGAAGAAGAAAGAAAAACTTAAACATTGTTTTGCTAAATGAAGGAGCAAAAGGAGCAGAGTTTTGTATGATCAGAAGAACCAGGAATGACATGCACACCATAAAGTTATGCCTGCGTTGTGAATTGACCTAGGAATATATGTGAAAGTAGCAATGTGGCCCAGCATTGCTGTAAAGGGAATAACTATTGTTTGCCAAAGGCAATTCTAGAGCATTATGGAGGGAGAAGGCATTACAGGCATGGCCTTTGGGATGATTCAGTACATGATCTGAGATAGCAAAATGCCTGTTGGCTTGTAATAAACGAATACACCTAGTACTTGGTGAAAAACAGATTTGGATTGTTTTTGACATGTTGCTTTACAGGAAATACCTGTCCTACTTGCTTAGTTCAGAGTTTCTTTTCCACTGTAAATCATTTTCCCTAAAAATGAGAATTGCTTTTACCTAGTTTTTTGTAGCTGAAGAATGAGACAGGTATATATCTCTATATATTCGATTGGCATCTATATTTAAATATGTGTCATGTATTGAAATGAGAAAGAGATGAAGATGGTGAAAGATTGGTTCCACCAATTTTACTGCTCGCAAAAGACACAGGTTCAAGCAACGTGCCAAGCATTATAGGATTCGTTTGGTTCTCACTTTAACATGTTGAATCAACCAACCATTGTGATATTAGTATAGTGTTATATATGAACCCAGTCAACTGTGATTCAAAAAATTGGCTAGACAATGAATTTAATCTGATTCCTTGATTAGGAGTCAAAAAAGGTATGGCCAAAATCTTTTGTTAAACATCTTGGCTACACATGTGTATCTGTATTACAAGCCCTGCTGATCAGATGAATCTTTATCTAAGTGTACATTTTAGTTGGTGTGTTACCCTTGCTCATTGTGCATAGCTAATGTACACCTTTGCCAATACAAACGACAAAATCAACAGTCTGTCCAGTTGCACGGACGCTTTCAATACATGAGTATCTCAAGGTCAGGATAGCTTGACAATACAGCAATGAATTGAGAACACTGAAATTCTTTAAGGTTTTCTCTAAGCAGTTAATACAACTGAAGACTTGCATGTTTAAATATAATTGTTGAGTCTGAAATTAAAAAATGGGAAAGTTCATGTGTGCTAACTTTTTACGATCCTTTTTATTTTTCCCTGTACAAGTTTCATCTGAAGAAAGTTGGTAAGCTGTGTTTCAATCAAAATTGGAGTATAATAATTATATACAGAAATGTATATAATACTTTTGTGGCTATTATTTTCTGTATGGCCATGATTGGCGGCTTTTGAATCATTTTCTTGTGGATTGCTGTAAGGCTTCTAGAATTAATTCCTTCTGTAATCTTGCCATACTTAGTTTTCATAAATCAGTATAAGACTTTACCAGATAGTTGTGTTTGAAACTGTTAAGCAAAACATAAAGGTATAATGGGGAAGGCCACATGTCATCTTTTGTAAATCATTCCATTTTTTCTAGATGAACCTCACTACGAATATGTGGAAACTTCTTGAGAAATAATGTCATATTGTTGGAAGCCAAACTGAATGCTATAGGACTATTAATGCTGCTATAGGTTACCTGTGAATACTTTTGTAAGGCTGTCATACAACAGTTTACCTAGGGATATAAAGACTGTCCTAATGCAAAAACTGTTGGATTGACTCATATGTCTGAACTCACTAACCTCAGGATTCGTTGCAGTAATCTTCATTTATCTCTGACTCATCTCATTCCCCTTCAGAATCTTATCACTACTGATTTGTGTGTCACCTTGTCTTAGATTTTAAACTCTGCACGCGACAGAGTCTCATTTAACCTTGCCCTAAAAAATACAAAACAGCTTCAAGTTACTTTAGTGACAATAAGTAAGTATCCATTAAAAGCTCTGAAAGACGCCAAAAGCAAATACAAAACAGAAGCAGCCAATAGGTGGCGCTGTGAGATGCAGAGGCTGAATCTCCACTCGAGACTTGGAAAGCGTCTCATGTTTTATTCATGAGCATGGATAACATTAAATCACAAGCTGTCTGGTAGAAAGGGCAGGTTTCGATCTTCTTTTAATTTCAGTTATTTGCTTTTAATTGTTACATAATTTGTAAATCAGATTAATTTGGCTCAGAGCTTTGCTTATGCTGGAACGTAGTAGTAAAGAAATGGAAGATCTGGATTCCTAAACAAATTAATACTTCCAGGGGTTAATAATTACATTTCTTCAAACAAAGCAAGAATTCTAATTAAAAGTTAATGCACACAGCTAGAAAGATGCTGAGAGAATGTTAAGGAGTTGGCATAAACAATAAAGCAAGACAACCTGTACCGTTCTGCACTGTGGACCATGTGTACGTTCTTGCCTAATCTCAATAGACAGGGAAATAATAGTGGTAAAACTGGCCTACCCAGAATCAAATGATAATGGATGGAATTAGAAGATGCCAGAAATTTTACTTTTTTATTTTTGAAGGCTAGAAGTAAATAATTAAAACATTACTTCTGAGTTGTTTTATGCTGCTCCCTCGGTTAATTTCATGAATGGGAGGAGCATGAGAAAGCAACGTTCAAACAGAATTAAACATAAAATTAAAGTCTATATAGACTCATGTTATCTGCTTGAGTAGGATCTTGAGTTTCAAGATATGTGCAGAATTCATTGTGGACAGAATACTTTAAGAGAATTTTAGTGTCTGGTTTGGATGTTGTTCTCTTCTTTGTTTCTCTGAAAAGCACTATCACATTTTAAGAAAATGTGAAGAAAAGGGAAAGCCACCTTGTTATGGAAGATGATTATTTTGCCCAGTCCTTTACATTCTGTCTCTGATGTCATAGTCAGCAAATTGAAAGTGCTTTCTAGGCTAACTCTGCTTCCTAAGGACCCTATAGTTGAATGATGAAGATTCTAGCTAGTTTTCCTTGGTTGCTGATTGTATGGGAGAGGCATTGTGTGAAAAGGAAGAACATGTCGCCTAGCATGGGATATACTTACCAGATCCTCTAGGGGGAGGTATTGAGCCACATATTGATTATTGAGCACGCCACAAAGCAACTTTGTGAACATAATCCTCATTTTCTTACAATGGAATATGTGAGATTATGTATCTTAATCATGATCTAGCACTCACAAGGTCATCTGGCAAGTTGTCACCTCATTTTGTCTCACTGGGAGTCAGAACAATGATAGACATGGAGAAACTGTTGGAAAAAACTCATACTTTCATCCTTGTCATAGTAAGATCTCAGCTCGGTGTGGTGGCCCCTAATCTCATACTGCAGAGGCTCCTCCTAAATTCAGTCTAATGTCCCATTAGACGCTACCTTCTTCACTTGGGGAGAGAGATAACTGTGTTTACATAGTGACTCCTTATCAAGAGCAATTGGTTCTGAAAAGATGGCTTGTCATATCATTTGAATATGTGTAATTGAAGTACTCCTTCAAAGCTCCACATAGCTGTAGTTATAGCCTTGTCTGCTAGTTAAAACAACTGCTCTTTCTTCTTTTTTAGAACAGACAGAGAAGTGCAGCAGCAATGTTTATGTTATCACTGGAGGGAGTGTCAGTGTTCTGTTGCATGTAACCCCTCCGTTATATATAAAAGAGATAAAATAGAAAAGTTATGCTTGGGTCTTTAAATAGAGTCCAGCGTGGAGCCTTTAAGTACCTATGGGCCTCTTCCTAGCATCTAAAATACACTCGCCTTTATCTATCTATCTATCTATCTATCTATCTATCTATCTATCTATCTATCAAATTTATATGGCCGCCCACCTGACAAGAAGTGACTCTGGGCGGTGTACAACAGTTAATTAAAACAATAAATATTTCAATAGCCCCCTCTGAACTGACTTCCATAACCTAGTAATTCTGAAAAGGTTACTGCTGGCCTCAAAGCACAATTACTGTAGCTCATAAATGGTTGAATGCCCTGGAGTCAGAGTAAACATGAGCAGGGATTTCTCTGAATGCAAATAACTTTATGAACAATATGAGTGGCTAGATTCCAAGCTGGATGTGTTGCGTGCTTGATTTATAGTAAAGAATGTTGCTTGCTTTCGATACAAACAATACTATTCTTCAGGGAACAGATTTGGGTTTTTTGAGGAATTGCATCAGGGGTTTACATGGCTCAGAAAATGTTTCGGATTCCCCTGTATATCCTCCTAGAAAGCACTTGTAGTGTACAGCTATCGCAATGCTCAGTAGCGTCTTTTTTTCCGGTCTGCTTTTCAGTCGTATTTCTGAAAGCAGACTTTCATTGTTCTTTGTCTTCAGCACTTCGTGCTTTGTTCAGTTTGGGCAGGTTTTCTTTTCCCTTCAAATATCCCTCTGCCTTTTAAATCTAATGCCTCGCTGCTTCTTTCCAGAGTTCTTCCCCTTCCCACTTCATGTCTAAGGATTAATTTGTTTCATTCGTATCTTTCTTAGAACAAGCTCATAAGTATTGTTCCCCTTTTTTAAAACTGTGCAGGTTGAAACAAGAACAAGATCCTCAGGCATAGCTTCAGGCTTATGGCCCACTTAGTAGAGCTGGGATTGTTGGGGTTATATTAAATATTTGCAGAAATTAAGTTTCTTAACAAAATGTATCATGGTCTAACTGAACTAGTACATGCGTGAATATGCAAGGCCTTCCTTGATCACTTATGAATGTACCACAGTTTGGGAGAAAGTAGAAACTGGAGTGCTGCAATAGCCATCCTTGTTCAAATGCATAGCTGAATGTTTGTTCAGTAATTTGAGAGAAATTAAATTAACTATATGGTCCTCTCATGACATTTCCTATAGCACCCCACATTAAGTATCTAAAACACATTCACACCTTTTGACTAATTACTGCTTATATCCTTCTCTGCTACCATTATGAAAGAAGGGTCAATGTTATCTCTGCTGTTACTGAGGACCATATCCAAAATGGTGCCTATTTTCTCATACATATTTGCTAAGTTAATTGCCAAGTCACTGAATTAAACATTAATCACAAAAGTTAGGCTCATGTCCTCATATTTTAATAACATGCATGACTCAATAACCTGCTTAATGACATGCTTAACTGGATCATGGGTAAGGTTAGCATGTCATGTAAACAGTATAACTAGTCAACTAGAGGAGGTTAGGTTTATACCCAAACAGCCACAGGTTAAACTAGTCTCCCTAACAGTTTCATGAACAGAGTTAAAAGAATTAATCTTCTCTTTACTTCCAGAATTGCCCTGCAAAAAATAAGACCTTTTTAAGAACTCCATATTTCCATTTTCCTATTTAGTTTTTAAGTCATACAAGAGGGGAATGGCATGGGGCAAAGGTATTTGAAGGACCGCCTTACTCCCATTATTTCAATCTGTTCCTTTAGGACCTTTAGGTCAGGCAGAAGGGCCATGCTCCAGGTCCCATCTATTAGAGATGTCATCTAGTGGGATCCAGGAAGCTTGCCTTTTCCGTAGCTATGCTTGGCCTCTGGAACACCATCCCACCTGAGGTTCAGCTAGCCCCCACTTTCAGAAAGCCTTGAAGATCTTGCTATTTTCCTAGGCATGGGGGCCATGAGAGTAATTGAGCCCATGCTATTAGTGAATGGTGTTTTGGGGAGCCACATTGTGTTACTTGGTTAGGAACATGTTTTTTAAAGAAAATATATTGTATTTTAGTTCTTGTTAGTTGCCCTGAGTCATATTGGTGAGATGGGTGGCCATTTAAATTGATATAAATAAATAAAATAAACATGAGAAGAAAGGGGTAAGGTGAATAAGTCTTCTCTGCTTTTGCTCATGGTAGGGTCAACTTTGATTGGGCCATCATAGGTTTCCTCTTATTTTCTTTATTTTTCCCCCCAAAAAGCTAAATTTACATGGAATAACAGCCTTGAAGCAGCTGAGGTTTTCTATTGGACTGGGGCATCCATGATTAAGAGCATTTCCCTGGGATAGCACCCCAACTGAGGTAACAGTCATGTTATCTGAAGATAGCTAATAGTGTCCCTAAAGTCTGTGGTTTTAGCAAAGCAGGAATTTGGAACAGAGTCAGTGTGGTGCAGTGGTTAAGGTGTTGCTGGACTAGGAATGGGGAGACCCAGGTTCTAGTCTACCCTGGAAACTTACTGGGTGACTTTGGGCCAGTTGCCAAACAAAACTACTAACTTAAATACTATTCCAAAGATGTCCTGAGTTCCATCCAGCAAAAATTAGCAGGAGGGACCAAATTTAATAGATCTGGATCACCACATTTTGAAATATGTGAAGTAATGTATTACTATCTAAAGAAAGGGTGAGCCAATCCAGATTTGAAAATCACATACCTGTGTTAACTTTCCAGAAGTCCCTGATGCAATGGAAATAAAGGTATCAATGGCTACTATCACTATGACCATACTTTATCTCTAGTTTCAAAAGCAAGCCAGAATACCAGCTCCAATGAAAAATGCATATTTAAACAGACTCTCCTTAGGCTAAACTGTTCTATAATATGGGCACCACTGAATAAAACGCCTAGTTATTCATCACCCTCTTCTGCTCCACAAGGCAAAGTGATATAAAAGAAGTCATGAAGGCATGAGGGTTAGTTGATTGGAGTGAAGGCAATACATCTGGTCTGAATCAGGGGAGATTTAAAGTAAGAATTAGTGCCTTGAATTGAGATTGAAATTCTGTACTAATTACAGTTTCTGGATTTGTCACACACTGAGTGATTAAACAGGAAGAATAGCTCTTAAAAATTCATTAACCATCTCAGTCCAGTGATCATGATATCGTCTTCGTTATGTTAGGTTTTATGGAAGATTTCTGTGCTCTGTAATAATGTACAGAGCACAAATCCGGATGATTTTTTTTCACTAGGAATAGTAGATTTATTCAGGAAGTTGTAATGCTGCAATGCAATAAAAAAGTGAAGCGAGTGTTTTGTGATACTGTCTCAGTGTACTGAAATAGCATAACAATGAGCAACTTTGGGGAAATGCAGTATAGCTTCTTGCCAGATTTTTGCTCTTCAGCGTGTCACTGAGTAACATATGAATGTGAGAAAAAACAGTTTAGTGTATGTTTATAGCTTTAGGGAAAGTATCTAATAAAGTGAAGAGGCTTGAATTATGGATTGTGTTGTGTGAATATAGCACTGAAAGCTGGTTGCTGTATGCAGCAAGACTACTATATGAAGGAAGGAAAGCTTGCCTAAGAATAAATGGAATGCTAAACAAAAGCTTCAACATGCCACAGGGAAGAAAAAAAGTTTGATATCTCCTTAATTGTTTAATGTATTTATGGATAACTACATAAGGAATGCTTGTATGTTGGTTGGGGACATCAATGTGTGTGTATTTCTGTATGCAGATAATGCTGTGTTGTTGGCTGAAAACCCAAATGATTTGCAGTGAATGATAGAAAGATTATATGATGCAATGAGCAGTATGGATCTGAAAATGAATGTGTCAAAGATCAAGGTAGCTGTGTTTGACATGGGAAATGGAATGAATGATTGCAAATTATATATAAATGGTGAAAAAGTATAGCAAGTAGATAATTTTGTGTATCTTGGTATAATGTTTACTAAAGATGGACAGTGGGTAGCATGTGGTCTGGCCAAGGAATGAATGCTTGTTGAAAGAAAAAAATGGCTGTGTATTACAACATGCTTCTGCCAATTCTCTTGTAAGGAAGTGACTTGGGTATGATAGGAGAAACTTAAAATAAAGCTGAACACAATGGGAATGAGATAGTTAAGAAGTATGTGTAGTCAAACATGGGTAGAGTCAGGAATGAATGGGCAATGAATTAATATGGGATGCATATAAAAATGAGTGATTAGTACAAAGTAAATTAGCTTTATCTGTGCCTTTAATTTCCTTGAGTTACTATTGCTTATTCCTTCTCTGCATTTGCATAGCATCGGTTATCCCAAAAAGCAACAGCATTATGAGTATACGCTGCCATCAAGAAAAGAAAACATCTTCTTTTATGTTTCCGCAGCGGAAAATTTTCAGCAGCTGGAAATTATGCTTACGTCTAGCTTTCAGTATGAATTTATATCTAGCCTTTTCCCCAATCCTGGCTTGTCAGTCGGGTATATAGCATTCTGAGAAGATTGCTACAGTTCCCCCTAAAGGCACTGACATTTGTTTATCTACAATAGAGAGTTGTCCATAAAAATGACAAGGGGTGGAGAGACACTCCACATACTCTGCTCGCCATACGAAGGATAATAGATTGTGCCAACCATCACGCTGACACCTTTGCAAGGGCCATTTGTTCCGAGAGCAGCACAATGCATCTTTGCAAATAAAAAACAGCATTTCATTGTGAAACTTAAGGAAAGGGAATCCATCGCCTTTACGTACTGCCGTATTTCAAAGAAAGAAGGAGAATCTTGTTCCCAGGGAAAATCAAGACTGCTTAAGTTTAGCGCTGGTGGTTCATTTTTGCTACACAGAAGGCTATTCTGCATTATCTTATTGTACCATGTGTAGAAAGTCAGTCTTGTACTCAGTTAAGGGCAACTCAGTGCAAGCACAGCCACGGTGGTATATTTCTCTGTGTTATACATATAGGCATAACTCTATTTTTCAAAGAAAGATTTCTGCCCAAAGCATTTCAAAGCAATAAAGGGAGAGACAGATGGAACAACTGCTTTATTCTTTTTGTATTAGCCTTCCTTGGCATAAATTGACTAAATAATAAGACAAACCTAATCAGGGGAGGGGAGGAAGAAGATTAACAATAATGGAACAAAACTATGAAATTTCAGCAGGCATGTTTACTCAATTGGTGCTAAGCAGACCTTACCTTATATTGATGGTTTCTTTTTGATAGAAACTTTGCAACTGATCCAGCAAGGGCCAAAATATTTCCCTTTTATTCTTTATCCTGGGATGGTTGACAGAACAGTGATATTCCAGCTCCAAGCCTCTTCCCAGGTCCCAGCTGGGAGCACCTCATCCCTCCCCCTGCCCCTTTGGTCCTTGTTTTCTACAGTATTAAAGCTTGACCCCATATCATGCCCTGGTGCAGGACAGGGAAATGCCCAGTGAAATTGTTGTCAAGTACACACATGAGCGTAAACATATTAGCAATGAGGCCTGGAGAACATATTATAGGCCTGCCATATTTGGCAGTAGCCCATGTTTTTGATTGTACATAGTTACCCTCTGAATCATGAGTTGTGAACACTTGTGCATAGCATTTGTGGCCATAACTAAATAAGGGAGGAGAGAGGACTTACTCTGCTTGGGCTCAGGTTTCAGTTGAAGTAGTTTACACTGCTACATCTGCTACTGTTGCTTAAGATAGTTGATAATCCTTGGGAAGAAATATTGCCATGCTGTCTACAAAGAAACATTGTTCTTTCTAATGCCAATCCTGCTCTCACTCCCTGTGGAAGATAAAAGTATTTCACAGATCCAAAAAGCAGGATGTGTTGGAAGAAAAAAATGAATACTGGCTAGAATTGTTAAACTTTAGAGCCTTGGATATGGATAAAAGCTTCCCAGAATCTGGATTAGATAGCATTCCATGTTCTGGCATGATTTCTTTGAAGAGATAGTCAGCTATTATATTTCTTCCTTGTATCCCAATCTGGAACACGGTAGTTCTTATCTGAACATAAATAACTAATTTGTTTTACAAACCTGCCCAACAGATCTCCTATAAGCATGAAATTACTTCATACAATATGTTAATCACTGAGCTTCTCATTGTCCCAGTCACCCTTGGGAAATCTGAGAGCATGTCCCACTAATGTACTTAGTTGTCATGATTGTCAGTTATCAATGTCTACTCAAATTATGATTGTAAACTTAAGAGAAGCAAAGCTCAGGGTGGTTTTTGTTCTACTAAACAAAATCTAGGCTTCTTGGGGAACAAACATCTCTTGGTCTCTTTTTTGCAGAAGTCAGAAAAGCAGAAGGAAAGATGCAAATAGAACTTAAATGTTCATAAGAGATGTGCTTTTATATGCAGTCTTTTCTGTTATGGTCCAGGATATTCTTTAGCAACACTTTGACCAATAGGTTTCATAGTGCCTGAATCAGTAAGACTTAGAGTTATAATAATAAGATTGAAAATCAGACAGACCAAGAGTAGGAGGAGGCAATACATCCACTATGTGGCTATTTCTGAGAGTCATTGGAAGCTTCAGCAAGTCCAGAAGGCAGCAAAAGGCAATTCATATTGTCCTATATGGACATGCTACATCTAACATGCAGTGCTGATATTGGTTGCCGGTTCACTTTTGGACACAAATGAAAGCCTGAATTATTATCTTCCAAGTGCTTCCTTCTGTCCAGAGTTACCTTTTCACAAACCAGCTGCCTGTTCCTTAAAATCAGAAGGAAAGGTTCCTTGCTCCCACTTTTACTAGAAGCAGAAAATAGTACAGTGCAAGTTTTGCACTTTAAAATATGGATGGGTCCCTCTTCGTTCATCTTTAGCCAGTTAGTGAAGAAATTTTTATTCTGGCAGGTTTTTGCTGTGCTAAAAGGCAAAAAAGGTTTGTTTTATTAGAAGCATCTGCCTTTATTATATACTTAACTGAATGCACTGGTTGTGAGCTGCCCTAAGTAGTGTGCAAGCATTAGGGGGAAAAAGATAGTTGTTACTATATATATCAAGTTAGCAGGCTCTGAACTCAGGAAGGTAAATTCAGAATAGTGAAAATTGACTCAGGCCACAATGTAGTATTATCACATAGATGTCTAAGCACTGATGATGTTACTTAGTTGGGTAATGAACTGTCTGCAAGCAAACGACCAAGCTCAGAGAACACCAAGGACTCCTCAGATCAACCCTGAGCTACAGATATCCTCTTCTCTTGGGACTTCTAAGCATCAGCTGAAACTATTCAACAGTCCTTTGTGCAAGGCTTTAAATCAAATTGCCAAGTAATCTCATCTTTGAAGCCAGACCCTGATGATTGTCCAATTCCATTTGAACATATAGGGGTTTGGTTAAGCTTGGAACTGTTGGATCAGCACCTGCTTTATTTAGGAACTGTCCCAAGTCCTGCAGCTGAGTCTCTTCATTGGCCTTCTGCTCTGGACACATTGCCTGGAATGAAGAACTGTCTCTTGAGAAATCTCAACTCACAGATTAATAGAATTGTACGTTATCAAACAGATGCTCTTAATCAAGCAGATAAATAAATATCAGAATACCAGTTTTGATCAGCTGTTCTTATTTCATGGTACCTTTCTGTATTGCTGTGGTCATTTCTATATGGTTCATATATATATATATGCATATAATGAATTTAAAATGCAATGAAAACATGGGAACTACAAGGATTGGACATGGTGCTTATGATATAACAAGGCAGTGGATAGCAATGCGTGAGAAGAAAGGGTGACTAGATGTCAGGAAGCAAGGTTGCAGAACAGTCTCATTCACACCTGCAGACTGTGTACATGCCTCCTCGTAAGCCTACTTCTCAGAGCTCCTGCCCCTCTCTAGAACTGAAGAAAAGGCAGAATTGTGACTGTGGCAAAGCCCTGGTTTTTTTTATATGATGTTATATTTCCCCCAAAAGATCTGAGCTATCATGGATAGTTAAGAAAACAAACTAATGGATCATAGAACAAATCAATCCAAAGTTCTGACTCAAGGTACAAATGACCAGACAAAAAATTATTACATTTGGACACATTATACAAAGATTTAAGAAGTCTATGATCCTGGGAAAGGTGGAAGGAAAGAGAAGAAAAGGATGACCAGCAGCAAGGTGGATGGGCTCAATTTCAGTGGCAACAGGTGCACCCTTGGAAGACCTGAAGGGCCAGGTTGGGGACAGATAATTCTGGGGAAAGTCTATCTATGTGCTTGATGCTGACTAGATGGAACATAATCAAGCTAGAACCAGGACATCATAAATAGAGCATTTCCTTGATTGGGCAAATTAATGGTCACCCCAAAGAGACTAAGATAACTGGGGATAAGAACTTAGAGAAGAGGGAAGGGAAAGAAGAAGGATAGAGGGGGAGGAGGAGGAGGAAGGCCTTCCTACAAGCATGCAAACAGGAGGCCCAGATAACATCTCTCTAGTGAACATGCATTGAAACCCAAGAGCTTATTCAAGAAGGTAATAAATAGCAGTTTGCTAGCCACTGTTTTATTTTGAATTTTGTGTGTGTAATTATTGCCTATGCTTTCCTCCCCCCCAACTCCTTTTTATATTTATCGATTTTATATTCCCTTATATTTATAAGTGAATTTCTCATTAAAATCTTCCCCATGTGTGAGATTGCATTGTTACTCAGCTACGTACCTCTTGTGCTTCACAAGTAGCATAAAGTGTGCTAAATTTTGAATTGCTAGGCTTTGGGCAGGTCAATCCAAAGCATCTTCATATTTTCCTAGAACTAGGCTGAATGGAGGAACCCTGGTAAAATGGTTAAGAACTAGGGATTTGTTAGGGAGATTTTAAATTATCCTCCCTCCTGGTTGGTAAGAGGAACTCTATTATTTGCTTCCATCTAGATAGAGAAATAAGATGTAGTTGGCACTCCCATCATATTTACCTTTCTGACAAAACAGCTCTGATTTTCATTTACACTCTGCATAGTGTTTCTAACCTTTTGCCTCTGCAGCAGAGATTATACAAACTACTTTTAGCCATGCAGGGGAAAATTTACTAGCTTAACTTCGCAGCTTGGAGCAGTTGAACTAGGGCCATAGCACATGGCAACAAGCTGAATCCCTTGCCTCATGGTGGCTCCTATCAAATGCCCTTAACCCTGTGGCTGTTCTTTGGGTTTGGGGAAATACTGGATTTTTCTAACACTTGATCTTTCTATCTCTTACATCCTGATTCTAAGAGATGAGAATATATTAACAATCTGGGATTGTCAGTACTCAGCTGGGGTGTTTAACACACACAAATTGGCAATTCTGAATTAATCTAATAAATATCTGAAATTTAGAAGTATAATTCAGTGATTGCCAATATTCACCATGATGATTATATGTCATGTGTACACACATGCAAACACAAGTTTTCATACACGCGCAGGATTAATCTAGAATAGTCAGTATACATGTGTTAATTCTGACACTTTCAGCTCTTAACTGAGAACTGAATTTCAGTTTTTTGTTGAATTCAGTTGTTTGAAGAATTTCAGTTCTTTGTTGTATTGTACAGAAAATTCAAACTTTTTAATTAAGGAGAACCATTTGCCCAGGGTGATCAAAGCCTTCCTATACAGGAACAAATATTAGACAATCAGTAGAGCTAGGAAGGAGATTGCACTCAGATTTATAGATATACTCTGAAGTTTGGGAAGAATGAGGGCTTGTAGATTTTAGATGAGTCAATGCTGGTACTGGTTTCAGTAAAACCAGGATTAGATCTGGAAATGTTATTTTTGAAGATCAGGTATCTTTAAAAGGGCTTTTATCTCTATCTTATTATTCAATAACGTATTGAGTTATTGAAGATGAAAATGAACAAAGCTAAGGAAAATGTCTGATGGTAAATTAAAACTGGCAGCCTATCACTCTGGAGATAATCATGCAGCTTATGCAATGTTTACTGAGAATCCTCCTGCTCTTTCTAAATCATTTTGCCTGGCAATCAGGGAGTCACAGAGCAAGATAAACACTTGTTCAGAGTCAATAATAACCTAATTCTTTATTTTAAAATTAAAGAGGGAGAAAGAGCTGGTTTTCTACATAGGATCAATAATATAATTTGAAAAGCAAAAGTAGCAAAATACATGGGGCCACTATTTTCAGTTAAGATTAGTTGCCGAGAGGAATTAATCTCTCTTTATAGCACAGAAGAAGGGAAAAACACTTCCAAAATGAGCTTTTCGGCAGGATTAGTTATAGGGAAGATGGCGTGAACTTCAGCAGTTGGAAATATTTGCATTTTGGATTGAGGTGAGATCCATTTGAAGAGAAACGAAAGCTTCTTAACATGAGCTAAGGGAGGTAGAGAAGGAGGCTAAAACCTGTCTTGTGATTATGATCCCACTAGGTAAAATGAAACAGCCATTCTGGCATGTCTTCTTTCAATTATCAACTGCCCATAATAATAGGTGATTTCAGAATCCTTACTTATTAGCTCCTACAATATAATATCGCTGAAATAATAGATACAGATTTTCTTTATTTATTTAACATAAATAAATACATTTGGAACAAGTGGCATGTAATCATCTTTAAGGCAGTTCTGTGACAAAGTAAGGAAGTTAAAGAAGCAACCAGTTTTCCCCATGGGCACCTCCCTCTAACTTTCCTTTCTGCTAGCACTGAAACTGCCATTTCAGATGGAAAAATGCACTCCTAGTCTATTAAAGCAAGATCTCATTTCACATCCCATTTCCTTAAAAGGCTGTCAAAGCGGCAGCAAACGGAGGGATCAGTTAAGACCGGTGACAATAAAACTTCTATTGTTTGTTACACTTTTACATAGAAGAAGCTGAATGATTTCCATGCCAGTGAAGATTCCTATACTTAAATTTCCCACCTGACACTGCTTTTATAATAGGCCATAGGAACAGGCGAGAGAGATTAGAGGTTTATCTTAGTGACACTACAGTTATGTACCATATGAAGAGGCACTTCTGTTCAAAGCATCTATTTCCATGCACTTAGAACTACCTGAATACATTAACCTTTGGGATTATATTTATCCTTAATTTCTATGTAGAGAAACACCCTCTTAGTTTTACAAAAGATTCTACTGATACAGTATATGCTCTCTGAGTTATTTAGTGTGGAATCCTATTTGTGCCTATTAAGAGAGGTTTTTTGAGTTCAAGGGAACTTACTTATGGAAGTGGTATAGGATTCCAGCTAGAAACATGATCTTGAATCATGGATATGATTTGCAATTAAAAATTATGCAGATGTTTCACACACACCTTACTTATAAAATAGAAAGCCTTCTTTAGAAAAGATATATGTTCTGTTGTGAGAGCTGGAGTTAGCAAGGTGGGGAACAAGGAACTGGGATTCTTCATAAACACAGGTCCAGTCCAACTAACAAGCCAAATAGTTTGCAACAACAAAGCTGGGGAAAGAAATTCAGCATTTAACCCTTGGGACATATACTGTATATCAGTGTTTCTCAAGCTTGGCAACTTTAAGATGTCTGGAGTTCAACTCCCAGAATTCCCCAGCCAGCTGGGGAATTCTGGGAGTTGAACTCCAGACATCTTAAAGTTGCCAAGCTTGAGAAACACTGCTGTATATGTACCAAAATAAGTACTTAGCTTTTATAGAAGCTGATCTTTATCATAACTAAAGTTGCTTGTATCTGGAATAAAGTATCTTATCTCCTCAAGAGCAGTTCTTGGCTTCCCATGAAAGCACTGAGCTCCTAAAACTGAACAAATGCAGAGCTCCAGGAGCAATCTTGAGACTTGGTGTAGTGGTGCTGCTTAGGGTTCAAGCTATAGGTCAGAGACTGGAGAAGCAGATTCCATTTCCTTCCTGACCTGAGCACTGAGTCATAACAGACAGCCCAGACTCCTTATTCTCATCCCCCAACATCTCCTCCAAGGAAGATCCCAGGGCAGACCTAATAGTACTTTGAAACATTAGGCAAAGCCTTACTTGAACAACCACCGTAACCCCTAGGACATAATTTTGATGGAAGAACCTGATTCCATTCTTAGCCAGTATGATTCACAATTCAGGCAATTGCCATCTGAGATTTGGGGAAAGTTGGCCTAAATGTTGAACATAAGCTATTCATGCAAAAATGTAATATATTTCATTGGAACATCAGTTTGTCACAGTATTCGGTAGTACCTAGTTGGCTTTCAGGCCTGATTAGTCTTTGGGTGGGAGTCTACCAAGAAATCCCAGGATTATATATTAGACAGAATTAAAAAAAAAAAAGTCACACAGAAGAACACTGGCAAATCTCTTCTGTATGGTTGCTTAAAAAACAAAATGGGTATGCCCTTATAGGCATGAGTCAAGCTCAGATTGAGGAAGGGGTTGCTTTTAAGCTTCAGTTTGTTTTTATGCCAACAGGTTTCAAAATATTGCTGTAATTTTCTTGTTTTATTGATTCTGATTTTGAGTGTGCATGTGTGTATTATGGAGGAAAAATCTGGACCATTTTCAGTCAGGCTTCAGGCCAGACATAGTATGGAGACAGCACTGCTTGTACTTGTGCATAACCTTTGGGGTTGGTGCTACTTTCCTGGTTCTCCTTTATTTCTCTGGCTTTTAACAGCTTTGATCATGGTATCCTACTGGACAAGCTACAGGAATTAGGGGTAGAGGGCACCATTTGATGGTGCTTCTCCTTCTTTCTCTGGGAGTGGGTCAAGTCAATGTTGTTTGGGGAGGGGAGATTGAGGCTGAGCCCCTTAATTTGGGGGTGCTTCAGAGCTCATGAAATCATTGGATGAGGTAATCCATTGGTTGTATACCACAACCCTGGGCCTCCCGAGTGATGCTGTCAAACTCTTGTCCCAATGTCTGGAGGCTATGAGATCTGGATGAGGAGGAATAGATTCAGGCTCAATTGCAGCAAGCAAAGTGGCCGTGGGTATTTGGATCCCCTGTTCTTAGAAATTCTCCATCTGTAGACCTGGACAGGGTAGCATTTCCCCATTTGGGACTGGTGTGCAACTTGGAGGTTTTCCTGGACTTGCAGCTTCTGCTCAAAGAGTAGATGGCAGCTGTGGCCAGGAGGGTGCTTGCACAGATTGATCTGGTGCATCAATTGTGTCCATTCTTGGACCAGGGAGCCTCCAGATGGCCATTCATACCCTAGTCACCTTGCAAGTAGACTATTGCAGTGCACTCTACGGGGCTTTCCATGAAGACCACTTGGAAGCTGAAGTGATCCAGAATGCTGCGATGCAGGCAATAATAGGCATGCCATAATATGCCCATATAACACTGTTGCTCTGCAAGCTGCACTGGTTGCCAGTTAGCTTCCAGGTGCAATTCAGGACATTGGTTACCAGCTATAAAGCCCTTCATGGCATAGAGTCTGGCTATTTGAGTTTCTGCCCACCCTATACAATCAGACAGATTAGGCATGCTCCAGATTCCATCAATAAAATAATGTCACCTGACAGGACCCAGGAAGTAGGTTTTCTCTGCAGCAGTATCTGCCCTCTGAAATAGCATCCCCTCTGAGATCTGTATAACCCTCCTCCCCCCCCCCCCCCGATTATTTTTTAAAAGTCTAGGTCTTGGGTTAGGGTGGTAGCAAGCCCTTTTAGGATTTTACAGTAGACATTGGCTGAGTATTTTTTCCCCAGGACATGTATTGTTCTTTTCTCATTTTTGATTAGTTTCTACTGCTTTTAATGTTGTATGCCACTGAGTCTTTTGGAGTTAGATGGCCTTCTAGATTGAATAAACAAAACCCCCAAAAACAAATATTTCCTTTTATCTATGTTATATTTTATGATGAGATTGTTAGCCACATAGAGACTTTTGGGATGGCATTAAAATAAAATAAAAATAAAAATTGGGAATGGGCTCCTCTGGGAGGAAGACCGGTGCAGAAATGAAATAAGAATGTCCCTTATTAATACTTTAGAATTTGAAATTGTCCCAAACAATCACAAGTTGTATACTTTATAGAGTATATTCACACTGTCAATCTAATTTCAGTATTGTGGATTCTTAGAGCTGTGTTCCATCAGTAGTTAAGGGGTCTTTATTTTCAACCTTTTCAGAGAGCTACAATCATCCTGGCTCCTTGGGAGAATCATTTACAATTAAAGTGATATTATCATCAAGTTCAAGTCTGCCAGACATATATACCTGCCTGCACACTAGGAGCAGGGCTTCTCCTTACGCCAATGAATGCCTCTCTCTGAAGGCTTGGAAGTACCAGGAACTGAGTTCTCTATAGATGCAATGTGTTCTTGAATTGTGTGGTTTCAAGACAGTGGTGGCAAGGAGGTTTTATAGGCACTCAAATGATATGAGGGACCACTAGGAATGCCACATAATGTGGGAAGCAACTTGTAAGCTTGTGAGGGTGTTGGGACAATTTCAAGACTCTAAAAAGGTGGATCTTGCTATACATTAGATGAGAAACACAGTGTTTGGAGTAGGAAATAGTGATGCATGAATTATTACAAAGAACCAGTTTTAATCCCAGGGGTATGTGGGGCTGAAAGTAAAAGACATCTTGCTATAGGATACTGTTCACAGAATGATAGATCTAGGAGTTCAGGTCAGACTCCTTTTAAGATAGGCGTTTCTTAGAGCAGTGGGGAGAAAGATGACATTGAAAATACAATTCAGGAAAGATCAGAAGGAAAATTGTTTTTTTTCCTCTCTCCCTCCCCCCACCCCCCCCAGTTGTGTCTTTGTGTAAATGGAAATAGCTTGGTCAAGAGGGTTTTTTTACTTCAATGATTTTTTTAAAAAGATTCCCTACTCCCTGCTGTTAGATTATTTCCAAGAGACTGTCTCAGGTTAATAGGCTCAACAACCTTCCTCAGCTAACTCACTCTTGATACTTTCACTCTTCCTCTGATGCACAACTGGCCAAAGAGGGTATCCATGAGTCCAAAGCTAAAACAACCGCTTTTACTGTATATATGTTCCTTTAAAATAGCAACTTGTTATACCATGTTAAGTACAACTGACTTTTCTTCAAAACGTCTGAATCCAGCTTCTACCTAGCTATCCTTAAATTTTGTCTAGAGAAAATTTACAAAGGGGGAGGGGAAAACCGAAGTCAGGTTTCAGGTTTTTTTAAACTTAGAATTATAATCAGAACGTATAAATTCTGGGCTATGATGATGCCTTCTTAAGCATAGACAGACATAAGCACTGGATTTTTTTGTATGTACTGATTTCACACAGGAGCTTTTAAAATAAAGAGAATATTCAGATTTCCAATATGACCAGATAAAACTTCCAGTACTCTCAAATGTTTATGTTAGGTCAGTCTCCTATGAAGTATAAGAATGAAATAAACCTTCCTGAAGTTCATGTCATTCATTTGGGAAATGACTGCTTCTTGGTGCCTAACTCCTATGTAGTTCTGTCAAAGGAATTAGCATGTGCACAAATATATAATGAGCTAATTTTAATAACAGATTGGTCTCATTAACACAAACTTAAAACATTCTGCCATTCAATTTTTATTTGCATTTAATAGTGCTGGGCAAAACCACTGGAATTCTTTAATCAGTGTTTCCATGGGCCTTGGAGACAATATATTACTACATAGTTCCTGGTCTAGTGGTTAAGGCACCAGGCTAGAAACCAGGAGACCCTGAGTAGTTCTAGTCCTGCCTGAGGCACAAAGTCAGCTGGGTGACTTTGGGCCAATCACTGTCTCTCAGCCCTAAGAAGCAGGGAATGGCAAACCACTTCTGAAATTTTGCCAAGAAAACTGCAGGGACTTGTCCAGGCAGTTGCCAGGAGTCAAAACTGATTTGAAGGCATAAAAAGTACAGAGGAAAGGTCGAAGGATAATTTGAAAGCAGCATTAATTGATGGAAGCAAGCCATTAAATGAATATAATGTTAGTTGGGTCATGGAGCTTGGAGAATAAATATTTAACTTACTCTACTTTCTAGCATGATTCTCTAAATGCAATCAAAAGACGCCAAAGCATGTTGCTTTCAGTTCTTTGATCCCATGGCCCCAATTCCCTGAGGTGGGTTATTTTGAGGAAATTCACTGAGAAAAATAATATTCTGAGTACCAGAAAAGAAGAGGAACTGCTGATTGTGATCTATATACAGCTATTGTCAGAAATTATTGCCTTTTATTTCAGTGGCACACAAATGCTTGCTGAGCTGATTCATCAGCATATTTCTGGCATGTGGCTATTTTATACTGAACTGCATTAGCTGCCCATTTTTTCCTGAGCACAGTTCAAAATGCTGGCTCTTCTTTATAACTCCCTAAACACTTTGGAATGGCATATCTGAAACTTTACCCATATCAACTGCCTTTGCAAATGGGATCCTGTCTGTCATTAAGGATCTGTTTTAGAAGATCTTCAGACTGTCTAATTACTGGCACAGGCAATGTTGGTGGGAAGAGGGAATAGTACAGTACTGAAGGAAGTTTCAACTGACAAGCCATATCACTTCTGAACCAGGAATAGGAGAGACATCTTGTCATTTGCTTCAAGCAGTGGAGTGTCTTGAATTGCCCTTGCTGTATCAAAACTTTTTTTTTTCTTTTCCAAACAGACAGGAACAGAGAGAAAGAGACAGAATTGCCACCATCTCTTTTTCTGCAGGATGTCTTCAGGATCTTTAAGTAAGTACTGTGTTATACTCCTGTCTCTACCTGCTGTGACACATCACCTCTTATGCTAAAACTAAGACATCAAAAGAGCGGAATCAGAATCGCCTGGCCATTTTCTTAGGCTCACAGACTGCAGTTATGGGCAATTTGGGGTTTTCACTCCAGAATTATCTTGCCTCAATAATCATAATAATGCTGCAGGCAAAATTTATGGAATTTTGTAAGAAGTCCTGACATTGTAATTTTCCTTTTGTTATTTCCTTCCAATTCTTCCATCATTCTTATTGCCAGTGAAAAATGTTAAAAGAAGGAAAGACAGAAAGCAATGTCTTTTGACTGGTAGTCATCTGTCTGGAAGCATCCCAGTTACCACTTTAGCATTTTGTATAAATCCTAACATACTGACAAAGCTGAAGATGTGATAAGGAATAATAAGGAACCATTCCAATTTAAGTGTGAAATATTTGATTTGTTGAAGGCATTTCACACTCTGGAGAAATAACTTAATGTTTTTATAGAAAAAAAAAATGTTCAGAAACAAAGGCCTTTAGTTTTTTGAGCCAAACAATTTTAGCCATTATAACTTAGCCATTTTTTATGCAATTACTCTAAAATTTGGTCAGCGTTTATAGATAATAAAGGAATCTTTCCATATTAAATTTACTATCAGTAACACAAATCATTGCACTTTTGGAAGGAATAAAATTGCTCTTTATAATGGTGGAATGTGAAAAATCCATTCTAGCCTATTACTGAAATTCTTTAATATAATCCTTTTCATGTCAGCTAGGTATTGTGCACTGAAGAATATGTAATTACTATACAAAGTTTCTCAATATATTTGAGCTTTTTTGCTGAACAATATTCAATGCTAAGATATTTACTTTGTTCTAATTGTTCAAGAATGGGCAACCCATGTAAGGAAGATAGATTCCCAACACTATTTATAGCTATATAAATCTCTCTCTCTCTCTCTCTCTTTCTCTCTCTCTCTTTCTCTCTCTCCTTCCCTCCCTCCCTATCAAGAACCATCTATCAAAAAAAACCCATCTATTGAAAAACAACCCACACTAACCAAGTGCTCTATTACCGAAGTAACAACCCAGCCTCCCACAAGAGGAGCTGTGTAAGAACATTATTCAGACAAGTACAAATGCACTGCAGCAACCCAGAACAGCAGAAAAAGAAAACATCACCTATACAACATCTTCCAACAAAATGGATACCCACACAACTTTATCAAAAAATGCCTGACCATTCAACCTACTACAACACAACCAACACAAGCTGTGAAAAGGATAACACTATTATACATCAGAAATGTCTCAGAAACTACCAACAGACTACTACAACCACACGGCATCTGTGTAGCACACAAACCAACTAAAGGCCTCCAAAACATCTTAAGTAAACCAAAAGACCCAGTAGCCCAAGAAGAAAAAACAGGAGTCATCTAGAATATACAGTGTAAGGACTGTAACAGCCACTATGTAGGTCAGACAGGCAGAAAACTACCAGAGCGCATCCATGAATACCAAGCAGCAGTCAGAAGACACAATGGAAACTCCTTAATCTCACAACACATGGACAGACTCCACCATAGTTTCAACTGAACATCCTAGATCAAACTAAATCCAAAAACCCTAGGGAATTCCTGAAAGCTTGGCATTCAGATAAATCAGCCATCAATAGACACATAGAGATAAACCACATTTATACACCATTCAAAACAGACAATAAAAAAGCTAAGAAGGAAACAAAAAGACCAGAACATATTCTCTCCAGCAGCCTACACCCAGTTAAGCAGGGATTAACACCAAACCATCAAGCAGAAAACAATACCCTAATCAAGAAACTATCAAGGAGAAAACCACACCTCCACCAACACTGGCAGGGCAAGCTACTGTATATAAACAGGGAGCAAGCCCCACACTCACCAGCACTGATGATGTTACCTAGTTGGGTAATGGAACATCTGCAAGCAAACAATCAAGCTGAGAAAGCACCAAGGACTCTACATATGGGGTTTGTACTTAACTCCACTGTCTAATGAAGAAAATGAAATTTTGACATTTGGTTTTGCTTTAGACTTCAATTTGGAAGAAACAGCTTATATCATGAAAACATTTTTTTCATGATAAAAAATGAGAGTGGATGGAAAGGTGAACATTTGGAAAGAAAAAAAAGAAAATGCAAAACTTCTTTCAATTTTGAACATGTGGAGGAGCCACAGTGTGGAGCATCAACCTGATCCTGCTTCATATTATACAGGTGAAACTCGAAAAATTAGAATATCGTGCAAATGTTCATTTATGTCAGTATGGCAACTCAAAAGGTGAAACCAATATATGAGATAGACGCATTACATGCAAAGCGAGATATGTCAACCCTTACTTTGGTATAATTGTGATGATTATGGCATACAGCTTATGAAAACCCCAAATTCACAATCTCAGAAAATTAGAATATTACACGACATCAATAACACAAGGATTGGAAATAGAACAATATCGGACCTCTGCAAAGTATAAGCATGCATATGTACTCAGTACTTGGTTTGGGCCCCTTTTGCAGCAATGACTGCTGCAATGCGGCGTGGCATGGATGCTATGAGCCTGTGGCACTGCTGAGGTATTATGGAAGACCAGGATGCTTTAATAGCGGCCTTCAGCTCCGCTGCATTGTTTGGTCTCATGTCCCTCATCTTTCTCTTGCAATGCCCCATAGATTCTCTATGGGGTTCAGGTCAGGGGAGTTTGCTGGCCAATCAAGCACAGTAATCCCATGGTCACTGAACCAGGTTTTGGTACTTTTGGCAGTGTGGGCAGGTGCCAAGTGCTGCTGGAAAATGAAGTCAGCATCCCCATAAAGCTCGTCTGCGGAAGGAAGCATGAAGTGCTCCAAAATCTCCTGGTAGACGGCTGTGTTGACCTTGGACTTAATGAAGCACAGTGGACCAACACCAGCAGATGACATGGCTCCCCAAACCAACACAGACTGTGGAAACTTCACACTGGAAGCATCGTGCATTGTGTGCCTCTCCATTCTTCCTCCAGACTCTGGGTCCTTGGTTCCCAAATGAGATGCAAAAGTTGCTCTCATCAGGAAAGAGGACTTTGGACCACTGGGCAACAGACCAGTTCTTTTTTTCTGTAGCCCAGGTAAGATGCTTCTGACGTTGTTTGTTGCTCAGGAGCGGCTTGACAAGAGGAATACGACATTTGAAGCCCATGTCCAGGATCCGTCTGTGTGTGGTGGCTCTTGGTGCACTAACTCCAGCCTCAGTCCACTCCTTGTGAAAGTCCCCAACACTTTTGAATGGCCTTTTCCTGACAATCCTCTCCAGGCTGCGGTCATCCCTGCTGCTTGTGCACCTTTTTCTCCCACACTTTTCCCTTCCACATAACCTTCTATTGATGTGCTTTGATACACCACTTTGGGAACATCCAAGTTCTTTTGCAATTACCTTTTGGGGCCTTGCCTCCTTATGGAGGGTGTCAATGATGGTTTTCTGCACAACTGTCAGGTCAGCAGTCTTTCCCATGCTTGTGATTCCTACTGAACCAGCCTGAGAGACCATTTAAAGGTTCAGGAATCCTTTGCAGGTGTTATGGATTCATTAGCTGATTAGAGTGGGACACTTTGAGCCTAGAATATTGAACCTTTTCACACTATTCTAATTTTCTGAGATTGTGAATTTGGGGTTTTCATAAGCTGTACGCCGTAATCATCACAATTATACCAAAGTAAGGCTTGACATATCTCGCTTTGCATGTAATGCGTCTATCTCATATATTGGTTTCACCTTTTGAGTTGCCATACTGACATAAATGAACATTTGCACGATATTCTAATTTTTCGAGTTTCACCTGTAGGTAGTCAAATATAGGCAGAATTTTGCCCAAACCTTCAAGGATGGTGGTGGAGAGAAGCAAGCAGTAGTCTTCCCCAGCCATCCTCTTCATGTGCTGGCCTATAAACATTCTTCACGGCCAGTGTTCATGCAGGCTAAGGATAATTGGACTTTTAATCCAACCCATCTGGAGAGCACCAGGTTGGGAAAGACTGGCAGGTGGGAAAGGACTAGCTGGATAGGCAGTAATCTGTTACCCTGACTGTAATCTTGGAATGAGCAACAGTGGATTGGCCAAGAAAAAGTTGTAGTGACTTAGACTAACTATTCAAAACCTGAAATTTGGATCTTTTGATAAACTGGGTTCCCTTAGCCATTGCCACCTCCTTATGGACTGTTTGTTCTCTTGGGTCCAAGTACCTTCAAATCTCCTTGTCTGAGGCATGAAACGTTACTCTGATATAATCCTGATGTCAGATAATCCCATAAATACAACACTTGTTGACAAAATATATAGAAGAGTTGATAACAATCTCCAAAGATGGACTATGGTATTTGATAATCTGCTGCAGCTCACAAAAGCTTATGTCTTGTAATAAAACTTGTTAATCGGAAAAGATGCTACCAGACTCTTCGATAAAATTGCTCATTCAAAGCTAAGAAAGGCATTATCAAACTCACTAGCTTAATTTCTTTAAATCTAAAAAAATAATCAGAAGTGATAATTTTGTCAACAACTCACTTCAAGCATTATGTTGATGCATAGCAAAGAGAACCTTACTGCTGGATTATACTCAATATTTGATGCTGCTTACTATTCTCAGTGGCAACCCACTGGGGTTGTCACTTTAAATTCAGTATTATTTCCCTAAGTGCATCTGAAGTGAGCAAAATATTTTCTCTTTGTATGCCTCTTCATTTTTGTAATCAACTACAACTTTTGAAATAGATGTCCCTGCCATAATTTGTAGTTACAGGCAGATAAAAATCCTATTATAGCCAAAAGCTAACAATTTAATTTAGGACAGAAAAGTGTGTTTCTGCTTAAAAATCTACTTCAAATACAGACAAATACAGTTGGTCCTGCTAGTATCCAGTCTTTCCTGGATTTCTATGCATTTTGTGAATGTAGTTTTTTTAAAAAATATTTAATTCACATACTGTAATTTGCTTGCTATTTTGAATTAGTGTTTCTCAAATCATGGAAGGAAGGAAGGAAGGAAGGAAGGAAGGAAGGAAGGAAGGAAGGAAGGAAGGAAGGAAGGAAGGAAGGAAGGAAATGCAGGCAGGCAGGCAGGCAAACTAATACGAGACAGAGAAATTGAGCTGCTTACAGAATAGCACCAAGGAGGGTGATAAATTAAAAATCCAAACAAAGGCATTGGAAGAAAGCCCAAATTATAGCTGTTTCTAAATTTCTTAAAAATGTGTTGTTTCTCATGTAAGAATGACAATGTTTTTCTATTATTGTTTTGTATTCCCAGGAACAGATGGCAAAGAAAGCACATTGTCATGTGTACTGTATATGGAGATTATCCTGTGCCAAGCAAAGACAATTGTATTTTCTTAAGTCTTTTTAAAAACTAATGTGCTAATTTTACATCTATATGCTGCACAGATTCTTAAAGTACTCTTAAAATGTATATGAAGCTTTTATTGGCTATTTTCTTGTGCATATTAACCATATTCAGAAGTCTTATGTTGTGATTTTAATATATTGCAAACTTTTGTTAAAAATAAATAAACATTGGTAGCAACTTCTGCCCCCCAGCCAATGACATTTCTTCTGAATTTCAACACGAAGTATTACTTTGACTCTAATTTGAAAAACACATCTTGCCCTTCTGTGTTGGTGACTGGCCAGTCTGTTGCCATACCCTGGATATTGTCAATGAGATGACACAATATTTGGTGCTCCCAAAATATGAATGAAGAATGCAGCTCTTTACTTCTTCATTGGCTCATTCTGCCTCACTTAGGGCAGATCCACACTTCCTGCTTGCCCCCAGGACAAGGATGGACCAGCTACCATTTCAGGAGGAGATGACATCATCCTCACGCCCCACTCCTGGGAAGACAACCTTCACTTGAGGGGTTGTTTTGCTCTGCATCAAAAGTAATGCCTCCTCCCTTGCTGGCCTAAGTAGGCTGGTCTAGTCCACCCTGTGGTTCATTTCATCTTATTGAAATGCCTCTGTTCCAATTGGCTGGCGCATGTGCTGGCAGGGGGCATGCCTCCTGTTCCCTTCCCTGCCCTCAGTGGCCATTTTGTGCTGGTCTGCCTACCATGAAAGGCTGGGCCTTTGTATTTATTTTTAGCAGGTTCAGCAGAGGAAGGTTGAAATGCTTGCTTGCTCTTCTTTTTTCCTTCCTGTCAATAGCAGTATCCTGAAATGCTGGCTGTTTTCTTTGTCTTTTGTTTTTTTAAATCGATTCAGCAGAGGAAGGGGAAAATCCTCACCCTTTCTTTCTTTCTGGGTAAAATGTATAAAAGTTCCACAAAGTTTCTCTTTCTAGCCCAACAGGAAGAACTGTAAATCTATTGTCCTTATTTTTTTTCTATGAATCCTCAAAAGATACACCTTCAGAAGGGCTAGATAGGAAAGAAGAATGAAACAGTGGAATAATAATAATAATAATAATAATAATAATAACAACAACAACAATTATTATTATTGTTGTTGTTGTTGTTGTTGTTGTTGTTGTTGTTAGACAAAATTTCCATCTATCAATTACAAAAGGCCACACTGCTTGAATCCACACATATACTACACTGATATATTATGACATCCTAAGTTCTTAGGAAGAATTTGATGTGAATGAAGGCCAACACCAGCTAAAGAACTGGCAGCTGTGATTTCACATTGTTGTGTATAGTAGTAGTAGTAGTAGTAGACGACATACCTGGAGACAGCAGAATAGAAGAGAAAGAACTGGAGAAAATCAGAAAATATAAAGATCTGCAAATAGAAGTAGAATGACTGTGGCAAAAGAAAGCAAAGATAGTACCAATAGTTATAGGCACCTTGGGTGCAATCCCAAAACATCTGGAGCACCACTTGAACACCATTGGCATTGGCAAAATCACCATCAGTCAATTGTAAAAGGCAGCTTTACTTGGAACAGCTTCCATCCTGCGGCGATGCCTTTAACACCATCAAACGACCACATCTGCCTATCCCAGGTCCTTGGGAAGGACTCAATAGGTGGATAAAAATGCCAAATCCAGTTTAAACATCTGGCTGACTGTGCAACCAACCATAATAACAATAAATAATTTAATATAACAATCAGAATCTGTGTCAAAAGTGGTTAGGACAGAATAGCTTCCCTCCACTTTGGCCACTGTGGAGGAAGGGATGAAATCCAGAAAGAGATTTCTGAATTGATTTCACTTCCACCTGTTATACACATGGAAGACAAGCAAATGAAGGGTGAAATGTAGAAAAACTCTTGGTTTCATAGCTACAAACTCTGAGCTTAAATTGTAAATACTGATTAAAATATAATTTTGCAGGGTTTGATTTGGCAAAGGGAAGGCAAAGAGGAGGACCTCCGCAGGAAAGGCATTACTTGCATTTTATACAGATTTGACTTCTGCTATTGAAAAACACCCTGGGCATCAAGAGAAGCCTCATTACATGGATATGATACATGGGATAAAGCACAGATACATGCCTACCTGTTTTAGTCATGGAGTTCACAAAAAGTGTAACTAAAGAGCAAAGTGGAACTGTGACAACTGGAACTTCAAAGAGAAATATTAATGCTGTTTGCAATGAAGGAAGAAAAACTTAGAGGGGTTTGAGTTTTCCTGATTTTTCTATTATTTTATGAGTGTTGGTATCGGGCAACAATGTCTTACTTCTGGAAGACATAATGCCACTGGCACCAATGATATTTATTTGCTTAACAGGGTTATACCTCACTCCCATCAGATGACTCTGGGCAATTAATTTTTGCATAATAATAACTCACTCTTTGATGCATACCATTAAATCGTGATCATAATGGGAAAAACGCCTACTGAATATTTTGCCCGCCAAAATTAGTTTGGAGGAAAAAAATCAGGCATGGGCAAATTAGTTCACTCACTTACTATGAATAAAATTCTGATCTAATCCTTTGGAAGAGTCAATATATTTTGTATTGGGGTGAACCTACTATAAAAGAATAATAATCACCCTGGCATAATTATTTTAGTACTCAAAATACTAGTAAAGATACTGGAATGCTGGGGTTTTGAAGACTGTTAAGATGTGAGTAGAAACCACTTATCTTTTCCATATGATCCAATAAATTGTGGGACCCATTTTCCCTTCCTCCTATTGGATTGCCCTGGTCTGAGGCTTTGGAGATTTGATGCTAAGGCTATAGAATATATTCCCTTTCCTGTTCATATTCTTTTTCTGATAGAAACATGGAAGCCTATTAGGAGTGCAGCCCCCTGTGACTGAGAGTTCAAGAACATATAGTTGTGCAATCCCCACAGCTCAAGGGAGAATTATTATTATTACCCAATGGACTGAGATAATGGTAGGAGAGATGGTATTTAATTCACTTTTGAGAATTTTATGAAAGGAGATGGGAGATTTCTTCAGTTTAATGGAGTTATGAAAGTGTCTAGAGATGAAGATAACTTCTCTTCCAGAACAAAGAGTTTTGCTACAGTTTTTTCATCACTATTTAAAATGTTTCTAAAGTACTTAGAATAGAGAAATCCACAAACAGCTTATAGAAAGCTACTATGAAATACAGTGTTGTTGTTCAAAAGAATTATAATTTAAGTAGCCAATTTCAATTTTTTCAGGCAAGTCTTACTAGGTGATTTACTACTTGAGTGTTCACACTAGGATCTCAGAACAGCTTTTGATAACTGGATTTTGAGTCTATTTAAAACCTGTATCAGTGGGCCACTTTTGGAGGCCCAACACATAAAAGTGGAGCCTGGCTAGCAGTACATTCACCACACACACACAAAATCAAGTTTGGAGATGTTTTCCCAAGGACATCATTGCCAGGATAAGGGGAATGCAGATGATGGAGCACTAAAGGGAGATGAAGCTATGGGTATGTTTTCTCTTGATATTCTTTTTGTAACTGTTTAACTTCCATCTCTGTTTACTTTTAAAGCTGGACTTTAGATGGTAAGAAAAAACTAATACAAACTGGCAGAGGATTCAGCGGGTATATGAAGAGTTGATGAATAGGAGCATAGAGATGACCCTGGAGAACAGTATGTGACTCCTGATCTTAGCCCAGGAGAACATGAAAGCATGAGAAAGAAATTAAATATTGCTCCATTTGGTATATATGGGAGGGAAGGGGAAATACTGTCAGGCTTTCAAGATTGATATCAGCCCTTTATAGTAGGCCAGATCAAAAAACAGATTCCATAAGAAATACTAGATTTCTCGAGACACACTATAATAACAGAATCCTGAAAGCTTGAGAGTTTTTGCTCTTCCTTTTATACCAAGGGTGGGCAATCTTGAGTTTCTTTCTCACACTTCATTGTTTTCCTGGGCTAAGTTCATGTTTTACTAACAGCTACCGTATACCTTCTCCAAGGTCATCTCTGTACTCCTCTACAGTACAGTATCTTATACTTGTACCTGTTAGGCTTATGCCTTCTATTCTGAGAATCCTGAACATGTGTTCTTTCAGTTGAAGAAAGGTTGGACACACAAGCGCATGCTGAAATAGAGGGGGGAAGCATTTCAAAGCACAGTGCACAGGTCATTCAGGAAGATTGGGTGTCTGGATCATCTTTACTCTTGGCTGGGTTCAGACACATTGTGCTAAACTATAAAGGGATTTGTTTGCTTCACTTAATACATTGTGTGAGGCCAGACGCTGAGGTTTAGAAACTATAGTTTTTAGTTTAGCATGTTGTGTGAACTGCAGCCAAAGCACAGCAAAGCTTGGTCAAAATAACCAGCTTAGCACAATATGGGCTAAGATCCAGTCTTCATTCCAGCACCAGAAAGCAGATCATAGTTGTGGCTTTACATTAAAAGCCAATGTATTTCTAAAATCCTTTCTGATGACCAACCCCCATTCTTTCATGCACAGAATAAGAATCCTTTTTGCTCTGTTGGCAGTCCTGACTAGCAATTCTGGGAACTGTGTTCCTAGAGACTGGAGTGAAGCAGACAATACAATAAGCCCAGGGAGAAGACTCAAAAAGAGAAGGAGGTCAAATAAGGGGGCTTTATTTCCATAAAGTCACAAAAGGTGAGAGCACCTATGGACCTTGAGCAGCACCAGATGTAGCTAGTACTTGGATGGAAGACCACCAGGAAATCCCAGATGTAGACTAAATGAGGTAGTTGAAAAAACATCCCAGAAGGAGGCAAGGGCCAGCCATTTCCATATTCATCCTCTTTCCCTCCCTCCCCCTACTGTTCCAGTGAGGCTCCCTGGCTGACTCCAACTTCTGGCTTGCTGTCAGCCCTTTAAGGTAGGCCAGGACAAGAAACAGACACAGCAAGGATTCCAGGAATGATGTTTATTGTAGTAAGGTTGAATTATAGAATTTTGAAAGTCTGTCCGAGTTTTCCTCTGTCCCATCTTATACTGAACAAAATCAAGGTGAGGTTACTTTGAGTTTCTCTCTCACCCTTCCATCTTTCTCGGGATTGTCTAATCTTTGCTGCAAGTCCTCACTTAATGGCTTGCTTGCTCACTTCTTTCCTATCCCCAAGGTCAACTCTGCTTTACAGTTGCCTTAGATTGAGAAGATAATGTTTTGTCCTCCCTGTACCAGCAGCCAGGGATAAAATGCTTGATGGAGTGGACTCCCTGTCTGAAGCTCCATATTATAGCTGTTTGATGAATTCATGTCAGTGACTGAAAATGGAGCACTTCCCAGTTGTTGGTAACTCCTGGAAGCTCTGCTGTAACCGGCCTCTGTGTCTAAAAAGCAGGGATTGGCGAAGTTCTGCTGTGCCCTTCCCCAAAGCATTGGGATAAGGAGCAAAAATAAATTTCCTTTGTGGAATAGAGACCAATCTACACAAAACTAAATATCTCTTCTCCCGGCATGATATTTTCATTTTATATAGAGCTTGCCTCTGGCAAATTCAACAATGATTCAAATTGGGTGTAAAAGCCAAAATGAACAGCTCTCCCTGCCTCTTGTTCCAAGACTGTTTTGTTTGGACTACTTGAGAAAGAAAAAAACTAATTTCAACAGTAATCCACATTTCTCTGAAACAAGTGGCTTCCACATTAGGCTCTGCTGTTGGGGGATGCACATCCCTACCAAACCCTTCTTTGCATGTTGACTATCAGGAGGCCATCATCTCCACAGTTCTCAACAATCAGTGCTTGGAAAAGACTCAGGTATATAACATAGTCAAGCCCTTCATCCAAAGCTAAGCAGTGCAAAAAAGGAAGTCCAGGTGCTGTTAAATGTATATCTGTCTCCTAGCTGAGCCTGGAAACCATAACCTTTTGATCTAATGCAATTTTAGTAGGCATTATGGCAAAATCCTGCCCAAATCTGGGTCTGGCTATCTAATAATATATCTGCATCCCTGTCAAACTGTTTTAGTTTATAACATTTATGCAGTGCAGATATAATAGCTCTTGGGGGGTGGGAAGAGATCTCCCAGATTGACTTAAAAAGTCTCAGTAAACCCTTGAGGAAATGCTGGCTTGCAGAGTCTGAAGATCAAAGGAGAACTTGTCAATCAATCAATCAATCAATCAACTTTATTGATTTAGTCTATTGACCATATCAAGTGAGAACTTGTCCAAAGTTCAATGATTCAAATTCTTGAGATAATGGATTGTATGGAGTTCTTAGATGAGTTTGTTTACTAATTATGGTATTTATTTAATACTTGATCTCATATTAAAACAAAACAAAAACACCTGGAGTATTAGCAGCACAGTTGGTGTCACCTCCAGATTAATTAGGTTTTGATTTATATGCTAATGTTATCTCTTTCCGTATATTAGATTTTATATGAAAAAGGTCAGATTCTGCAATGATGACGACGACGACATGGGCAGGAAGTTTACTGAATTGCTCAAGCTCAGATACTTTGGTCACCTAATGCGAAGAGAGGACTCTTTGGAAAAGACCCTGATGCTGGGAAAGATTGAAGGCAAAAGGAGAAGAGGACGGCAGAGGATGAGATGGCTAGATAGCAGCACTGAAGCAATGAGCATGAAACTGAGCAAACTCAGGGAGGCAGTGAAGGACAGGAAGGCCTGGCGCAATATGGTTCATGGGGTCATGAAGAGTCGGACACGACTTAACAACTGAACCACAACAACAACCCAAAAGCTCAGTTGTATGTGCACAGCCCTGCTAAAAGTCTAGTATGACTTTCAGCACTCTTTATCTGGCTTTGCACCAGTTGGTATTTATGTACCAGCAGATTGGGAAAATGGAAAGCTAAATGTAACATTGTATGCAACTTTTTGTGGACTGTTAGAATTGCTTCACAACCATTAACTCAGTAACCTTTGAGACAGTCTTACAATTGATTGCACATTGCACAGAAGATTTGTGTTGGAGATTGTTTATTTACATGATTTATTTCTAAACTTTGTTAATCCTGTGATAGCACCTCTCACAGCAACATACAATAAAAGCACTAAAAACAATCAGCTGATCAGTTAAGACAGTGCTGGAGAGATGCCTTTAACAACGCTAAGGTCATATACGTATCCTCTAGCATTGGCTTGAAAATGCCTCACTAGCATATGCTGCAGCCTTCCTTTCATCCCCAAATCAGAGCCCAGACAGCTCATTTAGGATTTATCTGAACCAATGGGGAAGTGGTATTTTTTATCTTCTGCCAACACAAGCCTTGCTATTTGCCTGATGGGTGGTGCTTTAGCAAAGTCTTTGGCAATGATGTGACCAGGAGCTGGGGTGTGCCAACCTATTAGCTCCTTTCAGCACCAGTGTATCTGCTCCCTGCTGTCCATTCTTGTATGTGCTTCTGTAGAGGCAGCCACGGGACAGAAGGAAGAGCAGCAGCAATCACCATGAAGATCACTCCCACTATTGCATGAAGTGGGAGCAGGAGTGGACACTGAGGCTTTCATGGCAGTCTTGTTTTTGATCTATGCAAGGAATGGAGGAAGTGAGGAGGAGGTGAGAGAGGAGACACAGAGGCATCCCAAGGAGGGAGGGCATGTAGCACAGAGGAGGAAGAGGAGAAGAGAGATGGAGTTGTCTTCAGCAGAATGAGACTTCCCATCCTTTCCACTGTTTCTCCTGGGAACTGTGCCCAATGCCAATCCAGTTATATTAATTACAGGGGAAAAACTAAATGTTCAGCTTTCTTTGATATTGTTATTGAGTGTTGCAAACTGCAGGTAAGGAAGTTGTGCAGGGAATCTGGGAAGGGAGATGTTCCCCCCAGAATGTTTTGGGTGGCATGATGGCATAAAGACACATTAAACATATCTGAGAAGATGCTAGAATGATATGGATGAAATGCACTTGTAAAAGCCTTGCTGGTGTAATGTAATTGTAGATGACAAAGCAGACACCTTCTATGAGCTGCATAACTAAAGCTGACAGAGGCTGCCCCTGTGCTGCTGGGAACTTGGTATAAACATTTCCCAAGCAGTAACACTCAGTACAGCTACATGGTTCCTCTTTATTCTCTAGCAATCTTGGTAGAAGCAGCAGTGATCTCAATGTGATGTTCACGGCTTCCATGACTAGATCACAGAGATAACTCCAGCTTTTAAGAACGGGCAGACGTGTAAAATGCACAATGTTATTTCTCTTACACAGTCCATGTTAATTTTACCACCCAAAGCAATCTGAAAAAGGTCTAGCACAGTGACATATTCTTGCTGTCATTTCCTTCTTTTCCACTCTGATGCTCAGGGATGAGTTGCCCAGTGAAGCTATGGATAAGAAGAAACATCTTGTTTTTTTAGCCTTATTATTCTTATTATCTATCAGAAATCTCAGCTAAATTTTGACAAAAATCTGTTTCCCTTTTGGGAAGGGAAGTCTGTAACCAAATTTAAAAATGTGATCTCACACAAATTAGAACAGCCATGTGATTGTAAAATTGCTAATTCAACGAGCAAGATTAATATCCCCATTATTTCCAAATTAACAAGACCCCAAAGGAATCTGTTCTAAAAATCATGTGGTGAAATGTTGGAAGTAAATAACATAATAGATCTATAGACCCAATCAAATTTGACTAAATGGTGATGTCAACAAAGGCTAATGAAGTTACATTGCCCATTTTCCCCAGGCCTTATTGTTCTGTAATAATGTGCCCTAATGCCTGAGTTTTAAAACAAACAATGTATTAATGAGCAGAATTGCCTGCATTAAAACATCCACCCATCTCTGAAACAAGAGATCCGTTTGCCCTTTTGAGTGGACTCCTCCTAGTCTGTGACATTTTCATATATGCTTCCTTTGTGGAACTCAAATGTGGATTGTATCTCTTCCTTGCTTCCACTTTACGTCCATAACGTACCTTATGATGCACAGTGGGACTTTGAGAATTAA
This sequence comes from Liasis olivaceus, assembly GCA_030867105.1. NCBI lineage: Eukaryota > Metazoa > Chordata > Lepidosauria > Squamata > Pythonidae > Liasis > Liasis olivaceus. The sequence goes on from CM061349.1 coordinate 80,789,616, forward strand.
TGACTGGCCTCTGGTTTCCGATTCAGCTCGTTGGGGTTTGAGCCCAGGCCTTTTCAGTCCTGATATAACTCTAGCCACTATATCAGAAGTGGGAGACCTTTTGTTCTTTGAGAGCTACACAAGTGTAGGACAGGCTCTCAGAGGCCATACAGGTTTGTGCCCATTTCTCTGCACAGTTGTCTTACACGCAAACACATACCGCCCCCCACAAAGTTCCCCTTCTATAGAAGAGGAATTCAGTTTTTGTTGCCAGTGGCAGGGGAAATGCAATGATTTTCAGTTTTTTGTTTGGAAGAAGTGGGAAATGGAAGTGTTTTGTTGATTTCTAAATGGCTATTGGAATACATTATATGTGAGCCTTCCTGAGCAAGAATAATGGTGAGAAAATAGCTGATTGAATCTCAATCAGGGGCATGAAAAACAGAGACAAAGATAATGGAAGCTCAACTCTTATCAAAAAAAGGTAATCAGAAAGGTAACTGTTGGAAATTGTAAGAATGGGCATACATCACACGGGTACTGCATCAAATACATATAATTAGCAATTTGATTGACATTTCATGCAAATTGTTACTCAGCTTCAGGAACCTGAAATATGCCATTATTAGTCATTGCAGACCAGATCTGAGATCTTGGAACACTCCCCTTCTCACCTCAGTGAGAGCTCTTGGGCATAGTGATATATAGCACGGACTGATCATCTGGATGTGGACAATTGTTGCATTTCATTCTGTTGCATTTCTCTTCTGGATTAAAAGAATCTCAGAGAAACTTTGGATATGTAATTCAATTATTAGGTAAGAAACAATGGAACAAAAGGGAATAGTCACTCTCTCACTAGGGAAGTGTTATAAAATAGGATTAAATTCTGCATACACAGCATTTCAAGGTTATACTTCTATGCCCTGTGCTTTGAGACAAGCATATGTGCTGTTCCTTAGGTATCACAGAACAAATTTTAATTAAATTTAGTGCAACATCTTGCACAGTGAAGCGTATCTCTAGAATCTTAGAATCAGAAGAGTCTTAGAGGCCATGTAATCAAATTTTGTGCTTGATGCCAGTCTGAACCTGCCAAACAGAAGACACTCCAGCCTTGGTTCTCTCTTTCTGGCCATGTATATTTTCTTTCCAGGTGTGCTATCATGACAAAATAGAAAGATAGATTATTTTTTACATGTTATCCTCCATACACCAAGATTGTTTTAAACAGCAAAACAGTCAACTGCAAAGCAGTCCAGGAACACAGATCCATATTTTTGCATGGCCTAGAAACCTTCTTGAATAATACTTGTCCACTGCTCTTTACAGCTTCCTTCTCTGCTTCAAGTGGTATTCAGCAATAGTTCCAATTTATTCCTACTTGTTCCAAAGAGTTCTGGCTGTTTTACATGGAATATCTTATTTATTTGTATATTAATGCTGGGAGCAAGCTCAGCTGAGTGATTTGCTTAACACATTTCATTTTAATTTGGTTTTCTGGGCACAGGTTCAACACACTAGCTACTGCTGGGTGCTGAAGTGGATAAAATGATGAATAGAACCCATATTTGATATCAAGCTTGAGGTACTGTATTTTATTCTCAAGGGATAATTACTGAGGGCATGAATGTAGTTCCTTCCAATTCTACAATTCAATTAACCTTGAGGTGGGGGATATACCACTCTTGAAATAGTGGAAAGGATATCACACAGAAAGTTGACTGATTTTCATAGTTGACTGTAGTCAACTATGACTGTAGTTTGTAGGCCAGCCACAAGTATGTTTCAGTGAACAGCTAGACTAAGCCACAATCACTCCAGGGACAGCAGAATAACCAACAATCGGGCCACAACTTTCTTTGTGCACTAACATTTAGTTCATATTGCATGTGCCTAAAAAGATAACCAGGGTTGGATCTAGTGGGTACTTGGATGGAAAATGACTTGTCAGTCTAAGGATTGTAGGCTACCTGGGGCGGGGGGCGGGGAGGCTCGGAAAAAAACTCCTGGAAGGAAGAAGTGGATGGAAATGACTTCTCTATTGCTGCCAAGAAAACTACACGAAGGTATCCAGGAGTCAAGTTCGACTGGACCGAGTCTTTACCTTTCTCTGTAGTAGAAAATGGTGTTGCTATATCACTTTGATTCCACAAAGGGGCGCTGTAGCTCCGTGCAGCTTCCCAGCGGCTTACTGGAGATTTTCCTTGGTCCGGATTCGCTACCCCGGTTTCATGTAAAAGATCGGAACAAGCACGCTTCCCCTTCCCCTTCTGCATCCGCTCCAAAAAGGGATCGCTGCCACTCTTCGTGCAGTAGCTCTTTTTCTCAGGCTCGTCGCCTTTCATTACACCCCTTTTTTCGTCCGTACAGCGCCACCCTAATCATATTTACAAGACTCGGCAATAAGCCACAGTTAGGACGCGTTTGTTAGCTTTCCAGATGCCACCAAACTTTTTACTGCTTTTATTGGCAGCAGGAATGCGTTTTAAGATCCGAGTCCTCAGAATAGCCACTTTCTTTTCCTCCCGGGAAAAATACTGCGAGTCCCTTCCCCCAGATTCTGGCGCTGACACGCGCAACCGTTGCAACTCTGCCGCAAACTCCCCACTTCCCCTTGATCAGCTCGCGCTTCAGTCCCGGGTCCCGACTTGAAAGGGGCTCTTCAGGCCCCGCAGCGCGCGCGGCGCCAGCGCGATTGGCCGCCGTGCGGGCACGTGCGCGCCCGGAGGGTTGGGCTGGTTGGCTGGCCGGTTGCTAAGGCAACCGGGAAGAGCGGAGAGCAGCCTCAGCCCAGGAAGACCCCCGCCTCCTCGTATAGCTGGGATTCAAGGACGGTGTCCCTCCGCGACCCAGGGGTTATGGAGAGCCCTGGGGTGCTGGAGGCGCAGCGGCAGGTCAAATCGGGACTGGCTGCAGCTCTGGAAGGACGCGCGCCTGGAGGGACAGGTAAGACGCCGCTTGTAGCGCGAGCTACGGAGTAGGTGCTGCTTCCCGGCTTTTGCAGAAGAATGCGGAAAGTTTTGTAGCCTTTGCTCGCGAGCAAGGAGGGAAGATTGCCGGCGTGACCGCGGTCCTTATGCACGGTTCATCGGCAGTCCGGGAGCGCAAGGAAAGAGTTGACGGAGGACCTGCTCCGTTGGTCTCCTGGGCGCCCCATCCCACTGGCAGATAAGGCATTTTGCTACGAAGGGGCTGGAGGGGGATGCGGCTTTTTCTCAGCGGCGAAGGGTGGAGGGCAAAGGGCGCGGAAGCTGAAGCTGAAGCAGCCCCAAGTGCCCAAAAGGGCCCCGGCTGCTTCCAGTCGTGCGCTCAGGGAAGGCGGTAGAAGAGGAGAGGAGGAGGAGGAGGAGGAGGCGGGCGGAGAGGCAGACGCCGCTCCCCGCTCCCGGCTGCCAGCTTCTCCTCAGCTGGGGCTGCTGCTGCTCCCTGCGTGAAAAGGGCAACAACAGCCGCCTCGCCTGGGAGGACGAGCTGAGGGGGGCTTCCAAAGGAAGCTCGCCGGCCAGCCAAGCAGTCGGCAGCATTGGCGAGATAGACGGTGCGGGCGGCCGCTCGGGAGGTGTCGGAGGCTTCAAACCAGAAGAAGCGCGACAGCGGCCGCGGCAGCAGCAGCGATTGCAGAGGCATCCCGCTTCATCTTCTCATCCCTGCCCTCCACGATTTGGGTGGCGTTTCTTCGTTTTGTTTTTTAACCGTAACTGTCAGTTTTTGCCTTCCAGTCAAAGGTGAAGGGAGAACGGCCTCGTTGACACAAGAGGTAAATGAGTTCTGATGGAAACACCGGTTCTGCTAGAAAATGAGATTTGCATAGCTCCTGAATCCATTCATGCCTTCTTTTTCAAACTTTGGTTGCCAGTTTTGAATTTGCAAAGAGAACACCCAAGCATTTAAACAGATACTTGATCCTGTAATTAAGACAGAATTTGTATTGTAGCACAATGAGAAGGCATGAATACATTTTCTGAATGTATTCTGCTAAATAATGGTTCTCAGGCAAAATTGCTGGTGAGCAGGAAATAAACAGTAGTCTTTCAGTGTGTTGTGGACTTACTTCTTAGTGCCTGCGGGTTCCTGGGATCCTTGTAAGGAACATTGGTTGAATGGGAACTCAATCTGATCCATCCAGGTCCTTATGTTCTAAAATTCTTAACTTAGCAAGAGGACATATTCAGGAGCAGCTAACCCAGGTTGGTTTTATATTTCACCTGTCAAGAAATCTTGTATGTGTGCTTGCTTCCTACTGTAAAAATACATTAGTAACCACAAGGATTCTGGGGTGTTGGTGGTGGAGATGGAATAGATCACCCAAGACTGAAATCAATCCACTCCTGTTTTAAGACATTCATGCTTAAAAGAAAGAGTGTCTTCTTCCACCCCCCATTTTCTTGCTGGGGGTTGTATTTCATGATAAACTGTGAAATCTACATCTTTTTTTGAACACAGTTTATGTTGGAATGATGTGCATTTTATTTCTTTGTCTAGTCTATCTGAGCATTAGAATTAGAATTCTGGTCAGAAATAGTTTGGAAGGTAATTTCTCTGGCTGGTTTCATGCTTCAGGGGACGTCTGTATTAGTGGATTGTTAAGATTCTAGGCCTAGAGCCAGAAAGTGAGACCTTGTGTGCAGCCTTCTGTATGCAGGAAAAGGTGCTGTTCGGCATGGATGTAATAAGCAGTGTTTGCCAGTATAACTGCTGGTTCTTGCCCCTGTGAAAATCTAATTGCATGCTTAACTTCGATAAGTGTCTCTATACCTGGGTTATGATATTATCAGCCAAGGAGTGACTAGAGAGCTGCCTCAGTGTTGCTTTGTACCACCTATACATTAGTGGGGTCTTCAGTGTTCAGCTCCATGGAAGGACAGAATATGAGTCTAAGCAAAATTACCTGGCGTTGGTAGGAATTACTTGTGGTGTACTACATGAATACATTCAGCCCCCGAAATAAGGATGGTGCAGTCATATTGTAACGGTGGAGTTTCTATCCATCTTGTTCAGTGTATAGATAATTTATATTTAGCCTTTAGATGTTTGCAGGATTTTTCTAACCTTAAGGTTTTCATATACAGGCCACATGAAAAGCACATTTAGAGTGAACATGACACAGTATAGCAGATTGAGTATCATATTTAATCTGGGAAACATGGTTTGAAATCCTGATTTATCCTTCGAGTCCAGTTTTTGATTTTGGGATGATTGTTTTTTCTCATTGCTCCACAAGTTTGATTATCCCATATGGATAAAATAGAAGGAAACCATTGGATCTTCACAAATATGATTATATTTTAGCTGATGATAATATAAAAATCTAACACTAGTTCATTGAGATGTGGCATTACACTTTTGTGTTATGACAGAAGAAGAAAGTTTTGTTTGAAAATCAGAATTTTCTTGTCACCTTATTGGTAATAAAAGTCTTAACGGAGTTTTTGCAACTGTGCTCATTTCTTTGCCGCACAAGGATATAAGCAGAGCCTTGAAGCTTGTCTGTGGACTCCCATTTCTGCTCATGCATGTCCTGAGATTAATCTGTAGGGGTGTTGATGTGGTCAGAAAACTGAAAACTGTAATACAAAGAGACTCCAAGGGAGAAAGAAAGAAGGACTGTGCTTTTTCTGCTTCAGAGGTTTGTTCACATTGTCCTTATTTGCACTTGGTTATGTCATGCTGTTGCAACAGGGGATAACTTGATGTGACTGATGCAGTCTCATGTGCCGCATTGTAGTGAGGTCATGGCAGATTGTGGGAGATTGTAGAAAATTTGCAAAAATTAGCTTATGCCGATATGATATTCTGCTGCGTTAATTTCATGTACTTCCATCTTTCGACATAGATATCTCAGTGAGTTAAACTGCATTGCACGGTTTATTATTATTATTTGGTGCAGAAAGCAACAGTGTAATCATGGCATTTCAATGGTAATGAGTAAAGTTGCCTTGATTGTCTTGGTAGTTCTTGTTCCATTTCTGATATGATATATTAGCTGATCAGTGTAACGGTGGAGTTTCTATCAATCTTGTTCAGTGTATAGATAATTTATATTTAACCTTTAGATGTTTGCAGGATTTGTGCCCCAATCGTATGCCTTTGTAGATGTCATTACCAATGACAGCTTTATACTAGTTGAAGTGCTTGTATGAACAACAAAAGGCAAAGATCAGGTTCTAACCTGTATCAGTTCTCCCCTACTTTAGCCCTCTGTATCATATACTTGGGTACAGTTTGGCTGCATATCACTCATGGGTGCCAAGGATCCCATGATATCCTCAAATTATGTCTGTGGAATACCTAAATTAAATTTTTAAATGTACATTTTTAAACATTAAAAATGATCTAAACCAGCAGCAGATATTACATTGATTTGCTAATATCAAATCTTATGAGATGTTGTCATTCTCATAGAACATTCTGCAAAATCTCAGGGTGAGATTGTTGACCTCTGGCAAGGGCTGGCTGTCTCGCGATACTTTAAAAAGTACAAAAGTATTTTTTATTTTTTTGCATCTGTCCACACCTTTACATGAGATTGCGTGTGGGCATCTGCACTTAAAAAGATCACTAATTCCTGTCCTATGTAGATGTTAGGATTGTGAAAACCGAAAAAGTGTGATTTAGGATGATGGAAGCAAAATTGTTAAACAAGGTAACTTTCTGGGCATGCTTAGCCCAGTTTATTTTCAGTGCCAGCCCTGGAACTCACATACCTTTCACACAGAAATTGCATCTGCTTCCACATATGTTCTTGTTTTCAGCAGTCTAATTTAACCCTAACCCTAACTTCTTGTTTTATTTATTGTCAGACCATTATACCATACTGAAAGGTCTCATGGCTGATCCTAATCAATCTTGTCCCTGGCATAAAACCAGAATGTTCCTTTAAATCAAACTGGCAAGTTTTTAGTAAGCTGCATGGAGATGTAAATTGACAAAAATTGGATGACTCACTTTGCACAAGTGGAAGTAGTTTCCATCAGTGGAAAACCACTCTTGAATGTCGTTTACTGTTGGAGCTAGATGCAGTGTTCACTATTTGCCATGTGATGAATTTTTTCTGTAATATTTAGGTAGGTTTACTAAGGTTGTAAAATCAACACGTTGCATGTTCCTTCTGTTTTAAAACTTTAGCTTCCAAGAGGGGGAAAAACATGTGGCTTAACATTATAGGCTTGAGGAAAAAAATTGCCATGGGCTTGCCATGGGACAGCTTTTTGCCAAGCGGACTGTCTGGCTTCACCATGAGGTTACTTAGATTTATAAAGACTGAACAGACCACACAAAATGAATGTGCTACACATAACAAAGAACAGTTCCTTCAAAACAGAGGATGAAAATGGTAAGTTACCCCTTTGTGGCTGTGCTCACACAAAACACTCAATGAAGTTACTGAATTTGGCAATTCAGTGTTCACACAAGATGCCAAACCATAAAAAAAGAAAATCTAACAAGGATTGTCACTAGCCAAAGTTAGCATTGCTGTGGAAATGCATCTGCCCATTCTTTATCTGGCCTGGTGAAGTATGCTGCAGTACTTGGAGTGAAAAGAAATGCTGTTGTGTGGAAGAAAAGGAAACTGCTATTCTGCTATTTTTTACTTGAATCTCCTTTTGCAGAATTCCGTTGGGCAGCCAATTTCCCAGTTTTCGTGTTCAAGGAAAATTACAGATTAGACAGCAAGCTATAGTCACCTAAATTGTACAAAATAATTTTCAGATATTATTTTTGAGATCGCACATTACCATACCTTGCTGAGACTCTACAGATAGGAGATAATAATAAAATAACAGTAATAGTTTTTTATTGAATATTATTAATAGTATTGGGGAAAGAGATTAAAGACCTATCTTTTATATGCTGATTATCCCCTCCAAAAACTTGCTATAATATTTCAAATACACAGAACTGTGAAGTCTCATGATACACAGGTATATCCTCATTTTTTTCCATTTTTTGACAGAGTTAAATATTGCTGAGTAATTACAGTTATGTTTCTCAGCTGTGGAGAATATGATTTGACAAAGATATGATAGTTAAGAAAAATCATCCAAATTAATTTGGCATGTGCCATTCAAAGTAAGCAAATGACATACAAATAGGGCAAAAAATCCTCGCTTTCCATATGTACTCTGATAGGAGCTGAACTACAGGTGACAAGCCAAGAAAAGTATCTAGGGATAATGAATAGATTAGTAAAAATACTGACAAAAGTAGCTATACAAATGGCACACTTCAGAAAGAATATTAAAGAGCTAAAGATACAACAAAAGGATAGCAAGAATGGACAAAGAATATTTCAGTTTTGAGGGGTTTTTAACTTAGGAAAAAGGCAATTTAGGGATCATGTGATAGATGTTTATGAAACTGTACATGATGAGAAGAAATTTGGGTATCAGTGTACCTTGTTTTATAGAAGACAGTGCTTTATTTCAAAGGTTCTCAAAGGGGACAGTCTTCTGTTAATGTAGAGAACATGACCTTGGAGAAACTATGCAGAAACAGTTACAACATGTACAAAAATACTGTATACATTAAGCCTGGGAAACAAAGAAAAAATTAGGAAAAAACTCAGACTGGCTCTGCCTTATTTCCCTAGGGTCTGAGAGGGAGGGAAGGGAGAACCAGTTTACTCTAGTGGTTAAGGCTCCAGGCTAGAAACCAGGAGACGGTGAGTTCTAGTCCCACCTTAGACATGAAAGCCGGCTGGGTGACTTTGGGCCAGTCACTCTCTCTCAGCCCAGCTCACCTCACAGGGTTGTTGTTGTGGGGAAAATAGGAGGAGGAAGGAGTATTAGGTATGTTCGCCACCTTGAGTTATTTATAAAAATAATAAAGGTGGAATAAAAAAATCTAAAAACAAATGCAGTCAGGCTTTCAAGAATCTGTTACTGTAGCCTATGGTAATCAATATAGTACCAGTCAGACTTGTGAAGACAGTTGCCTGGTCTGGCCTACCTTGCAGGGCTGACAGTTTAAGGGCTCCCTAGCCTCCAAACAGTTTAAAAAATGAAAAAGAGAGCAGTTAGTTCCTAGACAGTAGATTAGGCTAGCAGACAGTTCTTTCTCATGATGGTGAGATGTGTTATATTTCTATTTAAATACAGTTAATTATTATTAAATCACATTATATAAATAATGTGCAGAATTTTTCTTTTTTTGACTAGATGCATATGGCAAAATTTATATGAACCTAATTATATTTGTTTTCTTTGTTCTTACTACAGGCTCTGAGATAGCCTTAAATCTCCAGATGCTATCAGACAATAGTTGCCAGCGTTCCAGCTGGCACAGCCAGTGTTAGAGATGAAAGAAGTTGGAATCAAACAATTTCTTGGGATCCAAAGTCAGAAAAAGTTGCTTTAGATCATATCACTCTGTTACTTATAGTAATATTAAGTACCAGTAACTGCTGCAGGATTTATGATAGCCTGTTTTAAATGTTCCATAAGTATGGCAATTGATAACAATAGAAAAGTTCATTGTCGTAACACATCATTAAAGAACTATGCATTGGTAATATTTGCTATGTTTAGAGAAGTGTCATGTACAAAGTGCTTGGATCAAATCTCATCTTATTTGCTCTTTCAAAACAAAGATCATTTATCACACTGATCAAGTATATCTTTCCCTCTCTTTTAGGCCTTTCTATGTGTGGAAGAAGAAGAAGCTGATGACACCATTGCATGGATTATTTTACATAATTTACACTTCCTAGATTCGCAAAAAGCAATTATCGTTGTGAAGTATTTACACTGATTTATGGGCGGAAGGAAGCCTAGGAAAGGGATGCTGATGATATCAACACAGTGGATTAAACACACATTTGCACCTTTATTGACATATAATTTATCCATGCCAGGAATGCAGTGAGCAGAATGCTGCTGGAGCAATGAGGAAGATGCTACTGGAGCAATGATGTGGTACAAGCTATTAGATATGGATTCAGTCTGGCCATTCCCCTATAAGGCACATCAATGGAATTCTACATCTGAGCTAAAATAGGGGATAACAACATGTACAATGTCTGTCTGTTGAGACAATTAGAAGAGATGGCACAGCAGAGTTCTGAAAGGATTATAAAAAACAAGGAAGAGAATTGAAGGGTTTTTTTTTAAATTTCCCATTAATATTTTCTTACTTATACTGTGGATTTTGAGGAAAAGGGCTTCAGGAGACCCAAGGAATTTTATTACTGGGAAATGGAATCTGGATTGGAATCTAGCCAGCATAAAAAAAAAAAGCCCGTGACCCATGGACTGGAAGATCAAAAAAGAGTAAGTGACCTAGACGTTATCAGTGTTATTTGGTGTTTCAGCTTAAGCTTCACCCCAAGCTAAATTTGAGATGTTTGAATTCCACTTGCAATTTCTGTATCAGTTGCAGATTTTCAGTGTAATAGTTGGTGGTAGGTGAGTTTCCTTGGATTGAACTCACATGTTGTTTAAATGGTCTAGTACTTTGTGGTAAGGGAGGAATATAGAAATGGAAGCCACCTAGGTATTTATGAAAGGGACAGGAAGAATGAGTAATACAGTAAGTCTGTGGCCACATGGTGACACCAATAAAGAAGATAAATATTAAGCTCATGGATTGTTTGGCTTGCTGAAAGGTTTTGAATATGAAAGACTTTGTGTAATTGTTAAGAACTTGATTTAATAGCTGTGCATGTTTACTGACAATAAAATCATGTATTCATTGGATTTACTCCCAAGAAAATGTAGGTAAGATGACACCCAGAAGGAAAACTTTTGGATTTGACAATTGACTTGAAATACATTTCTCAGCGTCTTAAACGTTAGAAATACATATGGAAAAAGGATTGCTTAAATGCATGCAAGATCTTCTACTTAATGAAAATGACACATGACTGCTGGTATCTTAACACTGCCTTGCTTTGTATATGGATATATATTGGTATTCATTACTCATATTGGAAAGTAGTGATTGGACAGTTGAATTAAAGCTTCTATTTCTGCCATGAGTCAAGCAAATTGTAAAGTGTGGTATGTCATAGCTATAGAAATCAATGGGGATTAGTTGTCAGTAGACAATATAATGTATTCTGGTTCCAGGGGAGGGCTCTCTTTCAGTATGGCTTATACAGATAGCTTTATAAAAAAAAATTGAGATATGTGAACAATAAATTTGTCATTTACCCTGATTTACTCTACCATTTCATATATAATCAGCTGATTAGAGAAATAGTGGCGAAAAAAGGATGATGGGTGTTTCATTTCCTTTTGCTAAGTCTCTTGACAAAACATAAAGTTAATTTTTCTTCGGAAATAAAACCAGCTTTTTTGAAACAAAATGCAGCTTTTTTCTCTTCCTTAGGGAGCTACCCCATAGAATTTCTCTGTGCTTTTTAATGCACCATGTTAACTATATCAGCTGAAGCTGACAAGACCCTTCTCCGATTTTCACAGCCCTGTTCAGAGGTGGAAATAATGATCAATAGACAGTGAAAGAGAATCCCTCCTATTGACTTAATTTCCAAGAAGCCTTTAATATATTTTTAAGCCTTCTCTACACAAGGCTTTGTGATATAGGAGAGAAAAATGGGTGTCCTTGACAACATTGACACCAAGATTCTACTGAGCAGGTTTACCAATATTAATATGCAGTTTTGACTGCAGCGCTGATACGCCCAAAAGCCTCTCCGTCTCCCATCTGCTCTTGGCTCTGGGTGTTTGGTGCACATGTAAAATGGGGCCTCTGAAAGTATAATATAACCCCAAGTGAGGCTCAGTGGCAGCTGGGATAACATCAATTGGTCATGCTTAGCTGACATTCATTTTAACTTGAACTCTAGCCGTCATGCAGATTATTAAATTTATAATGATATATGTAAGATCCATTTTAATGACTCTTCACGCTTGGGTGATGTCTTTCTTTCTTACTTATGTTTGCAAAACAACACTTAATAGAGTATTAGGTTTCCTTTCCCACTGAACCTTTCAGTTTTTTTGTTTTTTTTTTAAGTTGTGGGTAGGAAAATTTGGTGAAACAGATTTAGGCTTGGGGAAGGAAAGGAAATTGGGCTGTTTATTCTTTTGCTAAACACAGAGCGCCTTCCTGACTCTCTGGGAAATGTGCAGCAGGAGGGGCTGTGTATGTGGCTGCTGTCTAACATTAATAATTAATTTTTGGAAGCGATTTTGTTGATTTGAAATAAACTGGATTCCTGTACGAATCAGTGACAGGGAACTGTGACATGAAATTGCCTTGTATTTTTTTCTTGTAAGAAAATGACCTGGTTAGGTGCCTGAAAGGTTTCATGCTCACGTATCTTGAAAGCATGAGAATGCAACAATCATGTGCACAAGCTTGCCATTGTTTCTTTTATGTAAGTGACCTTACCTGTTCCAACGTTGGAACTAAATGAGAAATACTGCCTTTTGCATGGATTTTCAGCACAACCTTTAATTTGATTTTTAGGATTAGATTTTGTGGACATTGACTTAGTAGCTATCTTTTTCATTTTTTCAGATTGATACTGAGGGGATCTTGCCTTATTTTCTTGTAATAGATAGTGCTCCATAAAGCTGAGAAACTGGGGTCTGTTCCTGTTCTCCCCAACTCAAATAATGGAGGTGGTTGCAAAGAGGCTTTTGATTGATTGATTGATTGATTGATTAGATTCTGGCAGTATTGAAATGGCTTTGACATAATCATCTCAGAATTACACTGGATTTATCCACCCCATTTTAAGGCCTTTCATGTAAATTGCATGGCTAAATCCTAGATGATTCTTATTTTTAAAGTTTCACTTGAATAAGCTTTACGAACCCTGTGAGTTTATTTGCTAAAACCAAGGGATGTTATTTATTCAACTTATTATTGTGTTTCTATCTCATCTTTTCTTTGGGTGCTCTGGGAGGTAGTTTTATAGGCAAAGCAAGAACATTTTGATGCTGTCACGTGCTATCATTGTAGCCAGTGCATTGCACAAGAAATTCTGGTGGCATTCAATACTTCTTGGAAGATTCCTGGGTTTGTTGGTTGCTGTTTTTAACCACTCTCTTCCTTGGTTGGTGAATTAAGAGCTGATACTTTAATCTACCTCATTGTGAACCATGTAAAATATGCTGTAGAGTGAAGCCTAGTATTGTTCTTAGTTCAGCAAGATCTATTTAACCACTGCATATGGGGGCAAAGGAAATTTTCTGTGATTGATTTATCTTGGATTCATTTTTTCCTTGCTAACTTTCTCATTTAGATTTTCGAAGACATGCATGGGTTGAATATGGTGTCAGAGGATAAACAAAGTTCTAAAGTACAAACATATTTCATTTTGTTTTTAATAAATACTTATTGATTAATGTCTGAGTGAGCTGGTATTCTAGATGTGAGAATAAATTGATTCTGAAGTTTTTATGTTTTGTGTTCTGTTGTTAGTTTTGTTGAACTAATATTCACCATCTGAGGAACAGCCCCTACTCCCATTTTATTTTAATAGTAGCTTTAGGGAATTTAAAATTTGAAGACTTCACCTCTCCTGTTCACCTTTTTCCTTTCTCCAGCTTTTTATTGACCACTTATGCGTCATAATGGAAGACAAACAAATACATCATTAGTTTAAAGGTATTAAAAGCTATTTCAGAATGTTTTCATGAGACTATAAATGTAGTGCATAAGGGCTTTTCATTCTTAATATACAGAAGAGAGTTTAAAAAAAAAATTTGGTGTGTTTTCTGTGTATTTTTCCTCTTGAGAAGTTACTTTTGTTGGATAATGGAAATGCATTACCACTATCTAACCGTTGATCAGAAGCCAATTTCATGAGAATAAATGGTCTGATGGATACCAATTAGCACTTATTTCTTAGAGCTTGTGTTACTTAGGCTGTGGGAGGTTGGTTGAGTGAATGGTGCAAGACCATTGGTTGAACAAATCTGGCCACCAGCAGCCTTTATTATTAAATATGTCATAGATTCTGCAATTTTTGCTTCATCTTTTACACATGCCCGCCCATTTCACAGTACTCATTTTCCCATGATTGGAGCTATATGTGCTCCACTAGCATTAGCAGTGCTGTCCAGAGATCACAGATATTAATTATTTGAGCATGTCATCTGCTCATATTGTCTCTGAAATAAACAGTTGTGATCAGGAACATGCTGTGATAAAATAAATGAAATATTTTCTATTGTATTGAGGCATGCCATAGATTCATTTTGAATTGTCCTTGAGATCTTAACACTTCTAAATTCTAAATTGTGCTTTGTATGCAAAAACTAAATCAATTATGAAATATATGTGCTATTAGCCTGTTGTGATCAGAATACTCTTGTTATGAGCTGTTCCAATACTCTACTACCAAACTGTTGCGGAAACAGGATGAATTAAATATGTTGAAATAATAAGTCTTGCTTAAGGTTTATATCAGTGTGACGCTGATGAAGATTTGCAGATTTACTTGCATGTAAAGACTTTTCCTATTCAAATGACATAAGGGTGAGCGTGTATGTTTGGATGTGTGTGAGAGAAAAAAAGAGACAGAAGATTAATCTTTGATTAATTTAAACTCAAAGGGAATTTTGACAGTTTAATAATGCTTTTTTGTCATAACGATCTGTATCATAGGCGGAACTTTTATATTTGGGATCACCTCTTTTTTTTTCTTTTCTTCAAGGCTCAGACTTCACAATCCTGCTCTAGAGTTAATAAGCTGCTGTACAAAAGGTTGCTTTCATGTGTAGAGATGAACTCTTACTACGAATTCTGTGAGCAAGCTTGTGCCTCTTATTGTAATAGAGAAGGGAAGTCATTATTCCCAAATCATTTATTTCTTTTTCAAGAGCTAATATCAAGAACATAATAATGGATGGTAGTGAACAATAATTAACGTTTTAGTTCCTTTGTTTTTGTGCTCTCTTCCTTTTTATTTGAAAAGTTTTTTTTTTTAATTAATCAAAATCTCATGCCTTTAAGTCACTCCTACAGCTGTTACCTGCATTGTATGTAGTGGACTGGGGAGCTATTGCCATAACTATGGCTATAGTGATGGCTTTTAAAGGGAACACTTCTCTTACATTAACCCTGTCATGACATTTTGACCTATATTGGCCTTCCTTAATTTGATTCCCTCCAAATGTATTGAAAACACAACTCTCAGGAATTCTATTTAAGCTAAAATTGGGATTGGGAACTAGATTCTCAGTTAATATGGGAAGTACCCAGAATGGAGAAGATTGACTTTGAATCTCTCGTTCCTTTCTTTCCTCATCCAAGGGTGATTGCCTGGTTGCATGTAGAAAGACATTCATCAAGTTACTCCATATTCCCATTTGCAGAAGGAAATTGTTGCAAATGCTGGGGTCCCAAATCTGTTATTGACTTGATGGCACATAATCAATCAGTTGTTGTTACTGTTGCCCTGAGAAGAACTGAAGGTTGCAAACTCAGGGTTATCTAAATGCTCTTCTTTTTCTGGATTTCTGACAGTTTGCCCATTGAGCTGGATAAAGTACGGAGTCCAGCTGTTGCTTTAGCTGTTAATGCATGTATGAAAAATATTTCATTCTTTATGTGATATCTCTGACTATGGGATGTTGGTTTTATAATTGCAGATTTAATTAGCTTCTGTAGTTCGCTTTTAGTTATTCAGCCTGTTCCTGGCTGATGGCATTAATGAGAATTGTTCATCATTCCCCTTTTCTTGTAGGGTGTTTCAGGGTTCCATTACGCCCTGGCTCCTATTCATTGCACTGAAGAAATGCAGCTCTTTAATTCTGTGCCCTTTGAGTCTTATCTAAGGAGGAATATATCTGGTTATATACAATATGTACATGATAAATATGTGAGGTAGAGACATGAGGAAATGCTATGAAAATATTTGTCCATTCTGTCCTGGTTGTGAAGCTGTGATCTTGTTTCTTTTCTTTCTCTCTCTCTTGAAGATTGACACTGTGATATAAGAACTGACAGAATGGGGAAGCCTAGTGGTCCATCTGGTTTAGCATCCTGCCTGTGGCAATGATCAATATCTGATGGTTAGGAAAAAAAGCAGATCTCATCCTTTCTTCTCTAAGAGCATGTGTTAATAAGCTATGTCAATCACACAGTGCCGACTAGGGGAAAACAGTAATTTCCTTTATTCTCTTACTCTGGAGCATGAGAGGGTGTTCTTATTTTAGACTGAATAGCTAAAAATAATAGTGGCCGTAACGTTATCTGTTCATTATCTTTAGCACTGTTGTACAGTTTTAAAGGATTTTATCAAATGCAGGAAATTCTGTGTGTAAGCTGGCCTGTGCATACAGTTCAGCTTTCCCTGGTAGTTTTTGTTGGTTGCTCAAAATACATTTTAGCAATCATGGGAAAGGTTTGCTGTTAGAATCTGAGTTGTATGTTTGTGTGCAGCTACCTAAACATTCACTTTTCAGACACAACATAGCAATCAAACCAAGCCCAAATTATTACATGAAATCTTATTACTCCTTGGAAGCAAACACTTAAACCTCATGTCTATAATTTCATGGCTCCCATTATGCAGGTGACATTCTGTAGTACTGAACTCTGGTGCTCTTTTGGCTTGTATGATACTCAACAGTCATTCTTGGCTTATTTGCAGTCAGAATTGGCACCTGCATTTAGTAAAACTCTCCCCTTGGAAAAAAAAAAATCCCACCTTATTCCTTTTCCAGGTGATTAATTTTGCCTGCTCTATATATTCCTCACCCCCAGTGTAGATTTTAAACTCAGATAGATTCCATGACTAGGACCCAGAAAGCCTTAAGATATTCCTTTGCATGCATCATATATCTGTCAGTTTCACCTCCTAACTACAAACTTTCACATCACATTAGAAACTGCTTCTGAGAATCTCCTAAACTTTGGGAACAGCTTCTAGAAGATGTGGGGAGCTATGTTGGTGGGAGAAAAATCCTGCTCTTTACGTAGAATATCATGGACAGCCCCATTAAAAAAAAAATGCAGTCCAGTGCATTCTCATCTACAGTACACATGATCCCTTCTTCTTTATATTTCTTGGATGTGCAGCTTGGATGTGTGTGTGTGTGTGTGTGTGTGTTTGATGGTACATTTTATTTAGCTTCAGAGATATTTACTTCCTACCCAAACAGCAGTATTGCCTTGGAGCAAGATAACCCCTGGCCATTTGCTTATGGTCTCCCTGTGGAACTAACACTGTCAGTAAAGTAGAAGGCTTTGGGTCAAGCTGACTCCTGGTGACTTCATGTACACAGAGTCACTTTGTGTTGGTCAGCCTAGAAATGTGACAAACAAACAAGCAAAATATTGTCCTAGCAACAGTGCAGCAGTGGTTTTGCCACTGTCTTCTTTCAGGCTGTTTTCTTGACTTGCTAGTCTACCTGAAATAGTAAGCACATCTACCCCTGCTTAGCTTCTTTGAAGATCAGCCACAGTCAACTAGGTGCTGCCATCCGAACTGAGCCTCCTTGGTAGTTTGATACAAATGTTTGAGGTATGTGTGAATGGATCAACCGTACTGGAATGGCTGTATGATGCAGTTTGGACACAGCTATTGGTGCTCAGAGTCACCATAGTCACTGAGAGGAAGCCTTTAAATGAAGAAAGCAGCAACCAAATTAAATGCAACTATTATTTCCCTTTAAATGTTTTTTTGTTTTCCTTATTACCCTGTCTCTCAATTTTTTCGCATGGCCCAAATGTTTATCTCAGATGTTAGACATCAAAATTCATTAGTGCAGTGATTTCCTTTAGCACTTTTTAGCGAATAAGTCATTATTATGCAAATGGGTGGTGTTTAGCTTCAGGCCAATTTTCATATGGTCTAACATAGCAGATTATAGTGTTACATCCTTCAGAACCTCTATGGCAGGAACCTTTCCTACAGTGTCATGGTGCAGATTGTCAGAAGGACTGTTCCTTGAAATCTGGGTAAAGCCCACTAAGATCTCTCCACCTGTTTTGATAATCATGCTGTGAGATCAGGGCAAAGTCACTCAATTGTTCAGCCATCCTGCATGGATCCTCTTAATTTGGGGCTTTGTTAAAAGCAGAGGTTCAAAGTGAGTCTGCATGCATAGAAGGTTTCTGTTTTTGCTTGATATTTATTTTCTTCTGGTTTATTTTTGAGCAACTTCTACTGTTTGTTAGAGGATTTTGCATATCTTCTTTCTTCCTGTTCTTGTTCTTATGACTGCATATTTAAGTTACTTGCCAAAGTAGCTAACATAAGGGTCATTTTTCTTATTTAAAATTAACCTATATCTCACAGCCCAGTCTCATATGTACAGGCCATGTTCTTCAGACTCTTACCATAAAATCATAATAATGCATGTCAGTAGCACTTCATTGTCCTAGTACAAATTGCATGGCTGTCCCAGTGAAATACAACACTGTCTTTTGTACACATGGACAATATATGAATGGGGACATTTGGGTAGATTGCAACAACTCCAGTGCAGGAAACAACAATAAGCAAAATAGGTTATGGCATCACGCAGAACACTCTTTGGTATTTTTACTTGGAAGGAAATCACACAGATATCAGTGAAGATGTTCCCAGGTTAATGTGCATAAGATTGTCATTGTAGCTTAACTGTTGTGATATAATTATTCATATGCTGTAAGATCCTTCTTTGATTTCCCATTGAACAAATTTTTATTTGGTTTTCTGTCATATAGAGTTTTATTTGGTTTTTGATAGTTAATATTTGGCTTACTGATTATAAATGTCCTGTTGGTATTTTGGGGGATAAACATAGTTATGCTCATAATCTCCTAAATTGATCCTTCCTTCCTTCCTTCCTTCCTTCCTTCCTTCCTTCCTTCCTTCCTTCCTTCCTTCCTTCCTTCCTTCCTTCCTTCCTTCCTTCTGCTTCACTTAGATAAATTGGATCATTTAGGGATGATTCTTACTTGTCCTTTCAATAAATGACTCAGATAATTTAGCAGCTGAACTAGAACTGAATGTGATTTGTTCATCTGCCTGTTATTTGTCATGAAGAAAAATCCTTCCAAATTGACTGAAGGCCCCATGTCAGTTTGGAAACCAGCACTGAGTGGAGTGCCACAAGGGTCTGTCTTGGGCCCCTTGCTGTTCAATATTTTTATTAATGACTTGGGTGAAAGGGGTGAGGGGAAGATTATCAGATTTGCAGATGACACAAAACTAGCAGCTAACACCTTATTACTTTTTATATAATGTTATTAAAAGTTTTTTAAAAAGAAGATAAAAACTAATAGAAACTAATATAAAGTAGGAAAAAAGAGAAAGAAATCAAAGAGAAAGCTAGAAGTGCAAGAAAGAAAGAAAAATTAAAAGAAAAATAGAAAAGAAAGAAAAAGGATACAAGGAAGTGGTTTCTGAACTTCTTTACAGCAGTTATAATTACAATTATAAATTTAACTCTTTCTCTAAAGTTGTATCATGACTCTCTTCTTTTTATAATTTATCTTGTCTAACTAACACCTTATAAGAGAAAAGAAAGATTAAAAAATATCTAGACAGACTTGAATAGTAGGCCAAAATAGGCTGAAATTTAACAAGAAATAAATTCCTGCATTTGGAGAGAAAAGAAAATAATAAAAACCTCAAATATAGGATGGGGAGATCCTGCTGGACAATAGTACATGTGAAAAGGATCTGGGTAGTCTAGAAGATAACAGGTTTGGGGGGGGTTCCTCTTTTTTCAATTATAATGTGATTCTTATGTATCTTAGTTTTACGTGTTTCCCACCCCTTGAATGGAGATGACTCCTGCATGCTGCTGGTTGGCCGTTTTGTCTCCATTAATTTCTTTCTTTCAATTTATCAGCCTTTGAGAAAGGCTTCTGACCAGGCACACTTGGCAGTATGCCAGTATTCCAGGCAACAGGCAGAGTTTTGGGCCAGTAGTGGCAAGGTGGCGGAGCAAGGTTCAAGCAGCCCTTGGCCTTGAACTAGCATACCAGGCAAATGTCTGTGGAAGAGGGCAGAGGATTAAAAGATGTCACCTCACAGACCTCACAAAGGCACTGGGATGCAAATATGTTAGGATAACATTTGCATTGTGCCATCACCACACCAGTGCTGTCACTGTTCTGTCATTGTGGCCAGTTGTAGACACCTATAACACCAGGAATTGCTGTTCTATAAATGAGCATGGCCAAGATGTAAATCCATTTAAATTTAACTAATATTAAATTAAATTGACATTACACTTAATAAGATTGTTCCCCATGTATGTACTAATTTCCCTACCTGTCACAGTAAGACTTCAAACTCTTGTGATCATTTTTAGAGAAATTCTGGGCCACATCCAAGCCTTTAAAGGAGTACATGCAGAGTCTCACACCATGTACTCTAGATTAAAGTATATCACTCTGTATAACATATATCTTCACTAGGGCTTGCAAAGTGGCTATAGTGTGCTTCAGAAAGGGTGGAGATGAGGGATTTGCTTTGCCAAGTTGGTTTACATGGCCTCAGTGTCTCAACCAATGTTTCCAATCTCCTATACATTGTACACATGCAAAAAACTCTTTGGAATTTCCACCACCGTAGCAGAAGCCTCTTCCAGTTATTGAAAATGTTCGTCAAGTTGCAGAGGAAGCCTCAGAGCACTGTGAAGGAAGCTTTTAGAAGCAAGGGGACCACACTGCTTTGTGGAGGAGCTTTGAAGGGGTATGAATTTTCAGCAAAGCAACACACTCCTTCAAAGCTTTGTGTAGGTCTTCTGCTATCGTGTGTTCTCTGAGTTAACATGATGTTCTCAAAAGTATCCCTTAAACAGTGCTAAAATAAGGTTCCACTATGGAATGGTCAGTTTTCACTTTGCCCTTAGCCTTAAGCAAAACGTCTTACAGTGGTTACAATGACATTATTCAATAATACTTTTCAGTAACTATCCAGTTTCTCATATTGTTCCAGCATTTGAGAAATCCCAGTCTTCCAGGAAGATAAGAGTAAGCCCAAGGCCTTCTTTTTCAGTTTGTTATTTAGGCATTCTTCTGAGTATGTCTTTTTCTAGATGCGAAACCATTTATATCCCAATAACTATAAACATAGGATTTTAACTGAGAATTCATTTACTCAGGAGAATGCTCTCTTCTGTTCAGCAGGATTTTTTCTGATTTATGTGTTAGGATTGTGCAGGGTGTGCCATTGCCTTGAAACATGGAAATCTGTCAGGTTTTGAGGTTTTTCACTCTAGAATTAGATTTCTTTAACAGCAAGCCTCTCTCTCTTGATACAAGGGTCATTTGTTCCACAGAGTTTCTCATGTTTGGGAAGAATAACCTTCTCAGACATTAGCCTGAAATGATGGCATTAAAATGACACTGTTCTGGAGCCTAGTTTTCTTGAATTGCTATCTGAATGTTAAATTCATCTTTTGTTAGCTGAGGCATGCTCATTATGGTAAATATATATTGTAGTTTGCAATGTTTGGAATTTTTCAGCATTTTCCATTAAAATAATGCAAGCTGAAAAGGAAAACTTCTTTCTGAAGTATTGAATAATAAATTGTGGAGTGATATGCCCAAGAAATATATTCAGTCTGTATTTTTCATGCAGAAATACAGTGTGGGAAACCTGAGTGCTACAAGCATTTACTTTGCTCTAGGTTCATTTGAAATTTGCTAAGTAAAATCTTTCTCCCTGTGATGACTTAGTGGCAATCTGAACTTTAATAAAAGGTGCGAATGCCTTTTATTGAGACCTATGAGAAAGCAATAAATTCTCATATTTCTGACCTGGGGAATTTAAACAGATAGATAAAATTGCATGCCTTCATTTTTTAAAAATATGCAATTCAATTTATAGCATCACAGTTGTGACTTTTCTAATTTCACAGTTTGGTAAATGATGGTGCTATTTTAAATAACAGATTTTAAATACTAATAGCAATATGTTTTACTTGAATCAGAGCTGGGCTGTGACAATCTAATTTTTTAAAAATGATCTCAAGGGAAAGATCTAAATGGTTATCAATAACTCTAGGGATAACTTCTGATTTCTTAACAGTGGCAGGCTTTCTGAAGTATTGTCTCAATCATTGGTATATCTTAGGAAAGCATTCAGTACTGTTAGATTATTAACATTTATGTTTAGGTTGTTATCCTTTTCTATCCTAAGGACTTAGTTTCAAAATGAGCATCATATTTGGAAAACTAAATATGCATTTACTTGCATTTCAGTAATTCCAAGTAAAACTAGAACATTCTACAAAGATTAACTCATTGCAACTTTAAATACTGGATTACTAGCTTATTATTTATGAGAAAAAAATTATCTAAGCAGAAAGACTGTTCAGCAGAACACTCAGAATTCTTAGTATTTAGCTACTTCCTTTCAAAACGGAATTTCAGAATATAACAAGGGGACACTATAAAGGGCATCTGTTTTTCAAGGTGGCCAAGATATAGATTAATACAACAAACTGTGCATATTTGGCATGCACTGCAAAAAAGACACTCTTGATTGGATTTTGGAATTGCAGTCTTTCAGATGGAATGGATTCTAGCTTCTTGGGACTTCACAAATCAAGGAAACCATCTTTAAAATGTCTAGATTACCGGAATCATGAAATATACCTGGACAACAGGAAGACTTTAGAAAACATAGTGTTGAATTCAATTAGAAGGCAGGCTAGGTTACTGTGAACCACAGCAGCTACGCACAATTTTGTACTTTGCTTATAGATATCTCTAAATGCCTCTTAGATGTGGCAGATGAATTCCAATCATTTTAAGCAAAATGGTTTCTGTAAACAATATTTTTCTAAAAGCACACCCTCTGAATCCTGAAAAATATGAGCTCATAGACCCATTTTTTTTTTTTGCATATGGCTTCTTTTTCCTTTTCTTTTTTTGTTTCATCAATGCAGATGTATCAGATGACTGGTTGTACGGCATATATTCTTCTGTGAGGCTGGAGAGTGTAATTTTCTTCTGTAAGATTATAGCCCATTTAAATTGCCCATTGCAAATCAATTCCTACAGTGCAATTTAATGAAATCTTTTGTCAGCAATTAAGATTACTAATCTAACACCACTTTTACATTACAGTCATGGTTAAGGCTATCTCTCTTCTTAAGCTGAAGAAAATGCAGTGTGCATTTTGATAGCATTTATTTCTTTAAAAATTCTTAATACAGTATTATTATTTAATCAAATAATAGTATTTGCTGCAAATTGCATATTTCCTTTATTTTTAAAATTTATTAAAATATAGTTAATTAACCTTGAATTAATCCAGTATGGAATAAAGTAGAATTTATTTCATGAAAAGTCTGAATCCAGAGGTCGTGTTATAAAGAGTGAGTTGGGCTTGTGATTATATGTGAGGCAAAATGGAATCATTCTCAGTGATAACACTAATCATGATTTTGGAGGGCTGTAGTATGAGAATTCATCCCATTTATTCATAATTGCAGAACCATGTAGCTCATGGTTCATCCCATTTCATCTTTGGGAAGAAACTCAAACCACAAACCTGTCCTCCATATGCTTTTTTGTGGGTCTGTAATTGGCAACTGAAGTCCCGTGACCCCAACTTCTTTATTGCCTAGGAGACATAATCCTGAAAGAAGTTTTATGTGGAAAAGTATGTTTCTGAATCATCTGTTTTGTCAGAATGATTGGATATGCTAATTTTTACCATCCGTAGGTTTTGTAGCAGCCTTCCTCAAACTAAGTGCCTTCTAGATGTGTAGAGTTCAGTTTTCCAACTGAAAATTCTTGGAGTAGAAATGCACACATCTGGAGGGGATCAGGGCTGAAAAGGCTATAGGTGAACTTCATCCAGTTCTCCAGTTGTTTTCGGATTTATTAATTTTTTTAATGGTTGAAGAAAATAGTTCTAGAATGGAGAAAGCTATTCTAGATCAATACTATTCTTACTCTTATCCAGTTTCATCCCCAGGGATTATCAAAGGGGGTGACACTGACAAAAGCAGCATTGTGGTACTATGATGGACCCTGCTCCTTTTCTACGGCATTCCAATGTTACATGCATGTTCAGAAGGAGCATTCATGATACCACAACAATAGTTATATCATTCTTATACTACAATATTGTTTATTTTTGCACACTACAATTCATTTTGAGTTGTGTGCTTCTTTTCTTTTACGTTCCCTAATCCCAATCTTGGGGAGATCTTGTGAAATGTCAGACAAAAACATAGAAATTTCATGATTTCAGGTGAGAATGTTTATTTAATTGATTTATATCCCACCTTTCATTCAAGAGCTCAAAACAGTGTACATAGTCTCCCTTCTGTTTCTCTTCACAACACACCAACTCTGTGAAGTAGTTTGGACTAAGACAGAGTGACTGACCCAATCAGCCAGTAAGTTTTCATGGGTAAGATGATCTAGAACTTGGACCTCCCCAGTCCTAGTTCAACACTTGAATCACTATATCAGACAGGCTTGCATACTGAAAACCTTAGCAGATTTCTCCTGAGATTGTGTGTGAAATGTCACTGAAATTTCAACCATTAAAAATATCGACTATTTAGCAACCATTTTCTAATTTTAAAAGATATTTAATTTGGGGGCATTGTGAATATTGTCTTGTTGACTCATTCTATCCTGAGTCCATGTTTGCAATGGCAAAGTCTGAGGCTTTGGAATGTAGAAAGTTGTCTTTACGCTGAGTTAAATAATTGGTTTTTCTAACTCAGCAAGGCTTTTACTAAATGACAGCAGCTTCCCAGTTTATAAGGCATGGTTTTCCAAACCTTGTCTAGAGATGTCAAGTATAGCTTGCATATACAAGGTATTTTTACATTAAACATAACTTGCCTTCCAGGATTTTCTCAAGAGATATATGTGTATATATGCTCCTTTGTCCAGGCTGTTTCCTACTCTGAGCAACTTTTTATCTTCTGCTGTAGTAATTTTAACAGGAAGTAAGAACTTCTAACAGGCAAAGACTTAAAAAATAAATAAAAGCTTTTATGAAGCAGAACTATTAATATGCCATACATTTTCATTATTGAACTTTGTTAGCCAAGTAACTATTCATAATCACTGATGATAATTTAATATCTATTGATTCTTTGTTTCATTTTTTGCTGGCCTGCTGCCCAGATTCTGCAATAATTAGTAGTTGCCTGAACAACCTTTCCATTGTTGAATGCTTGGTAATATATAGTGCATTTTTCCCTCTTTCTGTTGAACAACATTTTTTAGATAATGGGGGAAAGAATATCTAATTAAGGAACTACTTTAATTTATTTTAAAGCACGTTACTGTCTGAAGAATGTGGAACAATAAGATTTTAAATGGATTTATTATACATGAGGTGGTAAAACTAAGTTTTGGTTCTATATTATCTTCTTGCTGAAAAGGAATAATTTCTGTTACTGTACAGCTTATATTATTATGCATAATTTTCATGTTCAGGATCACAAAACATTTTTATGAGTTTCATACTTGCACCATTATAAGGCATATTATATGGAAAAATGTGAGCATCATAAGCAAAATTATCTGCAATGCTAATTATATCTATAAGCTGAGATAGAAAATGCTTAGATTTCCCCACAGCTTTATCTGAACTCTGACTCTCTTCACAGCCAGTATAATTAGAAGCACATATCATATGTTCCTAAGATGCAGTGCTTCAAAAATAATTATTTTATTTTGCAAACTATTGACGCATTTTGTTACTCTTGAAGATATTGTGAAACAGAGGCTGGATTCCAAAGATGGACATTCATATTACTTGCTTGCTGCTTTTTGTACATCAGCTTCATGCTAATTTTACAAAAAAGTAAAGATTATGGATATGCTGACTTTATGTTCCCATTTCATTTTTTAAAATGATTTTTATTAAAAGATTTTATACAGTAATAAAAGCGAACATACAGATTTAAAGAAAAAGAATAAAGAAAAATACAGAACAAGTGAATAAATAGAAAAAAGAAAGGAAAAGAGAAGAAAAGAATTGGCTTCCAATTTTCTTTACAGCAGTTACAAAGAAATTTATAATCTATCCTCCCTCTTTAAAGTTACATCATAATTCCCTTCTTCCCATATTTATCCTTTCTAATAATCAAATCCATAAGTCACCAGTTCATTTTTTTCCATTTTCAGCAAAAAGTCCATAAAGGGTTTCCAATCACTAATAAATGTACTTGTTGTCTTCTCCCTGAGTAAGCAAGTTAATTTTGCCATTTCTGCAGATTCTCTCATCTTCACCAACCATTCCTCCATTGTAGGCATTTCGGAATCTTTCCATCTTTGTGCATATAGTAGTCTTGCTGCAGTTACCATGTACAAAAACAACCTTCCATGAGTCTTTTCTAGTTGACTATCCCTAAGTCCCAACAAAAAAACTTCTGGTTTCAACTGAATATTAATCTTTAAAATTCTTTGTATTGCTATATGCATTTTCTAGCTTTTTTACAAATCCTCTATGCATGGTAAAATGACCCTTCATGTTTTCCATATTTCCAACATAGATTGGAAGTACTCTTGAACATCCTGGACAATTCTTTTGCTGTCATATACATGTACATCATTTTGTAAAAATTCTCTCTTAAGTTATAGCGTAGTGTAAATTACAGTCCTTTCTACCACATTGTCTCCCGTTGGTCCATCTGTATATTATAACCAAAATTCTTGGTCCATTGGCTAATCCTGATGTCCTGTATTGGTCAAGTTGAGTGCCTGTCAGGCACTGTTTGAATTAAAGTCAAGTTTAGAATGAGTTTTTAAGCATCTGCCAGAAACTTTCAGACAAACCTTGTTTTAGTGAGCAAGGGAAGTTTAATTTCTCAGGATGTAGGGAAACTCACATCCTGAAGAAGCTCGTCAAGGCAGATGTAATAGAGTTTGTTTGGAGAAAATCAGGACCTTGGACAGATCACTGTAAGAATGCTGGCTGAACTGTCCCTATCTATGGGGGGAGAACTGTTGATTTAACAAAGTAAGTCTTTCTGAGGATGTGTCACATTTAACATACCTAACTTTGCAGTTGGCTTCTCCCCACTGAGTTTTTTTGCCCTTCAAGAGTGTCTGCCTGTTTCTGCAGACTCCTACAATGTGAGGAAAAATGGGTACTATATCTGCTTCCTATCTGTGTCCTCTATACTTGAATGTGAGTCAAAGGCTCAGGATAGCTCAGTGGCACTATTGTTCTGGAGGAGAACAAGCATAATATATTTGGCTTGCTATATTTTGATTAAAGGGGAAACAAACTTCAGTGGCCCTCTGTGTGAAAGTCAAATATTTCCAAAGTAAGTTCTTTAAAATTATTATGTATATATAAATGAAAAGAATAGGAGTAAAGTCTTCATTTTCTGTTCAGATTTTTAAATGATGTGTTCATCTATATAGAATTTAGATAACTAAGTCATTTTTATATCACTATTTAAAATATGATTTTATTTTATTTAAGCACTGTTCACAGACCATCATCAGCACAGAATGGTTATAATTATACCTAAATGAGTGAAAACTGCAGTTAGTTTTGAATGTATTGTGTGTTTGTGTGTGTGTGTGATTATATTCATTTATAAGATTACAAAGGTTAATTGTTTTCAGAAAAACTCATACATTTTTCATAGAGCAACTCCATCTCCCCATCTTCTTTTTGTCCTAGATAGTTTTATGAGACTCTTCTTGAGTCTCTTGTTTTTATTTTCAGTAATCCTGTCTGGGTACTTCTGTTTGCCATATCCACCCCCAGAAGGTAAATAGGCCAGAGATTTCAGAATTATTTTTTCTCACATCATAGGGTAATAGAATGACAATCTTCTCTTTCTGTTCTCCCCACTTTTCGAACTCTATTAGCTCAATCTGTAACCTTCTCTTCTTTACGTCCTCTGGCTAAATGAGCTCTCCTCTTGCCTTTTTCTATTAAATTAGTTAAAACAAATATCCATCAACTTTTCTACCACCGTGTAATATTTCTTATTCCTTTACAATTTCACTTACTTGAATTCTCCTTTCAGTTTCTTTTAGGCATTGACAATCCATAAGAAAATAAGTTATGTAGGACTACATCACTGCATTTATTGTTAACATCAGAACCACAGTTCTGGTCTTGCATGAAGAATTGCCCATGATTTAGAACCACCTCTTTCACTTTTTAATATCCTATACTTCTACATCTTCAGAAAAAAAAAAGAAAAAGAACAGAATTTTATGTACCCACCAGGTCAATTCAAATTGGTTTGCTACACATGTTGCAGATTTGTTTAGTTCATTGTAAACTTGGTAAGTAGGTGATTTTTTAATAACTTTTATGTATTTCATTGACTAGCTAATTTTCTGGGAGAAGGTATTTCTACCCCGTTGATGAGGCAAAGAGTTAGTGAGATATCATCTTACAACTGTGCTTCTAAATTTGTAGTGGCCAGCAAAAGCCCATTGGTGATAATAAGCTTTCAGGATCAAAAGCATGGAAGGTCAGAGTATGTTTCTTTTTAAAATGTCACCATGATATCTTGTCCACACAGTCAAACAGCTCTCTAAATGTGCAATGAGTCTTTAGAGGGAACTGACGGCAAGAGAGAAATTCTGTTCTTCTGTAATCATTCTCAACATATGCTGGTGGCCAAACAAGGAGGCTGAATTGTAATCCCATCTATTGTGAGTGCTCATCTGATCCCAGACAGCAAAGTAAGTGATCAGTGAGGCAAGATTGATCTGTCCAATTCCCCATTTTGCCAAGTTTATTGGAATATTTGTTCCCTTTAGGGCAAATGTAGGCAACCCAGTGTTTTGGACATCAACTCCCATCAACCCCAGATAGCATGGACAGTGGCAAAAGATTGTTAGAATTGCAGTACAAGCATTTTAAGGTCACCAAATTTACAGCTTTAGGGTATTTATTATTTGAAGTGTATTCTGCCCTTGCACCAAAGAACTTGCAATATAAATCATGTGGGCAAATTGGGTGATCCAAGCATATCCAAAGATTTACATCTGAACAAGGATTTAAACCTTAATTTTCTGCGCTTAGAACTAACATGGTCTATTGTGTAGTCATAGCTGGGAAAATCACATATATGTATATTTCAGTTTTGAAGATAAGCTCTCCCATAAGTCAGAGGTCCAACAAATTCTTGTCCTCTCTTGCTGACAACTTCAGTTGTTGGTAGGTGGAAGAAAAAAGAAGATGATTTGCTATCCTGGACCTAATCCTCATCAACAGCAAAGAGTTAGTTGAAGAAGTGAAGGAAGCTGTCACTTGGTGGAAAGGGTTAATGTTATATTTGTGATATCCAGAGGAAGAGGAGTGAGAAGACTCAGACCTTCATACAGGGCTTCAGAAGAATTAATTTTGATGAACTCTGAGAGGATGTAAGTCAGATCCATTGGCTTGAAATCCTGAAGGAGAAAAGTGCCCAAAAAGGATGGGAAATTCAACAAAATGGAATACTGAAAGTGCTGTTGCAGTCTCCATAACAAGAAAAAATGGGAGAAATCTAAAGAGGTCACTGTGGTTACACAGCTCTCTAGAATGTTGAAGAGGAAAAGGAACATATACAGGAAATGGGAGGATGGAACATAAGCAGAAAAGAATACAAAGTAGCCTCCAGAAACTGTAGGAATTCTGTCAGAAAGGCTAAAACTCAGAATAAGCTGAGGCTTGTGAGAGATACCAAAACAAACAAAAATGTCAAGTCCTATGAAGAACCAACCAAGACCTATGAGGAAAGTGAAAGGATCTGGGTATGTTTAGCTTACGGAAAAGATTACTAAGGGGAAATATTTCAGTTTTTCAAATATCTAAAGGGTTGTCATAAAGAAAAGAGAGTAGACTCTGCTGCCTCACAGGAAAGGACCTAGAATCAATGTGCTAAAACTGCAAGAAGGAGGTTCAGGTTAGATATCAAGAGGAACTTCCTGACTTTGTGAACTGTCAGCTTCTGAAACAGGCTGACCCATGAAGTATAAGCCCTCCTTTGTTAGAGGTCTTCATATAGGCTGGAAGGTCATGTCAGAGATGCTGTAGCAGATGCTAAACTGAAGAGAGGACTGGCCTAGATTGCCTTGATAGTGACTTCCAACTATATGATTGTAGAAATGCGTATAATGAGCACTTAGATTTTTTTTTAAAAATGACTTGCCATTCCTTTTGAACCATGAACAACCTTTCAAAGATGCAGAACAATTTTGGTGCAAGTGACATCATGAACAATATAATTAACTTTGTGTGCTTTGATAATGTACTGGCAGCATATTTGCCCACTGCCTTTGTTTCCATTGTCTTTCAGCATTAGCAACATCTGAGGTTGGGATTCCCTTAGCTGTTGCTCACTGCCATCAGTCATTCCCCATTCTGTGCCCCAGCCTTTTGGATGATATATAAAAAGTACCATTCTGTAGTATAGACTGAATAAGATGATGGTTCCAATCTGCCAATGATTATTCCAGAATTTGGGGTGGTAAAAGTTGTTGCATGATTGTTACACTTGTTGATTTTCTTCTTTTCAATAAATCTTCAAGTAATTCCTAGGTTGGGGGGTTAGGGGCAATCAAACTATGAGAAATATTAAGACAAACTTCCAGCCTACTGGAGAGAGCAAACCGTTCTGTAATCAGTAGAATGGCAGAATCTTACAGCATTATAAATTAACTAGAATTCTTAAATCTCACTTCAGATGTTTCCTGATAAATATGAGTTCTGAGCAATTTCATTTTCATTTTTAGAATGGCAATATTTTGTGCCCCAAACTGAATATTTGAAGTGCACTATTAAATTTCTATTGCCCTAATCCTAAATGGAAATAAATGAGGCTTACATTCAAGGAATGAGTTTAGGATAAAGATCAGAGGCTGGCTTCATTTCATGGCTGTAATATCATAACTGTCTTTGCTTTCTCAGTGTTAAATGACAGTATTCAATCATACTTTTTATTCTACATGTTTGATACTAGGATCAGGATGCAGTGAAGTGAAGAATTCTGGGCATTTTTCATCTTATCTGTTCACCTTGGGATAGCCCTAGGCATCTTTTATTTTCCATATAGTTGTTAGTCATGCCACTTTAGATAGCTTAGTGTACCACTCTCTGAGCATGTGGTGTTTTAGGCCTGTATCAGAATAATGCTTTAGGAACTGCTAAATAGTGTGTTCCTGTCCAAAAAAATATTCCTATGAGTTATTGCCTGTGAAATATGTATCTCTTTCAAAGCAGTTGTTTGGTTGTTTTCCTGCTTTGTTGTGTGTCAAATATATCT
Source organism: Liasis olivaceus (assembly GCA_030867105.1). Taxonomy (NCBI): domain Eukaryota; kingdom Metazoa; phylum Chordata; class Lepidosauria; order Squamata; family Pythonidae; genus Liasis; species Liasis olivaceus. The sequence goes on from CM061349.1 coordinate 80,820,728, forward strand.
TATCAGGTCAGCCCCAGACTATGAGAACAGCTAGGTATGAAAGCCATACATTTTTTTAATATGTACTTCAAGGATGATGTATTTGCTAAAGCCATAGAAAATCTGGCATTGCTGTTTGCTGTGATACTGGCATAGTGATAAGAAAAGCTTCATTAAGGTTTGATTATTTGCAACAGCAGTGGTATATCCTTTCTCTGCCTTGCTAATCCTCCAAATTCTGTTTGAGGAACCCCTCAATCTGCCATGAATTTTTGCAGACTTAAAATTGGTTTCTGCTTTACTGTTATGCTTCTTTCCTTTTCATGATTTGTATTCAGAATGATAATGTACTAAAATATAACAATCAGATGCCTTGATACGATCTGATTTATATTTTAAATGGTGTAGTTATTTTTTCATTTACGGTTAATAGTCTCTACTAAAAATACTAGAATTTATATAGAGCGTCATCACTTCAAATATGAAATAAGTATTATGTACCCTTCATACTAATATCAGTATTAGTTTGTAATACTGCATGATCTGAACTTATTGGGAATATTTCTAAAGAAGAAATGAAAAACAAAAACATTATTTCAAAGCATGTGAACAATTTTCCATATTCTAAAAGAATCTGTTATATTTGGAAAGAATCCAAATTCTGTCAACATATCCTGTTATGTCTTAATAAAGAAAACAGCTAATAGGGTCATGGCTAAAATGTTAGGGTAGGACTAGAGAGATGCAGGTTCAAGTCCACCCACAGCCGTGGAAGCTTACAAGGTGATGTTGAGTCAGTCACTTTTTCACAGCCCAATTTATTTCACAAGGTTGTTGTTATGGAGGAGGGAATACTGTGTATGCTGCCTTGAACTCCTAGGGAAAAGGCTGGATATAAATATAAGAAATCTCTCTCTCTCTCTCTCTCTCTCTCAAGTTATGTTGACACCTGACATAGGGTTTAGAGCATTGATTTTATTCTGGAAATACAACAGAGTAGTATCTTTGGACAACTGCCATGGAATTGTGCATATGTGCAAATGCATCTTGAATCATTATTTAGTTGCATACTAAATCATTATTTAGTTAGCTAATCTATGAAGATACCTGTAAATTGGCCAGTGCATAGTTCTGGTATGAAATGTGACTCAATCATAAAACATTCACCAATCCCCCAATACATTAGCTGTTCAGAATGTTCCTTTTTGTTTCATATACATCTACTGAGTTTTCTTCTACAACGTCGTTTTCCAATGTGCATGTTAATGAGCTCTGATTCAGTTAAGTAGCAAAAACCTCCCCTGGGATGCCTTTCATGCTCATAGTCAGTCTTTGTTCTGATCCATTCTAAGCCCAGCACTGGAACCATTGGATTGTTTGAATTCCAAAGCCTAGAATTACCCTTGAATTTAAGCAATTAAGTCAAGTCACTTTTGCTAGAGACTTAGGATGTGGAGACCTGAGATTGGTCTTTATTATTCTTTATCTGCATTCCTACTTAATCTGTATTTCATGTAATGGTATGTGGGGATGACCTTGGGAGTCAGGGCAGAGATGCAACCAAGGGGATGGTCAGATAAAAGGCAGCTGAGCTTGCAGCAGGAATGTGGGCGGGGCAAGAGGCTGAGAAGAAACCCTCCCTAATTTCTTGGGCTGTAAAGGAGACAGGAGTGGGGAGGGGGGAGATGTACTTCTGACTTGCAAGCTTCTGTTAATGTAGCCTTACAATAAAGTACAGTTAGCTCATCTGGTCATGTTTCCTGTCTGGTCTACCTCGTAAGGCTGGTATTTCCAGAGGCAGAGAGTGCTATCTTCCTTTCTGTAAGTAGTAGGACTTCTCTCTCTAAACCACATTGTTTCCCATTGACCTTCTAATAGCAGAAGTGATTTAAGCTTTTATTCTCATTTACATCTTTTCACAGAGTTTACCCAACTTCTCCAAAAAGTGACCTTAATTGTAGCTCGTGATGATCTTCCCTTCAATTGTTTCTGCTTTCTTCTCATCTCTTCTCATCTTAGCTCAACTCATTACAACTTCTATTTTCTATCCAAACAGACTTGATTGGTGGCACAAATGTTAAATCAGGTACTTATTCGTTTCTTTCATGACTGTTTCATTGGTACTGAGTCTATTCAGTTTTTACTTCCTGGGACACAATTTCATTGGATAAAAACAAGTTTATATTTTCAATCCACTGAATTTATGTTTAGGGCTGTGGGCAAAGCATTTTAGCCAGGACATACCCATTGTATCACCTTAGGTGACTGACCCTGGCATAAACAATGTCTCACAATTGTCAGCAAAGGCTGTGCCTCACACAGATTTTTAAAAAATAAGTTTAATAAACTGGTGACTGACTTGCAAGTCTGCTATACTGATTTCTACAAACTGGTCTGCTGATGCAGCACTCAGTGGCTAGAACAAGCTTAACCTCTTATTTCCTTCTTGGATACATTAGACTAAATGGTTATTTCTTCATCCTTGCATTAGAAGTTATTTCTCAATACTTAGTAAGATTTTCAACTTATTAATTAAGAAAAAATCACCCCTTTTTAAAGAATTTTTATTTAGACTGTGCTTAAAAAAAAGTCAAAAGCTCATAGTCAGAGAGTTTTATATGCCATATAGAAAGCCTTAAATATACACTAAAAATAAAAATAACAGTGTGCATTATTTGATGTTAAACTGTTCCTTACTGTTCTGATACTTGCTCTGGGCTGTTCTGACAATTTTAGATATTCATCCAATAGTATTTTTCTTGATACATAGAGTTTTTAGCTAAGTATGTTAGGAATTGGGATTTTCTGTTCTAGAAAATAGGTTATGCTTTGATTTTACTTCTTGCAATTTCTTTTTAAGTGGAGGGAGTATCAAAATAAAACCGTAGATTTAAAATTTCTAAATCAGAATAGCTTCTTAAATTAAATTTACAGCACAGTCAATGAATATTTCTGTGTCCTAGGTGCACATAATCATCAGTATTTCACTGATGCAACTTTCTGAACCAAATTGTATTTATTTGTTTCCTCCTAATAATTTGGAAAAACAGATGGTTGAGAAGATGAAACCTCAAGTTCTCTCTTTCTGTTTAACCCTTTCTGGTAACAGTATTTGGTCTCTCCTCTACCCCAGCTGCTATGCAGTCACTTTTGTGCTCTCTCAGAACCTGCAGTGATTGTAAATATTTTGCATCTCCTGTAGTTAGATTCCTCATGAATGATCTATGAGAATGCAGGAAATTATTGTTAAGGAATCAGTAAGAGATTCTATAAGACAGGCAACAGCTGATCTCCAGTGTTTGCTTATTATATTTACATGAGACATGGGTAGCACTTTTGATTACAGTTGTCCTTTATTCCCAGCTTTAGCCACAAAATCAAACTATCTGCAGCATCAGGGCTAACTTGTAATTTTATATTGTAATAGTAAATGAGAAGAATAAAAATAGTGCCCAAACTATTTTTCTCTCCTTCTGAATAACTATTTAATTTAATGTTTCATATTTGTTCAGTGTGTTGGATATATGCGCTATATGTAATCTTTTATAAAGTACAAAGCATCCACAGGATAAGAGGCTTTTGTCAAATAGATGCTATCACACTATAAGCTTCTCCCCATTCATGTGTGCATGCAACATCACGATACATGTACAAAAGGGCTAGAGCTTGCAGTGGGATGGCGCAACACTATTTTCACTATGTCCCCCCCCCCCGAACCCCCTGCAGAAACCTTTGATAATGTCTGTTCATGAATATTTGGCTATATAATTTATGATACAGTGTGACACAATTTCAATGATCTTTGATAAATGATTAAAAAAGAGAGTTGTAGCCATGCATTTTAAAGATTTGGATGTTCTGTAAGTATCTAATTTTTAAAAATGCCAGCATAATAATAGCAGATACCTTTTACATCTAGTTATATTTGTGTGTGAATATATGTCTTGTCTTTACATTTATTGATCTTAGACGGAGGCTGGGTAGGTGCCTGCCAGTCGAGTGTCCACTTCAGTCTTTCAAACTGTCATCTTGGGGGCCGGTTCCTCAGGAGCCTTACCAGACTTCCTAATTGAGGAAAGCATTGTAAGTTCATTCTGCTGAATGTACTTATTAGAGTGGGCACATATGGCCTTTCACCATTCTCAAATTTGTGGGCAATAATGTAGATAATTTCTCCTAAATTCTCTTCTTTTTGCAAGTGTTTCTAAAGTAAATTTCCTCATTAGAATGAATGAGAGCAAGTGGGAAAACACTGCAAAAAAAATTGCCTGCCAGGCACCAGCATTTGTTTTGTTGTAAACTTTCACATCAAACGTGTGAAGATCTGTTTCAGCACCCAAGCATGCAGGGATAAGAGAGTTAGATGTGTCTGTGTCAGAATTTTCTCATGGGAAGAAAGTCATCCCGTTCTCTGTACAACAACTTGTTTCGTCTACTGTGGGAAGTTAATGTAAACAAAGCATCTTGTGACTGTGTTATGCTATTTACTGCCACCTATTGGCATGTGTATGCTAGTTATTCAGTGGGGGGGTACATGCTGGCAATATAATGGGAGGGCTAGATGCCAAGCCTGTCAGTCGTGTATAGTTTTATCCATCATGTAGTTTTATGGGTTATGTAGTTGTAACTAGTAACCAAGTAGTGTACCTCTTCTCTGAGAGTGTTTTTTAGCTAGAGACTTTGTTGTGGATAAGTCTTGGATGCTAAGATGAGAAGAAGTCTTTGTTATTTCCTATATTTTGTATGCAACTTGTATTTTATGAAGTTTTGCATTTTTATCAATAAAAACCAGTTAGTATATATTTTCTGACTGGAATTTTCTTTGGAGAGCAAAATATGGACATTGCATTTTACAAGCTTTCATGCTGATGTGTAATTTTCCTGAGAGCAGAGTTTTTGAGAGCTTTGCTGCGCTCTGCACAATAGGTTATGGGCTCAGGGCTAAGTCTCAGAGCCCAGAAGGGACCCAGGATCCAGATTCAGGACCAAGTGCCCAGGACTGAGGACTGAGGTCAGTGGTTCCGGAACGGATTCCAGGCGTGAGGTTCCAGGAATGATGTCCAAGGCATGAAGCCAGGAGTGCTGGAAGGAAGGACTGAAATTCCTGAGTGAAGGGTGATTTATGGATTTATTACCCTGCCTGTGACTGTTTCATTTGAGGTTTGGATTTTTTCTCTGTGGTTGAGTGCTTGTTTTAAGTGAAATATGGCAGCAGCTCCACCTGCAGCAGTGAGCCTTCTGTTTGAAAGGTTGAATTCAAAAAATTACCAAACATGGAATATAAAGATAAAATCTTTTTTCATGAGAGAGGGGCTTTGGCGTTATGTAAACAAACCACCCCCAGTGGCACCCACGAATGCTGAGCAAGTCTTGATGGACCGTGCATATGGTAATTTGATTTTGGGACTTGAGTCTTCAGAATTGGTGCATGTTCGTGGTTTGGAAACTGCTAACGCATGCTGGGTGGCTTTGTGTGAGATCTATGCGAGGCAAACTTCATCTGCTATCGTAAGTTTGACAAAGCAGTTGTATAACCTTAAATTGGAGCCAGGAGCTAATGTAATTGAGCACCTGAATAAGATGAAAACTTTGCTGAGCTGGCAAATCGTAATCTGATCCTTCCCAAGCAACAAAGAGCATGTATAATTCTTTCGAGTCTGGATGATTTGTTTGATATGCTCGTAGAATCTGTACAGACTTTACCACCTGCAGATTTGACTGTGGAATATCTAACCAGTAGATTGCAAGAGATACAATGTGCATGTGATATGCAGACTAATTCTAAGAAAAGACTTGATAACGTAAAGCAGCGACCCTCTCCAGCTGACACAGAATGTGCATATTTGGTAAGAAAATGTTTTCGTTGTAATTCTACCAAGCACCTTATAAAAGACTGTCCTGTGAAAAACCAGCCTGCTGAGAGTTCCAGAAGGTTCATCTGTCGTGGAAAAGCATCAATTAAGAAACAAGGGAGTATTAGACTGGTGTCTGCTTTGATTTCTAACAGAGACAAACGTTCTGCTGGACGTTACTGGACTCTGGTTGTAGTGAAATCATTGTAAACAATGAGCAGTTATTATTAACTAAACGTAAGCCTAAAATTCAACAAGTTAATTTGGCTGATGGTTCTGTAGCCAAAGTAACCATGCAAGGTGAAGTGTTCATTCCTTGTTTGGGGGAAGTGGTTTCTGATGTACTCAGTGCTCCTACACTTGATTTTTCTCTTCTCAGTGTCCCTGTATTAACTAGCATTGGGTATTCTGTTATGTTCCAAGGTTCTGAATGCTATGTTACAAAAGAGGGGGCTGAGTGTGCTAGAGGGAGAATGGTGAATCAATTGTATGAAATGCTTCCTAAACAAGATGTGTTAATTGGAAGTTGTGCTAGTAATGTGTCTTTCCATGATGATTGCATCCATCATTATCATAGAGTATTAGGTCATCCTGGATGGAAGTGTTTGTCACAAATGGCCAAAGTGTATCCAGAACTGAGATTCAAGAAGTGTACTAAGTTTCTTGATTGTACTGTGTGTAAGCAATCTAAGATAAAATCTGCCCCTGTCACCAGGAAAAGCAGCAGGATTTCTACAAGACCATTTGCTCTTGTGCATGCTGACTTAGCTGGTCCGTTTCCTCCAAGTGAAGGGGGAGCAAGATTCATGTTTGTTTTAGTGGATGATAAAACACGTTTCACATTTTGTTATTTGTTGAAACAGAAGTCTGAAGCATTCTCTCGTTTCAAAGAATTTGTGTCTGTGGTTGAAAAAAGACATGGATATAAAGTGGGGAGTTTGCAGACAGACAGAGGGGGTGAATTTATGAGTCTTGAGTTTAAAAAGTGGCTACGTAAGAAAGGCATTTTCCACAGATTAACAAATGTGGGCATGTCTGCTGAAAATGGAATTGCTGAGCGCAAGATCGGCATTCTGAAGGTAATTAAGGATAGTTTACTCTTGGATGCCCAGGTGCCATCCCGATTCTGGGGAGAGGCGATGTTAACAGCAGTGTTTCTTACTAATAGACACTGGAATTCAGCTGTGAATGAAGTTCCTTATTTTTTGCTGTATGGTAAACATCCATGCTTAAAGCATTTGCGTACATTTGGAACTTTTGCTTATGTACAAATTCCTAAGTCTCAAAGAAGGAAAAACCAACCAAAAACACAGCGCTTGAGATTTGTTGGTTATTCACATGAATCAAAAGCTTATTGGTTATTTCTGGACTGAGGCCAAATCGTTATCTCTAGAAGTGCTAACTTTGAAGAGCCTTCTGAGTGGCAAAGGCTGCATGCAAATTCAGAGGTTTTTTTGCAGTCACACACAGATTTAGCTAGAGAGCAAACACCACCTGTTGCACCCTCCTCTCCACAGATAAAGCAAGAAGCAGAGGCTTTAGCTGAAGTAGAAAAGAAAGAGGAGAAAGTAGAGGAAATACAAGAAAGCTTTGAGATTCCACGTAGATCAACACGAATAACAAAAGGTGTTCCACCAGAAAAATTTGTTATTCAACAAGTCAGGGTGTGTCAAATAACTTGCGACCCACAGAATTTTCAGGAAATGTTAACCTTGCCAATTGATGAGCAAGATAAATGGAATGAAGCTGTGGATACTGAGTTCAATGCATTAGTAAATAAGAACGTTTTTGAAATTGTTGATTTACCTGCATCAGAAAAAGCCATAGGTTCCAGATGGGTGTTTAGAAAAAAGCTTTTACCTGATAATACTGTTCAGTATAAAGCTAGACTGGTTGCACAAGGTTATTCACAAGAACAGTTTGTGAATTATAATCTTACATTTGCACCAACAGTTAGGCCTGAATCATTGCATGTAATGTTGGCCTTAGCTGCACAAAGAAACATGGTTGTACATCATTTTGATGTAGATACAGCTTATTTAAATGCTGAGCTTCCTGAAACTGCGTATATGAAGCAACCTTTAGGTTACACATGTGATGATTCCCAGAAAGTATACAGATTGCGTAAAGCACTGTATGGATTGAAACAAGCTGGGAGATGTTGGCATCAATGTTTAGACAATGCTTTGTTGGAAATTGGTTTCAAGAAATCAATAGCTGATCAATGTGTGTATACCAAAGGAACTGGGAAAGACTATACAGTACTTCTCACTTATGTTGATGATTTCTGTCTTGCTACTAGTTCTTTAAACTTGGTAAAAGAGTTTGCCAAGCAAATGGAGCAATATTTTAAATTGAAAAATCTAGGTATGTTAAGATACTACCTTGGGATTGAAGTGCATAGAGCTGAAAATGGAGAAATCTATCTAAGTCAAAAGAAAAAGATAGAACAGTTGTTAACACACATGGGAATGTCAGATGCAAAACCTGTAAAAACTCCAATGACTTGTGATTTTTTAAAAAATGAAACATGTGAAAAGTTGTGTGAAACACCTGCAATGTATCATTCTGTGATTGGTTCTGTACTGCACCTAGCACAATGGACATGTCCTGATGTATCTTATGTTGTTGGGATTTTGAGCCATAAGGTGGCTAATCCTACAGAACATGACTGGCAAGGATTGAAAAGATTAATGAGATATTTAAAAGGTACAATAGACCTTTGTCTTAAAATGTCAACTAGTGGGTCAGAAAAGCCTGTAATTTTTGTTGATAGTTCATTTGCAGAAGAAAGTGACAGAAAGTCCATAACTGGGTTTGTTTGTAAATTTGGTGAATCTACAATTGCATGGAAAGCAAAGAAGCAAACCTCCATTGCCTTGTCTATTGCAGAAGCAGAATTTGCAGCTTTATCAGAAGCAGTCTGTGAATTAAGATGATTTCATCAATTATTCACTGATTTAAACATTCAAGTGTCATTGCCTTATTCAGTGTATGAAGATTCTCAAGCCTGTATAGGGTTAGCTAAAATAGAAAACATTAGAGCTCGTACAAAGTATGTTGATGTAAAGTATAAAAATGTGAGACAAGCTATGTAGAAAATTTCATTGATCTTGTGTATTGTGCATCTGAAGCAAATCTTGCAGATGTATTTACCAAACCATTGCCTATTGTACAACATGAAGCAATGTTAGCAAACCTTGGATTAGAGCAAATGTAAATTGTTTTTGTATTGTTGTAATCATTTGCTTATATTATCCTGTAACATGTTGTTGTGTCGAAAACGGGCTGAGAGGGGTGTCAGAATTTTCTCATGGGAAGAAAGTCATCCCGTTCTCTGTACAACAACTTGTTTCGTCTACTGTGGGAAGTTAATGTAAACAAAGCATCTTGTGACTGAGTTATGCTATTTACTGCCACCTATTGGCATGTGTATGCTAGTTATTCAGTGGGGGGGTACATGCTGGCAATATAATGGGAGGGCTAGATGCCGAGCCTGTCAGTCGTGTATAGTTTTATCCATCATGTAGTTTTATGGGTTATGTAGTTGTAACTAGTAACCAAGTAGTGTACCTCTTCTCTGAGAGTGTTTTTTAGCTAGAGACTTTGTTGTGGATAAGTCTTGGATGCTAAGATGAGAAGAAGTCTTTGTTATTTCCTATATTTTGTATGCAACTTGTATTTTATGAAGTTTTGCATTTTTATCAATAAAAACCAGTTAGTATATATTTTCTGACTGGAATTTTCTTTGGAGAGCAAAATATGGACATTGCATTTTACAAGCTTTCATGCTGATGTGTAATTTTCCTGAGAGCAGAGTTTTTGAGAGCTTTGCTGCGCTCTGCACAACAGTCTACAGTATCTGTTCTAGCCTACAACACTATGTAATAGGCAGACCTTTGCATTGGAGGATGGTGATTAAGAGCTAAGTATGTTTCTATTTAGCAGTCAGCATGGTTTGAAATATGTAGGGATTCAGCACCACTCTGTAACTAGCAAAAGTGTGCATAGGCTACCAGTAATTGCTTACCTGCCATTAAGTGCAAGAAAACCAATCTCGGTGGGTGACAACAAAACAAAACCTGTTTAGCAGGCAATATAGAGGGAGTAGAAGCATGATTCTACATATATCAGGGAGAGGCTAAAAAGATAATTTCATGTCTTGGTAGAATTCATAGAGCCAAGGGAATTGGAAGCATAGCTGCCATCATTTCTCTTTTATGCTATTGATGTTGCTAGTTTCCAGCCTCTGTGCAATTAATAGATATGGCAGCCAACTGGCTATACTGAAACACCTTTCCAATTTCTTAGACAGCCTGAGGCTCTATTATCTGCAGTCTATTCTATGGATGCATTTTTTAAAAAAACTTGCCTTAAGGACTTTTTCCCTGTCACTCTTTTACCTGCACCCTAAGGAATATTGGTCTATCTCTACAGGCTTTTTGCATCTCTTATTCAAAGCCTTAATTGACTTGAAACTTCATGTAGCATGCACTGCTGGAGAGGGGGAGAGAGAGAGAGAGAGAGAGACTGTGCAGAGGGGGTGAGAGAGAAATTCCATTATATCGTGAAGAAGGAATCACCGTGAGTTTGACAAAACAGAGGAGGGGAAAAAAGAAATAGTTCCCCTGTCTTTTAGGGGACATTAGTGTAAATTGGCGGACTGGCCACCTTTGTCCTTCCCCAAGATTTTCCATTCAAATTTGTTGCTCTTTATACAGCTGTCAAATCTCCCTCATGGCTTTCCGTACAATGAAATGATTAGTTAAATATCTCAATTGTTCACTTGTTATTTATTAGAAATTCTAATAGCAACATGGCCTGGCAGGTCTGGGATTGTATTTGTTCTACATTGCTACATATGATCTTAGGCAAAAGCCTGAGAAACTTAATTTCAAAGAAGTAATTACACTGGAATAATGGGAAGAGCTATAGGAAAAAATCAATAAAATTCACTTCGAAGTATGATTTATGGGAAATATGGTGCAAAATGTCTTATAGATGGTATATAACCCCATCAATGATTAACAAGATGGACAAATCATGTAATAACAAATGATGGATATGGAAGGAACATTCTACCACATGTGATTTAAAAAACAACAACCAAATATTGGAAGGAAATACACCAAAACATTCAGAAAATTTTAAAATAAAATCTGAATTGAAACAAAAAAAATTATTAGGAATAATTCTGGAAAACATAAGCAAAAAGAATCACAATCTGTTAAGATACTTGCTGACAGTGGCAAGAGCCAATTTGGTGCAACATTGGAAAAGTGAAACTCTGCCAACAATACAAGAAAGGGAGACTAAAATAGAGAATATGCAGTGATCACAAAACTGATTGTATATATTCATAACAGAAGTTTAACTAAATTCAAGCAGAAATGGCTCCCTTATATGCATCACAAGCAAAGCAGGTGCAGACATTTAGAATATGGTTTTTAAGAAAGAGTTAAGAGATCAGTCAAAAAAATCATATAAAACAATTTAAATAAATATAAGCAACAATCCTGAATATTTCAATAGAAGTATAAATACTTAAGTAGTGACAAGTGGCTAGGGACAATAAGGAAGGGAAGGGAAAAATGAGATATTGAAAATTCTCCCTTATGATTTTTTAAATATTTTACCTGTTTTACTTTGTTTCAGCATCTCACTTTTTTGTATCCATATTCTTTATTCTTTTATCAGCTTCAAGAATGTAAAGTGACTGTATGTTTATAATAAGGTTGCATATTAAATAAAACGTTCAAGGACTGTTTTTGGCAACATAGAACCACCCTATTTGAGCTGCAAAAATTCAGCTGTCCCTTAGATACTAGATGGCAACAACGTGTTCTATACCTCTTTGCTGCCATCTGGGATTCCTCTGGATTTTTTTAGCTTGGATGTGGTAACCCTAAACTTTGTCACATACATCATCATATTGCAAATGTACATCCTTTGTTCTAATTTCTTTTCACCTGATTAGTGGCTTACAGTGGTTGAGATTCAGTTTCTGATAACCTTTATTAAATTGGTCTAAGGAATTAGCTGCCTGAATTAATAGACCACTTAAGATGGTGATTTTATGGCTTTGTATAAGAGTGTTATTTACATCTGATTAACAGATGCTAACCATTTTGCATCTTGGCTCTGTTAATGGTGACCATGCCTTCAGGTATTGCAAAATGCTGTCACTCCTTCCCTTGGTTAACCTGGGTTTGAATTTGGAACACGCTAAAAATTAAACAGAATCCAAGAAGCTGATTTATCTGGCGTATTTAACGAAGCCTGTTCATGCAGAAATTTCTTGCTGGTCCTAGAGCGTTCATTGTAAGGATGCTGTGTCTCAGATTAGGACTAAAGGACATAGTGGTAACAGTTGGCTCCTTTTGCCATAATTAGATGGCTCTCCAGTGCTCAGGTACTATAAAGAAACATTCACTGCATTCCATAATTTCCAAAGTCACAGGAATGCACATTCCTCTAAAACTCAGTGAGAAGAATAGTGATGGAAATCTGCCTAGAATTTTTTGATGCCAGGCATCAAATTAAGCTTTGGCTACAGGAACAGAAATCAATGTGTGAGTCATCACTGGTACAAAATGGATACAAACAGGAATCTGTTTTAAAAATACAAAGCAGGTAGATGCTTGCACAGTTTGAGTTACCTGACAGTTCAGCAAGAAGCTTAAAATGATAATAAAATGTTAGGCAGTTTCAGACCTCTAACACACACACAGAAATGTGTTCAGAAAAACATTTGCAGGACATTCCATTTCTTCTACACCAGCCTTTCTCCCTCACCCTGGAGCTTTCCAGAAGTGTGAGCTTTAGTTCCTAGAATTCTCAGTAATAGCCACTGCAGCTGGGAATTTTTGTCCCTGCATCTAAAGAGCATTTGATGTAGGAAAGGCTATCCCAGCTCCCCCTTCCTGCAATTTAAGTATTATATAATGACGTAATACAGCACTCTGTGAATTTGAATTAGACTCTTTTATTTGAATTCATTGGATTGTATTTATTTATTGCAAAGGACCTTCAAAATATCCTCCTTTTTTGTACTTCTACTTCGGTTAAGCACAAAAGAGATACAAAAGCTTTCTGCTGCTTTCTATAGAAACAGAACTTGTAAGGGATTTAAACATAGAATATTCTGTGTCTGACCTTATCCTACATCGCAGATACAGTCTCTTCCAACATGCTATTCTTTCTCTTTGATGAAGCACAATCCCATGGTGTATTAAAGTTCCAGGCTCTCTTCTCATCTCATAAACTCTGCTGACCAGGTGAATAACTCAAAGGGCTCCTTGGGAGCCAGGAATACAAAAACATTTCAACCCTTTTGAATTGCAAAGGTCATAGTCACTTTCCAATCCTAATATATGGAGTTTCAGCACAAAGCAAGTGTCCAGTAATGGTTGAATACTATTTTAATCTTCAAAACCAAGTTTAACTTTTCTTGCTTTTAATTGGCAGTTACATGTACAAAGTCAAAGATTGTCAGCTCCCAGAGTGGATATTCCATAGGTAGTTGAAAGTTCAAATTAAGAGACTCAGTTTTAATAGAGCAAAAGATAAGAATTTGGGGATATATTTTCCCAGCATATAAATTCCTGCGATGCAATTACTTTACAGCAAAATGGAGAAAATAGGACTTCTGGGATTCTGAGGTCCAGAATTTAAGCTTCTCAGAGTAATATAGAAAGCAGAATATCATCCAGTGTAGCTTCTTCCCCATGTCAGAGAAATCTTGTTGTTCCTCTTAACGATGTATGGGCAGCAGTGCAAGGGGAAGGGAAGTCTAGCTCCTCCTTTTGCAGAATGATTGCTCATTAAAGCTTCCAGAATGACAGCTCTGTAGAGTTTATAGTGTGCAGTGAAATCCTTTAACAAAGTATAGCGGTGAAAGCTATCATATTGTCTCCTGAATACTGGCTGTTAAATATCTCCTTTGGGTCCGAATAACTAACTTCTCTTTCTCCAGTATAAGTATATTAGTTAAATAGCCAAAAGCATCCAATGTAAGCTGAAGGCCACAAGAATGTTAGGTGAGAGGTGAAGACAATATTGAGTAGCAAACAGCATAATGATAACAGGAAACTGCCAATAAACACCAGGGATTCTATGGAGAATTTGTAGGATGGTGAGAGTAACTTAGAGGTCAAGGATGCTCAACAGTGATGCAGAGATGTCACTAGAGGGTTGGAGCTGAAACTTTCTGCCATTTTTGTGTGAGTGAGATTTATTAAAAATGCCTTCTTTTAGGTTTATAGCCAATTTCAGGGCTTAATTTGGTGTCTTTCAGAAAGTCCCATGCAGACATTCACCCTTGCTTAAGAATGAGGTGAATGTTGGGAAGATACTGATCCAACCAGAGCCAGGTTCAGTGCCCTCTCAGTGGAATCAAGGAGGTTCTTAAACAAAGAAAACTCTCCCACAGAGCCTTGGATTATAATCTTCAATAGCCTCGGAGAAGTAGAAGTGCCAACACCAGCAAAATTAAATGAGTTGCCTTGGTCCATGAGCAGATTAATTCATCATCTCTTTTCACTGCAGCATTAAACTAATATTAAGGATTGTGTGTGTGGTGTAGGGCCAACCTGTGCTACTCCTGGAGATCCCGTTGTGGGATGGGAATGCTGCATTTCCAGTCAACAATAATTATAGATATTGTCTTTTCTCTGATCAAAGAAATCAATTTGGTGATCAGATATCTCTTGACATATGAAGTGGATATGTGCAACGTGTGTGAGAAGCTTTGGATGGTTATTGTGCTGGAAAAGTGGTATGTCCACACTATCAACTCTGCAACATTAGACATGCCCTATTTTCTCAAGAAATCATGATTTTTTTGTCTTCATATTGCTGAGTGGTTCTGTGGAGAATCAGGAAATCCCGAGATCAAAGTCATACACACAGAATATTATGAAAAACTGTAACTGACAATGTTTTCTATTGTAGAAAGCCAATTGGTAATTGTGAAAGTAAAAAGTGGTTGGTAGGACTACCTACATATATAAACTTACTTAATTCAATTTCAGAATAAAATCTCCTAGTCTGCTTTCCATATACATACTGAAATATAGGGCGTGAGTAGGAAACATTTTTCATACCCAAGCACTACTTTCCGAGGAATAATCAATTCTTTTGTTTGAGACCCACACATTTCTTTTTTCTTTTCTGGGCTGAGAGCTATAGAGTGCATATCTGATCAGTTGGTGACAGCGCCAGCTGTTGGCCCCAATGTTTTGAGCCCCCAACTTTTTTATTTGCTATTTTAGTGCTTTTGTTAAAAATTAACAGACCTATTTTCTACTCTTTTAGCCCTCCTAGGGCTGCAAAATGGGTACCAAGAGGCCGTGTGTAACTTGTGGACCATAGGTTGACCTCAGTTAATGAACTCCATGACAGAATAACCACTACTTTGCCCACGTCTATAGGAATAGTGGGCTGGTTCATTCTCTGTTGTCAGCGGAACTCTCACCATATTGCAGTGATGAAGAAATAACCTATACAAACAACAACAAAGTTGAAAACAATGTTTTGTATACAGCCAGAACAAATATGAGTTACCAGGGATCCTCAGCACTTTTAGCAACTGGATTTCTATTGCTTTATAACAAAAACTCTACCAGCTGTAAAGGAAAACATAATTTGTCTTCAGCAACCATAGGATTTTCAGAATAAACAACAACAAAAAAGACATTATAAATGAAAGGCATGCTCTTGGATCCTCTTTCTAGGTTGTTCACCAAAAAAATGAATTTCCTTTTGCCACAATATTCAACTCCTGCAAATTATCTAAAGAAAGTAAACTCTTTAAATCTTCCCAGCTCTCTTAAGAAAAAAAAATATTCCTGAATCAAGCTGGAATCCTCTCCAAGCTCTATACTTACACATGCACAATTTGAATGCATATTTTACTACATACTTATCAGTAGTTCTGAGAATAGAAATGTCTACATATGGCTTTATTAATAAAGCCATAATAATTCTGTGGCTTCATTGTTAGGAACCATAATAATTCTACAGCCTCGCTATTATGACAAGATGCGGCATTATGGATGGGTGTTAAGAAGGTGAGCAGAACGATAATCACCATATCCTGTGCTGGTAATTGTAGCCTTTTTGTTTTTGTAACACTGGTAATGTAAATCATGACAACACTGTGGCTTGTATCACCAATGAATGGGGCAAAGCACATACTAATCTACATGCACATTCATTAATTTGCTCACACATCAACATGTTTTTAAAAAATCCCTGCCATCAAGCAGCTAGGTTTAAAAGACACCTCTTGTAGCTTAATTGTCAGGAATAGATGGGGAATGAGCCCCATTAATTTGGGAGTATACTTGTCCTGTGAAAGGAGTGAGTCTGGAAGATGTGTTAAACTTTGATTGGGCTGCGCTCCATGTATTCTAAATCTGTGCGTATGACCGGTGAAATGTAATCATTTTAGATTAATCATCTGTGGGTTTGGATATACATCAGGTTCTTTAAGGAGATAAATTATTAGCAAAGGGATTTATTTTTCCCTTCTGTATACATATACATCAGTTGTGATAGATTTAGGGGGGCTGCACTTCTGTATGAGATCACATAATTTGCCTTGGAGTGCCAAATTCACATTAAAAAAAAAGAATGAGGTACTTTTTCCCTCAAGGTCTTCCTCTTGTGATGTTTTAAAGCATCTTCGTTAAATGTATAGCCTTATAGAATAATAACCAGGTTCTCCTTTACCTGATTTTAGAATTTTGAAGTGTGTGTCATCAATCACTTTGTAAATGTGTTTGGAGCATATATTCTGTTATGATAGATGATGCTGTCCTAGAGAAAGAGAAGATCAAGGGAGGCTTGTACTCTGGTATTTGTCTCTCAGAATTGGAGAAGAAAAAGATAGAATAACTATTCTAATTGCAGTTATTATATGTCTGTGGGAGAATCACAATATAGTTCCAAAGAGCTCAGGGATGCTATAAACAGGGCAGCAGTGTGTGAATCACCATGAAGTGCTGTAGTTCTGGGGTTGTTAAACTGTGGGTCACTAGCAATGGGGGGAGTTGCACATTTCATTTAAAGCTGATAAGGTTAGGGTTGCATGGGCTATGTGGGAGCACTGTCAAAACTCACAGGCAGGGAGCAAAACCCAACTGGTGGCTTCTAGCATGATGTGTAGCATTTTAAATGCAGTCCTTGGAATGTCTGTGTCTGTATTAGTGTCTATATTGGTGAAGTTCAATATTTTTATCTGTTATTCTGTTATTTTTATTAGTTAAATTTATATCTTGCCTTTCAATCAGGAGCTGAAGGCGGTATGCAGAATCCTGTGAGGTAGGTGGAGCTGAAAGAGAGTGACTAGCCCAAAGGCCCTTGGTAAGCTTTCATGGCTGAGAATGGAACTGAACTTGGGTCTCCTGGTGACAGTCCAACATCTTAATCATTAGATCACACTGGCTTGCCTTTCAAAATAGAAAACCAACCAATTTTGCTGGTTGGTTAGAGAAAAAGTACATCTGTTTATAGACTGATAAAAAAATAAGCCTTAGCCAAAAGAAAATGAATGAAAGCTATGTATGTTGTATTTATTTATGAAAGTTATAGGCCATCCAAACCAGTCACAACTCTGGGTGGCTTACAGAATAAAACCATAAAACAAAACTACATAACCTAAAAAGAAAGAGTCTAGCGGAAATACCACCATCTAGTAAAATCTGAGGTCTGCACAAGGAGTTCAACCCTATCCAACCCTATCCCCAATGAAATTATTAGTTTTATTCTTGGAGAAGACATGCAACAATTCATTTATAAATTTAGGGAAGACATGGTATTGTGAAATTTGAGAATGCCTGCTTGTGGCGCAACAATTGAACTTCTCTGTCTATTTGAGATTATAGTTCTTAGTGGTGATCCTATCTCTAGACCTAAATATTCAGTAGGTCATAAGGATTTTTCCTCTCTCTCCCCTTTATCTAGGGAATTGAATTTTAGCCAATCTTATCTTTCATCAACCCTTGCAGCATAGCCCATAGCGAAAGATAATGAGAGTTATAATACAGGTAGTCCCCTGGATTAAGAACGTCTGGTTTACGGACGACCCATAGTTAAGAATGGAGCCTATTATAGCAAAATTTGAATTAAATACACAATGATTGGAGTTCATTATACAATGCTACTTATACAGTATTGTACAATAATACTGTTCTGGCTTACATACAAATTTGACTTAAGGACAGACCTTGAGAACGGAACTCATTCTTAAACTGGGGCTACCTGTACAATGACATCCAGTGAGTGTTCCACATTTCTTACTTTAAAGCATGAGTTACATGGGTTAACTAAAATGTAGTTCTTGAGTCTTTACTAGAAAATTGAAATGCTTTAGGAGAACAAGCCTTTCGTGATTTCATACCAACTTTAATTTCTTATCCTTTTAATGGTTCTATTCTTTTTAGGGCAGTTACTGTTAATTTTATGGGCCAGTAGCACATCCAACAAACCAGGAAGAGCTGAAGAGGTTTCTGTTGTTTGTATCTGTCAAAGAAGCATAGAGAATTTCCCATTTAGTTTGGCTTCCAGAAATTGGCTCGTCTTCTTCACCTTAGTCTTTTGCAATCTATGTTTGGGCATGAAGCAAAAGTATATAAAGCAAGAAAGCCATTTTTGCTCACTTGTCACTTATTTTGTTGCCTGAAGGGAATTTCCATTAGCTGAAGGGAAGAAGGCATGTAAATCATCTCATATTCATTCCCCTCTTGTCCCAGAAAAAGCAGCATTGCCCTCAGAAAGATATTCGCTTTTTCTTTCTGGAAAAGCTAGTACTATGGGAACCATAGCATAGAAGCCAGATGCAAGGGGCGTGGGAGGCAAAAGAACTAAGATCATGGCTTCTCTAACTGCCAAATTATTCCTGAGGAACTGAACCCCATCTTGTGGCTAGATGGGGTTAACACTGGAGAACAAAGGAAGAAGGAAATATGGTTAAATTGGTTAAAAGCTCTTGTCTTTTAACCGATCCAATTGAGTAACCCTTGGATACTGAGCTATTTATGCTTTACAAATGTGAGTTCCTTTCATAGAAATCATAGTAATTAGAACTTTATCATCTGAAATCATCTGCTGCCAAAACCTCAAACTGTTCTGCCTACATCTCTTTGCAGACTGTCTCCAGGTATTTCAGAGCAAAATGACCTCTAATGGCTATGGGAAGTAATCAATACTCCTAGAGACATTTGGATTAGAGCACATAAAATATTTATTCCCTGAATTTTTCATTTTAAAAATATATTTTATATCTTTAATGCATTATTGAAGGGTGCCTATCACATTATATTAAGAAGTTTGAAAATGCATCATGATTTTTATACCACTCTACAATAAAATCTTAAATTAATTGGTCTAAATTTCCTTTAACTCTGTTAAAATATGAAAAAAGAAAGCCAATACACTGCAGCTGATATTCTATCTTGTGCAGAATTTCCAGTCTCTTTCAGAGGAGAGAAATGGGCACATCTACAAATATTTCTAATTGATACTAGATTGAAACTAGACCACTGTCCGTAGGTGGCATTGAAGATGGTATATAAGAGGATTGGGCTATCTTATGACCTTGGGGCTTTGGGCACTTTTATGTGGGTGCATGCACACATGCACAAACCAACACACAGACATAGAATTAGACACAACTATAGGTGCATGTACTTCTTGCACATAAAATACACAACAGACCCGCACAGCATCTCCATTGCTTCAAATTGCTGGATTCTGGAAGATGGTGCAGTGCTTACTTGTCTGAGTAGGACCTGGAAGGCCTATTCAGGAAAGGGAGCAGACATGACTTGACCAATAAACAAGGAAGACTGAGGAAGCCCAACTAAGGACTTTAACTCACAACTGCTCTTTGGAAGCTGCTGATGCTGATTAGATTTCTTTTTATTCCTTGATCTGCTTTCAGGAAATCTGCTTCCCTGCTGTCCTTTAGACTGTCTTCTTGTTAATACTCTTGGACAGCTGCCCTGCTTTGCATAGAACAGGACAAGCATTTAAAAAAAAAAAAAAAACAGAGTAAGGACAGTTTGCTCTCCAGATATATACTGTTTCTGCTTTCCCCAACTGCAATACACTTTGGATAATCTGTCAGTTTCATCTTTCTACTCTAGTTTAGTTTCAAAGCTAACAGTGAACTTTCTGTTTTGCTCATTTTAATCTTTAGAGTGCCAGGTACATGATGTTGGTCTTTTTCCCCCCCCTGAGTCTTTCACTACTCAGCCTCGGACGACTGGGCATTTCAGGATGGCTGTAGGGTTTATTCATTTTGTTCAGCGTGCATGGATGTTTCCAGTCTGAATGGGCAGAGGCAATTTAGTGATGGTAGCTAGCCTGAGAAGATTTCAGGGCATTGCAGAGTTGAAATCTATTGGCAAGCAGTGTCCTCAAACAACTTGATGTGGATGGTGTCACAGTCACAGTTGTTTTAGTTTTTGACCAGGATTTTGGTCATAAAGGAATCATGGGAGTGAGATGAGGGAGTTCCATATATAAAGAGAAAGAGAGAGAGAAGGAACAAATGTTTTAGGAAAAACATGCAGAGAAAAAAAAGGAACCAAAAGGATTGAACAGTAAGATTCAAGTAGAATAAAGTATCAGAGAAATTATAATTTTTTCCAGTATATCATTAATTGATTATAAACAACTGAATATATTATATCATCTTAAAAACCTGAAAATCACTGTTGAACTTTGAACAAAATATAAATGTCAGGAACCATGGTGAGCATGATATAAATCATAAAATGAGACTATAAATTACAGAAAATTCTGTCCCTATTGCTGAAAGACTGTTCTTTCATGTAAAACTGAAATATTAAGACTTTATATAAAGAGAAACCCAAATTTTGGATCTGCTACAAATCCATGTACAGGTAGTACTTGGTTAATGACTGCCCTGTTTAGCAAGTGTTTGAACTTACAACGGCACTGAAAAAATAGTTTTATGACTGGTCTTTGAACTTACAGTTGCAGCGTCCACACAGTCACATGATCATGATTCGGGTCCTTGGCAACTGGTGCACATTTACAGTGGTTTCAGTGTCGTGTGGTCATGTGATCACCATTTGCAATCTTCACAGCCGGCTTCCGACAAGCAAAGTCAACGGGGAAGCTGGCAGGAAGTCGCAAGTTGTGGTCACGTGACATCACACTTAACGACCTTGGCTGATTTGCTAACAACCATAGCCAGAATTGCCATTGTAAGTCGGCATGGTCATGTAATGTTTCACTTAACAACCTCACTGCTTAGCAATGGAGTTGCTGGTCCCAATTGCGGTTGGTAAGTGAGAACTACCTGTACAGTGTTAAGAAACAAGTGGGTAAAGAATTTGCATAATCTTCAAATTTAAATAAGGTTATCCTGCCTATCTTATTCTTTTAAATGCCTTTGATCCTGATTAATTGGGTTATAATTATTGCCTTTAATAATTGTTCAGATGTTTAGAAACTATATGATATCCTCTGGTTTAGAAAATAGGAAATAAATAAATGCATAATTGTATATTGCGTCCTTTCAGACAGATTAATTTTATTTCTCAGCACATAAATACTGCAAAAAAAGAAATGTTAATGTGATTCTGTTTCACAGAGGGATATGAAGGGAATATTCAGTGGATTTTTAGACAGGTTCAATCCATGCCATGATTTTCAAGGAGAGGCCAATGTGCTTTTAGTTTCTTAGTTTTTTGTAATAAAAATTGGGTGAAATTCTGAAACGAACTTAAGTTTTTACCTCCTCCCATTAAAAATATATATAATCCAAGCCATATTTTGGGCCCATCTGAACAGTTTTCTTTCAGCTACCTTGCTGAAGATCAGAATACAATAGGGTGGGAACTGCCTTGACCTCTAGGACAAATGAAAGAAGTTTCAGAAATATATTACTTTATGACAATTGGGTAGAGGGCTTTGGAAGGAAAATAAATAGGGATGAAACTTCAGATAATACTTTTAAAATGTGGACTTAGCTGTATTTTACTGATGATTGTGGGAGCAGAATGCTGAATTTATACTAGAAAGGTCCTGAAAAGCAGCATATAGATCTCATAATAAATATAAAAATATTGTTTATTCTAGGCTTTGCTCCCAATGGTGCAGAAGGAACAATACTGCAAACAAACTGACACTTTATTAAACTCATGTGATACAGTTCAGTATCTGCAGTTCATCTCCTTTCATGGAGAAAACATCTTATGTTCTGTTTTTAACCAAACAGCACTTAAAAGAAACTAATAAGCAGCAATGGGATTGTGCACTATAATAAAATAAACCCGACAAACATTCTTTCACATGAGTGAAAAGGAAATTGCAAGCAGACTTCTCACAAAAGCAAATTGCTTGAATGGAAACTATGTTTTTATCTGAGCCTTTTATCTTTTACTTATGATATTGTAGGTATGAAGTTGGCCATTGCTATGAGGTCTATGAATGAAATATGAAAGTGCAGTTTTGCTTTGAGAAGACTGGCTGCAGCTCTGTTTTAAC
Source organism: Liasis olivaceus (assembly GCA_030867105.1). Lineage (NCBI taxonomy): Eukaryota > Metazoa > Chordata > Lepidosauria > Squamata > Pythonidae > Liasis > Liasis olivaceus. The sequence continues at coordinate 80,843,083 of CM061349.1, forward strand.
TGGATCCTAGCCAAACCCCCCAATGCTTCAGCAAAGTCAGGCATTCAGGCCTGAATCAGCTGAATGATTCTCTTGGGCAGGAGACAGAAATCGCAGAGCTGGGAGGCAAGTTGTTCAGGGAAATGGACGGAGACCTTGGTAGCCCCCCCCCCCCCCGGGCAACTTGCAAAAGAAATACACCAAATAGGTGAATGAAGATGCAGAAGCTGGCTTAGGACTGCATCTATATAAAGCGGGCTTCTCAAAGGCTGAAACTGTCTCAAGACATAATTTAGTGTTACTTTATTCTCCCATTACCAAGGTGAGAAGAATTAGTCTCCCATTTTTAAAACCTTTCAGTAACTACTTTGTCTGCCTCCGTGCAGGATTTCAGTTATCCGTTTCCAACTTGTGATACCTCAGGGAAGTATTAAATGTACTGGCAAGAGATAGGCACTCATGAAGATTCAAAATCCCTTTAAGGGGCTGTAAAACTATGAACCATGGAATATCAGGAACACAGAGGTTGAGAAAATCCCTTATATGCTTTAAGTCTGCCTTTCCTCCTTTTAGCTCAAGAGTAATCAGCTAGTTAAATACAAGGAGGAAAATGGTCTTTACGGTGTTGGAGAATAAAGTGCCTTGAATAAGAGATCCTATAAAATGCCAAGTCCTTTTCAGTTAACAGCTCTTTTTCTATAACTGAGACCCTAAAATGGAGAAAGAGAATAATAAGAGTATAAGCAAGGAGAGAATAAGTATTGTTGGTGTTTCTCATTCCAAATCCAAAGATGAGTTTTGCGGGAACAACTTACTGGAGAAAGAAATGCCAGTGTAAATCAGATGTGCATTTGAATGCACATAAAAACACATATCATATCAGGTACTCTATTTCAAATATTGCATTTATCCAAGAATGAAAATTGGAAGACTAATCCCCCCTCAAAAAAGTATTATGTTTTTTAAACATAAAGATTCATCTTTGACTTGCTGAGAAAGCAGTAATGGAAGCAGATTAGCTTTTTTCTCTGCCTAATCTTCAGAGCAGGTCAGGGGTAGACTGATTTTTTGGGGTAAATACAGAGATGTTTGTCAAATTTCTTTCTTTTCTAATCCAAATCCAGATACCTCAGTATAGCTGATATTTCTTACAGCTGTAATTGACATGGTTTTTGGTGACTGTTTTCTCAGAAGCTTCTACCCCATCAGCTTCTTTTAAACAGGGTTATTTAAACCTTTGTATATATTTCTACTATTAAAAATACCTTAGTTAAGGAATTTCAAAATAGTTGTTGGATTTGGAATGTGACATTTTACTTAGTTCTTATGACCCCCCCCCACTTGTAGAAAATTACAATATAAACTCTACAACTTGGTTTATTTCAGATCCCCAGCCCACCCTCCACCTCCCACCCTATATTTCTCCTTATTTTTTTCTTATGAGAACAGTCAGTAGCGTGGCTGTCAGGTCTCTCTCATTCACATGAAAAACTGCAGGGAGAATCTTCCTGAAGAATCAATCTTGGCTTTCATAAACAAGACTTCACATAAATCTTGTCGCAAGGAAAATGATGACAAAATTATATAAACCTTCATCTTGTTTGCTAATAATCTTTAGCATTTTTCTTCTAGCAAAGGAAACTATAGATCCGTTTCAGTCTAAGACAGAAACCCACTAAAGCAAAGCAAGACTAGAAGAATCTAGTCATTTATAATCATGCTACACAGTCATAGATAAATGTCACTAATTATTAAGAAGCACATATTGAATATGAATTAAAGAACACGTTATCCAGACATTCAAAAGGGAACAGTGCAGAATAAATGTTTTCTAAAAAAAAAAAAAGTAGCATTGTCCTTGAAAATGATAGTCGGGCTTCTACTACTGGGCTGGGGCCTACTCTGATGTTGAGCTTCCTTGCCTTCCTAGGCTAAGTTGTTGCTGACTTGCCTGCCAGTTTAAATTTCCCATGGTGAGCTGCAGCATGGCTATGTCAACACACTGGGGCAGTTAGATTAGGTGCATGCAGCAGAGGGCAGAATATTGCATGACCTTTGCTACCAGTGACATGAGGCATTAACTTGAGATGGTGTTTTGCCAGGAACTCCTTCAAATCTTTCTCTCTCCCCCTAGAATAGCATAATTTACTCCATATTCTGATAGCAAGAATGAGACAACCAATAGCATACTGGTTGTGTGTGTGTGGGGGACACAGAACGACAAAAGCAGTGTCAATCTGTTATGACATCAGCTCTCCCCCTAAGTGCACGTGTTGTGACATTGTGAGCACGTATGAAAAGAGTGGAGCTGTGAGCATGATGCTGCTTCCGTCAAGCTCCTGTAGATGCCAGCGGAGACTATATTATCCTGCCCTGATAATGATGGTGGTTACTGCAGGTGAAAGCAAAAACTAATAGCATCCCAACATTTGGCCTGCCCTGTGGAACAGCATCCTCCCAGAGATCCAGATGGCCCCGACCCTGTTAGGCTTTTGTGAGGCTCTGAAGACCTGGCTGTTCCCCCTAGCATTTGGGCCAGGCAGTTAGATAAACTCTATTGGTGATGTAGTTTTTATTTGGGGGGGGGGGTTATTGTTTAATTAGGGCATCATAGGTATATGTTGTTATGATGGTTTTAATCTTTGTACACTGCTCGAATCATTGCTGTGAGGCTGTAGGTATAAATAAATAAATATTTAAAAATCTGAACTAATCTGTAAATTATCGTGAGAGGCAGAGTTGCATGACATGAGGCTGTTGATTTTGGTGGTGCTGTTTTGTGAATGTTTTGTTCTATTCTTTCATTTCCATTTTGTTCTTTTGTCAAACCGTTGGATACTTGGTTTTGTGATACACATTCAAATTCTGACATAGGCTGATATTCTTTTTTGTCTTTCAAGACGTGTAATTGAAAGTTAACTTTTCAGAAATTCTCTGGAGATGTAACTAACAGGCTGGAGTAAGATTTCTTTGCCTCATTTATCAAATGTCAAAAGTAGATAATATTTCTTATTTATTTCCTAATTGAATTTGATTTGTTGGTAATCTTATTTCAGAGCCTTGGAACAATATGTTGTAAACGTCATAAAAACCACTGCAGTTGCTCATGCACCTCCTTTTCTCTTACATTTTGATTTAAAGGCTAGGTTTATATATTATGGTAAAGTATAACCTTGTTTGACTTTGGCTTGATGTGAGGGGGGAACCTAGTCATTGTGGTTTATTTATTTAATTTATCAATAGAGGTGAATATGTGGAGCTCAGGGTTGAACTGTGGAGTCCTCGGGGTTCTCTGAGCTTGGTTCTTTTCTTGCAAACGTTTCATTACCCGGCTAGGTAACATCTTCAGTGGTAGAATGGAGTGGGGTCTGCTCTCTGTTTATATACTGTGGCCTGCCCTGCCAGTGCTGGTGGGGGTTTTGTTTTGTTCCTCTGGTAGTTCCTTGATTAGGGTTCTACTAATCTACATCTCCCCTTTATGGATCATGAAATCATGAAATCATGAAATCATGAAACGAAATCATGAAATGGAAGCAGTAACAGACTTCATTTATTTGGGCTCCAAGATCACCGCAGACGGAGACTGCAGCCATGAAATTAAAAGACGCTTGCTCCTTGGGAGGAAAGCTATGGCAAACCTAGATAGCATATTAAAAAGCAGAGACGTCACCTTGCCGACAAAGATCCGCATAGTCAAAGCTATGGTTTTTCCAGTAGTAATGTATGGCTGTGAGAGCTGGACCATAAAGAAGGCTGAACGCCGAAGAATTGATGCCTTTGAACTGTGGTGCTGGAGAAGACTCTTAAGAGTCCCCTGGACTGCTAGGAGGTCAAACCAGTCAATCTTAAAGGAAATCAACTCTGATTGCTCATTGGAAGGATTGATAATGAAGCTCAAGCTCAGATACTTTGGTCACCTAATGCGAAGAGAGGACTCTTTGGAAAAGACCCTGATGCTGGGAAAGATGGAAGGCAAAAGGAGAAGAGGATGGCAGAGGATGAGATGGCTAGATAGCATCACTGAAGCAATGAGCATGAAATTGAGCAAACTCAGGGAGGCAGTGAAAGATAGGAAGGCCTGGCGCAATATGGTTCATGGGGTCACGAAGAGTCGGACACGACTTAACGACTAAACAACAACAACAAATCTACATCTACACACTATTCAAAAGAGACAATAGAAAAGAAAACAAAAAACCAGAACATCTCCTCACCAGCATTCATCACCCAGATAAGCAGAGATTACCACCAGGCACACAATCAAGCAGTGAACAATACCCTAATAATGGCTTAAAGCGACATGTGATCCAGACAGATTTTTTTCTCCACTTAGGATATTGTATTTACTTGAGAGCTACATGCATAGGATCCCTGAATATTATGAATACAGTGCCTTGATTGATAAATCACATCAAGCCGTTATATGCTTAGTTTATTTGTGATTTAACCTGATATGTGAATCTGGCCAACATGCTCTCAGTGTTTCAAATACAATCCAAATCTTCAACACCAAGAGGATTGATCTAGCAGTTGGACACTAGATGATCAGAACATAGACTGTTGACAGTGAAGAGCCAGAACATTGCCTCATTTTGGCGGTGGTGAATGGATTTTAGTTACTGTATTTTTCCAACAATAAGACGCCCCCATGTACAAGAAGACCCCCATTTTTCTAACCCCAAATTAAGAAATCAATATTTTAAAGATAGTGCAGAACACATTTTTATTTAGTAATTAGTTAACATTTACCTGATACACTCGGTGGGAGGAGGTCCAAACCGTCTCTCTGCAGCTCTATTTCCAGGCTCTTTTGCATAACTGATTACATTCAAGCACGAGTGAAACTGCAAAATAGCTTCTCTCTGCAAAAGCCTTCCTCTAATTGGTTTGTTCATCATCAGCTGACATCAGTTACATAAGGCTCGTGATTGGAGGAAGTCTGTTTGGGAGACAAGCTATTTCACTCATGATTGGAGGCTAGCAATAGGAGGAAGCTGCCTGCAGAGACAAAGTATGGGCAGTTTTGCCTCGGCTGACTTCCTTAAATAAGACGCCCTTCAATTTTTAGGGTAAGGATTTTAGAAAAAAGTATCGTCTTATAGTCGGAAAAATACGGTACTTCTTCTCAAGAGCTCAATCAATCAGTGATGTTATAAAGAATCCTAACAGAATGGCTTATTTAGAAGCATAACCAGAGGATGATTTGTGCAGATCTTTTGTTCAGAGCAGTTAATTGAGTTTCTGCCCCTTAGCTCTAATTCTTTTCTATAATTTTCTGTGACTAATGGTGATTTTATATATGGTATTCTTAATAGATGATTGTGGCACTGAAAGACAATTTTAATGTATCTGACATCAAATTCCACAGGCAGTATTTCCTTATCTGGCATCAGATTACAATGTTTCCTCCAAGACTGTTCTCTCATTCAGCTAGAAGTTAAACTGGCAGTATGGAATCTACTGCAGTGTTTCTTTCCTGACCTCATGATTCATGAAAAGCCGTAGGGAAAGTGGGAGGAAGTTATTGATATCACCTGTCATTGTAAAGATGGCCAAGGAAATGTTAGCAAAGGAAGAAGTTGCTTTCATTGTCAGCCAGAGCTTTGCATGTTATTCTAGCTGCATGGAAAGGATCTTTATGGCAGTATAATAGGAGAAAGCCAGAATGTCACCCCATGATAATCATCCTTCACTATGAAATTAAAGAACATCAATTACAGATTATAGGGGAAGGATTCTTAGGTATTCATAGTATTAATGCCTTATAGCAAGAGCTGGAATTGTAGCTCAATGGGAGAGCATATACTTTGCAGAGAAGAGATCTCCTTTGCATTTCTGACTAGGACTGGGAAAACATCCTGCCAGAAATCTTAGAGAATGCCTGCCAGAAAATCACATGGGTAACCCACAGACCATATGTTTGTGCAAAAGTTGCTGCTGCCAAATCTCTCCTTCCCAAATATCCCCTCTGTTGCTGAATTCTGTAGGAAATTGTAGTCCCGCTAGCCTTTTGAGGGGTGGCAGAAAACACAATATTAATGTGTGTTTATGTGGAAATGGTACATAGCAAATATAACCACTGCAAGTACAGTCCCCATCATTCTTACATTTCCTGTACCCTGCTAATTAACTGTTTGATGGGTTAACAGAAGTGCAGTGTTAAAACTGATGCATTATGGTATATGGTAGGTGGCTGTGCTCCTAACATTTGCATATGAATGAGGACAGTCTAACCGCCCAGAGTCGCTCTGCAGTGAGATGGGTGGTGGCAAATTTGAATATATATATATATATATATATATATATATATATATATATATATATATAAATAAATAAATAAATAAATTTCATTGTGTTTGTGTGAAAGAGACTGTTACTTAATGCACATATTGTACTACACTATGGTTTGCTTAACTGTGGTTTATTAAATAAGACACAAGTGGCTTGGATTGCACAATATGCAAAACCAAAGTCAACATGACTTTCATGCACAACATGACAGCCCCTTTTGTTTTAGTGCAAAGGTGGCAACCATTGATCTGTTGACCACATATAGCTCTCCCATCACCATCTGTGTGGCCCCAGAGCCTCCAGTGATTCCCAGAAACCCCAAAATGGTTGGGCCTGAAAATGTTGGCTACTGTGTCATGCAGTCCCTGTCCCTGTCACATCTGCATTTTGAGATAAAAGTAATTGGCAGAAAAGGATAACATGAAATATCATGGTTTTTAATATTTTTTTCCTAAACATCCAGTTTTAGGATTAAATCTTGATTTATTTGAAGAAAAAGTATTGGTTTTGCTGACTGTATGGTTTTTCTGAACAGACATTTTTTTCTGGGGTAAAATCCTGTTGTCTATACAAGCACTATTTTGGCCTGTCAGTTCTTCATTCTGTCTGGCCTATAACCTGAAATATACCCTAGCTGACGGATAACCTGTTCTGGATTGAAAAGTGGAAGTGAAGAAAGATCACATCTCCCACACCAGTTGACAGTTGCTTAGTCCTGCTGAAGTCAGTGATCCAGAGAAAGTCAGTCAATGCAAGAGCCCAGTTCAAGTTTTGTGTGTGTGTGTGTGTGTGTGTGTGTTATATTTCTGACAATTTTTTATTGGACCCATTTGTAGATACAGATCATGGATTCTGTTGCTGAAATTATTTATCAAGAACCAGAATTTATATATGCAACAGAACTGCGAGGCTCTTAGTGGTAAAACCATTTTGGGGGGGGGGGATTTGGTTTTGCAAAGATTGTAATAAAAAATGTTTTAGCATTTCTCAGTATGTTAAAAATACATTTTCTTGCACTAGTAATGAAAAACTAAATCAAAGGAGATCATCAAAGATCATTACTATATTGTTCTGTGAGATGTGGTTCAGTCTTCTGACAGTTGGCAAATTGTTGACTTTTGCATCTTCCTTTCTTTTCCCTTATTCATCCTTTTAATGGCTGTTTTCCTGTGTGTTTTATTACGTGCAAAACATGATAAAACACATCGTTGGAGAGTCACCAGAAGAGTGATGACTTGCAGTGGGTATGATCAAATAGATGTATCTGACAATGATGCCAGACTGTATAGTGGTAAACAGCATTCATCACATTTTGCCTTTCCTCAGCTTGAAACATTGCAAAAACAGTTTGAAGTGAGATCATTGCCATGGCCCTGGGAAAAATATGTGCAAAGTGACCCCATTAAAAGCTGTCTCTAGCTCTCTGAGAAGTTGTGTGTGCACATGTTCTCCTAAGTTCTTTATGATTCTGATATGATCAAATTAACGGGGATGCGGTGGCACAGCGGCTTAATGACGCTGAAAGTGCTGGCCAGAAATGGCTGAAAGCTTCAGCGGTTTGAGTCCAGCCTCGCGTTAACAAGGTGAGCTCTTGTTTCTATACCCGCAGCTTCTGCCAACTCAGCAGATCGAAAACGTACGTGAGTAGATAAATGAGCACTCTCACTCTGGTGGGAGGAAAATGCTGGCAGCGGCTCCACAGAGAGACGGGACAGTTGCCGGTAAAAAGCGCGAAACCGCGCTCGTCCGAAAAAGGGGCGCGAAGCAACGGAAGTCCCGCCTCCTGTGCTGCCAGCTGGGCTGACGCTCTAGGAATTAGGCTCTGGCAAAGTCTAATTCCGAAACTAGAAAGATGCAATTGCCTTGGAAACCGCTAGGGGGCGGTCACTGCAGGGTCAGTAATGACTGTTAAGCAGATTAAAAAAAAAAAAATGATCAAATTATACGTAACTATGTGCTAGGTTATGCCCATGGTTCTTAATTTGAAAATTACAGAACAATAATGCTTTTTTAAAAGTTGAAAAATTCTAAAGCTGCAACAGTTATGTTTACCTAGGAATATATAATCTATAATCTGCATTGTAGTTTTAACATATTGTCTCCATAGGGTGCAATCCTATACATAGTTCTTCAGGAGTAAGTATTTTGAATTCAGGCATTCTTCAATCCAGAGAACACCTGCCAATGTTGCTCAGTTGGCATTGGTCTGCTACAGAATGTTGGATACATGACTGAGCTTGAATTCTGCAGAACAGCTGTGGTGTGGAAGCCAGTATGTTTCCAATCATATGTGCAAATGCTTCTCTCCTGCAAACATTAATGCCCAACATGCAAGTGATCACAAGAACTGGAATTATTTGAGCAACATCAGCAGGGTGAGGAGCTTATTCAGTGAAAGCTTCAGAGTGTAGGTTGTCTGAATGGCCTATACTCTTAGCTATGCATTAATGTTAAATATTGCATAATTGATTGGCTAAGCTTTGAACAAAACACCTTGGAAAGAATGTAGTTGTCTAACTCTGATGAGCTCTTCCAGTGTTTGTTGATCTGGATTGATCTGGATCCCTGTGTTAGAGATATGTTTTCTTGCTGGGTGGGATTAAGCACATGATTAACCACTATGCATATTCCACTTAGTTTTGTGTGCCACAAGTTAGGCAGGCTAAGTCTAGCATGAGCAGCTGTTTCCTCCTGATACATTTCTAATGGCTTTAGTACTGACCTCTGGAACTCTTATCTTATTAGTGGACATTGGGGGTGGCTTTTTGGCTTAAGGTTGTCTGTCTACCATCCTGAGAGTGACAAGTCCTTTGTGGTTCTATTATTCACCACCTGATCATGTTTGGTGAAGAGTAGGCTGAGATCATTGAGGCGGTCTCATTCCAAGCAGATGTAACTTGTCATATCCGCTGGGGATAACAAGATAATGGTTTGTCTATAAAGCTGCAATTTTCAGTAGTCCTCTCTGAAAAAGAATAGAACAGCAGTGCAATCATATGCTGCACTGTCAAAACATACTGTAATACCCTTACAAAGCTATTCATTATACAAGCCGCTTTGGTGGACAAATTAGACATGCAGAATTTACAGGATTTGCCTTATTCAGATTTAATTAATTTAGTGTAATAAGATGTAAGTACATTAATATACACAAAATACTTTGTAGTGTTATCTGTAATGTTCAGATAAAAAGCTGCTTTTTCATTCTTATTTAAAATAATTCAAGTGATGTTATAAAATCAGTTTCTAATTTATTATTGTCTGCACATAAAGAAAAAAAATCAGTGGCCAAACCAGTATGCTTCTTATAGGAATATTTTTTATATTTTAAAAATGCATTTTATTAAATGGTTATTTAATGAGCTGCTGTTAAAAGTGCTTTTGCTCAGCTCACTAAAAATTTGAGATAGGTAACTTTCTGCTAATATGTCTAAAATTCAGAAGGAGAATAATCTTTCATGTGACATTAGCTGTACATGCTAATATCACACTAGAAGGCTTTGCAGAGTGTTGTCGCTCAAGAGAAGTTAGTACAGTTCATATTTTAAATGTAAGTTTTCAAAATTTGTTTGGAGATTGTAATCAACTGGTATACAGTTATGCACTTTAGACTATCTCAGATTTTGCAATACAAAAATATATATACTAAAGAAAAGGATCTATTCAAATTTGTAGTTTAGAGAAAACTTCATACTGAAGACATAACATTGGGGATAGTTGTTTGCAAAATTGCATGTATCAACGAAAGTACCCAGCAAATGAATAGCAAATAAGACAATAACAGCATTTTGTTTGGACTAAGAAAAGGAACACTTCACAGTCTTAGATGGCAATGAGGCAGAAGGAATTTAAGACTGGAAAAATGAGAGACTGAGTTTGAGAGATTGGTACTGAATTTGTGCTTCAGGGCTACAGATCTCTCCCCATCGGATCTCCCTAGATCAAATGATGTAAGTCAGGACACACACTATGTGATAAGAAGAGGAGCAGTTTAATTTCAGATACCTAACTATTTTCTGATGATCTATAGGTAGATATGCCTGGCATGTTGAAACCGGAAACAGTTGTGCCCGGGGTCATGAATAAGAGCTTAAAAACACAAGGGAGCCAGGAAGGCAACTATTGCTCAAGGAAAGTCTCAGCTCAGTCAACGCACCTTTTATTGCCTGTCTTATCTAGAAAAGCCCAGTGGCTATGCAGAACTGGAGAATACTGTATTCCCTGCCTATGAATACATACAGACTGCCATTCAGTGGCTCACCGCCTGGGGCAGCTGCACACAGGACTAGAGACAACCTGTTCTTGTTCTTGATGCCGGTTGCAAAGCACATTGGTTTCTGTGTCTCACACGAGCAGTTCTTAATACGTGAGCCAAAATCAAGATGTTGGGAATCAACATCTCCAGAACATATGTCAGAATAAAATGGCAGTGTTGAAAAATACAAACTAGGGTTGTAGGAGGGTCTCATGATTTACAGCTGGACATCAAATTCCACAGTATTATTTGAACACTTTAATATAATCAGTGCATGTAGCCTCAATCTGTGAATGGCCAATCCATGAATGGGAGAGGCAAGTGAGATTGTAAGAGAATTGCCAATCCCTGAAATACATGCATTAATTTGAAGGTCAAACCAGAGCCTTCATGCCTACAATGTTTATATACAAGGATCTCCCCCTGCTTTTCAGAGTTTCCCATTGTGCAGAGAGAACCCTAAGTGTATTAGCTCCTCTGTGGCCTTCAAATCAAATCAATGTATATAGATCAAGATGGACAGCCTTCTCAATATTATCCCACTTTCTTGGAAAGACGCATTTGTCCAAGAAAGGATTTTTACGCTGTCATCCATTTGTTTCTGTACAGAGAATCTCAATATAGTCTTTTCAGCTATACATAAACCCCATGTTTAAGGTTGAAATTATGATTTTCAATTCTCTCTTACAGTTAATATCCAGGTTGTGGAAAAATATCAATTATTATGTGATCTCTGGAGAAATGTCTTCAGAAAATATATATGTAAATATATATTCTTGTAGTAGAGGCTTATGTTGTATTAAGCCACCAACATATATGAGCAAAACCCAGTGGTTTTTTATTTATATTACACTAATTAGCCAACCCTAAAACTTCATGCTCAGCCCTCAAGTTTAGCTGGGATCTCTCATTTCATAGATCATTCATTCCTATAGTTCTTTTGGAAAGACTTTAGGACTTCCCATGCAATCAGATTAACCTCAAATTATTTCCAAACTGGCAATATGGAAGTTGTATGGAGGACACTCCCAAGGAATAATACTAAGTTTTAAAAATCCTTTGTCCCCTACAGCAATCTCTTTTGGAAAATCTTCCACTGACATAGCAACTTTTGGTTAAGTGGTACTTGGTTTTGAGTCAACATCAAAGGTACTTATTCTATGGCTAGAGAGCAAAATAACTATCTATCAGACAAAATCTGCCCATCCAGTGCAATTAAGTTAAGAGGGAATACTTTGGAATTCTTCCCAATGTGGGGTGAGAGGACTGGGAGCTGACAGCTGCTCTATGCTGTATATAGTTTGTCACCTGACTCCCTCCCAACACCTCACTATCTATTTTCAGGAAGACAATGAATGTGTTTTATTTTGCCAGACATTTGGGTTCTAAGTAGCTGTTCGTTGCAGTGCCTTATTGTTGGCCATCGTTTTTTATTTCTAATTTTATATTCTTTTAATTAGAATTCTTGGAATTGGATTCTGGGATTCTGGGTTTTATAGCATTAGCTGCTGTTTTATCTGCTTTTTTATTGATTGTAAACTGCCCAGATTCTGGTGATTAGGGTGGGATATAAATACTGTAATAAATGAATAAAATATGTAAATAACTGTCTTTAGCATCTCTCCATTTGAATCGTGCCAGCGAAGCAGATTAATGGTGCTATAGTGCAAACATAGCTTGGCAAAACAAATCCTTTGTGCAAAACATGTAATTTTGTGTTTCTTTTCCTTTTTCTTTTTCCTGGGGGACTCAGTGTTCCTTAGCTTCACAATATTTATAAACAGTTAATTGGGGCCCATTGTTCAGCTCTGCTGCTCTTCAACTGTGCATTTACACCGTTAAAGCAGGCATGCTACCAGTAGAATTTCTGTCTCATCCATGGAACATATACAACATAATAAATAGGTTTCAAGGTTGTTGCAGATGAGCTGTCAAAAACCTGAATGGGCTGGTGTCTACAATATAGATTTAGAATGGAAAGAGAAAATATTTTGACTTCTGTTTCTGTTGCTATTTGTTTGCTATTCTTAATGTTCTTTTGCAGCTAATAATGACCTGTCATGTTCAAGGTGAAGACTGTATATATCTTGCACCATCTACTTGTTGCAAATACAGCAAATAATCCAATCAGAACTGGCTATGGAGAGTAGGATCTGGCTTGAATTAAGAGATGTTCTTATTCTCAGTAGAATAATTTAAACACAATTACAAAATTGTCTCCTAAAAACAGTCAACAAAACATGGCTTGTCTTTCTCATTATTTTTTAATTTCTAATTTCAACAGTTTTTCCAAAATATTTTTCTTGACAAATTCATTACTTTAAAATAACCAGGTTTATGTTTAAAATAGGTGAGTTGTGATGGCTGGAAAATAATTAAGTTCTGCTGAAGGTTAAGGAAGCAAGTTGGAGCTACTCTGCAGGAAGAAGTTCCTGGTTTTATTTTGAAATGCAAAGTTTTCCTTCTTGGCTCTCTTAGTTTTTCTCCTTCCAAAAGTACAGTATTAGTTATTCCTCAGAGGGAGTAACATCTTGTGCTTAACTGGTTTGTTTGATTTTCCCCTTCCAGCTTTGGCCAAAGTGAGCAATGTTGCAGTACAGCTCAGCATCCTTTTCCCTTGGTGGCCCCATTATGAGACCTTTCCCACACATTTTAACCATGAATATTAACAATTGAGTATGTTTAAGGCTCAGGCGCAAGCCACCCTCTGTTTCAACCATCCTGCAATGTGGAAATACTGGCAGTGTCACTGGAAGTATAATTTTTAAATTTCTGGAAAATACCTTTTAAATTTGTGCAAAGTAAGGGTGGAACGAGAAAGCATTGCTACTTTTGGCCACTGAAGTTCTTTCACACTAAAAGTGTATGTTCAGTGACTAGGACTTTTATTTGATGATAAAGTCTTAGCACTCAGGGGAAATGAGTTACACCCCTCCTTGCCACAAGTTTGATATCTATGTGTGCCCAAAAGCAATTATAACTTGAGTTCTGATATACAAATAGCCAAAGTTCTAACAAATTAGATACATTAACTTGCACAGCTCTCTGAATTAGCTACAACAATATTATTGTCCTGATTTTGAACTCAGCTAGAACTAGATCACAGCTGATTTGACCTTTCAGATCAAAACATTTACTATGTTGATTCTGTGGATCTAATAAAGGTGACGTTGAAAAAATGGCTCTACATTTGGTGAACTTTTCAATATCCTTCTTGCTCACCAGGCTAAAAATCATGAGTTCTTACCTGGCCATGAATTTGTTACTTCAGGGCCCTAAAAAGAAAAAAAAGGCAGCTTACTATATTTTGTAGTAGCTGGGAAAAGAGCAGGTTTGATCTGTCTGAAATGGTTGTTAATGCAGTGCTCTTCCAGTTTTGACTCAGCTGTGCTGGTTTTTGCAAACAAACAATTTGTTTTCTCATTTTGGTGCTGAGCATGACTTTTCAAGCTTCTGGACCATAACCACTAGTCTGAGTACAAAGTACATGTTTATTTTTTCCTTGGTTGGAGAGCACTGCCAAGCAGCAGAAGGTGCTTTTGACAGCTATATTAATGAGAAAACATGAATATAAAATGCCTATCTTATTAACTCTTTAAATGATCCATCTATATTTTTGGAAAGAAATTTAAATAACAAAACACTTTTTTGGCATTTGAATTTATTAAGTGTTATCTACACAGTGCTCTAGTTGTTGTTGTTGTTCAGTCATTAAATTGTGTCCGACTCTTTGTGACCCCATGAACCATATCGCGCCAGGCCTTCCTGTCCTTCACTGCCTCCCTGAGTTTGCTCAGTTTTATGCTCATTGCTTCAGTGATGCTATCTAACCATCTCATCCTCTGCCGTCCTCTTCTCCTTTTGCCTTCCATCTTTCCCAGCATCAGGGTCTTTTCCAAAGAGTCCTCTCTTCGCATTAGGTGACCAAAGTATCTGATCTTGAGCTTCAGTATCAATCCTTCCAATGAGCAATCAGGGTTGATTTCCTTTAAGATTGACTGGTTTGACCTCCTAGCAGTCCAGGGGACTCTTAAGAGTCTTCTCCAGCACCACAGTTCAAAGGCATCAATTCTTCGGCGCTCAGCCTTCTTTATGGTCCAGCTCTCACAGCTATACATTACTACTGGAAAAACCATAGCTTTGACTATGCGGATCTTTGTCGGCAAGGTGACGTCTCTGCTTTTTAATACGCTATCTAGGTTTGCCATAGCTTTCCTCCCAAGGAGCAAGCGTCTTTTAATTTCATGGCTGCAGTCTCCATCTGCGGTGATCTTGGAGCCCAAATAAATGAAGTCTGTTACTGCTTTCATTTCTACCCCTTCTATTTGCCAGGAATTGATGGGTCCAGATGCCACGATCTTAGTTTTTTTAATGTTGAGTTTCAAGCCAGCTTTCGCACTCTCCTCTTTTACCCATCAAGAGGTTGTTTAGTTCTTCTTCACTTTCTGCCATTAGGGTGGTATCATCTGCATATCTGAGGCTGTTGATGTTTCTCCCTGCAATCTTAATTCCGGCTTGTGATTCTTCCAGCCTGGCATTTCTCATGATGTACTCTGCATATAGGTTAAATAAGCAGGGTGACAGTATACAGCCTTGTCGTACCCCTTTCCCTATTTTGAACCAATCGGTTGTTCCGTGACCAGTTCTGACTGTTGCTTCTTGACCCACATACAGATTTCTCAGGAGACAGGTAAGATGGTCTGGTATCCCCATCTCTTTAAGAATTTGCCACAGTTTGTTGTGATCCATACAATCAAAGGCTTTTGCATAGTCAATGAAGTAGAAGCTTTTCTGGAACTCTCGTGCTTTCTCCGTGATCCAGCGAACGTTGGCAATTTGATCTCTAGTTCCTCTGCCTCTTCGAAACCCAGCTTGTACATCCGGTAGTTCTCGGTTCACATACTGCTGAAGCCTAGCTTGTAGGATTTTGAGCATAACCTTGCTAGCATGTGAAATGAGTGCAATTGTACGATAGTTTGAGCATTCTTTGGCATTGCCCTTCTTTGGAATTGGAACATAAACTGACCTTTTCCAATCCTGTGGCCACTGTTGCATTTTCCAAACTTGCTGGTGTATTGAATGCAGCACTTTAACAGCATCATCTTTTAGTATTTTAAATAAGTCAGCTGGAATACTGTCATCTCCACTAGCTTTGTTGTTAGTAATGCTTCCTAAGGCCCACTTGAGTTCACTCTCTAGGATGTCTGGCTCAAGGTCAGTGACCACACCAGCATAGACATCAGGGACATTAAGATCTTTCTTGTATAGTTCTTCTGTGTATTCTTGCCACCTCTTCTTAATCTCTTCTGCTTCTGTTAGGTCCCTGCCTTTTTTGTCATTTAACATGCCCATCTTTGCACTAAACGTTCCTTTGATATTTCCAATTTTCTTGATGAGATCTCTAGTCTTCCCCATTCTATTGTTTTCCTTGATTTCTTTGCATTGTTTAAGAAGGCCTTCTTATCTCTCCATGCTATTCTCTGGAAATCTGCATTCAGTTGCTTATATCTTTCCCTTTCACCCTTGCTTTTCGCATTCCTTCTTTCCACAGCTATTTGTAAAGCCTCATCAGACAGCCATTTTGCTTTCTTGCATTTCTTTTTCTTTGGGATGGTTTTAGTTGCTGCCTCCTGTACAATGTTATGGACCTCCGTCCATAGTTCTTCAGGCACTCTGTCTACCAAATCTAATCCCTTAAATCTATTCACCTTCACTGTGCACTCACAAGGAATATGATCTAAGTCATACCTGAG
Organism: Liasis olivaceus; assembly: GCA_030867105.1. NCBI lineage: Eukaryota > Metazoa > Chordata > Lepidosauria > Squamata > Pythonidae > Liasis > Liasis olivaceus. The sequence goes on from CM061349.1 coordinate 80,859,361, forward strand.
TGGTCTAGTAGTTTTCCCTACGTTCTTCAATTTAAGCCTAAATTTTGCAGTAAGCAGCTCATGATCTGAGCCACAGTCAGCTCCTGGTCTTGTTTTTGCCGTCTGTATAGAGCTTCTCCATCTTTGGCTGCAAAGTATATAATCAATCTGATTTCGGTATTGACCATCTGGTGATGTCCATGTGTAGAGTCGTCTCTTGTGTTGTTGGAAAAGAGTGTTTGCTATGACTAGTTTGTTCTCTTGACGGAACTCTATTAGCCTTTGCCCTGCTTCATTTTGTACTCCAAGGCCAAACTTGCCTTTATTCCGATTACTCTGTGACTTCCTACTTTAGCATTCCAATCCCCTATGATGAAAAGGACATCTTTTTTTGGTGCTAGTTCTAGAAGGTGTTGTAGGTCTTCATAGAACCGGTCAACTTCAGCTTCTTCGGCATCAGTGGTTGGGGCATAGACTTGGATTACTGTGATGTTGAATGGTTTGCCTTGGATTTGCACTGAGATCATTCTGTCATTTTTGAGGTTTCAGTGCTCTAGAGGGGCCACTAAATTAATGTCAACAGCACTGCTGTTTTTGGGGTCCCTCTAGATTATTTTGATACATTTAGCACAGGAGCAGGTAACATGGTGCCCGTGGTCACTAGGATCCCTCCAAGTGATGGATGTGGGAATTATGAAGGCCAGACTCAGGGAGAAAAACATTTTCTTTCATCTCCTGAGGCGTGAGGGAGAGATAAGAGGATGAGACTGGCACCTCCCTGAGGAATTCACAGTGTTGTGGCTGGCATTACTTGGGAGCTGGGGTTTCAGTCTGGGAAGATTCTTGCTAGAGGTTGTAGCTAATAAACATTGCTGGACTGAATTTACATGGTCTCTTGGAGTTCCTTGGGCTAGGCCTGACACTAGCGTTTAATGAAAGACTCTTCTTTAATGAGAAACAGTGACAAGAAGACTGAAATGCTGCAAAACAGAATATCATATTTACTGGCAGGAATGCTGCTGAACCTGTCAAACATTCTTTTGGGATGACAGAGAGCATCCTGGGTGGCTTGTTTGCATTTGGTGATGTGCGGCTGGCCAAGCCTATGATGACAGCCATGTTGTGAATAGGCATGTCTTCTATGGCAGCCATTTTGTGAGTGATCTCACCAAAAGTGCATGCTCCCAGCCCTGAAGGCATGTACAACCAACTTAATATATCAAACATAGGCAAATGGCAGCAAATGTTTCATTTTGGTTTCTTCAGACAAGCCAACTTTAATCCACAGTTTTTCAAGCTGGCATGGTTCAAACATATTGTAAAAAATTAAGAGTTTGTGTGTAATTCCAAACTGCAGTTAAACAAATACGTAGGTGAAAGCTGCATTCAGGCCAGGACCAAGGAATACAGTAGAAGGGAGTACACATAAGACTAAGACTCACTGCAGTTCATTCTTTTATAATTGTCATTTATTGCTACATCTACATACAGACAAAGCCAGACTCTTGATTTATAAACACTTATTTAAAAATTCCATGGCTTCTAGAATTCTTTCCAACTCTATTACCAGCAGTGGCTATAGGAGTGTATATATGTTCTGTGCGATGATGTGATGTGTTATGTTCCTCTGTGTGTTTCTGTGTGCATTTTCTTCGCAAGGACTAATCAAGATGCATGCATATGCATTACCTCTGCATGTATCTGTGTGTGAAAATGTAATCAGCGCAGATGCAGATGTGTTGTGTGTGTTTCTGCTCTACCTGTGTGCTATGTCTGTGTAACCACAAAGCCCACTGACCAGGAATAAGGGAAGCTTAGAATGGAGGACTTGGCAACATTCTGAACTATTGTTCAGCTTCCTCTCCCACAGGGACGCATTGGGGGAATCTTTCATGGATTATTCTTCTTTGCAGCCCCTGGCCAGATCCAACCCATTTTTGAACTCTTTTTTTTTTTTTTTTGCTGATTTCTCCCATCACACCAAGTTTAGTTCCCTTTGGTTTGGTTTTCAGAGTTATTCTGCTGATGGACAGAGAGAAAGAGTCCTGAGCCTCTTTACATAATTTCTTTCCAATGCTCTGTTGGGTTGAAAAAAAATGTTGATAAAATTTCTCTTACTCGATTTACTATTCAGGACATGCAATTACTACATGGCTTGCTTTCCTTTTTTCTTCAGTGCTGCAAGAAAAAGAAACATTAGACTTTTTTTTTATTTTCTCATCAGCTACACTAATAATGAGTTCTTTTAAACTAATTAATTGTACAGTTCTAAGATCCGTCAACAGGCACTTTTGGTAACTGAAAGTCACAATAATCTTGGTAGGCTTCATACCATTTAATGAATGGAATGAAAAGACTTCTCATTCAAGAAGGAGCCTAATTCTCTATTAAAATACATTGAGATTTCCAGTGTATAGTGGTGTTTCCTTGCTAGGTTGCTCCCTTCAAACTTTGGTGGTGGTTTTTCAGAATAATTTGAGTACAGAACTTATGCATTGTTAGAAGCTGGGCAATTTTGAACATTTTAAAGAGTAAAATACAGTTTGTGATAGATGCAGATCCACAAAACTCAACAATTGTATGATACCTGTGGGGAAAAGCCTTCCTGCCTATGAGTAGAGCATTGATTAAGGCTGCATTTCAATGATTCCTCAGGATGGAGATGCCCAGCCTTGAAAAGGGAAATCCACTCTCATTATGTAAGGCTGCCAGAGAGTCCTGAGATGTTGGAGCTTTGTCAGAAAGGACAAGAGGAACTGGATCTCAGGGATCCAAAGCTCTCTTTTCTTTCTTCCTAATACTTTCTGGAATTAATCTACTAGAGAAAGCAATTATACAAGAGAAGTAAAGACGATTGTTCCCACATACAAAATCTTTTGGCTTACAGGCACAAGACCAACAGAGTGTAGGAAAAGTTAGTTCCTTTACCTTGGATTCCCCCCCCCCCACCCCCATCCTGTAGCATGGCTCTGTCTGATTAAGAGAGTAATTTTTGTCACTCTTCTTGAGTACTGTAGCCCATATCTGTTCTCATAGGGTAATTTAACTGAGGTCCTGTTTTAAATTAATTAAGATTGAATTCATGTATAAGCAAATAGGAGGATCTCCAAGGTATAGGTGCCTTTTGACACATGAGAAGCAAGCTATCTCCTAATAGTCTACTTCAAAGTGGCAAAGCAGCATTAGCGTTTTTCAGCTATAGCTTCAGGGGATTTAATTATAGAGGGAAGTATTGTTACATTTGAGGGAAAGTTTTCTAACCTGGTGGACATTAATAATGGTCTAAATCAATGACAGTTTTATAATGTAAATTCTTTTTTGAGCATGAGATGAATAACTATTGGGCCTCTTTTTTTTCACAGAATCAAAGGGTATCTCTGAATGTCTTTAAAACAAGAATGAAAATAATTTTAAAAATTATGAATGGTATAGTTAGAAAACAGATGGTAATTAAAAAAAACATAAAGCAGGTGTATCTGTTTTGAGTTTACATCTTGAATCAAGCTGGTGTTGAGAGGTAGGAAGAAAGTAACAAATTAAAGCATTATAGAAACAACATTTGATAGGAAGCTGCTCTGGGTTGCCAGAATAATATATTAGGGATCACATACAAAACAAATGGCATAAATTACAACATGAATGTTCTGTAAGGATAGGCAGTATAATGCAAGTGTCTTGTGATTGTGCTCAGTTATGTTGCTTACCAGAAAAACTTTACAGGGAATTGCTTAGCATACACACGTGCATGTATAGGTTCTTGATGCAAGGAGATCACTATTAAAAGAAATAGTCTACCAAAAACATCATGGTTTTTCTCTTGATGCAAAAATAGTCTGCAAGATTAATAGTTACATGCAAGTCATTTATCTCCCTCTGCAGGCAATGCTTGCACAATTCCATACTGTGAGATATATTGGGGCCATTTTTTCAAGCTTATAGAAATGTGCTTACATTTCTTCTTCTTCATAGTGAATTGGGCCATCAGTGGTTCTTTTAGGCTTGGTAATTAAATGACACCACCATAAGCAGAAATAGATTGTCACTGAATATCAGTTACTAGAGCATACTTTCTGGAGTTAGTAGAAAAGACTCTACTAAATTAGAGTCCATTAGTTACTAAAGCATAAATGTAGAACTTTGAAGCTGCTACTGAAAAACATAACTGAACTGAACATGAGCCATCTCTCTGCATAGACATTGCTTTTCTAAAGTTTAGATTCTCAAACTGTGGCCTGAAATTGCTGTACAGCCTGAAAATGCATATGTTTTCTACATAGATAATGTAGATTGTTCTTTGTGCTTGCTAAGAGTGGAGAGGGAGTGCAACAGGAATGATAGCTTTATCTCTTTGCTCTGACACCGAATGAGGTAATAACAAGACTTTCAATTTTTTGTGGCTTTAGCTTAGAGCTAGAGGAAATCAGAATAAGGTCATGTCATTATTCAGTAAAATGCAGCTGGTCTCATGAACTGATACTTTGTTCTGTGCTGATGTTTTTACATACAGGTGTTTCAAAAATTCTCCTTGTGCCTTGTGGCATATGGATATTATGGCCAGGCTGGTAGGAGTCAGCAGAAGGAGAGAGGAATGAATGGGGAGAAAAAGCTCAGGGGTGGCCTTGGAGCACAGCTGGGCTGTCATGAGGGCAGATGAACTGCCCTGGCTGCAATCAGGGCTCTTGTGAGGCAGGTGGAGGCAGCATCCTCATTAGCCAAGCCAATATAGGTGTGGGGGTCTAAACCCTGGGGGTGGAACCCACCACTTCACTTGTTGGGGAAATGCTGCCAATCTGAGCTGTAAAGGAGAAAGAGAGAAGAAAAATAGAGAAACACATTGCCACATTTGAGCCTGTGCTGCTGTGAGGCTTTATGGCAGAAAGTGCCATTGGAGAGACTGTGTGGGAAGCTGGTGACTGGAGAGAGACATTGCTGTGCGTGTGCTGATTGTTGGGGTGTGCAGGTGCCAATTCCTGGCCCCAGAGGCTGAAGACCTTGGCTGGGAATAGAGAAGTGAAAACTCAGAGGGATGTGCTTCCCCCAAAACTCAAGGTGGATGGGGAGGCAGCTGCTTGCAGACTAACATCTGAAGCCTTCAGGGAAACTGCAGACTAGGAAGAGTTGGGCAGAAGACCCAGAGGGACACGCATCATGCAATGTCTATGCAGAGAGATGGCTCACAAGGTCCAAAAAAGTTCAACAAAAGGGGTTAAGTACAGTCCAAAGTAACTCAGCCAATTCCCTTCCTATCTCTTTCTCTTAGTGAAATGCTGAGGAGAAGGGAGGAAGAGAAAAAGGGGGGGGGGGGTTGGTAGCTAAGCAGTGGAGTGGGTGGTTGCTAGCAAATAAGGGAAGGGGGGGACAGGGGAAGAGAAAGCTAGAAACTTGAAAGTTAGGACACTCTATTGTAAATAGTTGGATTTTGCCCTAATTCCTGTAAATAAATTTATACTTAGTAAAAGAAACAAAAAAACCTCCACCATCTCTGTCTCTGTGAAGCACTTGTCCTCCTTAAAGACACAAACACATCCACTGTAAAAGAACCCGTGGTCACACTGTGACCGGCCCATTCCTCTGGGGAGGGGGCAGTAGCATAATGAATTCTTGCTCTTCAGACTTTTCATTCTACTGTTGCTGAGCAATGATAGTTTAACAGCATATCCCGATGTTGTGTCCAACTAGTTGGACTTGCTGTTTCAAACAGCTGTTTCTGGAAGCTTGAAAGAAGGCACAAATGAAATGGTCTTCCCCTGCTGTTTTGCCAGTAGCATCTGGTATTCAGCAATAAATAGCCATTAACTATGGAGGTTCTGTTTATCTGTCCCATATTTGGCTTTTCATAGATGCCTGCCTGAATTTGTCTCCTCAAAGCAATATGAAGACAGTGCTTCTTCAAAACTTATGTGAATAGTGTATTGGATGGCTTTTCAGTTTGGCTGCATTTGGTTTCCTTTCATCTCTGCAAATATGGGAAGAAAATAGGGAAATGGAGCAATTTGGAGTATGGCATACCATGGGAATATAGCAGTGTGTTGCCAAGTGTCCAGTGCAAAGTGAGAGATTAAGTTTCCCAAAGCTGAAGCCCACAAGAACGGAAGACCAGATGTGGATGAGGCAGAAGACTGGGCTGCTGGCTGAAGTAAGAATATCAAATTGCAGCCTTTCCCCCATTCCTTTACCCTTTGTCAGATTTGAAGGCAGTAGGAAGTTTCTTGTTCACCCATTTTAGACATCACTATTCTATTTAAAAAAATAGGATTACAGAGAGAGCATGTAGAGTAGAGATCACAAATTATGCTTTTAGCTCGTATGAGCTCTATTTTTTTTCTTCATTCAGCACTGGTTTAGTGAGAAGCATTAAAATTAGGCTGTAATGGTATAATGCCTGGGTCACAAGCTGAACACACATATTATGCTATTTTTTCTAAAAATCTGGTTTACTGACTAAACCACAGTTGGCAGAGTTGTGTTAAGCCAGGGTCTGGGTTCATATGATATGCTAAGAGAAAAACTAGCCACATTATGGGTTAACATGTAGGGTGAACTGGACCACTATTTGTATGCATGGTCACCACCAAGGGACAAGAGGGGCAAGTAATTTCATATGTATCATGACATCATAGCACAACTTACATAATCTGTACATCATGATGGACATGGCATCATCATGGCTTATATTGGACACGTGTGTTTGTATACAGTTAAAATGAGATGACAGAGACGTACTGTAGCAGTGAAATATTTCTGTATCAGCTGTACCAGGAATTCAGTTAACTCCCATTTAGGTGGCAAGGTGGGCTGTACAAAAGTTAAGCACTACATTACTGATGAAATTACTTATCATACATGAAACATTCTAATTAATCACACTTTGTAGTCATGTTCTGTTAACATTCACCTACAAAAGCCCAACAGGAAGCCACAAGAAATAACGTTGGAATCAGAGCTTTTGTTTGCAGCCCATTAAGTAACCTGCATGCCTGAATCCAAGCCAATTATGTGTGTGCATGTGCAGGCGTGCGCATGTGTGCTCCATAGGTTAAAAGAAAGAAAAAGGCACCATTTGATAGATATTTATTATATCCATTGTGCTTCTTTCATCAGTGAAGATTTTTGTGATTATATATCAAAGCAATGAGGAGTTTCAGTAATCTTAAGGTTTATTTTGCACAGAAACAGAACATCAGCAGCCAGTTTGTCTTCTGACCCTTGTTTGGTTGGCTGGATCACAGACCTTCTCTTGGCTAAGTTCCATTTTGTATGGTCGGTTGGAGTTGGACTAATGTTTGTTTAAGTGCTGCAATACAATTCTACTTAGTTTATTCATGCCAAATACTTTCAGTCTAAACAAGCAGAATTTAAATCCGTTTTCCTGATGCATTTGTGACATTCAAATGGAATAACTGCACTACCATAAATGTTCAGCAAACACAGGCTGGCTTTGTACATCATGCTAAATCATGGTTTTTTAAGCACAATTCATTGAATATACCACATTTTTCTACATTTGCATAATATGCATTTTCATGAACCATGGTTTATTATCAACAGTGGCTGGGACTGTGCTAAACAAATTAATCATATTCTGGTTTAGCCCAATATGGGAGCCCAGTCTTTAGACTCCCTCCCTCTCCTCCTCCTCCTCCTCCTCCTCCTCTTCTTCTTCCTCTTCCTCTTCCGTTCAAGTCAGTGTTGATTCCTGGTGAGTGCCTAGACAAGTCTCTGCAGTTTTCTTGGCAAGGTTATTCAGAAGTGGTTTGTCCTTGCCTCCTCCTTCCTAGGGCTGAGAGAGAGTGACTGGCCCAAGGTCACCCAGCTGGCTTTGTGCCTAAGGTGGGACTAGAACTCAGTCTCCTGCCTGGTGCCTTAACCACTACACTATACTGGCTTTCATTTCATTTCATTTCATTTCATTTCATTTCATTTCCTGCTTTTTAACATGTTCAGATACTTTAATGATAATCAGGTAAAGGAGATTTGTGGGGACATTTATTCTTTCTGAAGAACATAGTCTAACTCAGGACTGTAAAATCGTGGGTCACCTAACTGAATAAAATCCTAAGCTGTGCCACCTGGACTCCCAAGATATTGGACAACCCACCCAGGTTAAGGCATATGGCAAACATTTGTACATGCATTGATGGCTCTCATTGGCTAGGTAGACACATAATATTAAGTTATGATTTCTTTTAATCCTGATGTGTTAAATAAGCAATAGTGACTGGGTATACACATCACACTAAAACATAATCCATGGTTTATAAGCAACAGTGCTTGGGCTCACACAACTGGCTTAACCAGTATGAAGCAAGACACATTTATACAGTGTTTTTCCTTCATCCCAGAGTTCTCTAATTTTTACCTCAGCCCATAATGTACCTCAGTTTTAGCCTGTGTTTCAAGCTCCTCCTGCTGCCAGAAGGATGGAATTCTGTTAGTTTAGATGATAGCTTATACCCTCTTGTTACTAAGCTTTGCTGCCTTCTTGAAACTTCACCTTGAATTTACACCTTGAGTTGACATGTTTACACTTTGAGTTTACAAGATAGCAGATTCCTCTTCTCTGCAGTCACCAGTTGTGGTCTTCAGGGTTTTGTTTTTTAGTAGGATTCTTTCGGACTGCAGGGTTTGCAGCAATGTAGCCTTAAACTATCAGCTCTAGATTGCCTTCAACTGAAAATCAAATCAACTGTTTCCCAGATACCTTCATTTTGTTGCATGATGATATATAACCTGATCATTAGGTTATCTTGTTACATGATTATGCAGCTGTATTTTTAAGAAAACATGATGCAAGTGTGTGTCTCTATGTCTTTCCTCACCTGCATCTAAGCATAATACAAACATGCCCTGGCAACATCTTTTTTCTGCCATATCATATGACATTGCTTTTACTTGACCCCAGCCCATGAGTAATGCAGCCTTAAGTTGTCCATAGCTGGGCCAAGGGGGAGCTATTTTCTCTCTCAAGTCTCAGCTGCAAGGTCTGTAAAATCTGTTACTGTACACTTTGACAGCCGTTATGTTGGAGGTAACATGAAGTGACTGGTAATGGGTGGGATAAGAGCAGCATTTATTGGCCATTTCAGGCTGATGCGGGTGCATCCCTTCTCTCTGGCCCCTGATCACACTTATCTGTTCCTGTTGTGTTCTGTTGCCATCTCAAAGAGCTGGACACAACAGCATTGTGCCAGTGGCTATTAGCATCATGCAATAGTATGAAACTGCTCAGCTGGTAGTGTATAAATGCTTTTACTTCATGGCCCTTGCTGGTTTAGTGCAAGACTAACCTTTCCTCCTCCACTGCCACCCAACATCACACAGAGAAATCTGGAAATCTGCATTTGTTGTCTATATAAAAAGGGGAGGGAGAGAGAAACCTTAATAACAGTGCTGCTTCTGACTTGGTTCCCCTGCAACATTGTTCTTTTTTATTTTTACCTTTTCTCAGCTTTGGTTACAACAAATAGGATGTAGGAGAATTACAGGAAGGAGCCTTGACATGATGAACAAGGTCCTATAGTCAAAACTGCTCCATTCCTGCTGCAGCACCATGAGTGAGGGATGCTTTTCCTACTAACTGGTACCGAGATGTCAAAGAGGGAGGATAGAAGAATCAACTGATCATTTGCTTTTGGGGAAGCAGCACATGCAAAATCAGGACAGCGCTGTTCAGCAGTGTGTCAGAACAGAGGCAATGGAGGCAGGGTAGGGACTGGGAACAGAAGTGCCAAATTTCATATTAGTATACAGTGGTACCTCAAGATACGAACACCCCACCTTACAAAAATTTCGAGATACGACCAGCTCCGGCCACAAAAATTTACCTCGACATGCGAACTCCGCCTCAAGCTATGAACCGGATCTGCGGCCATTTGCCCTGCTGCCACGTGGTCGCGGTTTCCTGTGGGCGAGATCGCGGTAGCAAGGAGACGTTCGGTGAGGCATGTGGTGTGTTTTGTGGTGTTTGGAAGGTTTTTGGTGTGCTTGTCAGCATGGCTCCAAAGAAAATGCAGAGCCGTATGTATTTACATTGTGTAAGATCTTGCCCCGTTCGTCAAGAGAAACTCCCGTGACACGTGTAGTTCACAAAAGAGGTTTACTCAAGTGTAACGCAACAGTTACAAGCAAAGCCAGGACTGGCTTGGTACAATACATTGGTTCCTTTATACCTCCCCTCATTACAGGCTGTGGATTATCAGTGCCCCAATGATCCCCCTTAATTGTCCAGATGGCAGGTTCAGCCTGAGCCCCATTGTTCTTTAATTGTTGTTAGCCCTTGGCGTGGTCATTGCTTTCCTTGGGCTTTTATCGCGCACACAGCCGGGAGCAGGAGCTTTTCCTCGCGCGCTGATTGCGCTTCCTCAATTCCGCGGCTCTTTCCTTTGTCCATAGCGCCCTCTGGCGCCCTCTGGCGTTAACAGATTAGTGAAGAGGCGCCAGGTGGCCCTTTCATTAGCACTTCCTCTTTCTGCGCTAGCACTCGAGCGGTGAAACTGACTAAAGCGCACCTGGGGAATTTCCTAGCCCTGCAACGCCAGCTGACACATTGAACCTTATGGGGAAATTTGCCTCGTGGTGCGACCAAATTCGGAGGGCGGATTAGCCGTATTTACATTGAACCTTATGGGGAAATTTGCCTCGTGGTGCGACCAAATTCGGAGGGCGGAACGGATTAACCGTATTTACATTGAACCCTATGGGAAAATTTGCTTCAGGATGCGACCAATTCAAGTTGCGATCAGAGTCACTGAACGGATTAAATTCGTATCTTGAGGTACCACTGTAGTTCTTGTCCAAGACAAGGATGGGTGGTAGAAACTTTAAGTCAGCACTGGGGGAAAGGCCGATGTCTGATACTTTTTCATGGGTTCTGCAGGGAAACTTTCAAAAGACATTGCTCAACCCCTATCTGCTGAACTTTTGCACTTGAACTCTTTGTAATATTAGGGAAGAACTTATACCAAGAAGGATCTGTTCACCTTAAGAAACCTTATTTTAAGTAAAACTAAATACTTGCTGGGCCTACACACAAGCTTATTCTTAGAAAACCCACATTTTCTTCTCCATATTGGTTTCTCTGGTAAGTAAATACGGTCCTAGAAACCTGAGGTAAATGTATTTTGTGAATCTGTGCATGCAAGAAGAATCTCTGAATTTGGATCTACTATTCCATATTACCATAGTTTCCATTTTTATACCGTATTCTCCTATCTGGTGCTTGGAGGAACTAGAAACCAATATTTTAACGTAATACACATTTTGAATATTCTTTGAGGAGCAGAAGAAGAGTGCTAAATGAGACTGAAGATGTATCTAGATTGGCATTCTGCTTCCGCAGTAGCTACCTTAAAGCTTCCGAAAATGCCTTCCTTATCCAAGCAATATTTCCTGACTATGTGCTGTGAGAAATATAAATAATCCCTGTTTCCCTCTTTCTCCTGCCTGTTCTGACCTGAGTTTCCTGTTGAGTTCAGACTGGGAATATTGCCTTTGGGATGTCTGGTTCCTCTGGCGGTTTTCACACTCATCTTGTGTTTATAAGCAGAAGTATGCTCAGCTTGATCTCACACCCTTTTCTCTTCTGTCACACCTTTGGAAGTTTCCCAAAGCCTGTCATGATTTTCATATTTAGAACAAATGCTTTTTAAGAAACTGTTAATGACCTCTTGAAAAGCTACTGAGTCTGATTTCACTTTAGATACATTTACATTCTCTGGCCTTCCTCCTAACATTAGCATCAAGAGAATTTCTCTTTGGGCAGCAGATGGATGAGCACAATAAACAGTTGCTTATATTTTCCTATTTACCTGTGAGATTATTGATCTATATATAAATGCAAGAACTTTTCTCTTAAATACTAACTAAATTTAGAGATTTTGTGTGCATCAGAGTCCTCTTTCTGGGGTAGAGAAGTTAATCGTAGATTCTAAACTACAAAGAGAAGTGGAACAGTTGGTTTTTACTGTTCATGAATATGTCATTTCTTGTCGCATTGTTACTTGTGATGTCTGCATATCTTTTTGAATACGGAAACAGCTGCTATATTTAATCTCATAACTTTAAATAAACAACATATCATTTAGCTCAAATTAAATCACAGTTAAACATGTTTACAACCCACCAGTATGAATGGGGTAGAAAGCATGTATTAATGCCTAACTGTCCAGTTGAAACCAGAGTGATTTTATGTTGTTCCTTAACTTGAAACCTGCTTTTCAACTTTCAGAATCTTTTCATATGACTGTTAATGTTCGATACTTGGGACTGCTCTTGACAACAGAAAATTCATCTGTTTAAGAATTGAGGCAGCATGCCTTTTGGTTGGAATAGCTCACATCAGAGGCTTTGAAAAACTCACTAGCTTCCAGATTCAAATTCTGAAAAATTAAAATAAAACAGCTTGGAAATTTTGTATTCAAATTACCATTTACCATGATGTAAGATAGGGTTTGCCAGACTTGGTGTCCTCCATTTGTGTTAGAATTCAGCTTCTGTAATCCCAAGCCATCTGTGTTTTTTAAAAATTTTGCCTTTCTATATGTTGTTTATTGTTTATTATAATTGCTTTTATTTTTATTAATACTGTTAACATTAATGTTTGCAATCTCTCTGATCAAAAAGTAGCATCATTTTATAGGCAGTCATCGTTTGAATCTTTGCTATAAGCCAATTTCATGTCCTACAATATTCAAACTAGGGATGACTAATTTGGGCTGTATATGTGAAAGGAATTTCTGCAGAGAACACAACTATACTGTCGTAATTATTTCTGCAGTATTTGGTATACTTTAGAATTTTCAAGTCATTTCAAATACATTTTACCAAGGTAATACTACATGGACAAGTCTGTGAAATCACCAGGTGCTGAACTTGACATGGAGGAGATTTTACTTTTTAACTTTGTGTGTTATGCCAACTTAACCGGTGGATGCTATGACATCCTGACATATTTGATCTGCAAGCCATTCCCAATGCACCATTTGTTCCTCCCCCCATTTTGCTGCCTGCTTTCTTCACCAGCTGCAGACCGAATGGGTTATGTTGTGGCAGAGGGCATGGCAGGCATCACATGGCAAGACAGTTTTAAAAGCCTTCCTCCTACATTGCTGACAGATGATCATGCACTCAAGGGCATGAAACTCTCACTTCTGGAAGTTTTGTTGCATGGCAGTAGTCTAGCTTGTGATTTGGGTTTTTCTTCCCAGTCAAGTCTGCTGACCCTGAGCAGGAAAGCAGGTGGCACAGTAGATAGGCTGTTCAAGAAAAACATCTTGGCTGAACTGCTGAATAACCTTTCAAAATACAGATTGGATCCTTACTATATTACAGAAGTGTAATCATTTATGTTGCCATGGAAGTAATACATATCTTAACGTGGCTGGGGATTGGAACAGAGCTCAGAGCAAAACATTTAATGATGGTAAATTGATACCAGTTGTTGTAATTTGTATCTTTCCTTTGGGGACTGTGTAGTGGTAGGAAAACTGTAAATGGGTAAATGCAGATGATTAAATGAAATATCTTCTTTGTTATAATGGATTGGGACTCTGTGAAACTGTAGAGCTTGATCCATGCTTTCTAGAGGTCAGTGAAAAGCTTTGCATATGCCTGGTGATTTAGGCATCATTCACATAATTAGTTTTCTTTTGGTGCTGGCATTTCTTTTTACATATTTATTACAACTTCTCCATATTTTTTTGCAATTCAAGGTAGTTTACGCAATAAAAATAAAACATCCTAACACCCTCAGTAATATTAGAGCTACGACCTAACTCTACCATCTACCCCCAAAGCCCACTGAATAAGATGGTTGTCACTTCTTTGCGAAGTGCACGCAGGGGCAGGGAGCAAAAGGCATTCCATAGTGTGAGGGCTGCTACTGAGAAGGTGCCTCTAGGCCAGTGGTCAGCAATCTTTTTCTGCCTAGGTACCAGAGGCTATGCTGCTGCTGCCACCACTGTTTCCAGGGGACTTGTTGTTTTGCCTGCACCACGGTAGCTGGTGAAGCCATTGCCAAAATGGCCACCTAAGGAGATAGGGAGTGCTCTCTTCCTGTCTCTCACAGGTCAGGTGAATATATTTTTGGGGGGGACCAAGGGCTGGATGAATTCACATGGCAGTCCATAGCCGGTCCACAGGCCATAGTTGCCAACCCCTGCTTTAGGCTTTCACTCCTCTCATGATCAACACACACGGTGGACTGATTCTGTCAGGAGAGACGATTCTGCAAATACATAGGGCTTTAAAGGTGAAAGCTAGCCCCTGCAGTCTTTCCAAGAAATCCCAGGTGGTGGGAAAAGCTGTTTGACCAGCTCTATCCATATGCTTTTTGATATTCATATGCATATCATAGCTATGCTATGATTCAAGATTGCTCTATACAGAAAATAAATTCCATGCTGTGCAGGTTAGTGTGAGCGTCAAGAGTATAAACCTGTTCAAAAGTAAACGAGTTACAGTTGAGAAACTCACATTTAAAAAAAAAAAAAATGAAGAAGTGATAGGAACTCTTTACAGTACTAGCTAATATGCCTCTATAGCAGCAGGGTGATTGACTTGCTTATCAGACAGTCCTTTGCAATCAGAATTCAAGAATGGTTCATAGTCAGTGGTTCAGCACTACCCACTATACTCTCAATCCTCCTAGTAGAAACCCATCTCTTTATTTTCCTCTGTTATCTCCCCTTTGCAGGAGAAGATATTTAATACGAAAGAGTCCTTTAGCTTACTGGACAATTCAGGAAGTTTGCACTTTGATGAGCTGAAAGTGGAAATACAGCATTTCAGCAGTAAGGAAAATTCACCTGTCAAAGCACTATTGAGGTTGTTGTGTACTTTCTGTGATGCAGATCAATTAAATCAGGATTAGTTGCTGACCTTTTGTTCCATATTAAAAGTTATGGCCTGTGCTGTGCTGGAACTATACAAGAGGTCTGCGCACAGATCTAATGTAGGCTAATGCAATGGCTACATTAAAGCCACTTTTTGAATTTGAAATGAATGTATCACCATTTATTCCAAGTCAGCAATATAAAAGCCTGGTTTATAATAATTTGATTTGTAATTGTTAAATACATTTAAAATTTTGATCAAAATCTCTTCATTAACTGAAAATGTTAACTAGAAAACCAATACTTGTATGATAACTTATGATCTGTGAAAGTATTTAAATAATATTTGGGCTATTTATTCTGAGTTCCACATTTTGCAATGATATTTTCTGCAATACCACTTGAATGAGAGTAACCAGAACAAAATGTTGCGTAAGAAGTGGAACTGTCTCAAACCTTGATGTTCCAGTTCCTGATTGTCTACTGGAAAATACAAATAGAGACATATTTCACACACAAAGCAAAGGAGATACCAAGCTGAATTTAAATGTAGCTAGTGGGAAAAATAGATAATTTCTCATCAGCTATTATTGATGAAGTGATGAACTGATTAGTTATTACTCATTACAGTCTACAATGTGCATTGGTCAAATTAAACAGATTCCTTTTGCAAATTTGATGGGGGGGAGAAGATTTTAAAAATGCTTGTTTCATTGCCGCAGTGAAAATGTTAATGCTGAAAAAATATGGTGGCAGTCACCAGGAGCAATGCTGACTCGAAGGCAAAGAAAAAAAGTGATTTAAAAGAAAATATATCTCGAGGAATATACAACTGCTTTACTATATGTTATACAGGATCTATGATGTATTTTCCATCAAATTTATATCATTTCTACTTTTAAATCCAGGTATCCCATCTTGAATGACTGTTTTTTTTAATGACCTGGAAAAAAACATTTCCAATAGTGACTCACAGAGTTTATGCCAGATTTCTGTCTGATGTCTCAGAAGTAGACAGACGGTCGTTGTTTGCATACAGATAATATCAGATGCCTAGCAGGCTGTGTGGCTCCATTAGTTAGCCAAAAAAAATGAGTGTGTTCTTTTGTTTGTTTTTCTTTATTATTGAAATATAATTAATCCAACTGTAATAATTCATCCTGATTTAAGATTAGGATTTTCAAGATTATGAAGCCCCTGTATTATGTCTTTACTGCTATAATTAATCAGATACAAAAGTAGCCTGCTACTTTTTGTGGAGTGTGGAGAGATGCTAATTATTGCATTTGATTTAATGATTCTTTATGTGTTCCTTTATCTTTAACAGTATGAACTGGACAACTGTAGTATTTCAGAAGTCGGTTGTTATGGTCCAATTCTGCTGGGAAATCAGTTTCTCAGATGGCTCAAGTAAATATCAGCCAAGATAAGAATCACACACTTACTGGCCTTCTTGATGTTGACTCTCACTTTGTGGAACATCTTACCGCAGAAGTATGGAGCGCTCAAACCTTCCTTGCTTTTTGAAAGCGTATTAAAGTTGTACTATTCCAGCAGATTTGAAGACCTTAGTTGTGTTTGGGTGGCTATTATAGTAGAGGCATCTTCAGGATCCAAAGGTTTTGTCAAAATGATGAAGTAGCATCATGATGAAAGAGCTGTGCCATTGCAATGCAAGCTCCATTCCTTTCAAATGCGTGTGTGATGTTACAACTCATACAATGCTTTTATCAATCACTCCTCCTGTAGACACCTCTGCATTATAGATAGTTTATTATTATTAATTGTTTGGAATAGTTCATAGCCCAGAATGAATGAATGAATGAATGAATGAATGAAGATAGATAGATAGATAGATAGATAGATAGATAGATAGATAGATTATAACTCTCTGTGTTAGAAATGTCTACTATGGTTGGTCATACTTGTTTGTAGGAACCAGATTTGCTATCTTAAAAGGCTTTTGTTATGTTCTTCAAGAATCCCTATATGGACTGGGGATATTGATGACTCATCCTCTCTCTAAGGAGATCCATATTTTGAATGGCCAAGGAGCAATGCTGAGCCTACTTTTTAATACAGACCTGATCTCTTTATATTATGTACAGCTAGATGGAGATATGTCCCCTCTCTGTTCCTATTCCAGAAGCAGTTGGCTAAACACTAGAAGTAATATTTCCTCTAATTCATATAATGGTAGATGTTACAGTTATTAAGATAATTTTCTGTTCCTCCCTTTTTGTACATCTTCAAAATAATCTTCTGTGATAAGTAATTTAATGAACTTCACAAAGGAAGGGGAATTGAACCTGGGTTTCCAGAGGTCGCAACTTAATCTTTTAACCATTAAACTACACTAGCTCTGACATCAGTTATTATATTCTTGATAACAATTTGGAATGGTAGTCTCATATACAGTTAGTTGGCAGAGAGAATGATGCAGAATTCCCATTAAACTAAAGCAAAAAAGCAAATTTTTCAAGCCATTTGAAGCATCTCCTTAATTTATTATATATATTATTCTGATTCTTGGAACTTTGTCATTTATATGTATTTTTGCCCAAAGCCTAGGCTAGCCTTTCCTAAGCAGAAATGTTTCAGCTTAGTTTGACAAATTGCTGTTTATTGTTTCCCCCACTCAGGTAACAATATTGACATTTTCCTAGTATACATAGCAGACACAGTAAGCTTGTTCTTTGAATTGCATTATTCAAGTTCATGGAGCAGAAGAGCAACACAGACCATCCATCTGGCTGGCTCATTGCCTAGGGCTGGTGTCCAAAGATGGCTTTCATTATTTGAGGACACATGGAACAGGAAGACATTTTCCCTTTGGCCTAATAGAAGAGTGCCAACAGTGTGAGTAACAGCAGTGTTTCTGGCAAAGACCAGCGTACTATTACAGGCACAGACTGGAATAGCATCTTGAGACCAGATATAGAACAATTTATATCACTAACATCTTTTTATACTGATATAATGATCTTCATGAGGAAGCAATGGAAAGAATGCCCTAGGGTGGGAAGGGCTATATTTACACCTCTGTCCTTGCAGGCGTTCAAGTTGGTGGCAAGAGAAACCAGGCAAGCAACTGTCTCAATTTCATCTTAGTGCAGCTGCATGCCATATATCAATCAGTGAGCTGATTGATCTATAATGCAAAATGCAGCAACATCTTCACATTCTGCCTGGGGTGGTTGATGGCTCAGAATGCTTCTTGCATTCTGGTTATAAACCTGGCAACTCTGCTTGTTTGTGCAATTTTAGTCAAGTTGTAGCTGGATTCTGCCTCTGTGTATGTGCGCTTAGCAGACATATAATTGAGAGGCTGAGATCAACACATAGGGATATTTCTGACTCCACAGCTTTCTAATGGCACTTAAGGTAATGACTGGTTTTGGTTTTGGATATTTTTCTTTAAGGCCTACAGCCATTTTAAAATGTCTTCCAGTGCATTTACATAGCAAGTATGGTTAAATGATACCATTATTTCTAATTGACAATAATCAGTGAAACAATCCTAGGACCTCTGTGGCTTTTTTATTCATTCAAACAAAATAATGCCCTGCCAGGCCCTACAATTGGGCAAATTGAAGCAGCTACCTTAGGCAGATAAGGAGAAAAATTTTAGCTATTTATTTATTTTTACTTACAGGAAAGGGCAGTTAGATTTTTCTGTAACGGTACCAAAATAGGGTACTGTTTTCAGGCTATTGGAGTAGAGCTGCTCTTAGTGTTATTCTGGCTATAAAATGTATGGATCCATGTCTGAAAACAGTGGGCTCAATCCAGTCAGAGTCAAATACCTGTGAACCTTATGTTAAACTTTTAAGTTGAAATTCATGGGTCATAAAATGCTTCACTTTAGTTAATTAATGCTGAATGTTTCTAACTTTTTCTGAAAATGTGAATTTGTAAACCTACGTAAGGAACTAAAAGCAAAAACCAGAAGTTGCCCTACATATTTCCGTATTCTAAATAAACACTATTTCTTGTTATCCTCTTTCTCCAATTGTTGGGTGACAACCACCCACCCACCCACACAAATATATATAATATACAATATATACAATATATCATACATGTGTGTATCTGTCAAACTTGAAATAAATGATTTTATCATGGATGTTAAAAAGATATTTTCATAATCATATCTGTGTATGAAAATTTCTATAACAATTGAGCTCATTGTTAAAGCCTTTATTCATGTACATCTTTTTAAGTATGAGGGGGATTTTTAGATATTTTTCAGCAAAGCAAGTAGAATGTTTAAATATCAGTACCACCGATTTACATAATCCAATTTTATTAAAATGCTTGAATTTGGGTTTACGGATACCAGTGGCTTGTGAAGCTATGCAGTTAACGTTTCTTAAATTCATCTAATTTGGATTAACAACGGTAAAGCTAAATATCTTTATAAATCTGTTTATAAGTATTCGTTTTTTAAAACCAAAAAAATAATTGTAACTTTTTGCAGCCCTTTGATAACATGATTATAAATTCACAGTTCACTAAAGACAGTGTTTCTTTTGTCATATACCTAGTGAAATAGACAGAAGTTTATACTCCGTTCCATTTTTTTGCCACCAGAAGTGGATTAAATGTATCTGCCCCTTTCATTACTCTGTTGTAACTCAGCCTAAGTACATTCATCTGAAACCACCCTATCTCATTTTCCTGTTTGCTTTTGTCTTCACTTGGTAAAGCCTCCTTTAAGGGGAGCTTGATTTCTGGTATGGACACATTTCTGTAGTTTTCTTGGAACTAGAATAGAAGTGGTTTGCCTTTGCCGCCTTCTAGAATGTTTTTTTGAAGTCCTGGCCTAGCCTACAGTCCCAATGTTTCCTGGTCATCTCCCATCTAAATCCAAACCAAATCTTTCCTGGTTAGGCTGACTAGATGCTATAACCCATTTTCCTGGCCTTCACTACCTTTGCTTATATTCTGGATCCTGACAGTCAAGAGAAAGAATGTCATGGGATCTGAAAGATCATGAGCTGCCTCAGAAGCCCTTGACTCCTTAGAAAGTAGAAGTCACATTAGTCTGTTTGGCTACAAACCAATTTTTGTTTAGCTTATTTGCAAATGTCTGAGTTCTGTTCCTTCTGATATGTTGTATCTATTTTTTTTCTAAATGTTAATAACATTTCAAAAGGTGTTATTTCTCATAGCTCTACTGTTTCATTTCACACTGTTCCTCTTAGCTTAAAATAAGAGACATACAGGTATCAGTACAATCCTAGCCTACACTGTAAGGCTGGAGTTTTGGAGTTGTCTGGAAGAAGCCTACTTTCATGCTATGACCAGCTCATCCCTTTTTCTGTGGGCAGAGATATTGGGATTGTTCTTCCATTATACATAGAGGAAACTGAGTACTGTAGTCTGGCAACTGAAAAAGTGATTTATCTTTTCCTCCCTTGCCATATCGTTTCTCTGAGGGATAGGTAGGTCATAGGAATTTTGAGAAGCGGGCTGCCTCGGGAGCTGAATAGAAGGCTTTGTGGGCTAAGGATTCTCCAGCTGTGCTGCAGATGATATTAAAACAATTAGTCTCCTTACTATCAGGAGCTAGTTAGCTAGCTCCCATGTTTAGTTCAAAAATTATCTGATATTTTGTGCCAACAGGATCATCTCAAACTTTCTCAATCCTCTTCCAGTTTAGATGAAGCTCAGTGATAACATTTATCTATATAGCTTGCAATATTACCTATTCTGCATATTTAAATTGGAGGCAGAACATTCTGTATAATATTTTTTTAGCTTCTAAAATGTTGCATAGGAGGAAAAACAATGCCAGGACACAGAAAGTCTGATAAATTATTACACAGTTGGAAGTTTGAACCATATGCTTTAGTCATGCCTTATTGTTGTTGCACTTAGGGCTGACATCAAGAGGATTTTTAGTTAGATTCTGGATCAGTTGCTGTATGTTAGGCGTATTTTTTTCTTGGCTGTATCCCCAGTACTTGTAACTTATCGAGATACAAGAATTGTGGATTTGGGGGAGCATGAGTTTTAACTAAAAGGATTCAACACTGGAATGAGAAATCTACACTTGATCAGCAACAGCAATTTTTGATGTGTGTTAACTGTCAACTTCTAATCTTTTCAACAGAGAGGCAAGAAAGATAATTTTTGAGCAATACATTCATAGGTTTTTGGAGTTGTTCTGCTTATAACATAGTTTCCAGCCTTTCCCCTCTTTTTGCCTTTTTATTACCAGTTTTAATTACCAATTTTGAGGTTGTATTGAATCTTTAATGCTATTATATGCATTTTGTTGATTAGCATAATAAAAACAATCTTGTTGACAATCCACCCTTCTCAAATGATATTCATTTTGTCATTTGTGAGTTCATACAGAAAATTAATAATAAATGCTTTTAATTGCTCTTGTATTGTTCTACGTAGTCCAGGTCCCTCACAATAAACTGCAACAATGGTTATTATTAAACAAAAAAGAAAAAAGGCAAATACAGGTGTTCATGGGGGGGGGGGGCAAATCAAGTGTGTGCTGCAATGCAAACTCAGCCTTTCTTATACTTGTGTCACAATTTTGCACACAGGTATATAAGGGGCAGAGCTTGTGCTGTGATGTCATGATGCACATTTTGTCATTTTGATTAAATCTCAGCTTGCTGCAGACACTCCAGCCAGAGCACTTCATTACTGCTCACTTTATTTCTCTGTAATAATTGAAATTGCCATCAAAATAGTGATTTATTTGGTTGTAGGTAAGAAAGAGTTACAGGCAGGATAACTATTTGTTTGAATTTTTTATTCACATTAAATAACAGTGACCACTATACCTGTTCCATAAGAACTTGAAGCCTTTCTCTGAGTGTAAAAGCTGCATATAGGAAAGAAAGGATAAAGGAAAAGAATTCAAGATAATCCTATGGATTGCATTCAGTGGGATTTACTTGTGATTAATGATTTGAGACTGCATTGTAAAGTTATCTATTCTGATAATAAAATGGAAAACCCACATTAAATAATTGGAACATAAAAACAAAACAACTCTATAGCTGCTACTAACTATGAATGAGGCAAATTTTGAAATGAATGTTGGATTTTCTATTGTGAAAAAGTATAAAAGAAACCTTGAGGGAAGCTTTGAGCTAACACTGTATTATTTTCTATTTGTTTATGCTTTGGACTGTTTATATTTTGTGAGTGACCTCTGAGCAAGGTTAAATTATCATCATGTAGTTGAAGAGTCTGGTTTGCCACTGTTGTGGCTATGTAGTTACTGTTGCCATAGAAAAGTGGTTTCAGATTCACAATTTAAAGAAAAAAATTGAGAGAGGGCAGTTTGAGAGAAGTGTCCTCCAGTTTAAGGAGGATTAGAGTTAGTGGCTGGAGAGAGCAGAGATGGTAGTCGAGATGAGCAGACATGAACCAAAGCAGGGAGGGGTTCTAAGCACTAGATCTGGGGGTTGAGGAAAGGAAAAACTGTGTGTGAAGCTTCAAAGTCCAGCAGCAAAAGGGGAACTTAAGGAAGATATTTCAATTATCATAAAGGTCAGAACCAAAGGAGGGGCTTCAGATAGAGGAAGACGCTGTACAGTATCTTTTCTTACTTACAGTGGATTGGAATGAACGTTAAAGAAATCTGCACTGAAGGAAAGGCTATTAGAAGCCTATTTAGCTGGGAAAGAGTCTTTTCTACATTAGAAAGAATAAATTGATTGATTATGTGCCATCAAGCTAGTGTTGACTCTTAGCAACCACAAAGGTAGATTTTCTCCAGGATGATTTGTCCCTGACCTGGTCCTTCAGGTCTTCCAACAGTGCTACTGTAATTGAGAGGAAGAATAAATACAGTACACCTATGTAATTTAAGAAGAGCATCCTTAAAGCACTTCATCCTTCCACTTGAAAAGCACTTTATTACTTTAGTCAACAACTTATTTTGAATTTTATGAACTTAAGTGGTGGTGGTAATATCAACTGTGTTTTTATACCATAAGGATCAAATAACTGAATTTCTATATAAGGTTCAGAGATATTATTTTAGAGGTAGCAGTTAAAGAAATGATACTTAATAAAGAATGCATTATTCCTTACATAATGTAGTAGCTGAAACATTTATTAAGCAAAGAGTGAGTGAATTCTATACACACAAGTTTCAACATTTTTTAAAAAAAGGAATGTGGTCATCTTGTTTTGCAGTAAGTTAAAAACACTGATAAATTGAATACTTAGAAGACTATTGTACATTCCTGTTGGTAGATCAGAAGTTTGTCTTATATATATACTACTCTTTAATCTGAGTTATATGTCATTAAAATGGATTTTCCACAAGGGTATTGGGAAAATGGAAGCTCCATTTGCTCTCTCAGCTATACTGAAAGTATTATTTCACTATTTTGAGTGAAAAATTGACACTTTTGTGGGAAATGTTTCCAGAACATATCCTGCTCAAACATGCTGTTTGATGAAATGTGTCTGCAGAACATAATGCAATGTGGTATCTACACATATAGTTAAAGATCCAAGGACTGGTGGTGCTTATCTATTGGTAAACTTGGGGTTATGTTTGAAATTGGGAATAACATTTCTTCTCAAATCTGGCAGCTAGTTTGCTTTCTCTTCTCTTCTGCTCTTGGTTCTCTGGCTTGTATCCTTGGAGCCTTTTTGCTAAACAGTTGTCTGAGAATACAAAAAGAATTCTGAACTAAAGCATACTGTTTCCCACAGTGGCAGACTAGATGCCCAAGATCTGTGATTAATAATTTTGTGATTAATAGCCCAGGACCTGTGATACACTACTTTCCCAGGACCCATAACTGTAAAGTGAGTGAATGTAAGTACCTCCTTTTTGTTCTGTTCATAAAGGGGGTTTTGATAACATGGATGTAAAGGTAAAATTCTGCACAGGTGCCAATTTTAGCCCAAAACATACGGTCTTTTTCTTGGAAATGGATAATACCACGATGCAAAGTGATGTGCCAGAAAATTTCAGATTTCACCATGACCATTCTTTTAACTTTGATGTGTTTATTCTTTTTTTTTTTTTTAAGTTTTTCTATTATTACTCTCTGCTGCTCAGAAATATTTGATAGACATAGTATAAGCTCACTCTCAGCAGGAGAGAGATTAATCATTTTTTTAAAAAATGAAACCATTACAATGTCTCCAAAGGGGAGAATAAAAGACTCTGGAGGCAATTGTGTCAGAAGCACAACATGTTCAGTTTTCCATTAGGGGTTAGCCAGTGAAAGATTGATTTCTGGGCGAGGGCAAAGATTTCACAATGCCTGCAATCAAATAACCAAATGTAACGATGTTCTTTCTTTGACTTCATTGTAGATGAAATTACACAGCAAAGAAATGCCCACAAAATGAGTTACATTATTTGCATTACAAATTCTTCTAGAACTTATTAAAAAGCCACAAAGCCACAGTAAAGATAGACCTTCATAATAATGCTACCTTCACCATTTTGAGTTCACCCTATAACCTGTAACGTTTAAGCATATATTGGCCCATGCAACAATCTACTATAATGCCACCCCCCCACCCCCATTTTAGGGGACAGCATCTGGCTCAAAACCTTTTGATGTCTAGGAGAGAGCAGCAAACATTCCCCATCACCATAACGCAGAATACTAGGCCAGATTATTTGGACATGTGATCCAGAAAATCCCACAAGAAGTTCTTCTTCCCAGGCAGCAAAAATAAATAATAACCTAGCCATTTGCTCTGTTTTTCTGATACCCAACACCAGCTCCTCAGATGAGTGTCTCATTCTAGCTAATGTTAGGGCCAACAATGAAAAGAAACAAGGAACCACACAATGTGATAACATGTCGTAGATAAATTTGTCCAAAAGCAACATGAAAGAAGGAGGGAGAATTCAAGAGGTTTCATAATGTTTTAATAGAAATATACTGTACCAGTAAGGAAGAAAGTGCACAATACATTGAGGAGCTGTGTGTGTTGCTGTGGTATTTCTTTCGGTTCATACAATGAATTTGGTGCTTCAGTCTAGAGAAAACAAGATATGCAAAAGTAATTTGGGGCTTGGATGTCTCTGATGCTTTGTTTATTTCCTCTTGCCTATCAGTTTGACTTGTAACTCTTGTTCTCTATATCTTTTTGAGGAGAGGGCTAAGTCTAACTAATGGGGTACCTAGTTGTAAAAGAATTGGGTTCGATTTGTTACTTATTTTCAGGGATGAATTGTGGCCATCTATATTCATGTTTAGCTCAGGGAAGTGTTTCTTCAGTCTCCATCATCCCAGGAGGTCAGGAATCCTGGCATACCTGCTTGGCACGTTATGCATTAATGAAGCTATGGCCAGGTTAAGCTGTCTCCCTACCCTGATGTGACAGCATTCTACAACTATTCAAGGATTTTTCTATGGCAAGTAAATGTTCATGTATTTGATGAAAAAGGTGTGTGCCTTTGGTGCAGCCCAGTGGCCACAGTTCACAACAGCTGCTGTAAATGGATGGACATTGATATGTTGCTGTTGTATTAATCATTAAGATTTCCTATATCTAAGCCAGTACAGTTGGAGATCCATTTGTGCTTAACCATGAGTTAGACCATGGAAATGCATAGCATCATCCAGGATCGTCGTCCCTAATCTGATGCCCTGCAGAGCTGCAACTGCAGTTCCCAGAATTGGAAAGTGTCAAGTTGGAGACACTAGTTCCAAGAAAAGCTGTTTTGCAAATTATCAAAAGACATAATGGATATTACAGCATCCTCAGAATAAGTTTATTAAGTCATGAACCTTAGTGGAATAAATTCACAAACCTTTTCCATTTCTATTCCTGACAGTAAATAGTGACTGCATGAAAGCATTCAGTTCAGCAACATCTTCAATGAGATTGTAGTAGAGAAGATAATAAAACATGGGTTGGGCTATGTTGCCATTAGATGGATACAGAGGTGAATGAACAATAGGTGTGGATCAATAGCTTTGCATCAGGCTAGAGAGGAATGGCTCAAAACAGAGCTCTCCTCTAGGCTGTATGGTATTCCAACATATTTATAAATGACTTTGATGAGAGATTAGAAAATATGATATGGGACTATGCTGGGCAGCAATACATATAAAAATGATCTGGGTGTCTTTGTAGACCACAAGATGAACATGAGCCAAGAGTGTGATGCAGCTGCAAAAAAAAAAAGAAAGAAAAGCAAAGCAAATTGAATTCCAGCTTAATCAAGAGAAATATCTAGAAATTAGATAACACCTAGAATATTTCATTCCTTTCTTGGCATTGTACTTTAGGAAGGACATTTAAACATGTCTGTGTTAAAATACTCATTGCTTTCAGTTCACAGACTTACAGATTCCTTTAGGAAAAAAATAGAACAAGGAAGATCAAGACAATATAAAATCCATATAAATAGTCTAGAAAGACTCTAGACAGTGTGAAATGTAATTAGCCAGATGCCTTATAATCTAATTATATTCTAGGCTGCAGAGTTATAGTGTTCTATAACTAAACATAAAAGCTCCAAATTTGGAAGCAAATTTTGGAGAGCTTTTAGCCCTAGAATAATTGTAGTAGCATATTTTTTTGGTTTTATAGTAATCTCATATTACTATCACATCAGCTATAGTAGATAACATATTACATTAGCATTGTCTAAAAATAAAGCATTCTGTTTCATCTTTATATTGATAATAACTTGAGCGATAAAAACTTTTTAAAAAGATATAAAAGGCACTGGTTAAATTTTTATATCATTCATTGTGGTGTCAAAGTTAACTTTTATTTTAAAGTGATAAAGTTGGAATTTAATCTTTGAAAATGTTAATAACAGCTTGCAGTATTTAGGAACTCTGTTGTTTGTAGTATCATTTTCCAAAGGTTATTTCCCCGGGGCACTATCCATGTGGAATCAGTAAAGCAAAGCCTTACTTTCCCCCAGCTATACCCTGTATTGACTTCTTGATATATGAAATGTTCAGTGCCTAGCTACACAGATTCAAGCTTTGTAGATATCCTGAGATTTCTTATCTTAAATCCCAAAGACCCAAACTTTTCACATAAAACAGCTTATGAGAGAGGACTTACTGCACAGTTGGTAAAAATGTAGTGAAATGTAGTGTAATCTTTTAAGAATTGAGTATTATTTTAGCCTACCTTTTAAATAGTATAGAAATAACATATAGTAATGGGATCTGAATTCTCATTCCAGTAAGATTATGGTTGAAGCAGAAAGGCTCAAATTAGAAGCATCTGTATATCTGCAGAAGATTTTTATTCTGAAGATCTATAGAGATACAGTATTGGCATTGGTCTACCCCATTCCCTTACTGGAAATATGGTTCTACATTCAGAATATTCTTCTGGATGTTGACACTTCTAAATCAAATCCATGCCCAGAGGATTGGTCAAGTGGTCCATGTCCAGTAGTCAAATGTCCAGAGACGCTTAAAACAATATATGTTGGGAAAGTAAAGATGTTCTCCCTACCTGTATTCCACTATATTGACTATAGGTGATGCAGTACTATTTTACTATTCTATATTACTGCACTGCAGATGATGGGGATCTACAGATCCCAAGGAGTGGGGTGGCTGGGGTGGCATTGATCCTAAGGGACACTGCTTATGGCTGGGAATTCTGCTGAGATGATAAGACCTGTCTATTAAGTTAGGCTGTGTAATGGTATGTGGGAAAGTCCTTGGGAGATCGGGCGAAGAAACACTACCAAGGGAATGGTCAGATAAGAGGCTGCATAGCCCGCAACTGGATAGTGGGCGGGGCAAGATGCTCGGAAGAGATCCTCCCTAGTTTGTCGGGCTGTAAAGGAAACCGGGGGTGGGGGTGGGGTGGAGAATTCTACTTTCAGACTTGCAAGTTTCTGTCAATGTAGCTTTACAATAAAGTAGAATTAGCTCATCTGGTTGTGATTCCTATCTGGTTTACGCCGCAAGGCTGACATCAATCTTGCAAGTCTAAAAGTACAATTCTCCCCTCCCCCCACCCCCACCCTGGTCTAGTGATTCACAGCCAAATGATTCCATGTGCTGTTTTGAATGTGGTCCCTGCATTGATTTACAATTTGAATCAATAATTTGACTGAAACATCATCAAACTGAAGCATTCCTTTGAACCTCTGCACAACTTTAAATATCATAACATATCAGAAAGTAACCCCTATAACTGCATATACCCCCCCTAAAATATGAGGAACATGCAAGTCTATGCAGATTTCCTTAATTTGCTTATGTTTTGCATTTTGCAGCATTTAAGTAGAAGAAGTATAGATTTTTTTTAAGTAAAACACACAGCTTTGGATGTCAGACCACTAAGCCATTATAAATGGAAAAGTAAAATTCTCTCAACTCCTACTAATACATCTGTGTAGATAGCTTTTTATTTTTAGCCATGGTATAAAAGTGGGAATTTATTTTAAGTCTAGCCTGCAATGGTGACCTGGTGGTCTCCCATCCAAATAGAACTGGGTGTGAGTCTCTGCAATCAGCCAAGGTCTACTAGCTGCTGTCAGTAAGGCTGTGTAAATGGAATTAAAAGTTCCAGGTTCAAAATATTCTTGTTTTCTGTGTGTTTCCAGGGATCCAGTGTGTCACTGCTCCATACCACTGTAAAACACCAGGATTGGATGGATCCCTGTTGAGTGGTATAAAACATGCATAGATCTTTTGGTGCCAAAACTTTGTCAATTGTATGATGAGATATTTGATAAGGGAATTTTATCAGTGGCATTTAAACAGGCTTATATTACAGTTATACCAAAAGCAGGTAAAGATCACACTCAATGTGCTAATTATCATCCAATCTCATTGATTAATGTTGATACAAAGATTTTAACAGCAGTGATAGCAAATAGATTATAGCAAGGGATATTGTTCATTATTAAGAATGATCAAGCAGGATTTATAAAAACTAGGCAAGCAGCAGACAACATTAGGTTAGTTGTAGATTTAATAGACTTGAATAAAAATAAAGATCAATTTGTAATTTTATCATTAGATGCTGAAAAAGCCAATAGTCAATGCTCTTTGGAACATTCTGCCCCTGGAGGTGCGATTGGCCCCCTCACTCCTGGCCTTCTGTAGGGCTTTGAAGACCTGGTTCTACCACTTGTCCTGGGGTAGGGAGGGAATACCTCAAGCATTGGGATGGCTAGCCCCATAGAGGCCTTCTGTCTTCAGCTCCAGATTTTTTCATTTTCTTGGACTCTCCTTTCCCTTTTTTAGAAATGTTTTTAAATTGATATTTTATGTATTCATATACAGTGGTACCTCGGGTCACGAACGCTTCTGTTCACGACCAGTTCGGGTCACGAACAGCACCGTTCGCAAAATTTTGCTTCCGTTCACGAACTCCGCATCGGGTGACGAACAGGATCCGCGGCCATTTTCCCTGCTGTGACACGTGGTTGTGGCTTCCTGCAGGGAGGGGGACTCTCCCTCCAAGTAATAACCACCTCCCCACCCGCCTTCCTGTCCTCCACGCCAGAAGTCACCTCAAGCAAGGTTAGTGTTCTCTCTCTTCATACTGTACTGTACTGTACTTTGTTTCATATTTTTGTGGTTTAAAAAAAAATACATATGGTTCAGAATGGATTAACCGTATTTACATTGAACCTTATGGGAAAATTTGATTCGGGTCGCGGCCAATTCGGGTCGCGATCAGAGTCGTGGAACGAATTAAGTTCGTGACCCGAGGTACCACTGTATATTTATGTTTTTAATGTTCTGTGTGAGTCGCCCAGAGTTCCCGCATTGGGGGGGAGATGGGTGGGGGAGAAATTTGATAAATAATAAATAAATTAATAAAATAGAATATGTGTAGCTCAGGGTTGAACTGTGGAGTCCTTGGGATTCTCTGAGCTTAGTTGTTTTCTTGCAAATGTTTCGTTACCTGGCTAGGTAACATCTTCAGTGCTAGGATGGAGTGGAGATTGCTCTCTGTAACAGAATATATGAGCAAAATATATAAACAGTACATGTTTGCCATACTAAACAGGTTCGGATTTCTTTTGGTATTTTTAAAATGGATCAAAATATTATATGAGTCACCCACATCTAATGTAAAGGTTATTGCCATGTTTTCTCCGACTTTCCCACTATTTAAGAGGAACTGGACAAGGATGTCCACTTTCACCCTTGGCCTTTAATATCTGTGTGGAACCTTGGCTTGTGCTAATAGACAACATAGGGAGATCTACAGAGTAGTACATAACTAGGTTGAACATAAATTGGTTTTATTTGCAGACAACATTCTTTTGTTTATTTCTAACCTCAAACTACTATTCCAGTGTCGATGCAAATTATAGATGTCTTTAGTGAAATAGCAGGATACTTCATTAACTGGTCCAAATTGGAATTGATGCCAATAGGTGAAAATTTGGTTACCGATCCATTTAAGGAATATCAATTCTGTGTTTGTACAGAATCTATTAAATATCTAGGTATGTATATACCAAAAGATATAACTCAGTAACATGTAATACAAATAAAATATATAGAGTGGTTTCTTCAGATACAGATAGGGAGTCATTAAACCTCACCCTGTGGGAAAAGGTGAACACTCTCAAAATGCATATTATTCCCAGACTAATTTATATTCTGAAAGGAATTCCTGATTATATATTTGGAAAATATTTCCAGAAAATAAACTCTTTGTTTAGAAAATTTCTGTGGGGTTCTCTGATTCTGAGAATATCTTTACAGAAAATGTAATTGCCAATTAATGAGTGAGGATTCAATTTTCTGAATCTGGAGCTATGTCATCATGCTTACCTATTGTCAAGTATTAAATATGGGAAGCCAACAATTGGTGTTAATTTTATGATTTGGGCAACTTTAGAATATACATATATAGCACCTTTGGTTGGATGGACACCATTAGGATCTAAATACCATACACTAAAACTCTAGCATCGTTGGAAACAATTACGTCAGTTAGAAAGTTATGGAATGGAATGTCCACTAAAAAAAGATTTAACCCTTTTTCCCATGTTAAATTGACTTTATGGGGAAACCCAACATTTCTGTAAGCCACCTGGAGTCACCATGAGTGAGTTGGGCCGCTATATAAATTGCTTAAATTAATAAATAAATGGGAAAGAGATGGTGATATGGAAAAATTGGATGGAAGCAGGGGTATTGACTTTGGACCAAGTGATAGATGATGAAGATGCATTTTTAACATACACTGTGTTGAGAGACAAATATCATCTATCAGATGTAACCTGATGGCAATATTTACAGCTACAACATTTGTTAACAACCTTGTTTGGAGCAGCAGCATTTTCAGCTTCTGAGACATCTGAGATAGTAGAACAACTTGTTAAGTACTTTAAAAATAAAAACTTACTATTAGTTTTTATAGATATTTGTTATCAATAAATCAATTTGATATCCAGATGTTAAGAAATGAGTGGAATAAAGAATTAGACATTCCTATATTGCCTAGGCAATGGGAGAGTGTCTTAATTTCTATAGCAAGAGTGTCAGTGGACCTCAAATTATGACTTACACAACAAAAAATAATATTTAGAATTTAATGGGCTCCATTATGATTGTATAGAAAAATACTGTCAAAAACAGCATTTTGTTGGATATGTAATAAGGATAATGCTTCTTTAAAACACATGTTTTTACAATGTCCTATACTTAGTAGGTTTTGGGAGAAAGTAGTGGACTATATAAATATGACTGTGTGACAAAAGCTAAAATTTTCAGAGATTAATATTCTCTTGAACTACATGCATGGAATTTGACATCTGGACAACATAAATGAATTCCATGTGGCCTTACTATGGCTAAAAGACTGATATTGCAACACTGGGAAGATAAATGTATGGCCCCATTCACTCAGTGGTTTGAAGACCTAATTACACTTGCCACCTATGAGCAGATTGACTATAGACATAGACTTTGTATGGACAAGTATAATGAAATCTGGAACTTATTTATACAAAATACAGCAGGTTAAAAAAAAAGAATGACAGGGTTATGTAAATGTATTAGAAATTAATATATACGTACTTGAATATTATTTATATTAGATAAGTATAAATAGAATTGTAACTTAATTGTTTTAACTATATATTATACTTTGTTTTCTTTTTCTGTTGTATTTTTTTCACTTTTTCGTGTAGTTTTATTTCCTTTGAAAAATGTATATATTTGCATTATAATCTTACAAGTCTGATTGTGGTGTACTTCCTCCTCCTTCTTAAACTTCTGTGAATTAGGGAGGTGTCAGAGCCGCTTATGAATGTTATCTATCTGTTGTGGACTTAAAATATGTTTTTACCTATCATCACCCTAATAACAGATCTTGCATAGTATATCTTGGTCAAGGCCATCTTCCTGTCTTTAGTGGTATGTATAGGATCTTCTCCCAACCAGTTCATGTAGGGTGGATATGTTTTATTTCTTCGCTTGTTTAGTCTGGATGTCTAATCAGAGGCATACTGTTGTTGTTAAGGACAGGGAGATCAAGCTAATTATGCCAGTATCCAAGTTTAGTAAAATTAATAAATAAGCAAGCAAGTTAGGCAGCCAGCTACATTTTAGCCTAATATATTTTGTGAATCCATTTAAACCTGTAATGATAGCTTTTTCCCTTTACAATTAAAAATACCTTTTTATTGTAACTTTATTCTGAATTGTAAGGATTCATTATTTTCCTTATTAGTAAGCTGTAGTGCTGTAAACTTTCCATTATTGTGCAATTACACCCAGATTGCCTTTTGCTGTTTCTTCATCATCATCAGCCTTTTTCTATGACATTAACAGCCTACTTTGTCAAATCAGCAAATCTGATTCAGATGTAATATCTTCTATTAAGAAAATCCTGACTTGTTGTTTAATGAGATAATTAAATTGGAGGGGTGGTCTCAGAAGATGAAAAAGATTGCTTTAATTACAGAAAACAGGTGCACATTTTTTGAATAACTTCTAGCTTATTAAATTCAGCAT
The DNA here is from genome assembly GCA_030867105.1 of Liasis olivaceus. Classification (NCBI taxonomy): domain Eukaryota; kingdom Metazoa; phylum Chordata; class Lepidosauria; order Squamata; family Pythonidae; genus Liasis; species Liasis olivaceus. Next base: position 80,892,110 of record CM061349.1, read on the forward strand.
TGATGGTGAAGCTTATTAAATTCAGATGCAATGTGAAGTTGAGGCCAAATGTGGAAGAACTTAAGGGATAAACTAATGGGAGGAAAGAGGAGGAGGAATACAGACTGTAGCTTTTATTTAAATGTATATCATTACTAACAATTATTTATGAATAGCATGTTAGTTAAAAGTAGGTACTGGGAGGCAATAACAGATAATTGTTGATTATTTTTTACACTTAATAATTAGAATGAAACTCTAATTGCATTGATTGGCAAGGCAAATGAGAATTGTTGTAACATTAGAAAGACAAATCGGATTTTGAAAGTACTCAGTTTAAAACATTCCAGTATACCATCCAAGTTGCTGTGCTTTTAAATGCTCCTTTATTGATAGATGGACAGTCTTGCTCCTGAATTCTTACTTCTTCTTTTAGTAATCATAACTTGGCTCACCTTTTCTAAGACCCGAGTACTATATTGTTGAGAGATTGTGGATACATTATTCTAACAGTGAAATGTACTTACATACATGTAGGACAACTATGTCTTATAAAACTAACTTGTTCCAGGAGTCCAAGTGGCCGATGAATAAAAAAAAAAGTGTCAGTTTTAATCAATATCATCTGACATTATGGGAATTGAATTTCTACCTTTCTACTAATACATGAGTTATATTCTGCCTTTATCTCTTCTTGCAGAATTGATTTGCTACCATTCAATTCACTTGGCCTTGTAATGCAAATTGTGGTGCTTCTCCCCCATTGACTGTGCAAGCTGAGATTAGAGTTGAAAATCAAGTCTCACTGACCAGCTGCTGTGTATTTTTTCATTTTGTTTCCCCCTTTTCCCTTTCCTCCCCTGACTAGTTCCATTCCCTTGTTTCCACCTTCATGCCTGGTAATGTGCTGATAATGTGGTCTCTGGGGAATGAAGGCCAGGAAGCTGTTTGGAATCATGTCGCGAGCAGCTGTGTCTGGAAAGAGAGCAAGTGTTTGCTACATTGCAAAGGTGTGGAGAGTGCACTCATATGAGAATTACCTTAGACAGTGGTTCTCTATAATGATCCCTAGAAATTTTGAGAACTAGTCTTAATAGACATCCTTCTCTTCTTGTTGGAAAGTGGATGATAACAATAGAATCCTGATTCAGATACAGCTTTACTATGTTTGTTTGAATAAAGCACTTCCTTTCTTTGGTGGTATTACTGAATGGAATAAGCTAGAAGCTGAAATTAACAGAGCATGGATTGTAAAACAGGCCTCTCCCATCTACATGTGTTGACATTTACAAGTGGTATGGAGCAATGACACACTGGATCCTTGGGAACACACAGAAAAACAAGAACATTTTGAGCCTGGAAATTTTAATTCCATTTACAGCATCTTAGTGGCAGCAGCTAGTAGACCTTGGCTAATTGCAGAAAGTTAACCAGATTCAGACTACTTGGATGGGAGACCACCAGGAAATCCTAGCAGTGCAGACTGGACTTAAAATAAATTCCCACTTTTATACCATGGCTAAAAATAAAAAGCTACCTACAGAGATGTATTAGTAGGAGTTGAGAGAATTTTACTTTTCCATTTATAATGGCTTAGTGGTCTGACATCCAAAGCTGTTTTACTTTAAAAAATCTATACTTCTTCCACTTAAATGCTGCAAAATGCAAAACATATGCAAATTAAGGAAATCTGCATAAACTTGCATGTTCCTCATATTTTAGGGGGGGTATATGCAGTTATAGGGGTTACTTTCTGATATGTTATGATATTTAAAGTTGTGCAGTGTAATTGTGCCTTAAGCTCTCTGTCTATCAGAGCTTTTGGGTGGCAAGGTTAACACTGCTTTAGGCTTTATTCATTTCTTTGGTGAGCCACAAGCTTTAACTTTACTCTCTCTTGTGGCAATGGGATATTATTCCCTGGGCTGGTCCTGGCAATACAATGTGTTGTTCAACTCATCTTTCTCTCCAGGAACTCTTGAGTCATCCTTACTTTTAAATAACTGTAGGTTTAAGACTTTCAAAAAAGAGTAAATGAATGCCAAGGTGACACTTTCAGGTTCTGGCCCAAACATTTATTGATTTTAAGAATGGGAAAGAGTTAGCAAGGCCAAGAATGCCACATTCTTTGTGCAAGCCCCACTTTGTTACTGCTAGCAGTGTAGCACTATATCTCTTTGTGCCACCCTATTTCTGCAAACTAGCTAACTAACACAGATTATTGCTAGCAAGTCTTGACCCTGATACAACCAAGTCCAGGCTGGAAGAAGCTAAGATATGCCAGTATCTTCTACTCACCCTGGCATCCAACCAATATCAGTGATGAAGAGGTCCTTTATAGGAAGACCCAGTCTTGGCAATCAGTTATGCCAACTCTTTTGCATCCCATAAAATCTACAAATCCATATGCAGTAAAACCACACAACCCCACTAGGGCAAGTCAGCGAGTGTTTTTCAGTGTCATGTCAAGTATGGCTTCCCAAAAAAGCAAGTGGATAAATTAGAGCTTTTAAAGCAGCTCTTGAAAGTTTTGTTTGTTTTTAAGGTGAAATAGGACAGTTCCTGCATTACTTCAGCACAACTACTCTATAGGTTCTTTGTTGGACAACTGTGCTGCCCTTTCCTCATCCCTCTGTTTTGCCTTAAAAGGGGTACAGGGGAAATATTTTTTAAAAAATGAATTGTGATGAATTCCTTGAAGGTATCCATCTATAACTTGGCAGGTTTTAATATCCTGTAACAGATCTACATCTATTTTTAGCACAGCCAAAAAATGAAGCAATTGTAGATGTTCTAATACTTTCCCCTCAGAGCTTATGGATGAATTTTTTGAGCAGAATTTCAGAACAGCTTGAACTGTTCAAGCTTGGCCGAATTGGAAGCTGAAATCAAACCATGCCCTTTTTGAGTCTCCTAATCAAGTCACAGCTGATTTCCACAGGTCTACTATTTTATTAACCTTTGTGAGCTGCCCTCAAAATTGTGAGAAATAGGATCAGATAGCAAGGTATCAATTCCATTGTCATATTGAAGAAGCCTGGTATATTTATTTAATACCAAAGCAGATCTAAAAGGATAATATCCTGGGCGTGAGTGCTTTATGAAAGTTTTGCAATATTTAATTGTTTAAAGAAATATTCCCATGCCTCCATCCCTGTATAAAGCCTAGTTAACAGCTTGTAAGTAGCACAAGGACCAGAGTATTTTATTTTTTGTCTTCATGTTTGTGGTAAGGATGATGGATCCTAACATAGTTGCAACTGCAGCAGGTTCAAAGAAGAGCAATAAGATCAGGAACTAGTAACAATGTCCTATAAAGAGGATGGAAAGGACTGGGAATGTTTGGGCTAGAGAAGACAGAGGAAGAATATAGCATTTTTCATGCACCTAAAGGAATATCTCGTAAAACCCTGTCACTCACTGTTCAGGACACAGAATAACAGATTTAAGTTCAGAAGGACGACATTTTCAAATGAATATTAGAAAACATTTTATAACAATAAAATAAAAAATGGGATCTGTAAGTTGGGCTCTATGGCCTAAATGGTCCTTTCCCTTTCATTTTGTGGATGCTATTTTCTAAAAACACCTAAAAGTTCAAGGTTGGCTCAAATCATTCTGGTGTGTAGGGCAGTTATTCGGTATCACTTACACATAATCATTCAAGCACTAAGGCTCATCCAGGCCCTCCTTGCCCCAGCTCCAAATTTACCCATCTACTGGTTGTTGAGATCCTTTCCTTGTAGAAGAGTCCACAGCCAAGGCAGGTGGAAACTGGATCAAGATGATTCTGTAGGGAAGTACTGTTTTTTCATAGGATAACAGAAGAGAATCTCCTATGCAAACAGTCTGCATTGTGTGAAGGAGGAATCAATCTTCAGAGGGTTGATAATCTGCCTGGTTCCAATAAGCCATCCAGGGGGGCAGCTCAGGACATTTTGCCCATTCTTTTCTATCTATGGATGCTGACTGAATGGCAGTTCAGTTTCTTATTAAAGGGAAATGGCTGGTGATTCTTTTACATCATCCAGCATCCATTGCCTGAAACAACAGTCTCATTTGATCAAATGGTAGAGCTTGCCCTAATTATAATACTTTGAAACTTGGTGCAAAGGAAAACTCATCTCTTCAGTATTAATAGGTCAATGCAGCATGTCTGTTATTTAACATTCCACTCAATAACTAGCCAGTAAAGAAAGACAGGCTGAAGACCATCCACTTCCTGAGATCACTTCAGTAACCTTTCTTTGCTGTTTGTACCTGAATCACCTCCGTTCCAATCCATTGCATCATTGCCAAATAGTGGCAAGGAAAATACCACAAATGAGGCCTTCAGCTCCTGCATTTTGGCATCTAAAGAGTCTTTTAAATTGTGTTTTTGCCAAACACCCCTGATGCTGAGCAAATACCTCCTGTGTATTGCAGAGAGAACACATCTGGCAACAAGCCTTTATCCTAGTTGTGGTTCAGGTTTACTGAATCAACAGGCCCAAAGTTCTATTTTACAAGATGATAATCAGGTTTCTAGGCAACCGAGCCTATTTTCAGTTCCTTCCCATCGAGACAACTGCCTCCTTGTGCAGGCAGGCACGGAAGAGTGACAGATTTTGGCAGTCTCTAATTTGAGTTGAAACTAAAATTTAGCCCCTGAAATCTCAGGGCAAGGCAGTATAAAATGTAGTATTGGGAGCAATAAGAAGTAAATGGTTCCCAGTAATTAAACAAAAGTACATCAAAGCCCTGCTGATGGAGGGTTACCTCAGGTGCGTTCAGAAATATGTTCTTCTCCAGAGGATCCATCATTCCTGCTATGTGCTCAGCCATGCCTTTCTGCAATTATCAAGGCACCATTTAAACAAAATAAATGTGTTTATGTGTGTGGGGAAATCCAGAGTTTTAATAGAGTTAGTTTAGGGCACAATTTATAAAGAACATTGTGTATGCAAGCCCCCTTGTGACAAATGTTGAAGAATACTGTACTGGAAATAGCTCCCATGCATTGATGGGATCTGATTATAAGGCACAATCATGTGCCTTTGCATATATTAAAATAACATTATGTTTTTATCCTCTCTTATTTAATGCCCCCTCTGATTTACTTTGGATCTTTATTTGCATAGATCTGCCATTAGGTACCTTGTTTGGCTTTCTTTGCTCAGAAGATGTTTTCTTCCTGTTAAATCTTGCCAAGTGCTCTTCTACTTGAAAGAAAGACTTGTTCGAGCTGTAGAATTGTAGGAGGAAATAGTATGGGGGAAAAGCCCAAACCGTATACCAAAATACTGTGAGAAACATGTTTTCTCTCTCTTCCCTCCCCCACCATAAGATAAAAGGGAATAGCAAAGCTTATTGGATGTTGTATGAAAATGCTTCTTTGTAGGGTTTTTCCGTAAAGTATACAATTAGCAGGGAGCTTCATGTATATCCTGCTTGCTGCTGGCCTGAGGTTTAACTAACTCTGTCCTGCTGTGAGTCACATATTTGTGGTGTTCTGTTAGGATGTTTGGTGTATGTATTTATTAGAATAATTTACAAAGATAAATTAGTATTTCTTTAAAAAGATCCATTAATAATATATTTGCACTGCAGGTCTGTTGTCTCTTGAATTCCTTAGTTTGGTGAGCCTGGTTAAGCATGAGCTCTTCGGTTCTAGGAAAAAATAAAAGAGGAGGCAGTTTAGATTAAGAACAATAGAATTTAACAAGTTTTTGTGAAATTCCAAGGAATGTGAGAGGCAGCTTTACAATGGTGCAATGCGATAAGTGGAGAAGATTCTGCAAATTACTGTTGTAATGTAGAAATGAAAGGAATTCCAAATAAAATCAACAAGCTAAAGATTAATGCAACTTTCTGGCAGAGAATATTACCTCGGTCAGAGTAATTTTGCCCTCTTTCCACGCTGTTCAAAAAACTGAAATGGAGAGAACATTTGTATATTTATGGAAATCCTAGATCAGTGATAGAGAGCCTCTTAATAATGTGATAAGTCTCACGGCTAATGTTTAGCCTAGGCAGCAGATTAAAAAACAACTTATTGGCTGAACCTACTTTCCTAACAGTTCTGTACTTGAATATCAAAAGAGATAGCTAGTTCCAACAGGGCATAGTAAAAACAGAAAAGGAGCTTAAGTCCTGAATATATTTTCAGAGACCAAGAAAACACACACACACACACACACACACAACCCTCCTTAATTATATGCTTATCCAGACTTTTTTGAGCAGGTGCAAATTTATCAGATACTTTACTGCTGAGTTACATCAGATTATGTTGAGCTATATCAAAATACTAGTCACCACCATTAAATAATTTTAGAAAACTATTTACCTGCCAGCTAGAATTTCCAATACCAGTTCATCAAAAGTCTAATGATGAAATAGACACTCTTTACTGAAGCAATGCCAAGACAATTTTACATACTAAATGTGAGTTAAATGCATCAAATGCATGTGAGTAATTGCCCTTATAGCTGTGACATGTTTTCAACTCATAGGATAATTTCAATAAGGGTGTAGGAAACTGTAGCTTAGAATTATCTACAGCATGTGTAGATGTGATGATGTTGGACAACATATAGGCCATTTACCACATTGAGTCCATATCAATTTAAGTTGAGGGCACTCTGGATGGCACAGCAGTGTTGAAGCAGGTTCTTCACAAGCTTTTGGTGGATGGGTTGACATTTGCAGCTCAAGACAGCAAAAAAATGAAACCATTTGCGCTGCTCCATCTTGTCCTAAACAGCATTAAAGGCATAAACCAGTAGAGGGATAATAAGTAAATTGTGAATAATTAATTCTGAATAATGAAATTCATAAAAGGCACTTTAAGATTTGACTTAATCCAAAATTAAATACACTACTCAGAGTTTTGAATGGCCACAAGCTGGTTATTTGAAACCAGAAAGGGTAAAGAGTTCCGTTGCTGGTCTTGTTTTGTTTTTCTTGAGCTCCTGAATGAAAGGTGGGATTGATAAAACAAATGGATAGCTAGATAAACATTTCTCTACTGCACTTCTTCCATTGTTGTGTGAGCAAGATAGACAAGAGGAGAAACACATCAGTGCTTTTTTTTTTTTAATTAGCATTCAGTTTAAACAGAGAAACTACAAATACTGTAGTCTTCCATATTAAATGAGTAAAGAGAGCTTAAAAACCCATACCGCTAATGTTTAGTCAAACCTCTTATTTTGTAAATAATTTAAGAAGAAATTGTATGATTCATACCAATTGCTATACCTGCAGCTACGCTGATGACAAAACCTGCTGAATCCTAGCAGACCAATTTTAAACAAGGGTGTCCTGCAGAGCAACCATACACAGAGAGCAGATGAACAAGCTGCCACAGTTGTTCTGAAAGGTCTTGGGAACTTATATTTTAACTCTTTACAGACAGTTTGCCTTTCCCCTTGCAGATAAGCAGAATTACTAGGGGAAAGGTTTGGTCATTAAATTTACCTCTCTGATTACCCTAGTTTATTGACTTATTGGAATTCATTTACTGACTTATAGGTTCTAAATTGAGGGCAAGAGGTTAAATGTTATCACAAATTGGTACTGTGCTCCACAATTCATCAATCTTCTATATATTTATTCTGACCCCACCCCATCTCACATAAGATGTTACATTGGGATTTTTTTCCCGATAACACTATATCTGTGTGGAATCAAGAATATATCACCATCATCCTCATCATCATCATTTTATCTTATTTATTTGCTTTATTTTACTTAGTTGTGCAATTGCAAAATTCTGTGTGTTGGTTTTCAAAAGAACGGAGAAATAAATCAACCACAACCAGTAATACCATATAGATTTTTTAGTTTAGTGAGTGCAAGAACCAAATGCTGTAGCCTCTGTTGTTTTGTATCTGCAGCTAAATAATCTGACTAGAATATAATGTTTATAACATTTCCATATTTTTTCATTGACCAGGAACTTTTGGATCAGATAAGCATTGGCACCCACCTTCTTTTATATATTTTCGTTTTTAAATAAGTCCTAAATCACTGTTTATTTTCCAGTGTAGGAAATGCAAAGAAAATAGTGTTACCTTTAGAAGGTGGCCAGTTTTTTTGTCTCAACTAATACTGAGCTCATAATATTGAGTATTAAATATATTCATCAACAAAATGTCTCATTATCCATTATTTTGCATTTTGCAAACAACAGAATTGCCTGGTACAGAAGGATCCATGGGATTTCTCAAAAATATTCACTATGGTAAATGTCTTTTTTGTTATGAATGAAATTACAGCAATTTTAACATGAGAAATGATACTAACTCAGGCTCTTCTGTGGCCCTCTTTTCCCAACATACTAAACTGAGGGTCAGTGAGAGCTGTTAGTGTATTGTGGAAACACCAGTAAGCAGCAAATTACTTAGTCAGCACATCTGAGGGAGTTAGCTTTAGCTGCAGTCTCATATGGGGTTAAACTAAGACTTGTCAACTGTGGTGTGGAAATGCCAAACCACAGTCAGTTACTTTGTTTTGCCTATTTACTTCACCAAGAAAAAGGGCCAAGCAGTATAAGTGGATGGAAAAGAAGATCCTGTATTGTATCAATTTGCCTAGGCCTGAAAGCACAGATAATACCTCCCAACTACTATGAACTGTAGCAGCCAGGCCATACCTACTTTTGCTTATCTGGCCATTGGAGAAAATTCTAGTTACATCAAGATATTTAGTACAGGAGCTCATGGCATAAGAGCTCATGGCATACCAGAAACATCCTGAAGAATGTGGACAAGAATCAGTATTTCTAAATTTATTTTTTAATTTTATTATTAAATGTGTATTCCACACTCAAGGCAGTTTACAAGAATTAAAACAAAATGCAAAAGATAAAACCTGTAAAATGAATGCAATTAAAACAAATCAATTAATTAAAATGAAAATCAATTAATAGTCAAAAGCTTGGCAAAAGAGACACATTTTTGTCATAAATACTAAATGCTAGCAACTTTATATGCAGTTAGTTTGATTGTGTGCTCTCTTAACCACTAGTATCAGAACAGTGGTGTCCATGGGGTAGTGTCAAAATCAGAAAGATGATAGATGGAGTTTCCAGATGCAACCCCATCCTCCCTTTTGAACATGTGTGCAATGACTGTACATATACAAAAGGGATGTGGTTTGCATTGCAACACTCTGCCCACCATCTTGCCAGTGATGTGTCTAGCATATTTGACACCTGGAGCAGATCATATTTTAACACACACACCCCCTCTTTCATTGCTGAGAGGCAGTTTGGTGTAGTGGTTAAGGTGTCAGAGTAAAAACCAGGAGACTCTGAGTTCAAGTCTTCTTTTAACCATAAAGGCAGCAGGGTGATCTTGGGCCAGACAATTCTCTCAGCCCGAAGAAGAAGGAACTGGTAAGCCATTCTGAAAAATGCTTCCAAGAAAACTGTAGCAGGCAGTCACCAGGATTCAAAACTGATTTGAAGATACACATTTTTCCTCTACTGCTGCTGTGCCATTGCTGACCACCAAACAGCAGATCAGTGTGTGGGCAGCAGTGACGTGATTCCCCATCTGCTGCTAGCCTCCTCATCACCCTCCTTATTGCCTGCACCTCGGGGAAGACCACCTCCCAGCTTGGTATGCCACTGCATCTTGCTAATTTTGACCCCACTACCAATTTTTCTATATAGAAATTTTGTTGGGTTAGTAGCTCCCTCAGTTATGTTATGTGAACAATGCCCCTGTATATGTATATGTGTGTGACATGTTATTTATTTCAATACTTTGTTTTACTATGCTGTATATGATTGTTGAGATTTTTTAAAACCAGATCTGATAGTTACAGTGGATTTTTCAAAAAATCTCCAGCTGTTACGATGCTTGGTCAACACCTGATAGTCACTTGATGAATCTGTTACTTTCATTACAACAGAAATTGAGCATAATTAGGAACAACAAATTCTCTTTGGAGGCAGAATGGTGATGTTTATGGCTGCCATATTGGGGCTATAAAAATCCAGGTGACTACTAGATGGCAGGAAAGGTAGAGTTTTCTGTATCTAACTGCTGACATCTAATGGTTGTCTAGATATTTGCAACCCAGATATGATAGATCTAGTCATGCTCCATTCCTTCTTGTTTGTAACCCCCCCTCCCACGCACATGCCTATAAAATACCCTTCTTGTGGGTATTTTAAATGCTAGGGTAAATAGAAATGATGGTAATATTATGCTATTATAGGCACTTTTCTGCACAAAACAGAAAGGTGGCCAATACTGATTCAGATCATTGTTCTGCCTAGTTCAAAATTATTCATCAAGTTTTCTAGACTTACTTATAGATGCTAGGGATTGATCCTGGGTTCTTCTGCAAAACCTATGCTGTAGTACTGATCTGTGGTTCTTCCAAAACTGATAAGGAATCGTAACAGATTTGGCCTATATAATGCACAGGGCCACAAAATGGTTAGGCTTAGCAGGAGTCGTCATTGAGGCTGTAGTTAAGGCTCTCCATTTTATCTGCACTCCATGTGTACTAGCATTATCCAGTCCCTCCACTATGGTTCTATGTGACTTTTTGAATCTAGATTTCCACAGCCATTAATCCCCCCAAAAGTTATATTAGGTGCATGAGTGGTTGCAAAGTGGAGGATCTCTCCAGTTCTCAGACTTATCTTCAGACACATAGCCCATCAGGGCACACAACACATTCCTCTTTGATTTCTTTTAAAGGAGGGCTGGAGAAAGGATTAATTTCACTGTCCTGATGGTCTGCTACCTGTTTAATAAAAAAAAGAAAAGAAAGGAATTGTCAGCTGGCTAGCCCCACAAAGGTGACTGAGATATTAGGCAGGAAGTAGGGGAACTAGTCTTCCACTTCCAGGAGTGGCATGTCTATTGCGTGGACCATGGAGAATTCTCACAAGCAAATGCATCAACAGGCAGCAACCTTATCGAAGTGTTGCATGTATAGCATTGAGAAAGGCAAGTAAGAAGGATGCCCCTACATGTCCTGGCTCTGCTTTCTTAATCTCTGATCCTCCCTTGGCGAACAGGACAACTTATATTTATTTATTTATTTAACAAATTTGTATGCTGCTGAAACAAAAAAATGACTTTCAATATAAAACATCTCCATACAAAAATAAAAATACAACAAACACTGAAAAAAAGACAAAGAAAATAAAATATGGCAGCATCAAATCAAATCACGGGAAATTTCTCCAAAAAAGGCTTGGTCTATAAGAGCTTGCTCAAAACCAGCAAAGAGGGAGCCAGCCTGATCTCCACTTCTGCTTCCATTTGCTTGGACCTGAGTAGAATTCTTGGGCCCACTGAAAAGCTAATTAAAAGTCCCTTGCCCACTTTCCTATCCAGTATAGGAACATTAGGGACACTGGAATGGGACTGGTATCCCCATCCCATCCCTTTTACTCATTTGTTGTTGAGACCTGTGAGAATGGCAAGCTCAAGAAATGAGAACCACTTGGATTTCTGGAAAGATTTGTATTACTAGTAGGGTAATGTAACAAAATCTTGAAAATTTACTGAAGTAATTCCTCCTGCACAATTTACACCTTGTAAATGAGTTACTTTGAGTTTCTTTCTCCTCTTCTCCCATTCTTCCCTCCCCTGGACTCCAGATTCTCTTTTGTAATGGCCCTATTTCCTCCTTTAACTTTCTTGCTGCTGCCTCTGTGTTCCCAAGATCTGCTAGGCATTCCACTACATTTGTGTTCAAGACTTATGCTAATTTGAAAATTCATGAATTATGCTAAATTGAAAATTGCAAAGACAGTCCTAAAGTGAAATACTCTTGTTAGGGAAATTCTGTAATAAGATATACAATTTGTTCTTTGAAAACACTGGAGGAGCATTTACTGCTCAATTTAATTTATATAGCTTTAAAAAATAAAATGGTATTCACAAATGTGGTAATGTGCAGTAGCTCAATATTTATGAATTATGGATTGTTGTTTTCAGTTGGTAAACTCTGTTTATAATTTGCTTAAAAATTGAAAAATTAATGTGCTGGAACGTTTTCTGAAAGGCTCATAAAAAGTTGAGGACCAAAAGCGAAATGTATCTAAGCTTCTGTTAATTATGATTAATTACTTATCCAAAAGAGTTTTTAGAAGCCTCTTAACAATGAACCATAATTATTGAATATCAGTGAAACCATGAGAGGCTGACTTTATTCAGCATTTCTTACAAAGGATGACATGATCATTGTTTCTATTCCTAATATATTGGCCAGTTCAGATGAACCAAGAAGGTCCAGTCCTTGGAAATATGTTAATTTAGGCAGGAGTGGTAGAATTGAAGACTAGGTTTCTTCTGATATGGAGTCAGCCTCTTAATGTAGTGTGTAAGACAAGAATGCCAGGACTGCCTCCTTTTGAATTTTTTTCCCCCTTCATTATGCAGCTTTGGTCTCTAACAAAGAAAATTAACTAAGGATTGTCACTGATAAACTTTTATAATTAAATGTTTCACACCATCAAAGAATTTAATTGTATTATTTTTTCAGACAAATATACATACATTAGTGCTGGATCTTTGCTAAATTTGAGATTACTTTATTGGATTATGCCAGACTGCTATAATTACTGCTTTTATATTATACAGAATTACTTTAGGGCCATTTAAACATAGCCAGGGACATACAAGGAAACTTATATTTTAACTTCAAGCTTTTGCATTTGGGTAAATGAAGCAGCTGTCTTGGGTTTTATTCATAAAGGTGCTTTATTTAGTAAAGCCAAAGCTTATGGCACACACAGCAAAGAAGAGGTGCTCATTTTGCTGCAGTAATTCAAAACAGCTGGCACCAACTTGAACAGAGACTGTCACTTGAGTACTTTTTCTCCTATGCATGTACACTCACTTTTTGATAGCTGGAAGAAAAATCCACTTAAAACCAGCAGCAACAGATTAACATAATCTAAGTACAAATAATTCTCTCCCCTCTTTGCCTTGGCAACAAAATATTGTAGGAAATATAGGTGAGTATGATGGTTGAGGAAGGTTTAAAAAATGAAGACAGAATAAAAAAGTATAACAATAGATGGGCTGTATGCAAATATACAGAAAGTGTGACTTCATAAATAAGAAATAAGCAAAAGCTAAAACTTCCCATAGACAATATTATGTGTTTTAAAATTAATGGCAATACAGACAGCAATATCTGTGCCTTTTTCTCAGAAATAGGCATCAGGGTAAAAGTTTTTCCTATTTTATTTGGAAGGACAGAGCTAAGAATTTGTTTTATTTTTGTTAGTATTACGTATTTAAAATAAAATGTACATGTATCTAAATCTCAGTCTAGCATACAAACATTTTGTATTATTCTTTTATCAACTATAGCTGTTTTGCAAGGTATCACCCAATCTTGAACAGATAATCTGGTCACAATGAATCAAATTGCAATGACTTCTCAGTGGGAGTTCTGGAATATAGTGGTTGGCAACCTTCTGGTATCTATCTATGTCAGTGTTGTCCAAACTTGGCCACTTTAAGATGAGTGGACTTCAACTCCCAGAATTCCCCAGCCAGCAATTCTGGGAGTTGAAGTCCACTCATCTTAAAGTGGCCAAGTTTGGACAACACTGATCTATGTGGTTGCGACTTGATGGCACATAATCACTCAATGAAAACTTCCCGGTGACCGAGTGTTGCAGTTAATATATAGGGGAAGGACTGAGATCTCCACTGTCTGGAGCAGTCACATAATGTAAGCCAGGTTATGTCATATGTATGAGAAGTATATGATTTGGGTATATTTTTCTGGAATTTGGGGGAGTCCTGAGCCTGTTTTAGGGCATACAGTAGAGTTTTTGAGTTTTTCTGCTGCAAAATTATGGAAACCCTGACCACCAATTTTAGGCAATAAGAATCAAAGGGATATCTAGAAGCTGCAGTCAATGAGTCTAAATGGATTGAGTATGGGGGTGACCTTGAAGAGAATCCAATGCCTTCTCCAAAACAAAATTCTTGCAGAATGCCACTGCCAGAATTTTAACCAGGGCAGTTGGATTTTAAAGAGTTAAGCAAGCAGGCCATCTACCTTAAAGATCAGTTCAAGGTCCTGGTACTCTTAAATGGCTTAGGACCCATATACTGGGGAAAAAGTGCCTCGCTATACACCAGTTTGTCTACATTAAAAATATCAAAAGACCTTCCTTTCTATGTCTCCTTGCCAGAGAAAGTTTACTTTATGGAAAAAAGGTTAGAGCCTTCCCTCTGATGTCATTTTGGATTTAGAAGACATTACTTTTTAAGAGTGTAGGAGTTTGACCAGTGGAAATATTTTAGTACTGGGCTACAATTTGTTACTAGCACAGATGATAGTTTATGGTTAGGATCTGTTTTGTTCTTGTTCAATTGTCATTTGATCTTATGGTGGCATTGTTATATATTGTGCATGATTAGCTTTATTTATGCCTTTATTACTGCACTGATACCTTTGGCTAGAGGGTAATGCAAAATCAATTTAGAATATAATATATTATTAATAAAGAGAAAGGAAGAGAACAGAAGGTCATTCTGGGGATAAATGGCAGAAGGAATCATAAATGGGGGGACATGTGGGAGAGGGGAGAGTTTACTTGCTTGGGGAATCTTCTGTATTAACTTATAGCAGATTGCACTGTGGGTCAGTATACAGAGTTTATTTCATTTTCCCATAACAACATCATTCACTGCATTAGGCATGAGACTACTGGTTTGACTGGAGGAGGAAAGAAGTTGCAAGGCTATAGGACGAGGGAAGATTAACAGAAAAAATATGCTGGACTGGTTAAAAATTCTTTCAATCTTATTTCAAATTTTATAAGCAGCTGTGTGTATGTGTGTGTTTGTGTGGTGCATGCATATGTGTATGCATGTGTGTGTTTCCCTGTTCACTGAATTCAGTGTGGTTACAGAAGTGTTGCTATGGTGACTGTTAGTGACAGCTGTTATGTTGTGCTCCTCAGAGAAATATATGATAATAATGGTTAGCCTTCTCAGGGGATAGGCTGGCTTTAAAGCCTGAAAATAAAATGAACAGGTAGTGATTTACAAAAAATATTTATATATGTTATTTTCTGCAATGATTAACATCTTATTATTCTCCAGAAAGTGTTCATTGTACAAGTATTGTTAAATAAGGTGAAAAGCTTACCACAGTGGAAAATAGACAGTTTTCTTCTAGATATGTCTAGATGAGCCATGAGATCAGGGCATTTTACATCTTGTTGGCTTTACATAATCAAGTCTTTCTTGGCTTTTAATGAAGAACCTAAATATTTTTGTTGATATTTCAAAGGTAGAATTTAGAATATTGCAGTGAGATATATCTCCCTGTGGACATGATCTGAAATGATTTGGAAGAAATACTTCACACCTTGCATGAGTACGAATGTAACACCTTTCTGCTACTTATTAAAGCAGCCCCCCTTTTTTTCAAGCGTCTGTGTGAGCCTGTGTGAAAAAAGGTGCATCTGCTTTAAGGAGTTGATTCATTAAAGTAAATAAGTTAATGTGATTCTTAAAGCAGATATATCTTTTTTTTTCCTCACTGGCATAGAAGCCTGAAGAAAGAGAAGCTACTTCAATGAATATCAGAGGTGCTGTGTTCATGCTTCTGAATCATTTTTGAAGTAGACACAACTTGTACATGTACATTAACCAAGTATACAAGTCAAAGTCCAAATTTGTTTGTAAAGCTAAGGAGACTAATAAACACTGCCTAGAGTCACTTGTATAGTGAAATGGGTGGCATATATAAATTTGAAAAATAAATAAATAAAATATAATCCTAATCCCTGATATTGTACATTGGAGAAGATCATTATATGGCAGAGGACCGGGCAGGCAGTATAATGGTAAAGACTTGAAGTCATGGTATTCCCAAAACAGAAAGAGATCCAAAATTAAGCCAGTCATATAAGAGGCATCTGATTTTTGAAGCCAAGCAAATTCCTTCAGTAGGAGACAGAATACAAAATAAATCCAATTAGTTGAAAAGTCAACCCAAACTATCATTTTGGATTGAGTTGGTGTAATCTGGCAGGGTTTCCAGTAGTGTAGAAGATGCACTACTTAACTCCCTGGCGCTTTAGTTACTCTTCTGTAAAACTCTGTTCTATTTCCCTCTAAATGTTAAAATAGTATGTGGAGGGATTAGCCCTTCCCTCAATTATTTGCAGTCACCTCTGGCTTCCAAATAGGAAGGAAATATGACAGATCTTATATTTTTTAAAAGATTTACTTGTAGATCTATACACATGAACAAGAAGCATAATTGTATTGAAATTCCCAACTGTAAATGTAGTCTGTAAATGTAGTCTGTAAATCACTCAGTTCTGCTCAGAATTATAGGATCTAAGGCAGGAGAATGCAACTTGTTTTTAGGCTGAAGGCTACATTTTGTCTTTTGTGGCATTCCAGGGGCTGCATTCCAAAAGATATTGGGTTCCACTGGGACAAAACAACATTTTAATTTAATTTCATTTACATTTTAAATTCAGTTAAAATTAAATATGATTACTCTCCTGTCATGTATTAATTTCCTCATTTTGCCACTGTAAATCCAGCTCTTGGTTAGACTTGGCAGAAGGTTAAGGTTGAAAACCAGAATGAATCCTCAAACAAATTGTCAGGACAAAGAAGTCAGAAATATTTATCTATTTATGGTTCAGAGTTTAGGCTTCCTCATCCTGCCTTTCCAAGTTGACAGATACTTGGTGAGTTGTTTGATGGCATTGAGAAGAAGCTGAGGTATGTTTACATGATGTATCCTCCTAGGTTGGGAACTGCTGGTTCCTGCCTCCCCAGATTCAGCCTTTAGATCCTCAACTTTTCCAAAGCAACACTTCTCTATTCTAAAGAACCTATGGAACTATGCTGATTTTAATAATCTTGCATTTTTAAATACCATATTATAACTTCCTTTAAGAGAAGCTTTATATTTTGTGATGCAAAACAGGGATAGGCACAAAGTAGGTTTGCCCTCTGGATCTTTTTTATTGTGGGCATGCTGTGGAAAAGGGATTGTGGGTTTGTCATCCAAAACATCAGGACCACACCAGATTGTGGGTATGTGCATGAGTGCCTGGTTAATTTCATGACTTAGTAAGAGTTTGCAATTTAAATTCAACATTCATTCCTCTGTGCTATGTTTGAAATGGTAAGATTGCTTATATCTAAATATAAGATTATATGGATTGAACTAGAAAAAGGCTTTATTTAAATTAAGTCATTTGGACATTTTGAAACAGCTATTAACCAGAGAGTGTTTCACAACATGTCTTAGATGTCTCCTGTCAACTTTCTTTTTTTCTGAAAAGGACAGTTGATTGCAGGTTCTACTATGCAGAACTCAGCTCCATATGTTGTGACTCTATTGAGGTCCAAACACTATCCTTCCATCATCAGGACATAAGGTTGGCAGTGTTCTTAGGACATCTGCTTAGAGACTTCTTCCAACAGTTTGGTAACCAGTCTGTCTCTTGACCCTTTCGTTTCATATCATGTACTGCTTTTTTCACTGGGTTTGTGAAATGGTGCCTTTTGTTTGGACAGCTATGAAGATTCTCTTTAGCTGATTTGTGTTCTTCCCTTAGATACTGTACTCCTTTTACAGAAACTAAATGTAGCATATGCTTTTCTTTAGCTCTCAAGAAGACTCTTGACAAGAGTGTTCAGCTCTAGATAAACGGAGCATATCAACGTTTTAAAAGTATTTTCCATGACTCTTGTGTTCATGCATAAGCCTTTTTCAACATTCCTCTTCATAATTCACTTATGTTTGTTTTTGAGAGTGGAGCTCAAATAGTTCTACCTCTATGTTTTAATCAAAGGCTATGCACTATATTGGGGGCGGGGGAGCAAGACCTTTGGGTATATAATTGTACTTATTATAATACCTTTGCTTGCACTTGGAGAACATAGAGTCAGTTCTGTCTGCAAGCCTTTTCTTCAATTCTTTCCTGTAAACCAAAGTTACAAAATAGTCTGCAACCATATTCAGGATAGGGATAGGAACAATTAAATTCATGGAAGGAAAGCATGAGAAGAAATCTCTGGTGGAAAAAAAAGATGAAAGATTTGCGATCTCTCTTATTTGTTTTGCATAAAATAAATATGTTTCAACAGCTGAACTTTTCTGAATCTCAATAAACTGAACCATGGAAGAGAAATAACTTGTTCTTACTACAATTACTTAATACAGAATTACTACAATTACTTACTTGTAATTGTAATTGAACTGAAAACTCATCTCGCTGTTTTCTTTTTTAATATAAAGTTCTTCATTGATTTCATTATATCCTTGAGGATTATAAAGTACCTACAAGGATTATGTTCCTTTTCTAAATTCATTGACCTCTGAATTAATGACATGAAATCCCAGGAAGATAATGTGTATATTCTCACTTTCCCAATGTTGAGCTTTTCAAATCTCACTCTCCCCCTCAACCATATGTACCTTCTGTTTTCCTGCCACAGAGTCATCATTTTTCATTAGTGGTAACTGAAACCTGCATTGTGAATTCCCACATTTGAAGAAGCTGCTGAGAAATTATAGTGATGATTTAATTACCTGTGGAAAGCATGTTACCAGGTTCTCCAGGGAATGATTTCAAACCCAGAGAGAATTGTGTAAATAGGTGCAAAGTGAACAATAATAATAAATTATGACAACCAAAGGCTATGATTACAGTGATTGGCTGATGCTAGATAATGGTTCCACTTGGCAACAATTAAACTAATATAGTAAATATGCAAGGAGACATCAGATTTTGAGATAGTCATCCAAAGGTTTTCAAAACTTCAAGTCATCATTTTGTGTCATAGTTTCTGGCTAATCTTTAAAAATGGCTTAGGTATGCAGGTAAAAAAAATGTAATTAGGGCCACAGTGAAATATTTTTTGTTTGAAGTTAGAATAAATCTAATTTAAATCTTAGGTCTAAATATTTTAAACCTCTGATTATATGCTCGCAACTGAGTCAGTTTGGAAACCTATTCTATATGTATTATAAATTATAAATTTAAAATTATAATACAATTATAAATCAAGGATGTGCAATCTTTTGATGATTAGGGCCAGCATTTAACATTTGGGAGGGTCCAAAAGCTAGCCAGATAGTTTGGATTTTTTAAAAATTTGGCCTCCATCTACCTCCCTGTTGCAGACTCTGTTTTTTTTTTTTTTTTGGCTCTGCTTCAGTTTCCTCACCCTTCTGTGGGAGGTGATTGAAAACTAGAACTATATCTGGGCTGCAAAGGTACGGATGAGCATTAGTTTGCAGCAGAGACCTTCCTTTAATTCAGAATGGTCACATGAACATATATATTAATAACAAAAAGTAGAAAGCGTGACCATCCTATATTCTACACACAGTAATGCAGACATTTGCATTTCCTCTCCATTTTAGAGCTTACATTACAATTATATATTTTGGTGTTTGTTGTCCTATTTCAACATGGTGGTCCACTGGGATTGGACGGGGCCCTGGTGGTTTAGAAAAAAGGGATTTGGGGGCCTGAAGTTGTCGCCCATTTTCTAAATCTGTGGCTGCATTTCACATGTAAATGGTGCACGTACATGCTGCATGACATACCTATTTGCTACAGCCAGACAGAGTCTCTAAGAAGGGGGGTTGCAATCTAGAAGCCAACATTTTGCCATCTACTTTAATCAGTTATGAAGGTATTTAAAGTTTAAAAAACATTGACCAGTAGAACTGAGCAGAAGGTTCAGGGACAGAGTGCAAGGAATAATTAATGATCCATTTACCTCTAGCAGTTACAGAGTGTTGACTGGCTGAAGACTCAAGGCTACTGCAGTCTGTCACTGTGGTTTCATCACTCATTTACTAATTGCAGTAAATAGCATTTCTATGGATCCCATGGTGCTCATTTCTGTATAGTACTAGTATCACATGGAAATAAGGGTCCCCCCCCTTCAATTTTTGAAACAGCTGTTGAATCCATCAGTTAAAAGAAAGTTCAGCTGGGGTTAGTTGAGAAAGGAGGAAAAGGGTATATTTTTCTAGTTGTATTAAAATAGATGCTAAATAAATGGAGATACATAAATCTATAATAATCATTTACTGAGGTATACATTGTTAACTCCTTATAAATGAAGCTGTGAAGGAATAGTGCAGTTATATACATATTCCTTAGTGGTGATTACTTTCAGACAAGTCTCCCTAAGATGGCTGCATTTTACATAGGAACACAATTTTTCAGAAGCCATTCGCCACTCTGGATATAATTTTACAGATATAAGTGCAAATAACTCTGGAATTTGAATTTATTTATTTGTAACAGAGTAAAGTGTGACTCCAGATTCTGACTTCCTTTTTCAGTTAAGAAAAGTGTGCATATAACAGTGTTTTGAGAACAGAATGTGTTTCTTATCCAGGCATAATTAGATCTCATCTAATAGAGAAATCTGCATCTGAAGTTTCCATCTTTTATAGAGCTTTTATGGATGCTGTCACAAAATGGCTGACATGGTGATCATGTAACAATTTACTTGAGGCTTTTAATACATAAAAAGATTAAGAAATGGATTATATCGTAAGTATTTATGGACTAAATCTATTTCACCAGAGACTTTTTTTTTTCTGAGATAAGGGTATCAATAACACACTAACCTGGGTACCATCTTGGAATTCTTACAGTCTCCTTCAATTTTAGAATACCTATAACATATTACAGAAATTCTAATTGCTTCCTGTGTCTTAAAAATTACTTAATGTTTGTACATGTAAGGTGAAAGGTAACTTTTATTTTTAAAAATGGACCATGGAGTATTGTGAATTCTGCCTCTATGTGAACTACATGAACAAATAAAAGCTACAGTGAATTCTTGTAAATAATATATTTTAAATTTTATCTTAAGTTCTCAGTATCTTTTAAACATAAGTCTCATGGGTAAATTTAATATTTTTAATCATGTGACTGTCATTTCTGTGTTATAAACCAAATAGAAAAGCAGTAACAGCCCCAAATTTAAGTACTTTAACATCTCTGTAATTGTGATAAGCTTGTAACCTACTAAACACTGATCCATTGGTTACGGTCTAATTAATGTCTGTATTGAATGTGCCAGTGATAGAAGCAATGCATGGTTGTACAGGTAGTTTGGCTTTCATTCGGTGATTTAAATAGCTACCTCTCCTTAGAATTGACTGGCTGACAATTGTAATAGGTGGCGGCTCTGGCAATTAATTGTCCGTATAATACCTGAAATTCAGATTCCACTGAAAGCTGAGATTAACATGTTCACAACAGAGTTTTGAGAAATATTACTTAAACCACCAGTCGCTGGGAGTTGGGTGACATATAAATTCAATAAATGATTACTGTGATTATTATTACCACATGTATGAATATTCTCAGCAGAAAGTTCACTTGAATTATGTAGGATCCCTCTGTTGTGTAGTATGCCTGAAAAGATTCTAAATCTGTGTGGAATGCTGCATGTATAGAGTGTGGCCGTCCTCCACTGCTGAATTTATGCATCAAATGTTTGTGCAATGAGGAAACCAAGAATGATAATGTGACAAACAGGGTTGGGCCAACTAATGCAGTTCCTTTCTCTCTTGGACTGCCTGCCTGATTAATTATAACGGTGTGCAGAAATAAGCAGCAAGAAGCATAACTGCTGCCTGTGATGGCAAGTTGAATATACTAAGTTATCTCAAATGCTGGAAAGCAGGAGATACCAGAACCAAAAGAAAGAGAGGCAGGACACTAAATGGGAATAGATCTTTGTGACAAAGATAATAGGAAAGTATTTTTGATTGGTTTATAAACCTGTTAGGAACCCATCAACATACTGAAAATTTCCAATGAGCTTGGATCAACAGTGCTCTGTAGGAATGGAAAGACATGCTTCTCATATATGTTCAGTTATCTCCAGCTACATCATACACTGTTCTGTAGGTCTCCTTGTGCAGTCAACAAAGGGCTGTTTCCCCAGTTTCTGTGGCCATTGATAAGGATTGTGAGAGCTGAAATCCATACAGCTAGACGAAGGTTAGATTGAGGAATACTTTCCTAGTGCATAGAAATAGAGGTTCATAGCTTAGGGATCTGCACTAGGGCAGAGATGAATAGAAAATGCCATGCTGAACTGTGTTATACATTTCCACCCACATAGACTTTCTTTGTTGGGAATGCAAAAATGAGAGCGTAAGTGTAAAGCTTAGCTTTAGGAATAAAACCTATAGATTTCACTGAAGAGGTATACTAGAAACATCCCTTGTATTGCTTCTGTTAATTGAATTAAAATTACTAGTGAATTAAAAAACTAGTGCTAATAATGCTGTAAAGTAATTCATGCTTTAGGTTCAAATTGATGTTTTCTAAAATGATTGAACAGCTTTTTATATCTGTTTCAGGACCTCCTGTAATCTCTTTACTTGCCTTCTATATAAAGACAAATTAGGAAAAAACCCAAAATTATTTAGGAAAGCTGTATGATATCAGATTCTGAGTAAAATTTGAATTATGTGCTTTGTGAGTCTCAATTTCCATATGAATTATAATACTTCAAAGCCTGTTTTAGATGTGGAGCCCTTGGTGCTCTCTGAGCTTGGTTGTTTGATTGCAGACATTTCATTACCCAACTAGGTAACGTCATCAGTACAAATGAGTGTGGGTTTTGCTCCCTGTTTACCGTATTTTTCTGACGCCCCCATGTACAAGACGACCCCCATTTTTCCAACCCCAAATTAAGAAATCAATATTTTAAAGATAGTGCAGAACACATTTTTATTTAGTAATTAGTTAACATTTACCTGATACACTCGGTGGGAGGAGGTCCAAACCATCTCTCTGCAGCTCTATTTCCATGCTCTTTTGCATAACTGATTACATTCAAGCACGAGTGAAACTGCCGATAGCTTCTCTCTGCAAACAGTCTTCTCTAATTGGTTTGTTCAGCATCAGCTGATGCCAGTTACATCAGGCTCGTGATTGGAGGAAGTCTGTTTGGGAGATAAGCTATTTCACTCGTGATTGGAGGCTAGCAATAGGAGGAAGCCTGTCTCCAGAAACAAAGTATGGGCAGTTTTGCAACAGTGAGGTTCTCTCTTCGGCTGACTTCCTTGAATAAGACGCCCTTCAATTTTTAGGGTAAGGATTTTAGAAAAAAAGTATCGTCTTATAGTCGGAAAAATATGGTATATATAGTAGCTTGCCCTGCCAGTGTTGGTGGGGGTGTGGTTTTCTCCTTGGTAGTTCCTTGATTAGAGTATTGTTTTCTGCTTGATTGTTTTTCTGGAGTTAATCCCTGCTTATCTGGGTGTGGGCTACTGGAGAGGATATGTTCTGATCTTTTTGTTTCCTTCTTAGTTTTTTATTGTCTCTTTTGCATGGTGTGTAAATGTGGTTTATCTCTATGTATCTATTGATGGCTGATGTGTCTGAGTGCCAAGCTTCCAGGAATTCCCTAGTGTTTTGGGATTTAGCTTCGTCTAGGATGCTCACAGTTTCTCAGTCGAAACTGTGGTTGAGCCTGTCCATGTGAGATTAAGGAGTTTTCATTGTGTCTTCTGACTACTGCTTGGTGTTCATGGATGCACTCTGCTAGTCTTCTCCCTGTCTGTCCTACATAGTGGCTGTTATAGTCCTTATATTGTATGTTGTAGATGAGTCCTGTTTTTCCTTCTTGGGCTACTGGGTCTTTTGGTTTTGGAGTGCTCTAGTTGGTTTGTGTGCTACGGTGATGCTGTGTGGTTATAATAGTCTGTTGGTTGTTTCTGAGATGTTTCTGATGTGTGGCAGTGTTATCCTTTTCATAGCTTGTGTTGGTTGTGCTGTAACGGGTTGAGTGGTCAGACACTTTTTGATAAAGTTGTGTGGGTATCCATTTTATTGGAAAATGTTGTATAGGCGATCTGTTTCCTTGTTCTGGTGTTCTGGATTGCAGTGCATTTGTGCTCATCTGAATAATGTTCTTACACAGTTCCTCTTGTGGGAGGTTGGGTGGTTACTTTGGTAATGGAGCACTTGGTTAGTGTGGGTTGTTTTTCAATAGATTTGTGTTTCTAATTTGCTGCCATTTCCTCTGCTGATGAGTATATCCAGGAAGGGTAGTGTGTTGTTGTTTTCTTCTTCCATTGTGAATTTTATTCCTTTGAAGATGTTGTTGATTGTTTCGTTGTCTTCTCTAGTTGTTACTTTGTTATTATGATGAAGGTGTTGTCTACATACCAGATCCATATTTTTGGTTGTATGCGTGGGAATGCTACAGTTTCTAGACACTGCATTACTGTCTCTGCTATGAGTCCTGTGAGTGGTGATTCCATGTGTGTTCCTCTGATTTGTTGGTATATTTGTCCCTCAAACTGAAAGTAGGTAGTGAGTCAGAAGTTGATGAGGTCCATGATTCTGGGTATTTCAATCTTAGTGTATTCGGTTAGGTTGGGTGTGTTGTGTAGTACTGCTGCTAAGGATTTTTTTGCTAGTTCTGTGTCTATAGATGTAAAGAGTTTTGTGGCATCAAATGAAACCATAATTTCATCTTCATCTATTTTTAGGTCTTTGATTTGTAGAGGCACTGACTTAGGTGTATTTTCTGCTAAAATATGAGCTCTGAGAGCTCATGTGATGTGCTGCTCAAGTGATATATTCTGCACATTCTAAAATGTACAATATTTAAATCTCTGGAAAATAAATCTTGCAGAATATGGCACCTACCTTTCTAATACAGTTATAATTATTGAAGGTGAATCCTTGACTAAGCTGGGTCAAGAATACAAATTATATCATCTCTAGACTGGAATCGGAGATTCTTCTTTGGCAGAATGAAATATTATGAGGTTACAGTGCTGACAGGAATTGCTGGCATGATGCTATAGAGCCTGTTTGGATTATAAAGGGATTAAGTAGTAATGGGATACGGAAGATACTCCTGAAGTGAAAGGACAAAATGGATGATTGTTAAGAAAAGACTCATAGGTCCTGCAAGTTCAGCACTGTGGTCATGGGCTTGTCAATATCAGAAGACTGGGGAAAAGCCTGATATTGTCTATTTGAATTATGTCTAGAATTTAAATAACAGAATTAGTTAATGTCAACTTCAAAAATTGTGCATGGCAAACCTTCCCAGTGCTTTTAATATGCGTTCACATGTGCCAGAGACAGGAATGGAAAACTCAATATTTAATCATCCAATAATTATTTTTCTGTTTAAGTAAACCACGCAGGAATAATTTGGGATCATATTGATTGTGCTGTTATCTAGGAAACATGACCATTGCACAATGCAAAGTGAAAGAAAAGTGCTTCCAGCTGGAGCTCAGCTAAAGAACATTTGTAAATTAAACAGGATTAATAAATGAGTAATTGGCATTTGCCTATGCCAGAAGCGTAGCTTTGGATTTTATGGCAAGAATTCTGTGAAATACCTGAGCCTATGTCCTTGAGTACTTGGAATAAGGATGTTAAGTACATGATAGAAAGCAGCTGGTGTTCACCAGATTCCATGTGGCTTTAATGAATTTTCTCTCTTATCACTTACTTTCTTTTTTAAAAAAAGGATCATAGATATAGGAATATTGTGCTCACAAATGGCTGGACATTATGTCCCTCAGTATAGCAGCCCTATTTTGTGCCCAGGTTGACAAATGTGAATGTTGCTCTTGGTGCTTCATGGACAGGGTCATCCCTGCTTTGTCTGCTTCAAATCTAATGTTATTAGATTACCCTCAATAATGAGCAGTGATGTGATAGTGTAATACCAGCGCTATTAATTTATATAAGTGGATATATTATTATATTGTATGCCCACATATTTCAATATATGTCTTTTTAACTTGCATTTTAGAACACTTTTAGAAAATCTGTACTGCATTGATTCTGACTACTATGAAACAAGCATATAAGCACCATGTTATATGGAAAATCGATGATTATGCATACTTACATGCTTCCATCTTCCAAAAATCCACTGTTTGCAGCCAAGCTTTAAAATGCAAGGCATCTGTTCAGACTCATCCAAGAGAGACAAACAACCGAAGTTGTTTTGCACACTTTTCAATTTGGAACTCATCCATTGCAAATGGCCAAGATGCAACTGTTTCTGACTGAATAATAATCATCCATCTGATGAAGTGGACTATAGTTTGCAAAGACATGCTATAATAAATGTGTTAGACTTTTAGAATCACAAAATTGTTTTTGTGGCATTCTATTGTAATGTTTTGCTGCAACAGCCTAATGACATTCATCATTTGGATTTTTCAGCCACAAATTAGCACCAGTGATTTACCATGTTAACTAACTACCTAGGATCTGACTAATGCAAACTGCTTCCCGTGGAATAATATCTCCTGTATTCATACTCACCAGCATTATCCAGTATTTTGTGGGGGCAAGGTTATAAATTTGGTGAAACATATTATATCTAGTCACCTCCAGCCATCAGTAACAAAAAGACTGAGAATCTATAATAACTAGTTTGTGGACAATAACAGTAGAATAAATCTGCTTTACTTCACTTGTCTTAGGTTGTCAGTTTACATTTTCAGTAAAGATGGAAGTAAAGGTATCAGGTATATTTATAAAGTAGGATAGATTGCCTTGCCTTCAAAGATGATGCAGCTTGCAATGTAGGGTCCAAGCATTACATCCACTGCATGAAGATGTATTTTCTCTCCCCCCATTTTTTTTGCAAGGTTGATGCATGTTTCATGTAACCTTTAAGATGACAGCTTGAATGTCTAATAAGATTGAATTATTCAAAAGCCATTAAAGATTGGTTTCATGGTGGTGATAACATGCCCTCCTGTACTTATCTCCTAGAGCTCTTTTTCCCATTTTGAACTTTCAAAGCATAACATAAAATCAAGTATATAAAGCAATATTACACAAAATGAATTATGCATATGTTGTTCTTGGCATCGTGTTATGAGTATAGTTACTTCATACTCTTCTTTGCTAACATTTCTCCATCATCAATCATCAAAAATATGATTTCAGAGAAGTACTTTTCTACAAAAAGCTGTGATGTATCATGGATTCCATATGCAAAATGAGGATAGTTGCCTCCTTTGCACAATTGGCTAATTTAAATTAATAGGAAAATGAAATATGTACATTCTTAGCAGCTAAGGCTGCTACAAAAGATGGTAATAGCTGTTGCATCTTGTCTTTTAAAACGCTGAAATATTTGGAATTTGTCTTTTTTCATATTAATGTGGGTGAATTAAAATTATTTTCTAAATAGGCAAACAGAGAAAGAGATGGAGAGAGAGAGATATTTTAATTCTGTTTCTCATGGGCATTTTTTGAATTGTGCAGCTCCAGCAGGGGGGAAACGCACTTTATGTAAAAATTATTCAATACTTGCTGACTTAAATAGTGTTTGTAAAAAGTGGAGACTCCCTAGAATTCTTACCCTTCCAAAGACACTCGATTACAATTTGTGCTGCTGAAAAATTGTATAGCTGAACAAAGCAAACCATTGATTTATTTATGTAAAATTCTGTCCAAGGCAAAGATTAAATGAAAAGTCCATTTTACTTAAGATAGTCTGATTATTATTTTTATTGCACACCAAATAATAAATAAGCACCCAGATCTGATTACAGGGCCATTACAAAACTGCCAAAAATTCATGAAAATTGGAACACTGTTGGGCCAACCTGTAGGATAAGAGCTTTAGGTTTGTGTTAACTCGTCAAAAAAATTAGGTGCTATCCTTTAAAGTAAACATGCTATAGACTAATTATGATTAATTTTTAAAGTGTGGGGCTGTTCATGGAGTTGGGAAAGTCCCTAAATTCAGACTAACACCTGCTGTTGTTTCAGCTGTTAATGCTAATTAGCCATCACAGCTGCATGTGTGACTTTATTTACTATAAAAGCAAGCACGGACTGTTTTTACTCAACTTTTTTTCATACTTATATGATTACGTCACAGTCACCAAAGGAAGCTTTACATAAGTTCCTTGTCCACTCCTTTCTCCAGTCCAAATGTATATACTTGTTGTCTACAAGGGCAAAAGTCCGCTAAGCCAAGCTATGCAAATTAGGCTAGAACAGTGTTTTTCTACCTTGGGAACTATAAGATGTGTGGACCATCTCTGGCTGGGGAATTCTGGGAGCTGAAGTCCACATACCTTAAAATTCCCAAGATTGAAAAAAGTGGACTAGAGGCTTAACCAATCCTTTTTTGCAGTCCCAGACAGGTGGCAAAACCAAGAGGGACATGCTTAAGCCTTTGATATATTTACCATTAAAAGTAAACAACAACAACAACTCCAAGGTAGAGAGTGTTTGCAGCCTTGGGTTGGGCTGGTGCTTAATCCAATATATACTGCTTCCTAATTATGCCTTCCTTCTCTTACAGCTGTTTCAAGCTACAGCAAAATCTTGCTTTAGTAGACATCAATACAATGACTTCACATGCAGCAGGCCAGATTTCTCAACATTTTTTCCATTTGCATAATGATGTCATTTGTGAAGATGCCATTAACAAATGAAGGATGTAAACTGACAGAAGTGATGTAATTCTGCATTATTTGCATAATGATGTCATCCCACAAATGACCCAAATTGCCACAGAGACACACTTTCTTATTTAATGAGTGTTCATGAATAATGAACATTCTTCCTTCCAATTAGTCTGCTAAAACACTCCAAAGTTCTGTCTGCAATGATTTGGCAAACAGTACTTACATACATTTATATATATTTATGTATATTTACTTGGTTGTACTGCTGTGTCTTAGGATAAAATCATTATTCTTATTAATGGGTGAGTTTTCTCACCTCTATCATATGCTAGCTTTAGAAAGAGAATTTTCCTCTGCAATGTACAAGGATAGGAAAAGGTAAATTCTTCTCCTGGCATCTACTTTCATTTCTGATATCAGCCTACCATCTCCTTGCATTAATAGAAAATATGTATGATTTATCTTCATGTATTATTTTGTTCCTACTTATTCTATATACAAGGGAGATACAACCTGGTAACTTTCAGATGCTTTGGACTTCAGTGCCCATCAGCCTCAGGTAGCATGGCTTACTGTAATGAATTGTGGGAAGTGAAGTCTTAAATAGTGGGTGGATACCTGGTGATCCATCCTTGTTGTATATTAGAATGTGTAATGAGAAATATGATTTCTAAGCATGTTTTACTGTCTCTCCTTTATAGTATAGAACTGAAATAATGATAAGAACCAAGATTCTTTCTTTCAAATCGAACATTTCAATAATGTCAGTTAATGTGGCTCACTACAAAATTTTACTGAATACTGTTGACTGTGCTGTTGACTTTAATAGCAAAATAATGTCATATATTTCGGAGATGCAAGTCTCTTTGCCTTCCGTTTTGATTTGGACCGGATGTGTGCATTCAGATGGGACTTAACATACTTATGGTAATATTTGGATTCATTTGTTAATTTTAATTTTAAAAAATCACAATGCTTTGTATTTATAGCACCTTCCCCAAATGCTTAGAACACATTATCTCTGGACTTCTCACATCTTTTTTCCAGGATAGGACATTTCCATTATTTCTGTATTATCAGAAATGATGATGGTAGCTGACACTCAGAGAATGTGGCTTGTGTTAGTGTTAAGATAAGATTTGACACAAGAATATGCCTGTTCACTTAGTTAAACAACAGGCTGTATACTGAATTACAGTTTGAACTCTTATAATATGAAAAATCATATTTTGTAGGTCTGTTCCCAGATCTTGGGAGACACTGGACACTGCTGTCCTCATTGGTCTCTCAGCCCTGTTTTACTTCTCTAGTAAGCTATCAGGATTTTCTCATGGGAAGAAGGTCATCCCGTTTAGCTATACAAAACAAGTGTCGAGATTACAAAGTATCTTGTGATGTTATTATGATTTTTGTCTACTGCCGCCTACTGAAATTGTGTATGTGTGTTAGTTATTCAGTAGGAGTGTTTTCAACTGGCACTATAAGGGAGGGCTACAATGCCCAACCTGTCCAGTGTGTGTATGTGTGTGTGTTTTTAGTCTTACAGTTAACCATGTAGGTTTATAGGTTATGTAGTCTTAACAAGTAACTAAGTAGTGAACCTCTTCTCTGAGAGTGTTTTTAGCTAGAGGCTTTGCAGTGATAAGTTTTGGAAGCTAATATGAGAAGAAGTTTTTGTTATATCCTATCTTTTGTATGCAACTTGTATTTTATGAAGTTTTTGCATTTTTATCAATAAAGACCAGTTAGCTTATATTTTCTGACTGGGGTTTCTTTGGAGTTCAGGATATGGACATTGCTACTTGCAAGCTCTCATGCTGATGTGTATTTTTCCTGAGAGCCAGGTTTATGGGTCTTTTGCTGCACTCTGCTCAACATAAGCAGCATTATTTCTCCTGATAGGACTGTGGGTCTGAAACATGATGGGAGCAAAGCAGCTGCCGTATTTTGTCTTTTGTAATGTTTCTTGGGGTATTGCTGGAGTCCATTCTGAATTTTACAATGGACAACAATTTGAAATACTGTTATACTGATCACCAGGAGGCAGCGTGTGATCAGTTTCATCCTTACTGGGAATTATAAGACATACTTAGCCAGATCTTATTCTGTGGGGTTCAGACTGCTTACTGGGAATTGAACTCATGAACCATTGCACTTTAGTTGACTATATAGGGTGCATGCTCGGAGTTATCCAAGCGCTGGAGCTCAGCAGTGTTGCAGGATTGTATATATACAATCTATGGAAGTGGTATACTGTATATATAGTCCACATTTCTTTAAGTTCTCAGAGAAAGAGATGCTATATTATGTCATGCCTCCCCCCACCCTTGGAGAAAGGGGAAAATTTATCTGTTTTTACACTATGTATATCTTGTGTGATATATTCAGTTGTATTGACCATCAGGAGGCAGTACATAGCCAATTTTATCCTTATTGGGAACCCTCAGATGTCTGTAGTCAGACGTTCTCCTCTGTGCCATGACAGATTCTACTTTGGAGGATCATGGCTTTTCCATAAAAAAGGCATCCATGGCAGATTTCTTTTGCCTCCCTACCATCAGAACTCTTGCTCAACTCTCCTAAGCCTCATTTTTGCAAGAGAACAAGACTTTGACATGAACTGATTTTGCCTATCGGAAAACAGTTGCTCCTGTCAAACATAAGAGTTTTTCTACAGGCAAGACTCTTTAAAAAACGTACTGCTATTCAGTCATTGAATATTCATGATGTATGAAATGAGGGGCAGATTATTTCAGGCAGCCAAAAATTATCAGACTATATCTCTATATATTTATCCTAGAAATAGCTAATTCTTTGTCTTAGGGCTTGCTTACAAAATTAGCTATTTGAAAAGTAAGCATACTGTCATTATTAAATTCAGTTTGAGACTGTGTGAACATTCCAGAATTAAACTTTTTTTTTTTAAAGTAGGATTTGAAATCAAGTTTAAAATCTGGAGAAGAAAGGAAGAATAGCACATAACATTACAATAAAAGTACTGATTTAGATGAAAAAGATTGGTTATAATTCTTGATGCGTCATGGATAAACTTGTGAGAACATTGGAATGAAACAGCCCAGCTGCTATTTAATGAGAATTTGTATGAGGTTTATTGCTGAAAGATAATCGGGAAATAAAATCTTTGCATATACGTATGTTTAAGTGGAATTCCAGCAGAAGCTTTAAGGGATGGCTTCCAGATATCCTCTCCAGAGCCATCTTTTCTCTGTCTTCCTGATTTGATTTGAAATGTGCTCTATGAGATGCTGACTTTTGCCTGAGGTTAATCACCTTCTTTTTAGCTCTGCAGGGAAGTCAAACTGCCCTTGATTTATAGGTGCAGATGGACATTTTGTAGTTGCAGGGTGCTGCCACTGCCAGAAACAGCCTCTGGATAGAGGACAAAGGAATGTTAAATTAGCAGGAACAAGAATGAGCTGTAAAGTCTGACAAGTGATTCTATGTGTACCCTACTCCACAGCTGCCATCCAATCAGGCTGAGCAATCTGCATTGCCTACCCATATCCCTTCCTTCTATAGTCCATCTTAGAAGAAATATTACCAGACAAATACCAGCTCCAAAGAAGAGTGCTCTTATGTCTGCCTTTTCCTGCATTGTTTTCTCTTATGTCCTGCCTACTTCACTAGCCAAAGGACTGGTTAATGGTATGGTTGCATTCTTTGGGGGATATTGTGTTGGCATCAGCCCAATTCCTGGTGCTAGAGCTCATCCTCTGCTCACCCTGTGAATTTATGCCACAATTGTAAATGCTCTTTTTCATAGCAGTACTCTAGCACAACAGGATGATCATTTAAGAAAAAATAAGTTTATTAAATACAAGTTCTTATCAACATGCTGACCAATTAAGCACAGTGCCAGTTTTTTACAAATTTAGAAACTAAAAGAAACCTTGATCAATGATGTTTTCCCATCTAGGCAACTATGAGCTCTTTCTCAGTTTACTTTATGTTACTGTGAAATTTCTCCTCTCTTTCTCTCCATCATATGGAAAATCCCTGCTGAACAGATGCTCACCAGCCCACCTTTTCCATGTTCTGTGTCAAACAGTGGCCAGCGAGATGCATTTGGAAAGCTCACAAGCCTGAAGTGAAGGATGATAACCCCTCCCCGCTCCCAGCAACTAGTACATATAGATGCTGCCTATAGTTCAGGGGGTGATAAAGAGCCATCAACATTAGTGACCACTGATTCTTTGATCCTCCACACGCCTGTCATTATAGGAGGAGAGCAGCACTAGTCTATGATAGCAAAAAATCAAATGATAGACCCTTTTCCGACTACTTTAACAAAGTTTATTAAATGGCATATGCTTTTTTGAGCTGCAGCTTGCTTCGTCAGATGAATAGAGGTACTTGACTGATGCCAGATTTAAATTGGAATGAGGGAGGGGAAGACAGGTTAGTTATGCAGATGCAGGTTACATGTTGATACAGATTATATTAACAGCCCATTGGGTTTGCTGAGATCTTTTGGGATAGTCTGAAACCTTTCAGTGTATGTGAGTTCAGCTATCTCTTGCTCAACAGTGCTGTTAAGGTCTTTTTTTTTTTTTTAATGGCCACTTTGGGATCTGCAGTAGAATGTCTTGGGAGACCGAAATGCTCTGTATCACTTTGTCCTGGTTTTAAGAACTGAGGTCAAAGTTGTGGCCATTAATTCTTTTGTGCAAAATTTGTCCCATTTTTTGACTCCAGAGGGGCATTGCTGGCAAATGATAGCATATATTGTATTAGAGGAACAGCATGTGAAAGCACCTCTAATCTTGTATGTGTACTTGTTATGGCTTGTGATAGTGCTCTTGGTGTAGATGGGGGGCAAAGTAGGCAGCTAGGTTTGTTGTAGGGTCTGGTTTCCATGTTAACATCATTGTCCTGTTGTTTCTTGTTGCTTGTGAGAATCTGCTTCAGGTTGAGTGGTTATCCACAAGTAATTTTTGGAGTGAAAGGTCATTTTGGAATTACTTTTAATGAACAGTAAGCTTAAATTGTTCTTTATAAACAAAAATGGCCCATGGATCTGAATGTCTGCTCTTGGATGAGGTAGAATTATTGGACCCAAATGTTAGATGGAATTTTCTGTGACAAAGTGTTAGAGAGCGCTTTCTGACAAGCAGTTGCTGGCATTACCAGTCAAAAGCACTGTGTAATACACATTTTCCTTCTTAAGGAATGTTCTCTGGAAGGAAAAATTGTAGTGGTGGGAAAATAGAGGAAGGTTATTAGATTGAGGATGTAAAATTACCATGGCTACCATGTAAAATTTTATGAATGAGACAAAGTGTGTAATAAAAACTTAACTGAAAAGCACTCACAATTTTAAATCTAAGATGTACAAGCAACCATAAGATATTTTTTTGTGTGATTCACACAAGGTGCTTAAATGTATCATGAGATGCAATTGAGTTTCTAGTCTGTAGCTTCTTCCCCTTCCTCCCCTCTTTTTTTTCCCTTCTCCTCTTCCCCTTCTTTTTGTAAAATAAATTCATTTAAAATATAGTTTAAAATGCTAAGTAACAATGAATGACACTGACCTCTCTATCTCAGATGCTGTTCTCAACAGAAAAGCCCTTGGGCACTGTAATTAGTAAAATTCTAAAAATGATGTACTGATGTGCAGCTTCCAACATAATTCTCTCTCCATCCTCATGGTTATGGTTTGTCCCCCTCTCCCACAGGGACAAGAAACTGGGAAAACAGCTTGCAAGAGAAAGAATTTAGCACACTTTTCTTTCTTTTATTCTATTCTAATGACATTTTTTTCCCTGCTTTTCCATAAGTAAATAGGCACTGAGACATTACTGGTTATCTGGGATGGATGGATGGATGGATGGATGGATGGATGGATGGATGGATAGATAGATAGATAGATAGATAGATAGATAGAATCCAAGAAGATAAACACTCAGAAGGTACAGTTAATATTTTACAGATCATTCTTTTTCCATTGTAATTGTACAAGCAATCTGATTATGAAAAAGATAAAACAAAAATGGAACTGATGCACAGACAAAATATTCTGTGAAACATTGGTATGTTTTCAGCAGAATACCATCTCTTTGGATTAGTTTGAGCCTCAGTTAATTTCTCTTATATGTGATCTGGAGTTTAAACTCTGCCTTCAGAAATTTCTACTCAGTTATCCAAACTGTGTATTTCAGCTTTAATATGACTATCCTTCTCACTGGAGTCTGGTGAGTTGAGGATGTGGGCTATTCTGAAATTAAAACATTAATTATATTAAGGTTGGTTATCATACCAGTTTTATTTCTCAATGTGTTCTTAATTAAAATTACAGTAATCTAACATCATTTAACATTTTTACTTTGGGAATTTCTCTGTTGCAAATCCTACTTTATAATTATTTGCATTCTTTTTATCCCTTATTAACAAATCAAATTTCAGTGGTTTCAGCCACGTGCTTTGATCACAGTGCCCAATAATTCACAAACTTGGTCTTGTTTTCTACTGACATTTAAAGTACAATGATGCAAGCAAGTTTATCCCAGTCTGGAAAATTAACATTAAATTAACATTTTTTAAAACTTACTATAAATCAGCAATGAATTATTTGGTTTTGTTTATATCTGAGTCTTGGTATCTATGCAAACCACATTAAGCAAGGTTAATGGTTCATCAATCCTTTGTAGGTTAACCTGAAGAATGAATTCCGATAAAGTGTTCAATTTACATACTCTACAGCTGATTTAAACTGAATAAAAGAGTCATACACTAAGAACAATCTAAACATTTCAGTGATTTGCTTCTGGCAAACTTGGTGTTAAAAAAAAATCCCTAATGAGGATAAGAATAAAGGGAGAAACAACAGACCATAGATGGGAACCTTTTAAAAAGCAAAAGGGGCTTGATCATTTTCTAGAAAATTATATACTATGATTTATTTGGAAGCTACACCTTCCCTTCCTATTCGTTGCTATTCTCAAACTAGAGAGCTTTGGGGGTTCATTAGTCTGGTGCTTCATAGTAGAGACTTCAAATCCTCCCTGTCTGGAGAGGAGTTTATATAGTTTTTGACCCTAATAGTCAGTAGCAATAACCACTGTAATGATTTATTTGATTGACCTGAGACATTGTGGGTGCACTGTTAGCCAGAACAGTGGGTGACATCATTGGACAGAATCAATGGTTAGGAACAAGGCTGACAGGCATTAACTACAGTTATATTTGTTTCATTATTTGACTCATTTAGCAGTTCTGATATGAAATAATCCAAAGAATATGCCCCAAACCTACTTTTACATGATATCTGTTTGAATCTACTTTTCCCAATATTTCCTGAATTGCCAGTCTGGGGCCCTCCAAACCGAGTACATCCTAGCTAGCATGGCCAGTGCAGGGACTGTACTACAAAATATATTAAAGTCAGAACTGAGCTTCCTCTGCCTCTCTAACCTAGTACTGGCTTCTTTCATCTTAGTCAAATATTCTTTATTCATAATAAATATGTTTCTTGCATTTAGCTCATAGACTGGTTTTATATGATAATAATTCATATTTAAGCAATATGAAAACTCTAGTATGGAAGCTTTCAGATAAGCACAACTTATTATTATGATTATAGAATTGTATTTATTATGTCTTTGTTGCTAATGCTCAGAATAAGAGCTAAATATAAAGAAAGAGATCTCACTATAGTTTATTTGATAAATATTCAATTCTTTATGTTCTGAATCATGGGATAGGGGGCAGGGACCTAAATAGTGTTGCAGATTTTAGCTCATTGACAAAGGAAAAAATGTTTGTATTTTCCAGAAAAAGCACCTGTTGGATCAACAAAATCCACAGATAACTGCATGATGGATTTTTTTTTTTTCATTTTTATCCCGCCTTTTTTTTTTTCATATACAACTCAAGGTGGCAAACATACCAATACTCCTTCCTCCTCCTATTTTCCCCACAACAACAACCCTGTAAGGTGAGTTGAGTTGAGAGAGAGTGACTAACTGGCACAAAGTCACCCAGCTGGTTTCCTTGTGCTAAGCCTTAAACAATGTATGCTGAAATTATAGCTACAGTTGTGCCCGGATAATATGCATTGTAGAAAAGTCACTGAAGGTAACGTCTATTATATCCATATTTTACTCTGTTTCTAATCTAAAGTGACAGTACTGGGGAGGAGTTATTGACAAGCAAAGGACACAACCCCCAGGATACTTTCATAATAAGGATCTTGTAATATGATTGGGGAGTTTATTGCGCAATAAGTCAACTGTTGTCACTAGAGTTGTTGCAGAAAATCCAGACATTGTTCTGCCCCATTGCCTCTTGGCCTGCTGTTTCTGAGTTTCCTTCTTACTCAAGATTCTTTAATCTATCATAGATAGCATAGACTGCCCCCATTCATAGTATGGCTGTAGCCAATCTATCCCACACCTACATAAATCTTCTATGTAGAAGCCACCTGATCTAAAGATACCAGATACTTCTACCAAACATCTTTGGGATACTCCATTTTTAACAAGTCATCACAGGATCAACAGCTGACTGTGATGGCTAAACTACCACTCTTTTTTTTTCACCTCTTCATTCTGTATATTTTCTTGCATTCTACCAATCATTTCATCATGTCATCTCTGCTACAAGTGACAGGACCTTCATCTGCATGTCCAATATATTTTAAAAGTTTAAGGCCTTCAAATGGAACTCACTGCAAACAATGAACTTATTTTTGGATTACAAAAAAAGTATGTGCGGTAACCCTCTCAGAACCCATTTCAGATGTACACTCTCATGAGCTCAGAATAGACATCAAGGAAGCACTTCCTTTGCAGCTACATCAGATTTGTTTGCTTTTTTTTAATCACAAAGCAATACTTTATTGCTGACAGGCCCCCTGCTTCACTCTGCACCCCTGTTAACACTCTGCTGAACGGAGTGCACCTGTGTTGCAGCTCCACATTGATGAATGTCCTTCTCAGCACTAGCTATGAGTGATGCATTTGCTTCTGATAGTTGTACCACTTTGGGGCTTTTACTTATGGAGTGGTGGCTAGGGATCTGTACTTTGTATAAATCTCTTCCCCAGCTGCCAAACAATAAGTGAAAAAGCATCAACATTGCCTACAGAACTACAGCACTATTTTTCTTGCTAGGATTGGGAGCAAAACCAAACCATCCCTTCTGTTAGTATGAACAGAGAAGAACAATTTTATTTACTTTACTCATTTATTGTACTTTTACAGTGCCCAGGAGCTCTCCAGAGTAGAAGTTGATACAGATAAACCAGGGGAACAGGAAAAAAAAAAAGAACAACAAAGATGGATTATTTAAAACTGAAATCTCAGCCCTCTGCTTAAATACCAGCCTATTCCCAACAACTGGTTGATATTTTTCTAGATGCTTTGAAGACTACTTTTTCTTTGCCCTTTACTCATTTTATTATTTTAATAAATGAGATAACATGCTGCTCCTCAGATATAGAATGCACTTTTGGGATCAGCCCACCTTGTTTGTGCTTTCAGGAGAGAAGTCACTACCTCCTTTAGTCAGGCCTTTTCAATTTAAGTTTAGTGTAATAGTGGTTTTAGCTTTTTATGAGATGTTAAGCCTTTTGTTGTCATAGTTGTTTCATTCTTCAGTGCCCCTATGATCAGAAAGGCTGATCTGGGTTGTAAAAAAATTAAACATATCTTTGCATGAATGTGTGTCACTCCAAAGGCTAAAAATATACTTCATAGAAATGTGCCAGAAGTATGGAGCCAACCGTTTAAATTCTTCTAACCACTGCTTTAGAACAGTAGTGTCAATCTCAAATAGAAACAGGGGCCGCTAAACCAAATATAAGGATTCTTGCAGACCACAGATTGACTTAGAAAACCACAGGTTTATATATTTCTTTTTTTATTAATAGATCAACACATTAAAATCATATAGGAACTAGATATAATTAATACATAAAAAAGAAATGTATTATTATGAATTTGACTATTTGTTTTCAATAATTATGTGTATTTATATATATTTGTGTGCGTTTGGGCCGGTGTGTGTGAGAGACACCTCTGCTCCAGAATAAAAGACATATGGTATGCCATTTACCACTACCTTCTGCCACAGATTGCAGAGGACTGGTAAGCTACCTGGTAAAAATAACCATAATTTTGCTAATCAGGCACCCCAAGGGCCTGAAGGCGCTCATGGAATTCCTACTTACACATGGGGTTGCCTAGATGTTTACTGTAGAAAAATATCATCTGTTTAATGCATGAGCAAGAAGGCCAGTCTGTGGCTCTGGAAACAACCAGAAGGACTTAGAATGAAGAACATGCCAGGAGAAGAGAGATGTCTTTGGGATTTGTAGTGCCCACGGGAGCCATTTCTTCCAGTGGGTCATTTTATTTTCTTACAATTGGACATTGCTATTGATCTGTGCTGTATGCCACCTGGTGTCTTAGCTGCGTGATATAATAGAGCCAGATTTGTCTTTACGGAGAACATTCTAGCTAAGAAATCTCACCATTATAAACAAGTAATGTATTCTCATGACTCTATATCCCCTGTTTTCATCTTGCTGTATGTTTGTACAGCTACTGTTTTCTGCATCTCTATAACAATATGCTCAAAGCGTAGAATCTAGCATATTCATTTTTATTAGGGACAAATTAAAGAACAAATTCCAACTAACATTATGTGTAGTGAGAGAAACTTTGAGCAATTTTAGGGAAACTGTCAGAATCTAGAGGAGACATATACAAGTCCAAATATGTGCACAATAATTTCTGCAAGTATATATCCTTCTTTTGGACTCTATCACTTGTCCTTGATGCTTGCTGTTATAGTCCAAATACCTAATTCACCTTTAGGCCTTTTCATCATCACTCACCCCCATAATCAGCCTTAGACTGCTGTTCTTTTTTAATCAGATGTTTGAAAAGCTAGTTTTTCTAGCTAGCAGAATATGTTCAGTGTTATAAACAGGTTTCCCTAATTTTAAATTTTCTGAGTGCAAAATGTTGGTCAGTTCTGAGTGTAATCCAGTTCAAGAAGAAACAATGGAAAAGATTTAATGAAGGGAAGAACATAAGTCTTCTTTAAAGGGAACGTCATTACAGTAAAGTATACATGTACCAAAAGGTTGGGGCTTTGATCACCCTGTTGCATTCTCCCATCCACCTGGTAGATGCCTATGGAACAAAGCAATGTTTCTTCTTGAATTACTTGTTCCCAAACCATGTTGGGGCGATACATTTCTTAGAATGCAGCTGCATTCAATACTGAGTTTGGATAAGAAACTATTCAGCTCAATATGAATTTCTGTTAGTGGAAGAGGTTGTGCCTCAGTGTTCTCTTTTTCTCAATTACTTTATGTCTCAGCACATCTGGAAACTGCCAAGTTGGGGAATGGTGGCCTAATACAATGGGTGAAAACAGCTGTAAAGTATCTTACGGCAGAGGAGCTGTGGATATGCAAGCATAGTGTGGCATGTATAGCAACTGCAATTTCTGCAAATACCAGTTCATGTGCTGTTGTAAGCTTGTACATACTCATGCTCACTCCATGCTGCTGGTGCTTGTCATGAGTTGGTCATCCCAGCTTTCAGCCCTTAATCATTCATTGTGAAGAACTTCTATACACAGACAGGCCTTCCTTCTTTTTCAACAGGTAACAATGAGCTCTCTATCTCCCTGCAATCCACTTCACAGAGGCAGCTTCTCAAAAAAGTACAGTGCAAAGATGAAGGGGCAACCTAATACCGCAGTTCAGACTGACTTGGTGGAGCCAGGCTTTGGGTTCTACAAGATCAACAAGTTGGTAGATGCTTGTGACACAAGCCTGGGAGCCTGATTTGAAGCCCAAGTTGCCTGTGTGACTTTGGAAGGAAAATCAGGAAATGAGACAAGTGAAAGTGATGAGGAATCTGAGCTGCAAGAAGCCATCCCTGAAAAGGACATTATCATGTGAAATATGAAGACTATCTAGAGATTGGTGTCATCCAGCTGAACTGCAAA
Source organism: Liasis olivaceus (assembly GCA_030867105.1). Classification (NCBI taxonomy): domain Eukaryota; kingdom Metazoa; phylum Chordata; class Lepidosauria; order Squamata; family Pythonidae; genus Liasis; species Liasis olivaceus. The sequence goes on from CM061349.1 coordinate 80,932,505, forward strand.
GATCTGCCTGCACATGCCAGGACATGAAAATTTACTAACTTAACAAAATAGACTGGACGTGACTGATTAGATGTCGAAAATGGCGATTAGTAAGGTTAGATGGTGAAAGTCAGTTTGGTGTAATTGTCAAGGCATCAGGCTAGAAACCAGCAGACCATAAGTTCTAGTCCCACCTAGGCACAAAGCCAGCTGGGTGACCTTGGGCCAGTCACTCACTCTCAGCCCTAGGAAGAAAGTAATGGCAAGAAATCTTGCCTGGAAAACAGCAGGGACTTCTTCAGGCAGTTGCCAGGAGTCAAGACTGACTCAGAGGCACCAAAATAAATAAATAAATAAATAAAAATCATTAGTTGGTAGGACAGTTTTATTGTAAATTCTACTAGCAAATTTAGATGGCAAGGGTATCAGATTTATAGGTTTCAGATTTTATAATAGTGTGTTATTTTTTACTATGGCTATAAATATATCATGGTGTATATTGATTTTATTTCTTTGTAATTTTAACTGTTGTCAGTTTTTACTTGCTATTTTTTCTTTTATTGGACCACACCCTGGTGGGGAGGTGGTTTATAAAAAACAAAAATTTCGCTTGTTTTGTTTGAATCCTTCCTCTAAATGATGTACACACCCTGGAGAACCTAGTTTGACAATTTCAGTATAATCCTATGTTCATTAATGGTAGACAATCAGAAACACTCGTTATTTAGGTCTGATATTTATGATACTTGTGTTGCCATGGTTACAAATTTGGTCCAAAAATGGCTATACCCCTGGAGGATTCTTGCCTTACAGGTCAAATCTGAGTTCAAAGAAGAAATTAGAAAGTTGCAATTCTGTTTTTCCCCAGTCTCTCTTTTCTTCTTATTCTAAATGTTTGTCTTGCATCTAGTCTTACTTTCTCATATCCTTGTTCTAACACAGAAGTAAAATTATATCTCTGGTACCTGCACATCTCACTGGATTTTTGTTTAGCAAATAGGTTAACTAAATCTCCAATTGATTTATCAGCTGGTCATTCTTCTTTAGCTTTGGTCAGTGTGCAGAATATACCTTTTGTTAAATTCTTAGAATACACTCTGTGTGCGGAGGTTGTCCCAAAAGCTCTCTTACGGTTTGCTACTTTTCTTTCTATTTATATCTGAATTTCCTTTCAAAATCTGATGAAACTTCCAGATTCATGGCATTCTGGGATAATGGTTACACAGTAATATGCAAAATTACTATATTTTCTTAGCTGGAATATCAAATATGATCAAAATGCCAAGTCCCATAGCAGTTCCTGGCTCTAAACATTCTTCCAGTAATTTCAAATGATAGTCAGTTTGGAGAATCACAAATCAATAAGGCGGCTCTATATTCCAAAGCAATTTTCCTGCTCATATTGTAAATATAGAATAGACAATCTGACCTTTGGAATATAGATAGGCTTTTTCTCATGTTGCCCATAAAGGTAAGTAGAAACAACCATTTTAAATCTATATGGAGGCATTCCGAAATATGCATACTGTCTCAATTATTCACTTGTGAGACTACATTTTTTTTCCAGTTGGCCTATGGCAGCATTTTACCAACAGATTAGGTGCCTTGCTGGAATCAGCTGGCCAGTTGTCCTTTTTGAGGTGTCACTTTGTCTTAAATTAGTACAGTTGTACCCAGTTTTGTTAAGTAGTTCTCACATAGCAGTGCTGAACAAGCACTTCCTATGTTAGCCAACAATATTAACATTATTCAAGCAAGGTGCTGAGGTCATAAAATAATCAAAGTCAACCCTATGTTCTATTAGCATAATATTCTCTTGTTTAGCCTTTGCATCACAAGATGGGCAAGGAACCATTTCACAAAAGATCACTGACAACTCACAAGCATTTTTTTTTAGTTGTGATAGACATCAGAAAATGAAACTGATTCAAATTCAAGTCAGATTAAGTGAATTTAAAGCTCAAACATTTTGTTTTCCTTCTTGAGGTAAGCTGGCTGTTTTATTAGAACTGCACATCAACCAGTGGGGAAAACGTATTTGATTTAATTGGGGATGAGTTTCTAGAAAAGTAGGGAGTCATGCTTTTTTTTTGCTCTTTTCAAACTTTTATTTTTAAGTTGTATGCCTTGAATAAATAAATAGGTTTACTCCTTGAATTGCCCAAACTACCATGTACTTTGAACTTTTTCTCCAAAACTTACCTAGAAATCAAGAATTCTCTACGTGATCGAATTCTACTGGGCCAAAGTTTGCAAAAGCAATGATAAAGAAAGAAAATGTTTTCCATTATTGCAGCTACCACCATGGGGACAGTTGTTTCTAAATAATTGTATAGTTAGACATTACACAAATGGCACATCAAATGCACTGGCCAGATCCACCTCTGCCATTCGTTCAACTCACAATGCACTTTCACACCTTCTGAACAAATTTCACATGCCTTCTCCATAGTAAAATGCAATATGTGCGCCATTTCCCCCTAGATAAGGGGGAAACTCATGATCAGGTTCCTGGATGAACTGCAAAGACAGCCAGTGTTCTTATCAGGAGCCCTCAATTCAACCTTGTATAGTCTGCCTCCTCGTTTAAAAACAAATGTGGCAAATGGCTCCTCCCAGCTTTTGCTCTGTCATCTCTGAATACTAAACTGCAAGCTAATGTTCTTCAAGCTTAGTAGCACATTTTTTAAAAAAAACCTAAATCAGTTAAAATAGTAATTACTGTGCACTCATTGCTTTGAAACAGATGTTGTATCAAAACAACATTGCAAGATGAAAGCCTGCATGAACATCTTTTGTCTTTTAAGATTCAACCATTAAAAGCATTCAGAGCAGTAAATTGTATTATAGCAATTTGCCTTACAAAAACATATATTGTAAAGCCAGCTTTCAGTGACAGCTGTGAAAAGCTTTGCTCTTAAATATATGTCTTATCTAGGCTTGATTGCTAGTCTGATTCACTGATCTATAGTAGCAATTAAACACTTTTTATCTGTTGCTAATTACTTGATTTGATTTGATCATTAATGCCATACTTTTGCTGTTCAGATTCACCCAGCAGCTTCCCTTGATCCATAAACTCTGCATTCTGTCAGTTCTCGCAGTATTAGTTAAATCCTTTTAGTGCCCATGTGGTCATATTAGACACTTTTCTTTGTCTGACAAAAGGCGGAAGAGAACATGAATGGTGTGGCTTACGGTGGCTTTTGCCATTGGATTTAGCTGGTAAATACAGTAATTAATGGAAGCCGCTAAATAGAAGCCATGTGGTCAGGCTGAATTGAAGATTCTCCAAGGAGCCTCAGGCAGGGAGAACATCCTGCAAGCAGGACAGGAGGTGAACTCTGAATGTTTCTAGAAGTTGACATTCTGCTTCAGGACTTTCCACAAGCAACATATGCATGCATGCGTCTTTCTTTCCTTCTTTCCCTATTTTTCCTTTTCAAAACAGGACCAAAAATCATAATCAAAACTTATTAGGACAGTGGAACTGAGTGGATACTACCATCAGGAATTTCATCTGTATATGACCCACTCAATGGCAGGACTTTGGGTTGCTTGTGTCTCATAACTTGGGGTTATGAATGTTTTTGTTTTCCTTTCCTTTTTCTGTTTCAGAAAACTGGTTAAGGCAATATTTTGAATACCCACTTAGTGCTTGCATTTTTTTAAACAGCAGGAAAAATATCAAAACAGTTCACATACTATTCTGTCAGTTCTGCTGTTTATTACAATAGTGCTTTAATGTTTTTTTAGGATTCCTGAGTCCAAGATCTCTGCCTGCAGAGTGGTATTGGGAACTTTGGGCCAAAGCCTCACTTTGTTCATGTGTAGCAAAAGGAGAAAGTGTTCATATGTACAAAAAACAGCTGCAGCAAGTGATGACATACCCCATGGCTTTGCCACTCCATTCCCCCTCTTTTTTCTTTGAGAGACAAGAGAAATATCTTTCATTTAAAAAAAAAAAATGTCTGGTTGAAGGTTTTCTGTTCTCCTCCCCACAAAAGCTTAGCTCATCCTGCATTTTAACAAAGATCATAAATGAATACACACACAAACATGTACAGTATATGAGGACCTTGTTTCTTTACATTACATTTCTTTCATGATATAATGTAGTGCTAATTGTAAGCTTATTTGTATGTGTAGCACCAGAGGGAAGCAGCAAGGCTGTCATTAGGAATAGCAAGATTCGGGGTTTAAGTCTCAGGTGTGAAATATTTTATAGTCATTGATAGCTGAGGATCATATCTCTGGAGAATCGAATGCCATGTTTCATCCTCCAGCAAACTGAGTACCTTGCATTTCTTCTGTAAGGAATACTTCTGAAGTTTGTTTGGACATCAGGGTTCTGATTATTCTATAAAATTGGATCACTTGATGATTAAAGAATCTCTTACATTTTGTCACTTTAGGCAGAAAGTACAAATATAGAGAAGGCATGCTGAAGCACTGCTAAGACCTATGTATTGATGAATTGCATTACCCTGCTCCTCCTCCTTTGCTCTCTACCACTGTAGAAGTTATAATGAAAAATAATGCTGGGCAGAGCTCCTTGGCTATGACAGCAGTGATCAGAACTTATGGTATAGCCCTAGCAAAGATCCAGTTAAATCTACTTTGGACTCAGCTACACCTACCAAGAACCCTGGTGCAACCAAGTCCTGGGACCGGCACTGCTCATGGAAGTAATCCTTGAAAGTGCTGGGCAAAATCTGTTAGAACATATTACTCTACAAACAAGGTGCGATAGAAGCTTTGTGATTCAAAAGTGCCAGTGGAAAAGTAGGAAAATATGGACAGGCAAGGGGGCTGATAGAATGCTAATGTGTATGGATGATGGTAACTTCTTTGAGGGGTTCATATACTTTAGGTCACATGTCTTCATGGAAGCCTTTGATACAGTGCAAGTGAAACAAGTCTGGCAAAATGTTTCATTCATTCATTCGTTCATTCCATTTTTATTTGATTTATATCTATATTTACAGTCATAGAATGCTAACCCACATTAAGAACAATACAAAAGTACAAAAAAGATGGAAAAACCACAAATCAAGACAAAAATACATTAACATATATGTAAAATATTCTATTTTAATGCACAACTTTAATGTTTATTGAAAGACATTAAGTCAGAATTTATTTCAGAATAGAAGAACTGTGGACAACATTAACTGTAAGTTGCTTGTGGCAAGCCCCAGTGAAATAAATAAAGCTATCTGTTTGTGGAAATTGTTCACTTACTTGGAGTAGCAAAGGTTGAGGGGGGAATGGCTAGCAAATATTTCACACACACATAAAGACAATTCCATAATAACTAATATCTGTAACTGTATATTGAGCAATAAAAATGTTGGAATGTGGTTAAAAAATAGGATTTGCATCTTGGCTTCAAACAACCCATAAAGGTCTCCATTCAAATATAACTATCGTCTGTCTGTCTGTCTGTCTATCTATCTGCATGGATATGTATTATCTTTGGAATTTGACCCATTATCTGATAAATTTTCTCAAGATGCCTCTGATAAGAATATTTATTACTGAGGAATTGATTCTATTATGTCTAGATATGTAATCCCCATGTTCATTTCCTCTTGTACTGCATATAAGAGCAAAAAGCGCCCTCTACTGATTGTTAGAAGAAATACAAACCTTAGTCAATTGGAAAATTGTAACTGCAACACCTTGCAGTCGTTTTCTGATGATTATTGACCTAGCCAGATACATTTTCTCTGACTCCTCTTTAGTGATGGAAGTGAGAGCAGAACAGTAGAAAAACATTATTCTGCAGGCCCAACACTTTGACATGTAGCACCAGGGAGTTGGTGAGAGGAAGAGCTCCTCTTCAGAATTTGGGTGACCCATGCCTTTATCCACTCCATCTCTTCCCCCCCCCCCACATTTTTGCAGTTATTTGTCTCCCCTGTGAGTTAGCACTGAAGTTTATTTCTGTCCATGTTCAATGCTTACTTATCTGCTTGAAGTATTTCTAAATATGTCATGTACTTCTGCAAGCCTTGGTTTTCTTCAAACTTGCTGATTAGCACCCCTCTCCAAATGCAAAGATTTGGTGAATTGTTTTCTATACTTCTACCTCTGTCTGTCTTCCACCCATGGCAACTTCCTGATATGTTGGGATTGCAGTTCCTGGAATCCCCAGCCAGTGTGGAAGTCACAACACATCTGGAGAATCCCAGCTGAGCATAACACATCTTAGCGAGTGACATATTTTAATTATATGAAAGGTAAGCTGGTTTAGGGGACGCGGTGGCGCAGCGGCTTAATGACGCTGAAAGTGCCGGCCAGAAATGGCTGAAAGCTTCAGCGGTTCGAGTCCAGCCTCGCGTTAACAAGGTGAGCTCTTGTTTCTATACCCGCAGCTTCTGCCAACTCAGCAGATCGAAAACGTACGTGAGTAGATAAATGAGTACTCTCACTCCGGTGGGAGGAAAAATGCTGGCAGCGGCTCAACAGAGAGACGGGACAAGTTGCCGGTAAAAAGTGCGAAACCGCGCTCGTCCGAAAAAGGGGCGCGAAGCAACGGAAATCCCGCCTCCTGTGCTGCCAGCTGGGCTGACGCTCTAGGAATTAGGCTCTGGCAAAGTCTAATTCCGAAACTAGAAAGATGCAATTGCCTTGAAAACCGCAAGGGGGCGGTCACTGCAGGGTCAGTAATGACTGTTAAGCAGATTAAAAAAAAAAAAAAAGCTGGTTTAGGGGACTATTTAAATAAGGTTGTCATACTTTGTATGGAAAATACTAATCCCATATAGTGCCTGGTTTAAACGCAGACAACCTATATGTTTTGCTTCCTGCCTGCCCTGCCAATGGATTCAATTGTAACTAAGTCTCTGTTTTCTAGTTCAATAGATTCTTTTGTTTTGCTTTCCTTTCCTTTCACGTTAACATAATGGTCTTCTGTTCAGAGATTTAAGAAAGAAAGACAAGATCAAGGATCCATGCCAAGTTACAAATATAACTTTATAATTTTGAAGGGAAGAAAGAATGTTTTCCTACTGAAATAAAGGCAATTTTATAGTCCTAATTTCTTTTGTCAATAGGTATATGCCGGTTGTGCCCTGAAGATGGCACAATCTGCTACATTCCTGCACAACATCCTGCAGCTTTACAAAATGTCCTTCAGGATCATTCTGGTGCTACGTTTTTGCTACTGACTCCTGAAATACATAAGTGTTCCATGTTAAATGATTTTTTTTATCCCCTACAGAGCTGTGTGATTTATTGTTGGCATTAATTAGATGCCAGAAGTGCCTTCACTAGCCTGCCCTAGAATTCATCTGACAACTTTGCAGGGATAAGAGAGGCCCAGTTTGATTTACCTTGACCTCCTGGAGGAAGAGAGATCACATATGTCTCTTATGCATATATTCATACAATCTGTTTGAGCAGGAGTGTTATCTAATTATCAAAGAGATGTAGAGTTGGATTTGTAATAGACAAACAATTCGCTCTGCTTTGGTACAGTTTGGTAGAGTTTTTCTTGATCTTTTTGTGAAAGCTACTTACAGACAACAGTCTCACTGAATCCAGTGTAGCTTATTCTGAAATAAAGATACAAAAAGATTATAGCTTCCATTTGGAGCAGTAGGAGAAAAAGTATTTCGGAGATTCCCAGTAAGATGCTGTTGCTTTAAAAAGCTGAGATTCGGTCCACATGCACAGACATGTAAATTGGTACAGTCCAATCTATGCAAAAGAACCATAATCAGCCTGAATAGAGACTTTTTTTTGTAGCATACATTATAGTAAAGTAGCTACTTGCCCAAAGAATATGCATTCTGCAGAGCCTATCCTTTTTTTCCAGCTCCTAAATTCCAAATCACATAGTAAGTTCTTCTAACATTAATGACTTGTTGAAAAACGGAAACCAAATACCAAGAAGGAACATGCTATTTTCATAATGGAAGAATTCTCCAAGAATCTGGAGTCAAGTCAATCCTACAGCATTAAAAAGTCTTCAGAATGATTTCCAAAGCCTGAATACTCACACATGTCTGAGGGCTGTTGCAGTAATTCTCTAGAACGGGTCAGCAAACTACAGCCTGCAGGCCAGATCTGTCCCACTGCCTATTTTTATATGGCCCATGAGCTAAGAATGGATGGATAGGCAAGCTTCTGGACTGACCAAAAGCCAGGGGGAAGGGCTCCTTGACCTGCAGAGATGCCAGCTGCATCCACTGTGGCAGAGGATGGGTGGGAACTGGCCATTTACAAAAATAATTTGGCTGCTCTAAAACTCAGTGCTTTCACAAAAAGGCAAAAACTCTGCTTCAGCTGATGCTCTATTGCTTACACAAGCAACCTTAGTTTCAATGACCAGCAGCTTCTACAAAATCTAAGAATCTGTTTCTATACATGTATGTGCTCCCAGGTTCAAATTTTAAACTTCTTTCTCCTGCCCTTTTGTTACAGCCTACTTGCAATCTGTTTCACTTTCGGGGCAGGCTGTACCTTGTCAGTATTTCTAAATGTGGATCCAATTACCTGTTTTGTCAGCTCCAGCCTTTTGCTCATGATGAGTATAATGTTGAAATTATGGTTCCTACTGCGGCAAGTGACTGTCTTCCTCGCGCAAACGTTTCTCCTTCAAATTTTACTACATACATACATACGATTGATTATGTGCCATCATGTTGATCTGCCCCTAGCCCTGTCCTTTAAGTATTCCAATAGTGTACCCATCATCACTGTAACTGAGTCCAACCACATTGCTGGTCTTCCTCTCCTTCTCTTTCCTTCTGCCATTCCCAGCATTAGAGCCTTCTCCAGAGGGCTATGTCTACACATAATGTGTCCAAAATAGGTTAATTTGAACATGGTCATTTGTGTCTTGAGTGAGAACTCTGGGTTGATTTGTTCAATTATCCTTTTGTTTGTTTTCTTGGCTGTCCATGGTATCCTCAGGAGTCTTCTCCAACACCAGAGTTCAAAAGCGGCAATACTCTTTCTGTCCCACATCTTCAAAGTCCAACCTTCGCTTCCATAGAGTGTCACAGGAAATACTATTGCTTGCACTATTCTTATCTTTGTAGGTATAGACACATCATGTTTTTTTAATATATTTTCCAAGGTCTTTATGACTGCTTTTATTACTAGAGCTGGCATATCCTTTGCATTTTTGCCTATCACATATATATGAAGTATACTTTTTTTTCTGCCACCACTCACACTAATATGGGAAAGTAATATGTGTTAAAGTGAGGGAAGAAAAGATATAGAAAAAATCGAAATGATTAGTTCATCTTTGATAATGCAGAAGACTTGCTTGGGATCATCTTTCCCTTTCTATCACTCTTCTTAAACCTATGAAAAGTTTTTTTTTAAAAGAAAGCTATACAGTAGTTACATTTAATCAATTCGTTGATTAAAATGAACTGATTTAAATTCTTTTATTGTGGCCCAATTATTTGGATAGATAAAAACCCTTATTGGTTAATACAGATAAACTGGAACTGCAATTATAAAGAAACATTGTCCTCTTCCTCTCACACATATTGCCTCTACTCCATTACTGCTTGCTGTGACACACATCATGCTAATCTTAAATCAGGACATATTTCTTGCCACAGAATGCTGTTCTTTATGTGTATGGAAAGGTAATTAAAAATTAATCAGTTAGAACTCATAATTAATCACAATTTCTGTGACAGAGGTGTGTTCCTACTTTTTGGAATGTTTATAGTTCTTTTATAATCATGACATAGCCAATATGAAAGAATAAATGAATGATTTAAATATCCCCCAAGAAAGCCATTCCTTAGTTATTTTTGTTTGTTAGTCTCCTCTAGCTCATGGCAATGGATGCTCTTATTTTGAAGACTTTAGTGTGTGAGAATTTGTCAGGTGTGAGTACAGTAAGCAGTAAATAATATACTTATCCCTCTTGACTCTCTGTGATACCCTTTATGGCTTCAATCCTCTACAAGCAGGCATATAAAGATGATGTAAGCCCTTCGAACAAAGCAGAACTTAACTTTTGATTAAACTTGAATGGGACAGCATGTTTCAAATGAATATAACCAGTAGGTGTCATCTGTTCAGAGGGACTGTAAAATACTGTATTCTCTTTCTTTATGCTAAGTATTGTACTTTACAAAAGCATTGCCTACTGCTGTGGTTAGGACAATAAGGTTTGCCCTTATCTCCCAGTAACTTCCTTTTTTCCCTGCAGATATCGTTTCATTTGACTCTATAGCTGAATTATTGGTAGTACTTCTTTCTGACATTTACATTTTGCTCTCAGCTGAACTCCCTACTTTCAATTTGCTTTTATAATTGCATTCTCATTTTTCCTCTCCTGACCTTTTCAGAACCTTACAGCTCTGTTTCAGAGTTGCATTTAATAAAGGAACATGAGAAAAAAAAGTTGCCTGCTTGATATAAGCTGATGGTAATGGCACTCAGTATGCAATCTTTGGTGAGTTCATCTGGTTGAAAAGTATATTCCAAATTGTGGCAGCTACAACAGAAGCCCCCTTGACAGAGGGTGTCCCATTTCAGATATCGTGTCCACCTTTTGGGAGCTATCATACAGGTTGTACATTTGGCAAGATGTCAGAAGCAACAGTCCTGTATCCCCTTTTGTACATGTTTAGAACTTATGAATAGAGAAACAATGAATAAGATTTTGATGGCCTTCCAAACAATGAGTTGAATCCCTCTCCATTCACTGGAAGAACTAAGATTCAGTAGAAATTCCCTACTGGAATTTTATTGCATTTCTCCTTGCACTCCTCACTGTTCCTTCCCTCCAGGGCCACAGACAGAAAACAGATGCTAAGGGACTTCTGGGGGAGGCATGGTGAACTGAAGACTGTTCTGCAAAAGTAGAGCCAATGACTGCAGCAAAGACAAAGGAACTGGTGAATAGACCAGTTCCTTGGAATCTCTCCAGCTAAGGAGAGGAGAGGCGATTGCCCACATGTGCTCTGGATGGTTGCTCCTTGCAAGGAGACTGCATGACAGTTTTCTGCAGGTTTGAGCACCAGGAGGTGACAGGATTAGCCATCTTGCTCGCAACCATAGCACAGACTTATAGAAGACACGAAATTTGCAAACCTCACTTTCTAATCACTTTCAGAAATTGCTCATTAACTATTACTAAGCTATTACAGACCTTCTGACTGACAAGTCTGAAAATGCCTGGTGAGTCTGCCTTCAATCCTGAATGAAAGAAAATTTTAATCGTAAGCTTAAAAATTTAAAGAATTGGAAATAAACAGAAAAAAGCTAAATAAGATTTTGATCTTAGAACGTTATAAACAGACTAAGGGTCCTGATAAAATTGGAATATTGAAAGTTTTACAATAAGATTTTGGAATTAATTGTAAAAAGCAAAGAGCTTCTCATGGGAAATAGGTTCTATTTTGGTTTTTACAAGACAAAACAAAGATAAACAATTTCATGATTTCAAAAGGACAAAAGGGGACTAAAGTTTTTAGGTAAAAGAAAAATTTACAAATCTGCAATGCTGCAAAACGTCCTAACAATGAAAATACTGAAGGAGATCTTTGAAGAATGGAATCAGAAAATAGTAGCCACAATATTAACAATGTCAGGAACGATGTCTGCTTCTATGGACAGACTATGTCCAAAAGATGTTATTGAAGAAATGACAGAAGTAGAACAAATTTTAGTTGACAAGACAGAAATGGTGACAAAAGTGGATTTACAACTGATAGGCCAAGAGAATGACTTAGAAAAGGATGTTTCACTGGATCTACAAAAGAAATTGGCTGAAGCTTTAAAATTTATAAGGCAAATACAAATAAATCAAGGGAGTGACTTGGGTAATTTTTTCCTACTGGATTTACAAAAGAAGCTTGTAAAGTCTTAAAGAACTCTGTGCAATGGGATAAAAAAGAAATGAAGAGAAATCAAACCCTATGACAATATTTGAATGAACTAAAGATTAAGACTGTTTGAAGTAAAAGGAAGGAATATAAAATTGGTTTATTTGATCAAGGTTAAAACAAGATATGTTGTTACCTCTGGAAAACCTTTACAGACTTTCTACTGACACCAGAACTGAAAAGATGATGTTTTATGGATTTGTTTATAGATAAGAGATGGTATATGGATTGAAGAGATAAATATTTGTAACCTTAGAAGGGGTAAACAGTCATTACATTTGTTTATACTTGTGGTGAAATTTGAAAGGCACTTCTTTATATATTTCTTTTCTCTTTCCTTATTATATTCCTACTTTTCTCTTTCTTCTCTCTTTTTTCCTTGCATTTTTCTTCTTCTTTCTGTTCTCTTTTCTTTAAGTTTAGTTTGTATTAGATTTTACTATTATAATCAAAATTGTTAATAGAAATTATATATAAAAATAATAAAAAAGCAAACAGATGCTGAGTAGCATGAGTAGATCTCCAGGAAATAACAACTATGCATTTTGAATAATATTTTATCATTTCCTCTGGGGTCTATTTATTTATTTATTTATTCAATTTATACCCACCACAATCAAGTCTGACTCTTGGTAGTTAACAGCAAAATAGGAAAAAAACCTCTATATAAAATAAAATGTTCCCTGTAAGGAATAGGAGAAAATCCATATATGTGGTCACTAGGAGTTGAAAATGACTTGATGGCACATAATCAATCAATCAAATCTAAGGAATATAAATGAATTAAAATACATATTTTAACTAAATTAGTACAGTGGTACCTCGGTGCACGAACTTAATTTGTTCCATGACTCTGGTCGCGAACCGAATTGGTCATGAACTGAATCAAATTTTCCCATAAGATTCAATGTAAATATGGTTAATCCGTTCTGACCCCTCCGAATTTGGTCGCCAACCGATTTTTGGTCGCGACCCGAGTCAAATTTCCCCATAAGGTTCAATGTAAATATGGTTAATCCGTTCTGAACCATATGTATTTTATTTTTAAACCACAAAAACATGAAACAAAGTACAGTACAGCACAGTATGAAGAGAGAGGATGCTGACCTTGCTCGAGGCGACTTCTGGCATGGAGGACAGGAAGGTGGGTGGGGAGGCAGTTATTGTTTGGAGGGAGAGTCCCCCTCCAAAAGAACATTGGGGAGATCTCCTTCAAGGGTTTCCTCTCTTCTTTGTCTCTTAGCTGCACACTCAGTTCTGGGGAAAAATCTCTCTAAAGTCAGTTGTTTTTTCCTGTGCTGCATAACCCTCCGGAAATGAGAGACCACGTTATCATTCATCAGATTCAACACTCTGTTCGTTACAGTTATGTTGGGGTGGTGCTTCTCAAAGAAATCCTGGCACTCATTCCATTTTTCCATAATGGATTTAATCACGTCACTGCTAACCTCCTCCCTGTCTTCCTCTTCCTCAGTGGAATGCTCCTCACCAAGCGCTTTCTGCTGCTCACTCTGGAGTTCTGCAAGTTCTGCCGTGGTCAGCTCCTCCTTATGGTCCTCAACAAACTCCTCTATGTCTGCACCATCGACAACCAGACCCATACTCTTGCCCATGGACACAATCTCCTCCACTACCTCTGCATCAGACCCTTCACAGTCACGTTCAGTGACACATTCTGGCCACAGTTTCCTCCAGGCTGAGTTTAAGGTCCGGTAGGTGACATCTTCCCAGGCTTTGTCAGTGAGGCTGATGCAGTGGAGGACATTGAAATGTTTCTTCCAGAATTCTTTCAGAGTCAAGGATGTTTCTTCAGTGACATTGAAACACCTGGTGAAGAGCACCTTTGTGTACAGCTTCTTAAAGTTGCAGATCACTTGCTGGTCCATGGGCTGCAGAAGAGGTGTCGTGTTGTGGGGGAGGAACTTGACCTTATAAAGTCATACTCAGCGTCCATATCATCCACCAAGGCTGGAGGGTGTGCCGGGGCATTGTCCATCAGAAGAAGGCGCCTTTCAGGCAGTTGGTTGTCAGAAAGATATTTTTTAATGGTGGGTGCAAACACCTCGTGCAGCCATTCCATGAACAATTGGCTTGTGACCCAAGCTCTCGCATTGGCCCTCCACATGACAGGCAGTCTGGCCTTGTTCACATTGTGTTCCTTGAATGCACGAGGGGTCTGGGAATGGTACACCAGTAGTGGCTTAATCTTCAGCTCACCACTTGCGTTCGCACACAGCAAAAGGGTCAATCTGTCCTTCTTGGGCTTGTGCCCTGGCAGTGCCTTTTCCTCCTGCGTGATATAGGTTCTCTTTGGCATCTTCTTCCAGAAGAGTCCTGTTTCATCGCAGTTGAACACTTGCTGAGCGACGTATCCTTCTGCCTTCATGAATTCCTCAAATTCTTTCTTGTAGGCTTCTGCAGCAGCCTTGTCAGAACTGGAAGCCTCACCATGTCTTGTCACACTGTGGATGCCACTTCTCTTGTGGAATTTTTCAAACCAGCCTCTGCTGGCTTTAAATTCTTCACTTGCTGCGCTTGTAGAGAGTTTTTTTCGCAGTAAATCACTGTGCAATTTCCTGGCTTTTTCACAGATCATAGCTTCACTCACGCTATCACCTGCCAGCTGTTTCTCATTCAGCCACACTAACAAAAGTTTTTCCACCTCTTCCAGCACTTGTGTCCTCTGCTTGGTTAATGTCGTTACTCCTTTTGCCACATCAGCTCCTTTGATGGCATCTTTATTCTTCAAAATAGTCGAGATTGTTGACTTCGCCATCTTGTACTCCGAGCCCAGATCAGTCACACGAATACCACGATCGTGCTTTTCTACAATTTCCTTCTTCAATTCAGTGGTTATTTTCTTCAAACCCTTATTCTGACCAAGCTTGCTCTGCACCTTTTTTGGAGCCATGCTAACAAGCACACCAAAAAGCTTCACAGGACATCTGTTTGCCACCGCGATCTTGCCTACAGGAAGCCACAACCATGTGTCAGCAGGGAAAATGGCCACGGATCCTGTTCGTAACCTGATGCGGAGTTCGCGAACGGAGGCAAAATTTTGCGACCGGAGCTGTTCGTGAACCGAATTGTTCATGAACAGAAGCATTCGTGAACCGAGGTACCACTGTATTTTATTAATTCTTAAGATTTTTGTTTTGATTAAAACATGATTCTCTAAAAGCCAGAATGAGATATGATCACAATCCATGTGAAGACCCAAGATTTTTATATGCATGTCTACTCTGAAGTAAATTCCTTGGTGTTCATACTAGTGTTGAAGATTATAATCTTACATTATAATCCTACACATGGATGATCGGAGGTAATTTTTCTCTTTTATTTCAGTAAGACTTACTCCTAGGTAAGATGATACAGGGTTGCAGCCACAATTTGTTTGCCAGCTTCATCGTGGATTTTTGTGTACACTCTCTGGAAGTATTCTGAAGGTCAGCTGAAACTTCAGAGCAGTCAGGTTGCCAAGTCTCTTTTTTATTTTGGTTTAGACGTATAGCTTCTATATACTTTAATGTCTTTTTTTTAACATATAGATATTCATACTCACTCTTAATTATATCCAAAATACTGATACACTATAGCCACTTGTAAATATTTCTCTTTCTTCAATTAGAAATCATAATGAATGTATTAGTGAAGCTGAAACTGGTCATAAAGAATTAGGATTCATATTCTGGAACAATTTCATGGTTTCTTAGTAGAGGAAAAGAGCAGGGCTATTTGGACCAAGAGTAAATTAGTTCAAGGGTTTGTTCATGCACAGGAAGACATGAAGAAAAGGCTACTCTCTTTCTTTGCATTTACTGCTGGCACTACATTACAGGGCACAAACTTTCTATTGTGTCCTAAACATACTAACTTAAAAATAAAGGTGAAGATTCTCTTGTGTCAAGCTCAACTCCTGGTGATTTTATGTAGTTTTCTTGACAACAGTATGGAAATGATTTGCCATTGCTACTTTCTGGATTTTTTTCCCCTTAACTTTGCAATTGAGCCTACAGCTCTGTGATTTTCTGGTAGCCTCTAAAAGTTGAAAATAATCCCATTTCTCTAATGCAAGTGTTTTTAAGATTTGACAAAAGTACACACTAGTGGCCAACATCCCTGCCCCATTTTATCTATACTTCCAGTGACACCCCAGTGCTTGTCAGTATATGGTATGTTGGACACTTCAGGAATCCAACTTGAATTTGAGTGATTTTATATACAAAAAACTACAGAGGCTGCTCACAACATAGCTCGGGGGGTACTAGAGTGCTGATTGGGGCCAATATGAATCTAAGAGACAGCCCTAAGGTGCTTTAAGGTTGGTTCTCTGCAAATGGCATTACAGAAGAATGCCACTGCTCTTGATCTCCCTGATTGCCATAGCATAGGATGCCATTACAAAGGATAATTTAAAACCTTGATTGAGAGATTCCTTTGTCAATAGATCCTCTAGTAAACAATTAATATGATGGGTTGCCGCCACTCAGGCAGAACCTTCTAATATCCTCCAGCCTATCCAGGGGGGAAATTCTTAGCTGTTCTACCTGGGACTCTTCAGTCCAGTTCTAGGAAATATAAAGGAATGTGTTTTGGACCTCTCTGCCCAAAGCCAGAATGACAGAACTTAACAAACCGTGTGCCAATCCTGAAACACAAGGAGTAGCTGTATAACCATACAGCCTTACATGTGGGAAGATTTTAATGAGACATTCTCTTTTCATACTAAATCAATGAAGCCAAAGCTATAGATACAACAAGGCGTTTATTGGGGAAAGGCAAATATAGGGTAAACAAGGGAAGGCAAAGAAATACATATTCTTGTATTTATTCCAAGTAAAATCATGACAGCACCCTAGCTGAACTAGTGACTTATTACCTCCTTGAATTCAGGTCTTAGGTATTAGCACGTGGTCTTGTACATAAATGGGATTACACGGGATTACAAAACAAGACTCTTTGGGGAAATGAAATATGAATGTATTCTCTCCAGGGCTCTCAGCACAGGGTACATTTGTCAAAATGATTTAGGAGGCCCTAGAATTTTTTTACAGATGTAGATTCCATGTTCAGTCACATTCGTGCCTAGATCTCTCACTCAAGCCACTTGCCCTCTTGCAGCAATTCCTGTATTATGAAGCAAAGTGGATACTTACTGGGGACAAAGAGCACTTAGAAGCCACGGCATGATCTGCCCAGAGGACTTTATTGTTTGCCATCTGCACCAGGGCACTGACAGGATGGAGGTGTGGAATAATAATCTGCTTCTACCTAGATTCCAGCTACTGTCATCCTCAAGGGGACCACCAGCCTAAATTAATCTTCATATGTATATTTGTGAAGTTAGGTGATCTGTCCATGGCAAGAGTACCACTGATAGATCACTGCCTTCAAGGACAAAGTCTTCTGCAGAAATCCTTCTGGCAGATCTCCAGTCTAGGAGCAGGGCCTAAAGCCACAGATTGTAGTCCTGTGCAATTGGTTGACAGACAGTTCTGTTCAACTTGGTGCAGAGTTGAAACATTTTCAGCATCAGTCCATTCACTCTGGGACATCCAGTAAGTTGCCCGTCACAATCATTTTTGTGATAACCTAGGAAAGTTAATAGAATTGGAACAACAACAACAACAACAAAAGGTTAAATATTCTAATTACTGAAGTGTTTTGGAGAAAATCTCTCTAACCTCCCCCCATTGATATTACTGTTTTCAATATGAAAAATGTACTTTCAAGTAGTTCTTAGTTAAGTCTTAAGCGACTAAGGCATATTGTCATAGCTCCAGAGTTGAGGAAGGGGACTAAATTAAGATGTCTCCATCAGAAATCACACTTTCTTCTCTTCCACTATTCTCCTTTCAAATGGCTGGTTCTAAAATAGATGCAATATATGTGAACTGTTAACCAAGAACAAAATCCCAGCATCCCTCTTTACTAAAATTCATGGGGATTTTATACCATAAGTGGCATGCAATCAAACTCCTAGCTCTATTTTATTCCTCAAATAGGAACAAATTAGGCACTGCTGGAGCTTTTTGTGTTTTCCTAGAAAGCAACACATTCACTATAATTTCTATTAGCATTTATCATGGGCATTTAAAAAATTCAGAATGGTATTGAGCAAAAGGCTGCATCTGAAACGTTAATAGCATTTAATGTTTATAGAGGCATTTTCACTCCTCCTTGGGAGGAGCTTTTCGTTATCGGTAAATATTAGAAAATTGATGTCATGGTTTGTATTGCAGGCATACAATCAGAGGCCTTTGTTAGGGACTTACCTTTTTTTTCTTTAAACGCAGAGGCACCTTTCATGCAGCATTCAGTGAGGCATTATCAACTGACCTCAGGGGTTTTAGCCATGTATTGTTTAAATGGAACTATTGGGGTTGCGGGACTCCTGTTGTTTATCTATGGCTGCAGGATACAGTTTGTAAAGTTCTGACAACAGGGGGCAGACTGAGTTAATGTTTTAAAGGGGAAGTCCTCGCTGCCCAGAGAGGCACCGAACGTATCTGGGCGCCCCTCCCTGCTTCTAGCTTGTGAAATGGCACAGGGACTACTTTTCAACTAAACTGCGTGTCAGAGTGCAGCCTTGTAAGTGAGGAGAGCTTCAACTGCTATCACAGATCCGCTTTCACAAAGCAGATAGATTACAAGTTTGTATTCAACTTGGTTGATTTAAAATCTTTTTATTAACTGTTTATTTAATTTTAGCCACCCAGTATGGCTTTGGCATACTCTCAGCATACTTTTGGCTGCCTTGCCTGTCTAAAGAAACTTTTGGCAGGGCCCTTGGTCTGGGATTTGCACGCTTTTTCCGTCCTAACAAGCATGCTTCAGGCGCCTAACCATACTTAGAAAATAAAAAAGGAGCAAGCTTTGCTTAACCATGAAAGGAGTAAGAAGGGATTTTGTTGCTTCAAATAATACCTTTTGTGAACCTAACTCTAATCTGAATCCTGATACCAAAGGAAAAAAGAGCTGCCAGATCTCCTCTCATCTAATCTCTCTATTTGTCATTTGATCTGCTCATCTGTCTTCAGAAGTAAGCAAATGTAGGACTTCAAAAAAGTTAGAATAGCTGCATTCCCCTGGAAATGGTAGAACAATTCCTATTAAATAGAATATTGTAATATATATATAGGCTAAAGGTAATAGAGCTACACTCATTCAAAGCTGTGGTCACGCCTAGTGGGATTTTTCTTCTACTTCCCTCAAACAACACATTAAAAAAATAATTATGTATTGAGCAAGGCTGTCATATGGATAAAGCAGTGATTCCCTCCACCTACTAGCATCGTCCACTTTCTTTTCTTTTTGAAATCCAGCATTTCCCTCTTCATTTTTAAATGTCTTGGGTTTTTTGGTAGGAGACTTCTTTACATATATCAGTTCATCCTTGTTCCATTGTGTATGTTGCAAGTCAGCTAGCAGGGTTTAATGTGGAAGGATCAACCATGGGAAGAAGATCTCCACACTCATTGCTTAAGTGTAATAATTGATCAGATAAAAATTAAGGCTTGAGCAAGAGCTGGAAGCACAGGAATATTCAGGGAGGAGTGTGATGAAATGGTATAACCTGGCCTTGGCTTTAGCTTGACAATAGGCAGGACTCCCTCCCTGCCATCCATTCTACTGACACCAGTTTGACTATCAGCTTTCATTACCATCAGGGAGGACATATCCTCAAAATCTGGCTCTATGGTGCTGTAACTTTGATTTTTGCTACATGTGATAAGCTGGCATTGCATATGACTGAAAAACAGTGCCCTATACATTTTATAAATCAGCAAACAAATAATGAAAGTACCTTACGGACCATCAAAGGAAGTTAGTATAAATTTGTGTGCATTTGGGTGGAGCTAGGGAGATTTGGGAGGGGAATTTAAAAAGTCAACATGGCAGTTGCAACCAGTATATGTAATGCACTTAAAAATGGGTGGGGCCACTATCTTGACCTTTTTTGCCCCCTACCCCTTTGGAGGGAAGAAGTGTTTTTGGAAAGAGAGGTATTGATAGAAAATTTTCAGACTCCCCAGTAAATGCTACAGTCCTCTCCCCTGTGGGATCATTGTTTTGAGACAGGAATAAATTAGTGAGTAAATGCAGAAACAGATTTCTAAAGGAGGTCAGACACTGACATATAAGAATGTATTATAGGCAATAACAATTTAAACCTCCTGGGTCAAAACACTGGAAATATTTGACGCTGCTGGTTAATAATGCTTGACTTAATCAGTTTCACCCTGGGTTCAAATTTTAGGAGCGCAGGCCTTTGTCATGCTAAGCATTTAGATCCAAACTGTGTTTGAACAAACCCAGTAGATAGGATGACAGTTGCTCCCTACTGAGCACCTGAAATGCCTCCTATTTCCTATATTTTTTCAGAAAAATGAAGGAAGTTGTGCTTGATGAAAATCTGAGGAAGTAGGTAAGGTACTCCTTACTGGCCAGTTGGCTAGGAAGAATAATGATTGGCCATTAGTTCTTTGCACTGCAAAGAACATTTTAGTTTTAGTAACCATAAATAGTCAGAATAGCCCACTCAAGCTCTGCTTAATTTTCATTGTAAAATCAGATGACCTGGTTAATGGGAGAGCCGGCCCTCTGGAAGTATCCCTAAAATGTCTAAAGTCTCAAAGCTGTCTTCAAGAGACAGTTCCCCCAAAGCATCCATCAAAGTTTAATACGTTTTGAGGTTATGAAGGCATGAACAAACTGCCAGGTTGGATTTCTAAGAAAATGTTGCCTTTTTAGCAGTGTTGCAAAGACTCTGCTTTAAAATACTTCTAATCATAGTCACAATATATCATTGTTTAATTTTACATGGAAGCTCCAGAATAGTGACATTTTTATTCTAGTTGTAAGGTGAACAGACCATAGAATAGGAGATTGGAAAATATATACTTTATATGGAAATGTTTATTCAATCTAAACTCAGCCTCAAGTGCTGCCATCGTTTTTCATCCCTCCAGACAATAGACAAAGACTGAACTCCCGTATTTACTTACCCACATATCTCCTGCTAAAAGCTCTTTTGTGGTATCTGAGGTATATGTTGTCTTTGAGACTCTCAGATTGGACGGTTCAATGGCAGAGGAGTGGTGTTTATAATCTGAATGAAGCATTCTGGCCAATGTAGATTTTATTGCTGCACTACAAAGTAATTTTGGCAACCCCTCTCTCAGAGAAACTTCATGGATAAACTTATGCATGTAACTGAGAACAGAATTTTAGCCACAAAGCTTGTTCCTAATCCTTCTTACTCACAAGTAAAACCCACTGCTTTTGTATTGTAGGACCTCCAATATGTGTGCTTATATTTGTAGCTGAGAGTCACAGTCCCACTCAGTGGTGATAGGATATAAATAGCATTTTAGCATAACATGTTCCATGGTATTATTCTTAGCATAAAATGTTACATTAAGATCCCATTTATTAATGCATTATTATACTGTTGTTGCCTAGTGGATAAATGATAAGCAATAAGCATAACTTATAGGTGATGGCAAATTAACTCTTGCTGTGCCAGTAACACTGTGGAATCATTGCAGAAGAAGCTGTTGATTAAAGCCATGGATAATGAATTGTTAATAGTATCTTTACATATAGAAAATATATTAATAGGCTAATGGAGGATAATTTAATCTAATCTACTTAATCTAATCCATTTTGAAAATAGTACATAGCTTTCAGTAATTATTGTAATTGGTATTATTTCCTAATATTTCCATTACCAGTTTTATACAGAACTCTTAGTAAATTATAAAACAAAATGTTATGGATGGCAGTTAGCTTTCAGTGGTTGACATTATTCCTTTAAGGAGCAGTATACACATATTGCCCTGATGCTTAAAATTTAAACCATAATGTTTTAAATGTGTATGCATATGTGTTTGTTTTTGAGTTAGTGAAATGGTTCTCAACCTATGGACCAGGGACTGCTAGTGATCTATAAAGGTGCTGCAGTGATTTCTGCCAAAATCATATGTATATATGCATGTGTATATATAATTAATAATTAAAAGCTTGGTCGATCACCAACTCTTCCACATCTGAGACATACCCAAATTCTCACAAGTTTCTCATGAGATTTCAGTGTCCTGAATTTTCAGCCATTTATTTAAAAAAAAAAACCTAATTTTTTAAAAACTAGAATTAGATTAGTGGGTTAACTACCAACGGATATATTAGAATTGTCATATATTCATTAGAGACCCTTCCATGCATCCACATAGAATGAAATAGATCTCAGATTAGCAGAGCTGCTGTGGCCAGGATAGTTCTAATTTTATGATCACTCCTTCCTCACTACTATCTGTCTGGATTATAGAAGGAGAAATTAACCATGGAATAACTATCATCCCTTCCATCTAGGTTCAAATATCATATGGAGCCAAGGTTGAGGTTACAGCTAGGGTACGACGGGAGATTTGTACTTTCAGACTTGCAAGATTCTGTTAATGTAGCCTATCAGTAAAGTAGAAGTAGCTCATTAAGTCATGTTTCCTGTCTGGTTTACCTGGGAAGGCTGATGACAATCTTGCAAGTCTCCTACTCTCTTCCAAAGAGAGGAATTTCAAGAATGGCCTCTGATCTTCATGGAACCCCACTATCTGCTGAGTATGGGGCAGCTGCATTGTTGTAGCACCAGCAGTAAGTACATGCACAGATGACCAATTTACAGAATGCCATGATACAACTGATGCAGCCGCAGGGGTAGATTTGTACTTTCAGACTTGCAAGATTCTGTTAATGTAGCCTGTCAGTAAAGTAGAAGTAGCTCATTAAGTCATGTTTCCTGTCTGGTTTACCTGGGAAGGCTGATGACAATCTTGCAAGTCTCCTACTCTCTTCCAAAGAGAGGAATTTCAAGAATGGCCTCTGATCTTCATGGAACCCCACTATCTGCTGAGTATGGGGCAGCTGCATTGTTGTAGCACCAGCAGTAAGTACATGCACAGATGACCAATTTACAGAATGCCATGATACAACTGATGCAGCCGCAGGGGTAGAATTTGCCTCAACTCGTGGGAGCACAAGTAGCAGCCCAACCAATGCTTCTGTGTTCCCATGAGAGCTTGCCGGAGAAGTTCAGAGGGGACCAGGATCAATTTTGGACATTCATTGCTCAGTGTGAAATGTTTATGGCAGGTAGGCCAGTGGAGTTTCCCAGTGATCGCACCAAAGTGACTTTTGTGCTGAGCTTGCTGAAGAAAGCAGCAGCTAAGTGGGCAATACCATTCATTGAGGGAACTATCTGGTGCTGGACAACTATCAATATTTCATGTGTAAACTCAAAGGATACTTTGGGGATCCCATACAGAGAATCACTATTAGTCAAGAGATCCGGAAGCTCAAGTAGGGACAGAGGAGAGTAAGGTCATATATTTCAGACTTTAAGTTACTTGCTGGCAATATAGGTTGGAATGACTTAGCCCTGATTGACCAGTTCAGGGAAGGGCTGGCCTATGACCTAAGATAAGAGATGAGCTGGTGAGACAAGGCACCCAAAGTATCCTGGAGGAGCTATATCAGTGTTGTGTAATTATAGACACCTGAATGGAAGTTGAGGCAGGGAAGGAATAGGAAGGAGAAGAGATCCTACAATCTGTCTTGCCTTATACCACCCCTCCCAATGGCCTCCTCAGAATCCAGCATGGGAGAACCGATGCAAATTGATGCAGCCAAGAGATTCCTGTCGTCAGGAGAGAAACAAAGAAGAAGGGAACAGGGGCTGTGCTTTTACTGTGGGGCCCCAGGGCACAAAGTCAGTTTGTGCCCAATAAAAGCATTGGTGGTTGACACAGCAATAAGATACAGAACTTGTAAATCAAGAAGCCAGCAAGCGCCCAGCTCACTCCCAAACAGCACCCCAGGGAAACTTCACAGGCCTCCCTTGCAGGAGCTCTGAAGGGGGCCATCCACCATTTGAGGAGAGCTCAGACAGCCGACAAAAGGCAAGCATATTTAATTACTCCTGTTACTGTTTCTTTAGATTCCAGGCAGAAGGTGGAGCTTTCTACTCTTGTAGATTCTGGAGCAACTGCTAATTTCATAGATATAGAAATGGCACAGCAACTAAAGTTGCCAACCCAAGTGCTAGAAAACCCAATGATAGTCAAGACTATGGATGGTCAGCCACTAAGGGCAGGACTGTTTCTGCAATGCACAGTTCCTTTGCAATTGATAATCAAAGATCACACAGAGTTCATGACACTCTATGTAACTGCCTCCTTGCAAGTGCCTATAACTGTGGGAATAGAGTGGCTTCAACTGCATGATGCAGTTATAAGTTGGGAGCAAGGGATTTTTCTCATTTTTCTCCCATAAAGGCCAGCAACATTGCTTACAAGCAGTGAAAGCTTATCCCCTCCACTCCATTGCAGAACAGTGGAGGATCAGCATTGCCAGAAAAATATGTAGTCTATGCAGATGTGTTTGGGAGAAAGAGGCATCCATCTTACACCCACACTGGCTGTGTGATTGCACCATCAATTTGAAGCCAGGGGCCCAAATCCCAGCAAAAAAACAGTACCCCATGTCTATCCATGAGTTAGCCATCCTCAAGGAATATCTGGATGTCAACATCAAAAAAGGATTTATTCACCCTACCAATTTACCAGCATCGGAACTCATGTTCTTTGTCCCCCAAAAACAAGATGAAGAAATGTCTGCCACTCTGAAGGGAAAGGAAGGAGACCACATGTGTACCATTCATGACTACAAAGACCTGAACAGAGTGACAATTAGCATTATCCACTCCCACTTACCTCTGATCTACTAGACCGGCTACAAAAGGCATGCATCTTTACTAAACTAGACTTGAGAAGTGCTTACAACCTAATCAGAATGAAAGAAGGACATGAATATTTAACAGCGTTTGATAACAAAGTATGGAAAATTTGAATACACAGTAATGCCGTTTGGCCTAGTTAACTGTAGAGCTGTTTTTTCTAGATTCATGAACCAAATATTTGCAGACGTTTTAGATAAATATGTAGTTGTATACTTGGATGACATTAGTTTATTCTGAAGATCCATCTTGCATGTAACGCATGTCAGAAATGTATTGCAAAAATTATGGATAACAAGCTCTTTGCCAAATTAGAAAAATGTGCATTTGATCTGACCCAACTGGATTATTTGGGTTACAGAATCTCCACAGAAGGCATACAGATGGATCCAGCAGAGGTACAGTCTATTCTAACATGGCACACGCACATGCGCACACGCGTGCACACACACACACACACACACACACACCGTAATGCAAAAGATTTGCAGTGCTTTCTGTGCTTTGCTAACTTCTACAGGAAATTCATCCCTAATATTGCTGAGCTATCCCAGCTCTTAAGAAAGGGTAAGTGATTCTTCTGGTCAACCCAAGAGCAAGCGGCGTTTCAAGAGTTAAAACAGCTCTTTGCTTCTCAACCCTTCCTCTGCCACCCTGACCCCTCCTACCTCTTTTTTGTGCAAACAGGCACCTCAGATGTGGTGGTAGGAGCAGTTCTACTCCAGGCAGAGAAGGAAGGGAGGCCAGATTTACTACTGTGTGCCTTTTACTCCAGAGCACTCCTTCCAGCAGAAAGGAACTATGTCATTTTCAATAAAGAGTTACTGGTGGTGAATAATGCCTTTCAACAATGGAGACACCTGCTAGAAGGAGCAGCACACCCTATACAAGTCCATACAGACCATAAAAATCTAGAGAAGCTGCACAACACCTAATCTCTCATCCCTCAGCAAATCAGGTGGGCACAATTTTTCTCCTGCTTTGATTTTTACATCTCATATATCCCAGGCTCCCAGAACAAGTTTCCAGACACTCTCTCATGCAAGCTGGAGTATGAGGTCGTATTTCCTGTCTGGTTTACCTGGAAGGGCTGACACCAGGGTCAAACCTAGTTCATCTCTTTGCCTAATCCTGTCAGACCTAAATTGACTCTCCCTGCCCCACACAAAACCCCCCTGGAATCCCTTCTAGACCAAAGAATAGAAGCCTCATCACTAGCAAACAAAGGCAGCCCTAACAAGGGAGTTGCAACCTAGAGAAACCCCAGCCTTCCATTCTCTATCAATCAATGACCTCAACATTCTATCTCCTTTATTAATGGACTTCCCCAGCTCTGCTCTGCTCTGCTCTGCTCTCCTCTTGAAAGGCCCATTTTGCCTAGCAATAGAACTCACCCCAGATACACTTGACAAGGGCCTGCCTAGCTTCTCCAAACTGGCCAGCAAATGAGATCCCTAGGAATTCCTATCTTGTAGCCCTCAAGTGCTATAAAAGTCTTGGCTTTTCAATTATTCAGTCCCTCTTTCTTGAAAAGTAGGCACCCAGTGATTGTTGCAATAAAACTTGAATTTTCTCAGTGTCGTGTTCCTTCTTCAGACAGAATCCATGACAGTTTATTGGCATAATGTGGAAATTATGAAATTTACTGGAAATTAGGAAGTTGCTAGTTTGAGTTCTGCTCTGTTATGAACCTGTTTGGTTGTATGAGACACACTGTTCTTTCTCATCCTCAGGTTCTTCGCATTTGTTGCTTGGGGATCTTTCTAATAACCACAGAGGTGTACAGAATGCAAAAAGAATAAAATAAAAGCCATAATCACAGAAACATCAAACATCAAATAATATAATGCTGAGAAAAACATTAATGTTTGTGTCAGTTAATCAGTACTAAAGTCTGGTAAAAACACATCAAAGAGCTAATTTAAAAATACAGAGTATACCAAAAGCCAGGCCCCATGGGCCAGTTACAATATGTTTAATTTTATTAATATTTTTTCAGAGAAAATGTTACTGTACTTAGCAATGTTCAAAGGTCATGTGTCAATGAGCATGGAAGTGTTTAGAAAAAAAATGCAACCAACTGAAACATTTAATGTAATTGATATAATACATTGTCTAGGGGCCTGTAGACCTTGTATTTGTCTTAACACCCTTCTGAAAAACAGTGAAGGTGGCAGGCCAGCTGTAGCTTCCAAGGTAGAGGTGCTACCATTTGGGAGTAACATAATTCTAATTCTTTCATGCTTTCCTGACAAGTGGGAAAGAGATGTAATGCAAAGAACTTGGCCTGTTGAACTGAAGGAAATCTTATTTATCCTCCCAAAAGTTCTGTTTTATTAATTGAGCCATTAAAGATAGTTGACAGAGAACAAAAAGAGCTAGCATCTTCCTTTCTTTGACGTATTATACTTTATTGAATATTCTCCAGTGTGAAAGGGCTGGCACTGTTAGGAACCTATGTAATTAATAGACTACATATTCTATACAAAACAGTAATTCTCAAGAGCTTGATTGTGACTGTTATGAACAAGTACTAGACACACAACAACCTATGTTGGACATTTCTGTTTTTCATCTTAGAATATATGAGTTTTGGAAATCGAATTTCTAGTATAATTCAAAATCGGTATCAAAATACTACTGCCTGTATTAGAATTAATGGCATAAATTCCCCCCCCTTTTTTTTTTGATTAAAAAGAAATACTGAACAAGGATGGCCATTCTTCCCAGTATTATCTGCTACGTAATAAGAACCCTTAGCAAAATAAATTGGAGAATGTTTGGGTATACAAGGATTAGAAATTAATGGTGCACTTTATAAATCCTTTTGCTGATGATATTGAACTGATTGTATTTTTTACAATATTTACAGTTTTTGACAAATTAGGAGGCTTAAGTATTAATTTTTATAAGTGATAATAATTGTATATTACCAAGTTTCAGGTTCTTACTTAATTGAATTAAATATTGCTTTATGTATTTTGCTTCTATATATACTCCACTGTATTGTTTATTGTTACCAGTACCAAAAAAAGGAGACCTAATAGATTCTGCAAACTATCATACAACAGCATGATCCTATCTACATTATTAACTTATAGAACCATTAATGAGAAGGCAGCACCTTTCAGCATGCTGATAAAAAGATTTACTAACAGTGCACAGACACATGTATCAGCTGCAGACCTGAGCAAAAAGAATAGTCATCTGGCAATTGCTTCACTTTTATGGTGCTAAACACCTGGAGAGATACTTCTGTGAACGTGTTCTTTTACAAGTAGAAAGAATTACAATGCTACATGCTTGATAGTTTTATTTTTTTAGCAGTATACTTGTGCTACTCATAATCTCTCCACAAGGAGACAAAAATACAGAGTTCCATTGACTGCATGGGCCAGCCTTAAATGCTCAGTAACAGGTTATATCATGGCAATTCAGGCTGCTTTCCGTGCTTTGTAAACTAATGTGACAATACATATTTCAGACCTGCCTCTTATACAGAAACACAGTTTTCAAACAATGCTCATCTTCTTCCAATCCAGCTTCTCTTAATATACAGTGGTACCTCGAGTTACGAACTTAATCCGTTCCGTGACTCTGATCGCAACTCGAGTTGGTTGCAACTCGAGGTAAATTTTCCCATAAGGTTCAATGTAAATACAGTTAATCCATTCCGCCCTCCAAATTTGGTCGCACCACGAGGCAAATTTCCCCATAAGGTTCAGTGTAAATACGGCTAATCCACCCTCCGAATTTGGTCGCACCACGAGGCAAATTTCCCCATAAGGTTCAATGTAAATACATTCTTGCCAAGCCTGCTCTGCATTTTCTTTAGAGCCATGCTGACAAGCACACCAAAAACCTTCCAAATGCCACAAAACACACCACAAGCCTCACCGAATGTCTCCTTGCTACTGCGATCTCACCCACAGGAAGCCGCAACCGCATGGCAGCAGGGCAAATGGCCGCGGATCTGGTTTGTAGCTCGAGGCGAAGTTCGCATGTCGAGGTAAATTTTTGGGGCTGGAGCTGGTTGTATCTTGAAAAATTCGTAAGGAGGGGCGTTCGTAACTCGAGGTACCACTGTATATTCAACATACCGGTTGAATAAATAAGGGGAGAGCACACAGCCTTGTCTCAGTCCTTTGCCAGCCTAGAGCTAATCTCTTTTGCCATGTTGCATCTGTATTGTGGCTTCCTGCTCTCACGAGGACAGTGAGATTTTCTGGGATTCCTATTTTTTTAAGCACAGCTTGACATGATCAACACAATCAAAAGCCTTTCGATGATCAATGAAACACACAGTGACTTATTTTTGGTATTCGTTGGCTTTCTCAATTATCCAGTGTGCATCAGAAAGAATTCAAGTCAAGGGAGGTTGTGCCATTGTCTTCTACAAATTGAAAATATGAAGACTGATATTTAAAAAAACAAATAGTTAGCAATGGAAAAGTTCTTATGGATGATGCATTTTAATCTAAATATATATGATTTTTACATTTATAGTATTTTAATCATCCTATGAGTGAAGCAAGCATGCTCTTCGAACAGAGTTGCAAGAGGAATAATTAGGTAGTTTAATTACAGAATAATAACAATGAGGATAATGTTAGTGAGGGTATCAGTAAGAATTGTAATGGCAAGATTCCTGAAAGATAAGCGTTAATCTCCATCCTGGGAGGTAATATACTGAGAAAGAAAAATCCTGTAATGAACCTCAAAGAATAGATGTGAAGCACAGTTGGTCAGTGTTGGTAAAGCAACCGCTGTCAGACATCATTCCATATTGGACTAATATGAACAACATCAATTACAGACTGATGTTATCTTTGATATAGTGTGCCAAAAAGTACATCTGTTTCCTATGCAGTTTCAAAGGAACAGATTTTGTTCTCTTTTTTGCTAGTGATACAGCATGGGCTGCTTGAAATGTGTTGTTTCTGCTCGCCTCTCCATGTGTGCAACTTGAAGACTTAATAATTAGGACTATGATATATGAAAACTATAGCTGGAATGAAATGAATACATTAGGAGAATGTGAAAAAACCTGTCTGGTGCATCTAAAGCATCTTTAAATATAGATGTCTGAATGAGGGAATAAAGAGTGTATTTAATATTTATTTCCTAACATTTTCTTGGTTTATCTTGTTTTTGTGATGTCAGCTTTCTATTTAATTTTCTGAAAATGGCAGAGGTTAATTGCCTCTGTGTTCTTTCTGGCAGGAGTGCCAAAAAAGAGAATTTCTTTGCAGATGCTGCTCTAGCAGAGCAAAATTGTTTACTGAAGATTTGATTTGGCACTGATTCAGCGATCACCAGTACAAAGGGCAAGAGAGAAAGCTATAATGGATGGTGCAGCTTTGTCAGCCACAATTTAATTCTGAAACAGTTTTATCCTACGGGGGATGAGGGGGAGAAAATTATGACAGCCACATCAAAAATAAAAAAGGAGGAGGAAGGGAGGAGATATAGAAATGCATTATAATCACATGCATTAATTTATATGTGTAAATGCACATTTAGAAATGCATATCTTGCAACAATGGAGAAGACTGAGAAAAGATTACTCACATTACCTGCTTTAAACTTTTTACTCACTTACCTGCTTTAAAGGTGCTAACATCTCTGAGGTATAATTTCAAAGTCCCCACTCTATACTTTTATAATTCTTTGTCCCTTAACCAGATTTTCACTGCACAGCATTCAAACAGGGATGTCATCATATCAAGGATTGCCTTTTGGAAAGTAGAAGAGATCATCATCATAAGAAAACTCATGTGTACTTGGTTCTTCTTAGGTTAGTAAATCTGTAGCTTTCTTCAGAAAAGGGAATTGTACAGCCATGCATAGGGATTGTGAGTGTTTTTTTTGAATATGAAGTTTAAATCTTGACTTTCAGTCTAGATATATATTAGATTTTCATGAGCAGAGAACTAAAACATGGGGGAAACCAATGAAAAGTTAAATCCTGTTTAAGAAACTTCCAAGAAACTGTATCAAAAGCATCCTCAGCATCCATCTGTTATGGTATATGTCTGAAAGCCCTCTTTCTTCTTTTCTTTTTAATTTGGTTTTAAAACCTCTTGCATATACCATTAGGAATTTTGAAAATATTAAAGGGACTGCAGTAGGTGAACTAGAACATAAAATTCATCTATATGCAGATGATATGCTGTGTTTTATAGCTAACCCAGAAACTTCAACTCCAAATCTCATTTTCTTAATGCAAGAATTTGAAATCCTGTCTGGGTAGACTTTAAACTGGAATATATTAAACTTTATGCCATTGGCACTCAATAATAAACATGCTTCCATATTTAGGGATAGTTAATGGATTCTGCCTCCTTCATTTATTTTGGTATAAGGATTTCTAAGAAGGTTTCTCAATTAGTAAATTTAAACCTATCCCCAATTTTTACACAAGTGAAGTAAGTTCCAGATGCATGGTCTAAAATTCCTTTAAATAACTGAGGTAAGATAAATACGATTAGAATGAATTTATTTCCAAGGTTGATTTATATTTTAAGATTTCTTCCTATTTTTTTATTCTTTCACATTATTTTAAGTGAATTTATATTCTATTAAATTAATTTCTTTTATAAGGCATCCCTCAGGCTTTCACGGTATACATTATGGTGGCCTGCTGGGAAAGGAATATTTAATTTTCCACATTTTCAAGCTATAAATCCCCCTGAAGCTGGGGATCTATTTTAGTTTTGATCTCTGGCTGAAACAAGGAATTTCAGAATTCAGATCCTCTTTGGGCTTAATTTGAATGTTGCTATTTGCCTCCAGTGAAATCTTGGCAAGTGTTTGGATTCTTGTTTGATCAGGGATCAGTTCTGATGATTGCATTTAACATTGCAAGCTATACAGAACATACTGGATCACTGGTATACTTTTGATCCTTTTGCCGATAAAATCCTTACTTAATAGGATCATCCTGAATTAAAAATAAGATGAAAATGTTTGAGTACATTAGACCTTTCATAATAGTATTACCTTGAAATAACTCAGTTCTTGAACCATCATACAATGGATGCCATACAACCCACAGAACCAAGTATTGCAGTGACAAATCTCTCACTTGAACAGGTGCTCTAGACCAGAGATCTCAAGCTCTGAGGCTGTGCGTGGTCTTCTAGGTAAATTTCTGTGTCTTATAAAAATATTTAATCAGTCAGCAGTAGCACTGAAAAACAATCAGAAACGGATCTATTAGTGTCCTGGCTCCAGCAGCCACCTGTTCGCTTACCCTACTGCCTCACTAACAGTCTTCCCCTCCAAGAAAGTGTACTGGGAGTGGACGGTGGGCAGAGATCACAAGCACAGAAAGGCAGCTTCTTTTCCACAAATCTGCTTCCCCCATCCCGGCTAGGTGAGGAAGACATCTGGAGGAGTGAGCTGGGTTCTGGGGGCCACTGGAGGCTTGGCTTGTGTGCTTTGCCATCCAGCTGGAGGAGGTCTGACCACCAGAAGAGGAGAGGAGGCAGCTGTGCCTGCTTCCACATTCTACTCCTTCTCCTTGCAGGAGTGGCAGCTGTCACCTGCAGCTTGGCTGTTGGGAAAGGCAGAAACAATAGAGGCAGCTTCTTATCCACCACAAGGAGAAGAGCAAAGTGAAGCTACAATGATACTGCCCAAGTTGTAGCATTGCCCCAGCTGTGGATTGGCAGTGCCATATTTCCATATACTGTATGACAGAATGAGTTGCCTCAGTCCTCCACATCCTCCTTGGTAAAGGAGAGCTAGGAGCAAAGAGGGAAGCAAAGAACACTGCCCTTTGGTTCCCCCATGAACACAGTTCACACTTAGGTTTCAGAGGATCAAACCTAATCCCGTGCAACTGTGCCATCCTCTCCAAAAGAATGAACGGAGGATAAAAGTCACAGCAGCATCCCAAGCAGGCTTTCCCAGTCTGAGCCTGTGGAATGGATGAGCAGAAGGCCTGTCTTGGTGAAAGGGACCCCAGTGGCACCTTTTGTGTGGGTGGTTAGTCAGGTGGGCAAGTTGTTTCTAGATGATGAAAGCTAGAAAGAGACTCTTTGGGGCTGCCCTCAGGGCTATGGAGGTAGAAGAAATAAGCTGCAACATCTCTAGGTAGGAAGAATCCTGTGGTAATTTAATTTTTATCTTCAGGACAGAAGGTTTGGATGACCTTTACCAAAGGGGTGGGAAAGGGGAGAGAGGAAGAATAAATCTGTCTTCCTTGGAAACTATGGTTTCCCTTTGAAAGATGATCCGTTTGCAGGAGATGGCTTGCAGCCCTCCTAATCTTGCTTGGCTAGAGGACCCTGAATCTCTCACTTCTGGCCAGACTGGCTGTGTTGCAATACAACAACATCTGGATAGCCACAGATTATAGATTACAATGTAATGATTAAGCGTGGATAACTTTTTCATCAATGCATAAAAATGCTTCAGTGCTGCAGATCTAATGATGCCTTGAGTTTGCAACCTCAGTTCTCAGCAATGGCTTAAACCTATTTGGAAATGTAAACCACCGGAATAAGATATTTTTTTTTCTTTAATGAGTGATTTTATGCCACAACACGAAAGAAACAGAAAATAGGTAAAGGTAAATTAGCTACGGTAGCTGCGACTCCTTCCAGTCAACGTGCTTAGTGTGTGCATCAGCCTTGAAAGTAACTACATAGCAAGGAGGGAGGGGTGGGATGGGGATCAGTCATTACAAAAATTTGCCTTGGTTTGCTGCAGCCCAAGAGATATTTTTCCTCTGTGGGTATAAGTCTCTCTGTATGTGTTTGTGTGCACTGCTTCACTTTTTAACAGCTTTATTTCCTTTTGTGTCAACATATCTTTCAACCAAATGTGTTCCATCTCCTCCCCCCCCCCCCTTTCCCCCTTCCCCAGCCTATTTTTAGCCTCTTATCACAGTTATTTCCTGCAGTAAATAGTTTCCTGGCAGTGCTTCTGGAGCAGACTGATGTTAGGAACTGGAGAGCACATTGTGGCACAGTAGGTGCTCGGGCTGGGGGGTGGGGGGAGGAGGCGCCCAGCAGCTGCAGGCCCAGAGAAAGTAGCCCTGCATTGCTTTGGGGCTGCTTCCAAAGTAACAGCGGGATGGGGCTGTTTTCCTCCTTCCTCCTCCTCCTCTTCCTCTCCTTCCCTCTGCCAGCACTGGCATAGTAGACTGTTAGAACCTCAGATATAGAGTAATTCTTTCTAGGGTACCTTTTATCTTGCTTTGCTCAAGGGGCGCACTTCATTATTTTCTCAAAAGAATGGCCTCTGCCCAAACGCCTTGTGGGGCAACAAGGGAAAGAGGAGGGACCCTTCATGTAGGAAAATGGACCGAAATGCAGTTAAAAATCTCAGCTGGACAGACACAAGAGAGAAAGCAAAGACAGCAAAGGAAGAGAGCGGGCATATGAAAAACTGCTGCAGCTGCAACGTGACCTCCCAATCCAAGTGAAGTGGCTGGATAAATATCTTCAGTTGTAACTCTCAGCAATAGGATCACCTAGTTGAAACTGAATACAAGCACAGTTTTCCATGTTAGAGGAGTCTGCAAGCCATGCAGCTCTGGGGTAATATTTAGCTTTATGCATTATTGGATTGATACCCTGCCTTTCTCTCCATTTGACAGTAAAGAAAATGCAAAATGTAAACAAAGCAGCATTAACACAACTAAAATCCGGGTTTTAAAAATCAAACATTAAAATGAAATTAAACAACAGTTAAAAACATGGTGGAAGAGATGTGTTTTATCAACTTTTCTAAATACTAAGAGAGTGGGGCCAACTTGCATCTTTCTAGGGAGTGCATTTGAGAGTCAGAGTGCTATATAGAAGTTGCTTTTCCACACACCACGTAGTCAAACTTCCAGCAGTGGGGTTATAATCAGAAGATCCTCTTCTGATGATCTGAATAGGATCATAGTGACTGGGGTAGTCTCACAGTCAAGTCCTAAACTGTTTAGAGGTTTTCTAGGTCTATATCAACACTTTGACTTGTGCTGGTAAGCAATTAACAGCCAGTGCAGATCTTTCAGTGTATAAATCATATGATTCCTGTAACTTACACCGGTTAAGTGCTATCTCCCAGGATCAACCATAAATATTTTTGGGTCTGGGACAATTTCATAAACACTTATTTCTTTAATTATAAATTTTACAGTCTATCCAATTGATATCTGCATTGGCTTACGGACACTTTTTAAAATATAGGCAAAGCTAGCCATCAAATTTATCAATAATTCATTAGCAACCAAAAAGCCACTGTGTTACCAAATATGAAATCAGAATCACAAATCAGAACTCACCTGAGGCTTTGGTAAAGAAGTCTGGTTGTTAAAGAAGAAGTCCCACTTCCAGAGAACTACA
This sequence comes from Liasis olivaceus, assembly GCA_030867105.1. NCBI lineage: Eukaryota > Metazoa > Chordata > Lepidosauria > Squamata > Pythonidae > Liasis > Liasis olivaceus. The sequence continues at coordinate 80,967,496 of CM061349.1, forward strand.
ACAGAAACCATCATTTTCACTGGAGCTTGGAAACAGACTAGGAACCAAGAAAGTGGCTTCCACACTGTAAAATATGATCAACATGGCAAGTACCAGCTAATAAGTTGGTTGCAGTTTCCAACAATATTTCATTGGTGGCTACTACAAGAATGAGTATCAAATGACCACTTAGTTGGACAAACAACTCAGAAGCATCCCTAGGGAGATAATGTTTTGGGAGTCATCTACGTTTGTATCTAAGAGGAATATCTTGAGCTCAAAAAGGCAGGATTAAAACCAGATTCAAAATTAAATAACCACTGTTATCTGAGTTTGGCCCTGTCATTAAATATATACTTTAGAATTTGTGCAGAAGGTAGTCAATGATCAAGTAATGCTGAATGTCAGTTGGAAAAAAAGCCAGAATGGAATGCTCTGGAGACAAACTGGCTTGCTAATAGCCTGAATAGCAGCACCCTTATTTAGTAGCTGAGAATTGCATCACTGTTTTGGATGGTTCTTCTAATACTGATGTTTTGCTATTTTGCTATTCAAGGTTCAAATGAGAAAGCCACCAATGTAAGATGTTTTCAAGTAATAAAGGCTTGTATCATTAAAATAATAAAATGCAAAATTGTTAGGTATCTTTTTGCTTTCTGTCTGACTAGTAACTTAGATTCTGTAAATCAGTAAGTAGTTGTTGAATTTTAATTTACAGTGCTAACATAAACATCAGCAGAGAGGGTTTTCATGTTTTAAGAAGTCCACCTTGCTAAAGAGAAGCATGGAGCTTAATATTGTAATCCTAATAGTATGTAGGAAATTACTTGGGTAAGTCATTCTTCTTGAAACTAATGGGAGTTATTCTTGTAAATCTTGATTGAACTTTGCCACACTATCATGCATGTTATCTGCAAAGCAAGCTGAATGCACCTTAGATACAATCTGGGATGCCTATGGCTGGACCTCACTACCTGTGCATTCCAAACAGCTTCAGCATTGTGCATTTTCAATTTTGTGGGACTTGCAGGGACCTTCTTGTGCTCCATGCTGCCAAAACATGATACAGCTCCAAGATATAGTTTTACAAGCTCCCCTACAAATAGTGTGTGCAGATTTGTACCCACTAGTTTCTGTAAAAAGAAAGACAGAGAGTAAGCACTCTCTTCCTGCTGTTAGCATTAATGGAATTGCTCTGAGAACTTGGACAAAAAATGGTGAGAGAGGTAAGGCTCCCTCATTGCCAACCACCATGGTGGTGACTGTGGTCAGACAAACCCAGAGGTTTATTCCCCCCCCCCCCCCAGGCTTTAGAGATGTGCTGCATGTGCATTTCTGATGTCCCTGGGGAAGCAGCTGACTGGGATAGCTATGACTTATGTGATGTAATGGATGGCACGAGCGAGGAAGATACTGGAATGGAGGATCAAGGTTATCAGGAAGGAGGGGGAACATTCCAGAGCAAGCGCTTTCTCAGTCCACAGCAGGAGCGTGGGAAGACAAAGAGGATGAGGACAGCCCCTCCCTAGAGTCTCGCGGGGTATATCCGCTAGTTGCTTTAGCATAGGTTTAGTCTGGAGAGATTCTGTCTATTAGGAGTGCGCTAATAAAGGAACTATATTGGACTGGACTGTCTTGTTGTTGTTCTTGGGCTGGACCTGACATGTACACAGATAGTGATTTATCAGGCCCTGAGAATAGAGCAGCTTTTCAAGAAGGACTAGGATTGTCAGCATCAGAATCTTCACTGGAAGTGATAGATTGGAGGAAAGCTATAGTTAGTGACCCAGCAACATATATGCAAATAATCCTCTCCCCACTTTCATCTAGGTTCAAATGCCAGGGTGTGATAAATAGTACTACTGTAAACAATAGTTAAAGCATTCTCTGGGTTTGCACCTCATTTAGGCCTAGCCATCCTGTGGGTTGGTTCTTAGTATATCACGCAAACCAGGACTGAGTTCTGAGCTCATTGGTATCTAAGCTATTATCTAAGACAGTAAAAGGTTGTCATGGAGAATAAGGAGTAGAATTGTTCAGAATTGTTGCAGGAGACACGGTGGATTTAAGCTACATTAAATCGATTTCAGTTGGACATCAGGGAAAAATCCTAATAGTAAGAGCTCTTCAGCAATGAAACAGTGCCCTTGGGAAGTGGTGGGCTTGTCCTTTGCTTGGCATTTAAACAGAAGCTGAATGGCTGTGTGTTGGAAATGCTGTAACAGTGGATTCCTGTGCTGGGAAGGATGTTAAACTACATGTTCTCCAAGAGCCTTCCAACCCTTACATTCAAAGATTCTGCATGTTTTGGGGCTTCCATAACCCCATAATCAGATTTATTCTTGTCCCAAGGCATAGCCATGCTGTGGCTTACTATATATGAACCAGGTCAGGTAGTCATTCTGTTTTTCTGACCTTCCATGGATACCTGGAGTGGGTCTCACTCTGTTTTGGACTATAGACTTTTTAATTAAACTTACGTGTAGGCATTCTGGCCTAACTTTTAATTCTTTTAGTCTGCTTGTTATTAATGGTTTACTTTCCTGATGCAATTCTTCAATGGCATAACTAGGGCTAAAACAGGAGAATTACTCCTCTGTTTCATAGAATTGCAGCCTATTCACATGACACCAAGATAGTGTGCTATTTTGCACTGGATATGCTGGAAAATCTGTTTTTTTTAATGTAAGCAGAAATACATACATATATACAAACATTATAGAGTAGCGGCACCTGCCATGAATTTATTGGATTAGCATAATTGCTTTCCTATTGCTTTTACCCTGCAGTAATGCCATTGAACTCAGGGTTTGGGTTGGTTTTTTGGGTTTTTTTTTGCTTCTGACTACACAGATGCAACTTATAAGACCCACTGGGATTTAGCGGAAAAAAACTAGTGGTACATTTTACTTTTTAATTAGAATGTTTCAGCATTTTTATAATAGTAATTATAAGAGAAAGGTTGTAATTCAGTTAACTTAAAGATTCTTGCTAAAACACAATGTGTTGTGCATACAGGTTGAATCATGCCACATGTGTTAACATTTAAAATATTAACATGAAGTATATATGCCATTTAAAAAATGAAAAAAATGTTTTATTACAATCAATACACCAGAGCTAAGATAACAAACAGTAAATGAAACAAAAGATGCAGCTGCAAGAACCAATAATACAACACAAGACAAATACAACACAACAGTGACTTCAAAATAAATCCTATCCTATAAGACAATGTTTCCCTCAGCAACTTGCCTCCTCTTTCTAATAAGCTGCTGACAGAAACACAGCCAGAGAGTCACCCTCAGGATTTTAATTTCTACCAAATATTGAACATAAAACTGAGTGAATCTGCATGGCAGTGCAGTCAGTATAGATGTAATGAATTGCTGGCAGGCTTCACTGCAAAAATGCAATCAGAAAAATGTGCTCCACAGACTTAGCTTTCTGTGCATTAGATGGACAAATGGTCAACAACAACAGAGGAATCCTCTGTGGGATGTTGCAAAACAGAGGAATTCTCTGTGGGATGTTGCAAAACTGCAAAGGTAGTTTGATAGGTACGTATGTGGCTGCTACTAAGATAATGCCAAAATGGGTTGATGAACAAGATGGAGCTATGTGAGCTAAAAGAGTGTGACTGGTTAATTTATATACAATATATATATATATTTCATGAGAAATGCTAGACTAGAAGAAGGAATATTTAAGAATCTCTTCTTGAAGTTAAAAGAAGAGAGTACAAAAGCTGGACTGCTGCTCAATATGATTATGTCAACAGGCAGTGCCGATCCAGTGCAAGTAGACCAAGAGGACGTTGAAGTAGTAGCAGACCTTTATTTACTTAAGTTCAAAACTTCAGAGATATCTGTGAAGGCAAGACATAAAGAGATATCTGCTCTTTAGGAGAAAGATTATGATAGATCTAGACAAAGTATTAAACTGCAGAGACATTACATTGACAACAAGATGTATATTGTCAGGGCCATGGTTTTCCAGTGGTAACATATGGCTGAGAAAGCTGGACCAACAGAAAGGCTGAATGAAGAAAAATTGATGCTTTTGAATCAGAAAAAGTGGTTGAGAATACTTTGGACCAAAACAACAAATCATCCAATATTAGATGAAATAAAATTTGATTGCCTACTGGTAGCACTAATAATGAAATTAAAACTTAAATATTTTGAACATGTAATGCAAAGACTAGATTCATTGGAAAAGACTCTGATGCTTAGAAAAGTGGAAGGCAATTGAGAGAGTTTGACAGAAGATAAGGTGACTAGATACCAACACAGTTAACACAAGCATGAGCTTACAAGTACCGGTTACCAACAGTCTTGGCAAAATGTTGCTCAGGTCACAAAGAGTTGGAAGCCGCTGAACTATGACGACAGTATCTCAAAGTCTTTTCTTTATTAATGCAACAGCAGATTTATGTCCCTTCTGAAAATGAAAATAAGTGATAGGTTTACATGTGAGCTGTTTGAGCTACCAAAGTTACTAAGAGCAATTCTGGCTATCCTCAGGACAATAAAAATAGCCAAAGGGCTGTCCCAAAGACATGTAACCAGAGCTTCAAGGCAAGTATCCATGCTTCGGCCATTAAAGGGCCCTATGGGTCCCTGGAGACGTGCCTTCTCTGTTGCAGGACCTGCCCTGTGGAGCAGCACACTCCTAACGCTGCAGCCTTTCCATAAGTCGTTGATGAGCCTGGGCATTGGGCTAGGGGATTAGATGAACCTATTCTGTAAGGGTTAAGAGTGCAATTGGAGTTGGCTTCAGATGTGTTTGCTTTTCTTTTTTTATTCATTTCTGTTACCTTTTGTTGACTTGCTTTTAATCCAGTGTTAGCCATCAAGAGTCACAGCTGCAAGTTGGACGGCCATACAAATTGATTAAATAAATAAAATATCCTGGCTTCAGTAGAATGATTACATGGAGAACATATTTGGGGGCACGTAAAAGGGCACTTAAGAATTCAAACTGAGTATGATTTGGCTCTAAAGGTACTCCCTAGATCCAAACAGCTACCCCATAAAGGCACTAAGCAGAAATTAAAACTATCCACCAATGGCTTTCTTTTTTTATTCTTTGGCTATGCTTATTTGTCACAACTCAAATAAAATTTGGAAAGCATATTATCTCCTTATTCATTAATCAGAAAAGAAAGAGTCCTTTATGATGTCCAGCACGTGGTGCCGCTGCTCCTGTAAACTACATATATAAAAAAGGCCCTGGGATTGTTCTTTCTCACATTCCCTATCACTTATCACTGCAGACTGTGCACATTTGTTTACCCTGTAGATCAGTGTTTCTTAACCTTGGCAACTTTAAGATATGTGGACTTCAACTCCCAGAATTCCCTAGCCAGCCATGCTGGCTGGGGAATTCTGGGAGTTGAAGTCCACATATCTGAAAGTTGCTAAGATTGAGAAACACTGCCGTAGATAATGGAGATTTGGAAATAAATTTGGAAGGAACACTAGATACAGGGCAAAGTCAGGCCCATTGAAATAGATCTTTATGTTGAAGATCTTCACGAGTGTGCTCCCAATCTGTGTGTTTGTTTATTTTTTTATTCAAACAATGATGAATGGTAATATAAATTCATATTTAATAATTCTTTTGCAAACACATTTTTACTGCCCTGTCCTCCAAATGTTTTCATAGCTACTGGAATGCCATGATGTGCAATGTATTAATGTGTTAAATATACATGCCTTAATCTTCTCCTGACATTTTCTGTTATAGCACAGCTGAGACTTTGATGGATCATGTTTTACAAAATATGTCTGTATTATAATTGGCAGTTAGTGATAGATAACAGTAGCAGGAGGAATGCAGCTATTGAGGGGGGCCCACTTCATAGTATAATGTGCTATTCAGAAAATCTCAGCAGGTGGGTAGAGGTCAAGTCTCTGTCTCTTTCTATTGATCTTTCTCTTATGTAAGCAAGCATGGCTTAAATGAAACAAAGACTCAAATGGCTTGTATTAGTAAAGTTGCTCCTTTAGGGTTTTGTTTTACATAATGGGGTGTATTGCTTTTGAAGCTAAAAATGTAGGACCCCATCCTTGTTTGATTCACTGGCTTGAGTAACCATTAGCTTTTATGTGGCATGGACTGGAGGTTTTCTTGATGTATACTGGCTTCATGAACTGTTTCTTCCTTTATTTTCCTAACCAATGGTGTATTCTTCATAACTAAATAGACAGGAAAGAGGGTATTAACATCTGGCATACCAAAGAATAGCCCCACTTATGATGAATAGCATACTCTGAGCTCAGAGATTCAGAGATGCTGCTGATATGGCGATTTTTATAATCAAATCTACAGTACTTCTGTCTTTGAATATCACTGAATTTTACTTGTTTGTGAAATACAGCTGAAAAGGCAGCAGCGGACAAATATTGGATCTAAATCATTATATAGGACTTAAATTTGTTTTAGTTATAGAAATAACTATACATTAAAAGATATACATTCTGTAATTCAGAGCTTGATATGAATTACTGTATCTGTATTTTGGTCTTTCAACTGTAAAACTACTTTTATATAGACAGCATGGACAGCAATGGAGAATGTATGGATCCCGGCAAGGGGTAATTATGAGGCAGTTACAATTTTCTGAAAATCATTTCTGTATTAGTTCTGTATTCTGAATTAGCTTTGAAAATACAGGTGTAGCTAAATAGTTTGAGAAGTATTCAAAGTATCAAAGTATACAAGGTGATGACTTCCCATCAGGACTGGATCATAGCACAACAGACCTTGACAGTTTTCACAAAATATGATTCCAACATGTCAACCCATTGTACAAGCCATTGTACTGACAGTATTGGGCTAGGAGGGCTACTGTAAATCAGCCTCTCTTCCCATAGTCAATCTGGTCATGCATATTCTAAACTCCAATAAACTGTACCACAAGCATTTCCTAGTTCCTAAGAAGGAAATGAAACTGGATTTAGTGTGCCTGAAAACAGAAGGTATTGCTTTCAGAATTTGCAACCAATCTTGACAACATAGACCAGTGTTTCTCAATCTTGGCAACTTGAAGATGTGTGGACTTCAACTCCCAGAATTCCCCAGCCAGCATGTAAAACACTTGTAAATCAAGATTGTTTGGGACTGTAGCAGAGATGCATAAAAGAGATACATTATAGTTGGCACAGGGAGTTTTATAGTGCATTATCTGTGATAAGTATTTCCCCCCCTTTGTTTAATTAGCTATTACATTGTAATTAAGAGCCAAACTAGAATTAATTAAGTCTCTAAGCTGGCTGCAGCTACAGAGTAAATAGTAAAATTAATTAAAAATTAAAGTATTAGAAAGATAAAGCTGAGCTAATGGTCTTCTACTAGTGAACATAATGATTAGTACATGGACTTTGGGATATATTTGATATGAAATACTATGCTGTTGATATGTCCAGAGCAACCTTTCTATTCATTATTACTAATCTATATTGGCATGTGGAGCTATATTGCAGTCTGCACTTCTGTCCATTTGTCTGCCCTTAATTTTTTAGGGAGGGCCATCCTGGTTTTTCATAGCATTACCAGCTATTCTAATTTATCATCTTGCACTCTCCTAGGGCTAAGCTAATTTTTGCAAAGTTAAACACATTCATCATTGAGACCATATTAATTGTATTCTGTCAATTTACTTTCTTTTAAAAAAGTTGGCTTTTCACAGTAGGTTAATTCTATCTTATAGTTTTACAGATAGTCCTTGTTTAACGACCATAATAGGGACCATAAAATTGGTCATTAAGCTGGGCGGTCATTAAGCAAGTCACCATGTGACCGGAACCAATTTTATGACCATTTTTACAACAGTCATTAAGCGAATGACCGCAGTTATTAAGCGAATCACATGGTCATTAAGTGAATCCAGCTTCCCCAATGGATGTTTTTTGCTGGAATTCACTTAACAACCACATGATTTGCTTAACGCCCATTGTAAAAATGGTTGCAAATCATGTGACCACAGGGGGTGGTGCGATGGTTTGTGATGGTTGTAAGTGCGAGTACAGGTCATAAAGCACTTTTTCCAAGGCCGTTGTAACTTTGAACTGTTGTTAAATGAATGATCATTAAGCGAGGACTACTTGTAGTTTAATTGAGGATCACAAGATCCTTAGGTTGCCCTGATCCTTATCAAAGATCTTCAGAATAACTCCTTCCCCACAGCACAGTCCCATTTCTTCAGGGACAGCTATTCCACAAACACTTTTCCATTCAGAACTGCTTCTTGAGATACATGGGGCGTATCTAGCCTTTTAGCCCTTTTTGGTGTTCTGGAGGGAAAAAAATGAAAATATTTCTTTAGTGATCATTTATTAATAAGGCTTACAAATGTTTTCAAGTTGATTCATTGTTATTTAGTGGCAGAGTTGTTGGAGGTGGTCATAAATTGCATTACAGTAAGAGGAAAATAAGTACTAAATGATAAAAAGGAATAACCAAGCAATTTAAAGCATCACAATTAATGGTGGATGCCTGAGTGCAACTACAAATTAAATCCCAAATTCTCCAAGTTTGCTGCCATTGTGCCATGATGTTACAGTTCTTCCATGGGGCATTTTAAGTTTTCTTTCAATATGGCTATTGATTTGAATGGCAGCCATGGTGAAGCTGAAATGGAAATTGCTGCACTCAACAACCTTAAGGAGAGAAGAATGATACGAAAGATAGGATGAATGTCTTCTTATGTTTAAATTAACTTTTGCTTTAGACTGTCCAGGATTTAAACTGAGTAGACTGAACATATGCTACACAAACAGAATAAAATTTTAATAATGAAAGGTCAAGATTGGGGCATTAACAGAAGGGGAGGGAGTTTGATTTGATTTTTAATAACCACAAGCTTGTTGATGTAATATTTTTTCTAATTACCCAAAACCAGAAGGTGCTTGGAATTAAAAGATCATGGAAAGAGCAAAGGATTACAAACCATGAAATGTAGCCCAGTCTGGACAAGTGTCCTCATGATTTTTAAATAGTAATTTAGATGGGAATATGCCATTTCTCAATAAAAATGCAAGCCTAGAATGACGTGTGCATAGACGTTGGCCCTTATATACTCAGTTCTGTGTCTCAGTTTCTTTCTTGCCATCACTTCTATAATTAGAACAAGAGACCATTTTATTAGCTTCTAATGTAGACAGATGTTAGATATTATCTCTAGTCTTGTAAATCAGGATCCAATGCAAGAAGGATGTTTTGTATTTCTAAACTAAAGTATTTAATTGTTCAGGATCTCTTATTAGATTGTTTCCTCTCGGATTATAAAAAGTAGTGCATGTGCACTGAAGTCCAGGAATTAGAATATATATCTATATCTAATCTAGATCTATATACTGTATCTAGATCTATATCATCTCCATGTTACTTATTGTATGAAAAGCATGGATCCCTTTGAAAATTAGCCACCTACTTGGGTGGGGCCATTATTTGCATCATGAATTTTAATCCATGTTGATCTGCCTTTCCCTTTTCTTTCCTTCTCTGTCCCAGTTGCCTCTTCATCTTATCTCACCTTCATCCAGTTTGTTTTTCCCCACCACATCCTATTCTATCTGCCCTGTTGTATCCCTTCCCCTCCCCTTTTCAGCTATATCGTACTCCATCTCCAGCATCTTCTTCATATTGCTTATTTCTGGTGGAAGTAGGGATAGGATTGTGTATCTATAGGTGTAGAGTCTTTCTGTCAGTGGGAGAGAATGTTTGCTATATGTATATGAGACATCACTTAATTGTATGAATGGGATACTATATTTTACAGGCAATTAATTTTAATCAGTACTGTAGTTAGTACAAAGTCACTCTTATACCCTTTGTTGGAAAATAGCTTTTAAAAGGTGCATATATGCAAGATACACATATATGCAAGACATACATATTTGCATATACAAATGTGACACATGAACACATTTATTAAGGAGGGGGAAATTTTTAGGAGTAGTTTCAGCTGGAATGGATACCTTCGACTGGAGTTGACAAGGCAGGGAAGCTGGATATTGCTCAGAATTTTTGTTTATATTCCTCTGTTTTCTTTTTCCATCTGCTCTTCCTTTTGGGGGGATCGACTTACATTCATGCCATCTTCCTTTAATGAATATGGTATATGCTCTTCTGAATGATTCTTTTGAAGTAGGCAGAAAAGAATAGGTTTGCTAGTAATGAAAGCTTTAGTCATTCGTTATAGGAGTTCTGGTGTCAAACCAAGTTCATAGAAATGCATGTATAGCTCTGGTAAGCTAAATACCTAATGTACACAAGCATTTTTGTAGTTTTGAGTTTCTTGGTAACTGTAATTATCTATTTCATATCCAGGAACACATTCAAAAGCCCTTTGCAATTGTTGAAACTGCTTACAGTAATTGTTCATTAGAAATTAATTGTTTCCATCCAGCATGGAGATATTTAGCACTTAGACTTTAGTCTTTGGTTTCATGTATTATTGCATGAAGTGGTGATGTCAGAGTGTGACATCGTGAAACATTTTGAAAGGGACTGTAGAATCTTGAGCTCGTGAGCTCCGGCCCCTGCTGTTGATGGGCACAAGCAGAGAAGTTTCCATGCACAGACGTCTACTTGTGTAAATCCTTCTCAGATCATGGAATTATGGTTGAGTGCTTTGGCTTAAAATAAATCAATACTTGTACAATGTTATTAAAATTTTAGGACAGTATTATCCCTTAATATTTGCAATATTTATTCTTTTGTGAGTAGAGCAGGGGTAAAATGTTTTCTAGCTTCTATTCATAGTAATAGTGTTCTCTCATTTCCCACCTACTCCCTTATCCCCCTCCCCCCAAAAAAGGTAAAAAAAAGATATCCTCAGATATTGGCACAGGAAAATCCTTGCTAATAAAAAGCCACATACAAATAAGCCTCTCAATCTACATGTAGGCTGGGAAAAGGAAGGGGAAGTGTTTCCTGGTTCAGTTTACTAAAAATCCCTGTATCAGGTTTAGGGCTGCAAAAAGATAGGTTGGCTCACACATGCATTCCTGTTCTGATTAGGCTCTATTGGCTACATCATCTGATGCTAGGATAAAACCAGGTTTTATGCCCTAAGCATAAGTGGTATCATACATGAAAGGGTATATGAAATAAGTCCTCAACTTGGAGTTTGAACTCACCACGGAACTGAATAGAACTGGGAAGAGGTCAAACCCTAGGCAGTCTAATGCTTTCTGATATTTTTAGATCACAATTCCCTTAACCTGCCATGAGTCATTACAGCTGAATATTTGGAGTCCAAAAACCAGGAAAGTTTCAAGTTGCCTGCCCTGCTGTAGGCCATCAATACCATAACACAATAGGCAGGAAAAGGATATAAGGAATCCCTTCTACATTTCCTCAACTTTTTGCAACTTCCTTTGGAACCCAACTTCTCAGCCCATATGAAGTGGGCAGGAGAGAGGATCAAATCACTGATTGCATGACTGAGTAATCTCAGCTATACTTCCCACATTTAAAGATTGCACTCTGTTATTGCTTGAAGGATTACATCAGTTCAAAGAATATTGGGCAATAGTGTTTCTGAATGCACAGTAAATCATTTGGCCATTTAATCTACATGAAGAAAATGCTTACATTGAAAAATGTGAGCATAACATCAGTCCAACACTTGTTTTTTGTTTTGCTTTTGGTTTTTTTGCCATTGGCAGATGGTTGTGCAACATGTTTCCTACATGACAAGTATATCAAGGGGAAAATTAATGAGGAACAGTCTCCAGGAACAATGTGCAGATACCATAAATAAAACAAATATGGAATCACTACAGAAACAATTTTATGCCCCTTTAAAGAACTGGAAATGGCTCAAAACAGGATTTAGCCTTCCTGATCCTGATCAAGAAATTTAAATCAAACCTATGGGTGTTGGACATAATTCTTAATTTATTCTATCTACATTTGGTGCTGTTAGCGCTATCAGATCTGGCTGCAGAAATCTGAAGGACCACTAGATGGGATCAAAGTATTCTCTTTGCTCCCATCTAATGGGGTCCAGATTTTCATGGTTAAGATCTTGTAGCCCAATTGTCTGTACATTATAAATCTCTGAGAAACTGATGGGGCTATTAGGGACCAAGCATATTCCTCCTTTTATTTTGCATCTAACCTTTCAATCAGGTAACTCAAATCAGTGTCAAATCTTTTCTGTTGTGCTCATATATACATGTTAATGCATAATATTTTAGATCTGATTTGTAACTCATTCTGCTAAAAACTATTTCCAGACTGCACATTCAAAGGAAAACTTGAAAAAAAAAAATCACCCGCATCAGTAGTTTTCAGTGGGTGAATTCTTTCTTGATCTAATTCACTGTTTCCTTAATATTCACATATCAGTTATAAGAATGATCCTCTCTAAGACTCTGATTTGTGAATTGGGTCTTAATGGCCCCAGACGTTAAAAAATGTAATGTGTGAATAGTAACTCAAGATGTCCTAAGTTCAAGTGGAAGCTGTAAGTGCTTTTCATTCTGTGGGAACATGGTTTCAGCTCTATAGTTTTGTTACAAAAATGTCTTGAATAATGTATGAGTGACTTAAACAGAAATTTCAAACATGACAAATATCTGTTGGAGAACTATAAAGAAGCTCTGTATAATCTCAGACATTAGAGTCCTAGAAGTGAAAAAACAAGCAGTCACTGCTTGCATGCTAAAGATGAGAATGTTGCCAGCTATGCTTTAACTATTGCCTGAAGAAAAATTTCACATAACTGTAAGTCTCAATTTGTTTCATAGTAGTTCAAAAATAATTAAAGATGCTAGTCTATAGAGTTTAGCTTCATTTCTTCTGTACGTTGTAAGGATATTTGTGGTATTTCCTGTGCATCTTCTAATTTTAAGTTAGCATGCAACTAAATATTATTTTTATGGTATTTTGTGCAATGTATAGTATCTGCCAATACTGATACAATGTCGTTTCCAACAAAAATGTTTTTCACGTCTGAGGAAAAAGAAATATATGGGGGGAAAGCATGAGGGTGATGATCATTCTTTTTCTTTAAAAGAAAAAAAAAAGACTTTATATAAGATCTATAAAATAAGCAATTGCATCAATTACTATTGTCTGTTTAGATTCAGCCATCCAGCCCTAATTTGAAATTTGAGATCAGTTCAATTATTTATGACAAAGATGTCTAAGAGCTCATATAGTCTGACTATGAAACTAATTGGCATCTTATAGAAAAGGATTTTAATACAGTTGCTTAATTTCTGGCAAACTAGTGAGTATACCTGGTTCTGTTTGGGTAAAGAGGGGGTGCCCAGGTAAAATTAGTCAATTCAGTCTTCTAAAAATCAGTCAGATTGCAGCAGGAAGACATTCCAGATCAGTCAGAAGTACTCCGAAGACAAAGATATAATAGCTGCAGAATATGGGACTTAATATCCCTTCAGATATTCCATGCCCCTGTTAGTTCTGTCCTTATCAAGTGAAGAACTAGTTGTCTATAGAATGTTTCCACTATTTTCCTATCATGTACAGAACACCAGATCAGCTATAGCCTCAGAACAGGAGACTGGGGAAAGATGTGAAAGTAATCTTCATTTAAGGGAGGGAGTGGACTAGAAGCAATAGGTCAAAATTGCAGGAAAATAGATTCAAATTAGATACTAGGAGGAGTTTTCTCATGGTAAGTGCTATCAGCTGGTGGAATAGCTTGCCTCATGAAATGATATGTTCTGTTCTAGTGGAGGTCTTCAAAGTGGAGATATATCTGTCCAAAATATTTTAACATGGGTTTATTAGCTGACCTCTAAGGAAATCCTTTCCAGTTCTGTGGTTCTTTGAAATGGAGGGTGTGTGATATGTGACTGGAGCATGCGTTGCACACAGAAGGACATTGGTGTAAATGCATCATCAGATCCAATGTCTGGTTTCCCGTGCTGCTCTTAAGTCTAGGGGAGGAAAGAAGGATTATTGTGATGTCTGCCTCTTTCCTGCAGACATTTAGAAAAGATCAAAGTATTATAGAAACAGGGATAGATGAAACTATGGGGGCCAACACTATTGGTAAAATGTACCAACCTCAGTATGTATGTATGTATGTATATATATGTATATGTGTATGTGTATACACACATGAATTAGGCATCAAGTTTCTAGAGAACAGAGTATGTCACTATAACAAGGAACAGTGTTATACATACATATGTGTATATATGTATATACTATATGTTTCTCTGTGTATATAAACCATCATGAGATGTGACGGTATAAATACTAATTGGGAGACAGGAATATAAGGAGCTTAACAACAGGGAACTAAAAAGCTAAACTAAGATATTTAGTAATCAGCCTTCTCCCATAAAGTAAATTTGTAAAAAAACCAGACACAAATAGGTCCTGAGAAATGCCAGTTGAGGAATGTAGGCCACAGGCTACCTTGTGAAAATCTGAGCTTTTGCTGAAATAACTTAGCATTGCAACGTTGTGCATTAGACCCATTGCTACGATTGTTTTCTGACAAAACTATTTTTGTATGCATGGTGTTTCTTATGCCAGTTTAATTAGTTTAGCAGTAAAGCAGAGTATCACTCACATAGAATTAGTTTGTGGTAATTATTATAACTAAGTAACTTATTTGAGATTTACCTTTAAATACAGAAGTGAAGTGGATGGTTAAAGCAAGTTATAAGAAATAGAGTGGCACACTGCCTTCAGTGTCAAATGTTGTCTTCACATTTTATGACCCCTTCATGCAGTGGGTTAGAGAGTCCTGTTACTAAGAAACCTGTATTAGCCCAGCAGACTAAATAATAACACAGGGTTTTTTTTATTGAAGATATAGCTTTGCCATCAGTTTTTTTTTATGTAAAATCTCTACATTATCTCTAATTTCTTTTTACATTGGGGAAAAAATAAGATGCAGACATCGTGAAAAATTAACAAAGTTTCTAACTGACTTACCGCACAATTGTCTGTATCTCATACATGCTGAGTTCAACAGAATGTATTCCTAAGGTAGTAAAATGTAGGATTTCAGCCTGCCTCTTCCCTCCTCAGCTTTCCTATTCATATTTCCTTTTTTTAGAGTACACATATTCACTTTTGTGTTTTGTATTGATGTATTTCAAATCTTTTTTGAAAAAAATCAAATTATGTAGAAACTGACCTGCGGAATTTCAAAAATTGGTAGGTTGTTATTGCAATGGTTCTTCCTTTTCCCCAAACTATTAAAAAGCTGGAATTTGCAAAACATCACATGAAAAAGTAACTATCAGGGAATTGGCTTACCTTAAAGAATGTATTTTTCCATTGCTTCGGGTCCACTTTCACCCTGTTGATCTCATGCTAATCTCTCTAGCTGAAGTCATCCCATTAGCTTCCTCCAACAGGGAAATGATTTTGCTAGGCATTGAACTAAAGCAGAAGCATTCGTAATGCCTACACATGTCCTTTTGATTGAATTTTTGTATAATAAAGGGCTGTTAGTGGTTGAAATCTATTAAATCAGTCTGTGCTGATGTAAGCTGTTGAACAAATTAAATTTTACATGGAAATCATGAATTGGTCACTTAGCAATGGAAGCAGGTGCTACCCTCAGTAATCTTAAGCATGTTGAGCAGGTGCAGATATAACTGGATTACAGTGTGTATTACACCTATTAGTCTTGTAAACTTTCAACAAGAGTTTTGCTAATCAGAGGCCTCAGTGTGGATTGAATGGCCCAGATAACAATTTAATTGGTTCTATGATAGCAAACAAAAAGCAAAAAGGTGTAATTTATTTAGTCCTATTCTAATGAAACTGAGTACAATTCCCAATATTCCTGAATACATTCAACACTATTGTGTTGTCATAATATATAATAGGCTGCAAAATACAGAAGATACAGAAGAAACCTGCTTCATATTGAGTTATTTTTTGTCTCTCTGCCTCTTTAGATTTCAGACTTAATGTCACTATCATCAGGATTCATACCAGTTGGGAGAACAGCTTTTAAGTAGCCGGTAATGCCATTTGCAAAAAAGGAAGTAATCTTCTTTAATATCTATATATTTGTGTGAAGGTCTATGAATCTTCTTATCTGCTTTTAAGAGAGTGGAAATTGCTATTATTATAAGCATAATATTATCAGAGATTCTGAAATGCATGTTAAAAGGAAGCTCTAGTGTACACGATTTTCATCAAAAAGAGAATGTCCATAGTGAGCTTCTCCCCATCATAAAAAGTAGAGGTTAGTTGTATAGCACCCATAAGCACTAGGATGCCTGTCGCCTTCCTCAGCAGTCAATGTAACTCCTCAAAGTCAAAATTACAGTAATTTAAAATATTAACTCACCAATGTATTCATAGAATGTGAATCTCATGAGATTCCTCTGTGTTGCATAAGAAAGCCAAAATGTCATGTGAGATATAATATCTCATATCTCATATAATATATCTCAATTTAAGGCCATTTGGTGGGAGGAATGCCTACAGTTAGAAAAAGTTTCATTGTTGAGGCAGTTTTCTAGTGGAATTTCCTGAGAGACACTAACTACAACTCAGCTATAACAATAAAATCTGTGTATCATTGGGGCTGCTATCCTAAACTATTGTAGACAAGGTTATATTCCTTGAACTTAGTGGGACTGAGTTTTGGGTAAAGATAGACTGCTCTGTAAGATGGCAACTTGTATTCATGGAGTGGGGTATGTAGCTCTTTCAAAAGTGACTTCCATCTGCTTTGAAGTCTTCCAAATGTTTGCTGTGTTTTGCTTAGGAAGTTGAATGAAACTTAAGAAAAATGTCTGCATCCCAATTTAATTCAAACTGTTTCTTCTCAAAGCCTCTGGAAATATCCAAATAATGAATAAGGATATGCACACAAATATGAAGGGAATAAATTGGATGCAGTAGCAGCAGAAGTAAAATGCTTTCAGGTCAGTAGCTTAGCATTGGTTGGGAGAGTGGAGAATTTCAGAAAAATGTCAGGGTTATAAATAGAGTTTCCAAATCAAAGGGGATAATCTACTCTATTCTGCATTGGTTAGACCCCACCTTGAATGTCCAGTCCTAGGTCCCACACTTAACATAGAATTCAGGCAAAGTGGAACAGCTGTATAGAAGACTTATGAAGATAAATAGGGGACTGGAAATTTAAGGCCTATGAAAACATTGAGATAACTATATAAATTCAGTCTTAAAAAGAAAAAAAAAATCTGAGTACTTTTCAAGTTCCTGAAGAGATGTAACATAGAGGAAGGCTATATTCTGTTCTCTGTCTTCCATTGGTACAGGACATGGAACAATGGCAAAAAGTTTTATAGGAAGGCAGATTCTGGGTGAATATTAGAAAAAACTTCCTTCAGCAATAGAACCAGTTCCCTAGAGATGTGATGGGCTCAGTCTTCAAGCAGAGGCTAAATAAACATTGATTAAGAATGCCTGAATCTGGATTTCTGCACCATGTAGGAGGCTTGACTTGATGACTTGAATGTCTCTTTCCAGCTCTATAATTCTATGGAACTTTAAGTACTGTATGCAATTTGACTGGGATGCATACTGATATTTCTTTTTTGAATTAGATACAGCATACAGTGTCATGGTATCATAGAATAAAAAGGTATAACTATCATTTATAACCAATATAAAAAACAGTAATAAACATTTTGAGATTGTTCAGCCACTCAGTCACTTATCAGTCTTCATGACCTACTAGAAAAGAGTTTGGTAGGATAGTCTATTAGTAACTACTACTTTGAGACCTTATAAGGTCATGATTATGTCATCAATGATAGTATTGAACCACCTTTTTCCTGATGGCCTCTTTTTGGATTGCCTTTGATTTTCCATGCATTGGGATCCCCTTGCTTCCACATTATCAAATATGCCTAAGATGCCTAATCATACTGTTCTATATACCTTAGTATTGTATATAGTATATAAGGTCTTTCTCTTTGTCTCTCTCTTTCTCTCTCTCTGTCCCTCCCAAGTCACACACATTCACACATAAACATATAAATATATACATCTACATTTAGAAGACCCAAATAGGCAAATTTGTATTCTTTCCAAAGCATGACACCATCACAGCTGATACCCTGGGGGCCATATTATTTGATCTGAAAAATGAAAGCTTACAGTGTTTATTCTAACACTTGGATATATAAATTTGAGATAATCAACTATCTTGAATTTCAAGAGTCACCAAGCAAGCTGTGGTTTATCACCATAAAACAGTTACAATGCAAAAACAATATTGGTCTTTGGACTTAATTTTGTAAGATCACAGCTGCCACTCTGGCATCTGATCAATGTGTTTGTAAAATGCATACAAACACTGGAAAGTTTTTCATGTTTGTTTTCAGTCTTGTTCTTTTTAGGAGACTTTAAAAAAATGCATTGGTTCCTACTGAAAATTCCTATCCTGCTAATATTAAGAAAAAAGAAAAGAAAATATTTTGTCTAGTAAGGCTTGTACTCAAGGTGCTAAGACAGTGATTTACTGGATTGGAATTCCTTCATATGAGCCATAATTGTTAAGATTAATTGGTTAAGCTGTTTGAAATTGGGCAGTATAATCAGTTCTAAAATAGCAATGAAATCCAGGACCCAGATTTCTTTGTATAAAATACTTGCACTAGAACCTCAGTATACTGGTAAGGACTGAACCATTGGATGTTCCACAGGGCATCAGGAAAAGCCTCAAGGACTATGTATCTCTAAACCTCTACACCAGTGTTTCTCAACCTTGGCAGCTTTCAGATGTGTGGACTTCAACTCCCAGAATTCCCCAGCCAGCAAGGAATTCATCCAGCCATCTGAAAGCCACCAAAGTTGAGAAACACTGCTCTACGCTATATCTCAGCGTCTCAGGGACCTTCAATCTCTAACTGCTGAGAAAACTGGAAATAATATTTGTATGTGAACATCTTTATCGTGAAATGTAGAGTTTTCACAGATAAACACACTGGTTCTACAACACACCATTTCTGGTTTGTTTGAGGACTGCTTGTAGTTTGTCTAGCAATGCCTTTGTAATCCCTTTTTAAAAAATGTGCACTTGGAAGGGGATCGCAGAAAACTACAACTAAAGGAACATTTTTAAATTTAAAGGAAACTTTTACAAATTTTAAACTTTAAAAATTGTGATTTATAAAATGTCTATTCTGTGTTTTCACTATTAAAACAACCTCAAAATTTAACTTAAAACCAGTTGGTGGAATGTAGCATGAGTTATAACTTTTCAGAAAGCTAATTTAGAATTATAGCCTCCCATTTCTCATTCCCCACCCCCCTTTTTGGTCTCCTACCAATGCTACTGCAATGCAAAAAATGAAAGAGACAAGCTTCTCACAACTGATAAAAGAAAGCATTTACTGATTTCAGCTCAGACAAACTACTAATTTTTACCATATGCAGATAGGTTAAAAATAAGATGGTAAAGTACATGCAGTAAGTCTGTTATACTTTGGGAAATTTTTTCCCCCTCTCATCACTATTGTTTCCCCTGCCTTTCATTCCAAGGCAGTAATTAATACTTGGGATGGCTGAAGCTTCAATAAGAATGCAGCACATAAGAAACAATAGCATTCAAAAGCAACCAGATAGGGAAAAACGATTACAGCCTCCGTAATCATAGGTTTTCAGATCAGTAAAGTCTAAATTTATACCAATCATTGCCCATCTTTTAAAACCTTTTTCAAATACAAAACTAGGAGATTAACTTTATATGGGGAGAGATCTTCTTGGATATTTGTTTAAATAATTTTCAGTTTAGTTATACTGGTTTATTCCAGTTGTTATTCAGAAACCCAAAGTGACTGATGGTACTTCTTATTTAGTTATTTAAATATACAGTGGTACCTCGGGTTACGAACTTAATCCGTTCCGTGACTCTGATCGCAACTCGAGTTGGTCGCACCACGAGGTAAATTTTCCCATAAGGTTCAATGTAAATATGGTTAATCCGTTCCGCCCTCCGAATCTGGTCGCACCACAAGGCAAATTTCCCCATAAGGTTCAGTGTAAATACGGCTAATCCGCCCTCCGAATTTGGTCGCACCACGAGGCAAATTTCCCCATAAGGTTCAATGTAAATACATACGGCTCTGCATTTTCTTTGAAGCCATGCTGACAAGAACACCAAAAACCTTCCAAACGCCACAAAACACACCACAAGCCTCACCAAATGTCTCCTTGCTACCGCGATCTCGCCCACAGGAAGCCGCGACCGCGTGGCAGCAGGGCAAATGGCCGCGGATCCAGTTCGTAGCTCGAAGCAGAGCTCGCATGTCGAGGTAAATTTTTGGGGCTGGAGCTGATCATATCTCGAAAAATTCGTAAGGAGGGGCGTTCGTAACCCGAGGTACCACTGTACTGTGTTTGATTCATTTGTATATTCATCTGAACCCCTGTTTGAGTCATTTGCCTTTAGCCTCTAAGAAAAAAAATGATGGAACGATTATTGAGGTTTTTCTTGCCAAGCAGAGCTGATTGCCTGTTCCAGGGCAAAGTGAGTGAGAAACAGAAAATTTATTGTTCCTTGATATGAATCGATAGGCAAACCAAATGGTGTCTGCTATCATCCATTATATTTAGCTTTAAAATAATAATAAAATCAGCATCCATTCAGGAAAATTGCTTTACATTAAGGCATGTTATGCCAGAAAAGGTGTGTCTTGGAGTAGTTGTATTGAAACAAATACCTATTGGCATTGACAAGTAAGCTCCATGGAACAGTATGTGTATATCAAGAAAGTATTTAAAAAAAATGTGGATAACAACTGCAGATTTTCTGGTGGTTTATTAAAAAAATTATTCACCAACACAGAGATGTCTATGAAAACAGCAGCAAGGGGGCAAATGATTAAAGCAGTATTGCACTGTTTTAACATGAGCTCCATAACTTTTCTGCATGTTTCATTATATTGCACACATGTCTGGAAGTGGAGGAGCTTGCATTACAATGGCATGATGCTGCTTTTCATTTTGTTGGAAATCTTTGATCCTGCAGATGCCTCTGCGCTGACAAATTAGATGGGATGGAATCCAATCTGATGCAGGGTGGATTTCTACCCATTTATAAATTTTTAGTGGGCTGTCTCCTGAGCACTCCCTTCTGGCAGAGGAAACCTTCACTGGCTGCAGTAGCAGTAATGCCCAGTACATTTTACAAATCTGCTTTGGACAGCTTGAGCAGGGGGAGGCTAGAGAGGGATGGGAAAACATGCCCTCTCGTGCCACCAATGGAAAAACTTCACTAGATTTCACTCAAAGATTAATCCTTCTTCAGAAAAAAAAAGAATAGGATTTGGGGATTTATTTCTATACCATCAAAGTACATGATAACTGATAAATAAAGCCTAGATCCTAGACCAGAGCTGGTGTTAATCTAAATTTTAACAGAAGATAAACCAAAGAAGTATCAAGGGATGCATCAAAACAAAATATGTCCTTGGATGACATAGTTTTTCAATATTGGGATTAGGAGGTGTGAAAGGTTTCACACAAGCAGTGGATTTGAAGAGAGATTTGGAAAATCTTAAGAGCAATATGGCATTATATACTTTCTAGGCAAGAAGGGGAGAAGTTATGAAATGTCTGCATGGTTCTTTTTTCTACTTTCTGGTGATCTATTCTAAAGACTTCTTTGTCATGTGTTATCTCTTATCTATTCCATTGAGGTGGGCATCATTGCAAAATACAGATTTTTGTTCTATGTCTTTCTGATTGGTGTATGGTTATATTGATTTAAAAAAAATCCTTCCATTCTATTTGATTAGCAGTCTGTTCAGTTTACAGCAGGTCATTTAGATGGAAAAGATTAACCAAAATATTTTCAGGAAAATTAGACTATTGGGAACATGAAGGAGATTAGAAGCAGGAAAAGACAACATTGATTGGACTACTGTAATGGGGCTGCCCTTGAAGAATATCCGGAAGCTTCAACTGGTGCAGAATGCAGCAGCGTGAGCAGTTATGTGTGCTTCTAGAAGAGCACACGTTACACCTCTGCTTCGAGAGTTGCATTGCCTGCCAGTTTGCTTTTGGGTCCAATTGAAGGTGCTGGTTTTGACCATTAAAGCCCTTCATGGTATGGGGCTGGGTTATCTGAGGGACAACCTCTCCCTGATCACATCAGCCTGTCCCGTTAGATCCGGCAGGGAAGGTATGCTACACGTTCCAACGGCTGGGGACTTGCATTTGGTGGATCCCAGGAGGCGGGCCTTCTCTGCCATGGCTCCCTCCTTGTGGAACATTCTCCCCCCTGAAGTTAGGCTTACCCCTTCCCTGCTGTCATTTAGGAAGTCCCTCAACACCTGGTTGTGTCATCAGGCCTGGGGGCCTTTGGGAAGTAGAGACATTCTTAGATGACTCCACTGTAATTGATATTCTGCTCTCTTCGTGGGGTTTGTATATTTTAAAATATTTTTTAAAATATTTTTTTAAATTTGTGATAATGTTTTTGTTCTAATAATAACTTTTTATCTTTTTATAATACCTGTTTTTATTCACTTGTTTTAATTTTAATTTTAATTGTTGTACGCTGCCCAGAGTTGCTTTGTGAGATGGGCGGCTATATAAATGTGATGTATAAATAAATAAATAAAGTAAAATAAAATAAACATTAGGTTTCCTTTGATCCATGGTATATTAAAGTTTTGGCTATGAAATTTGTATCACCAGAAATTTCATTCCTATTGAAAGCTTTTGGTGTTGTAAAATGCTATTTCATGTTTGATTTTCAATTAAAAAAACCTCAAAGCAAGAATATACTTATTTGTAAATGTTTAACAAGTATAATTGTGGATTGTTTTTCATAAACCTTTATATGTAAGAGGTTGCCTTTTCTTTAAAAAAGTTAAAACATTATGGTCTGTACTCAAGTTCAGTGTCTAATGAAGTCCACAACCAAAAGCTAATTTCTCTAATTCTCTAATTTGTGCAGAGCTGATGTATTGATGTATTGTGCTTCCAAAGATACCCTCCTGGACATATAGTGTGAGACTTATTGGCTGGTCCCATCATCTTGTTCTTTATTTCTTTATTTTTCTTTTCTTTACATGCCCATTTACCTTGTACTTTCTACCTGTTTGGTTTTATTGTGAGCTACCCAGAATCAGTCTGGAGTTGGGTGGTGCCTAAATTGAATAAATAACTAAAAATAAAATACAGGGTAATACAGATGAGGATTGGCTTCTGTACCAATAGAAGCGAATAAGTGTAGCTCAGGGTTGAACTGTGGAGTCCTTGGGGTTCTCTGAGCTTGGTTGTTTTCTTGAAAACTTTTCGTTACCCAGCTAGGTAACATCTTCAGTGCTAGCTAGATGTTACCTAGCTGGGTAATGAAACATCTGCAAGAAAACAACCAAGCTCAGAGAACCCCAAAGACTCCATTGGCTTCTGTGCTGATGATTGTATCATGCACTTTCAAATGTGCATCTACTTGAAAGCAGTGCATTGCTCAAGGATGATGTCTGCCTTCAGATGTGCATTTGGATACACATTTAGTATGCATCCACAGCTCCTGAATCAGCAGGTTATGCACATGCAGAATTTCTTCATTGCACTGGGATACAAATCAATGTTGAGTTAAAGACATGATGATATCCACACAACATATAAGTGCTATGTACTTATGCAGTGATTGAGAAGGTGACTGGATTATTATCCTTCCTTTGCTTTATACATAAATGTAGCAGTTGAGAATGGGACCTGTTCATATATTCAAAGCAACTGATTTAAAGCATGTTTAAGTCTGACCCCAGAGCTAAGAACAAATATAAATGAGCCATAATTCTGTTTCCATTTTTCATCTTCTTTTAATACTATTACTAGATAAATTTTGAGTCATCTAGAATAAAGAACAAAGGTACTATTGAGAAGTAACTGCATTGCACAGACCACCTAAAGCTTCTCTTTATTTCTTAACTAAGTACAGAATCCATTGAGTGAGTGATGGCAGTCTCCTGCTTTATTTAGTATCAATGGAACTTTTAGATTTCTGATAAATCTACTGTATTACATCTAGACAAGAGCTAGAAAAGGTGCAAAAAGGGATAGCCAAAATGATCAGGGACTGGAGCAATTCACCTACACAGAGCAAGAGCCAACATGGTCTAGTGGTAAGAACTGGGACCAGGGAGTCACCCTTTTTCACTTGAGTCTACTTCACAGGCTGTGGAGTTGAAATCAGGAGCACTCCCATGAACTATCATCCTGAGGTTTTGAGGGGAAAGGTGGTCTATGAATGAATTAAGTGAATAAATAAGAACTGACAACTACTGGACCCTTTAGTTTATAGGAAGAAAATGAAAAGTGGATTTCATTTGGTATATGGTATATAAACCTACACGGCACAGGCAAGGTACATGGGAAGTTTTTTTTTCTCCTTTACTTATAATACAGTGGTACCTCGGTTCACGAACGCTTCTGTTCACGACCAATTCGGGTCACGAACAGCACCGTTCGCAAAATTTTTCCGTTCGCGAACTCTGCATCGGGTGACGAACAGGATCCGCGGCCATTTTCCCTGCTGACACATGTGGTCGTGGCTTCCTGTAGGAAGGGGGACTCTCCCTCCAAGCAATAACCGCCTCCCCACCCGCCTTCCTGTCCTCCATGCAAGAAGTCGCCTCGAGCAAGGTTAGTGTTCTCTCTCTTCGTACTGTACTTTGTGTCATATTTTTGTGGTTTAAAAAAAAACCACATATGATTCAGAACGGATTAACTGTATTTACATTGAACCTTATGGGAAAATTTGATTTGGGTCGCGACCAATTCGGGTCACGACCAGAGTCGCGGAACGAATTAAGTTCGTGACCTGAGGTACTGTGGGGATATGGGCAGAGAGAGGCCAGGTTAGGGGGGTCAAGAATGTTCTTTCGTCTCCCGAACCGCGAGGGAGAGATAAGAGGATGAGACTGGCACCTCCCTGAGGAATGCTAGAGGTATTTACAGATTGACCCTGGAAACTACTCCCAGTCTGGGAAGATTTTGTGTAGAGGTTGAAGCCAAATAAACCTTGCTGGACTGAATCTGAATGGTCTCCTGGAGTTCCCTGGGCTAAACCTGACAGGTACCACTGTACTAGAATTTGAGACCAGCCCATGAAACTAAAGGGCTAAAAGTTCAAAAGAAGACAAACAACCCACATACAGCTTATAACTATCCATACTTGCTACCCATGATGCCCTTCAGTCTTTAGATTCATCAAAAGGGGAAAGGAGAAGTTAATGGTTGTTTGGTCTTTTAATGGCTACTTGTGATGACTACATGTGAGTTCTAGATATAAATACTTGGAAAGCATTGGGCAATAGCTAAAGCCTTCAGCAGCAGGAGAGGGCTGATGCTTTTAAGCTATGTTTGTGGACTTCCCAGAAACTACTTACTTAGCACCATAGTTAAAGAAACTGGTAGACTAATGGAGTATTGATTTGGCTTGTGAACCTCGCCATTAGGCATAACCAATGTTAAAAGAAACCATGGCTTTACACAATGCGTGCTGGGTTCATACAATATCCTTCGCCCAAACTAGAGAAATAGTATAATGGCATAGTATGTTACATTATATGAACCAAGTCAGTCTTTTTAAGATGAAGTGTATTTTTAAGTAGCATGGTTACACATTAATATTACATTTGCACATGTAAGATTCCAAAATATATTTGATCCATGACAACTACCTTTCAGTACACTGGACAATTCATTTAAGAACTTTTTGCAAGCTACTTATTATATAATAATTTAGCAAATGATTGTAGTCTTTACATTAAGGTTCTTGAATAATTTCTCTAGCAGAGTACTTAAAGCATTTGGGGCTGTTAAAAATGTATCCCTTCTGCCAATCCTTGCAGGGAACCCAAAGTCATATTTTCTTCAATTCTTCTTCAATTTGATCCTGGATCTTTTCCAACTTCCTCAATGAAAATGATGAATGCATTTTTAAAAGAGATTGTATAGAGTTCATCATGAATTCATAATCTATGATTCAGTCCCCCACTGTCATCTTTAGGAGTCAGATTTTAAACCTTGTGGGCCACCCACACCACCAGCACAGGAGACTTCAAGAGGATGATGGAGTGTTTATTTTTCTGGCTTGGAAAATGTAATGCTCCACAAAATGTCCCACATACAAATTGGCTGTGTTCATTTAAACTAGCTCTGGTATTTACTAGCTTTCCTTCACTCCAATGAGAATTAGGTTTGCCAGATGTTGCTTATCATGAGAAATATTCTTTTCTATTCTTCCTGGAGTTGAAATATTTCTTATTTTTTAGAACTGAAAAGCTGTGTTGACATCCAGAGGGGGGTCCATAATATATTTCATTCCTTCTTTTTTAAAATGCAATACCAGCCGTGCGATGTGAGATAAGCACTGTTTTCCAGTGCTTTAACATTCTTGCTTAGGAACATCTTCTTGATTAAAGACTTCCTTTTATTAAAAATGCTCTTGGACTTCCCCCCCCCCCCCTCACTCTTGATGAGCTGATGATGTTGTGATACTATGGCTATGCATGATTGAAAATTGTAGCTATATTTATACCACTAGCTTGACAAGTAGGTAGCTATCTGTAAGTGTGATAAATCAATGCATAAAGTAGATCCTAATTGCATAACTGGAAATTACAGCCTCAATTAAACATTTTGGAATGTTATTCCATCTTCCCACATACAAATCATAATCTGTTTGTCAGGAGTGGAAATTCTCCCTCACAGCTGTCACAGATAGGATAGGCAAAGAGACAATGATATCCCCAATTCTATCATACGGCTCATAGGAGATTTGAATCCAGCTTTTTCTGACCCAGATTCAACACCTTGTCCATTTTGTGCCTCAGTCAGTTCTGAAATGTGTACATTTATTTATCACATTTCTTTATTAGATTTATAAGGACACCCATCTCAAATACATGACTCTGGATAGTTTTTTACAATGAGATATAAAGAGGATAGGGATACCTGGGATCATTTATCAGTCTCTCTGCTTTCAAAAGCCACACTGGCTGGCTCTGTTTGTATGCAATTACCAGAGATTGCATTAAAATCTTACGGTGTGTGCACACTATGGAGCAGCCATGCACTCATCAGGGTACTTTGTTGCCCTGCTGCATTCTATAAAATGGGCAGGTACACTACATGGCCTTTTGATAGGAAACCAAGGTGCAAAAGTAGCACCTTCAATAAAATGTTCCAACAGATGTATAATGTTCAGATCTTCAGATGCTGCTGAACTACAGTTCCTACCATCTCTTAGCTGTCTTGATTGAAGCTCCTGAGTATTGTGACTGGGTGACATCTTGTAATGGTATGTGGGAAAGACCTCAAGAGACAGGGCGAAGAGATGCTGCCAAGGGAACAGTCAGATAACAGAGGGCATCACCTGCAGCTGGATAGTGGGTTGGGCATGAGGCTCAGAAGGAACTCTCCCTAGTTTCTTGGGCTGCAAAGGAGATGGCTGGAGAATTGTCCTTTCAGACTTGCAAGATTCTGTTAATGTAACTTTACAATAAAGTAGCATTAGCTAATCTGGTTGTGTCTGCCTGGTAAGCCGGGTTCCAAACATGTTCTCTTCAGAGATATTGTAACTGTTGTGGGCTCAGCTGCTTCACTTCAGTCTCAGCCATCTCTTTCAGTCCTGCAAGGGGTGCTGCTCCGACAGAGGCAAGAGACACTCTAGTTTTTGGTGACTACTGAAAATGTTAAACCCCCATTTGACTATTTTCTTGGGGAAAAAATCCTTTTTTAGTTTTTCTAACCTAGGGATCCTGCTAAGCTTGAGGATACCTCTCACCCATTTCTCTGTGGCTCCATTTTGGCTTGATTGCTATGGATATAGAGAGATTAAATTTGCTGTTAAAGAGAATGATAAGGCATCACCATCACTATCAAGAGTAACACAAGCAAATACAATAAGAATGAGAAACAGCTAAAGAGAAAGGAAGCAAAGGAAAATTGCTCACAGAGGATGATTGTCTCACAATGAAATTATTCATAGAACTTTGAGTTAGAAATTAGGACTAAAACGAAGACTTAAGGGGAAATGTGTATTTCAAGGGAGGGTTTCATTCAGGGAAGTGAGAGAGGCCACTGTTTCATGAGATGGATACAGTTGACAATGCAGGGAGAAGGAATGTGTTTTAGTGAAAGAAAAATTCTAACAGCTGAAGGTGCTAGGCTTGGATGAGTGAAGATCACAACCAGGACAGAATGGGAAGTAAATGAGGACTTTTTAAAGGGTAAGAATAAGGTGTTTTTACTGAATGCTGATGGGGGCAGGAATCCAATCTGAGAAAGGTCAAATAGTTCGTCATGAAAAAGCAGACCAACTTAGTTGCATCACACAGATAAAAGCTGTGAAAGGATTTGTGCTCTTAGGTTTGCTAAGACCCAAAACCTGAGGAAAGGTAGGGTTGAGTGCTCAGATTTTTGCGGAGTCATACTACCAACATTATGATTTATTCTACTGTAGTGGTGGGTCAGCTATTTCAGATTTCAAATATTGACTTCTGGTTAGCATGAAGTTACAGTTGGTCTTTCAAATATATCCAGAGAAATCAGATACCATACTAGCAGACAAAACTGCTGAAGGTAAAATTTCTCAGTTTTATACCATATAAAATACCACATCTCTGACGTGAATTGTAAGGACAGGTGTCCTATCAGATTAATTATAGAATGATAGGGCTGCCATCTAAAAGTAATATTGTAATGCTGAACGTATATTTGCTGAGATTTTATGCCAAATAGAATTTGGGGTTGGTTGAAAATTATAGGGATAATTCAATTATTAGAAGCCAGATAATATGCAGAAGGGCTGGTTTTGCTATTCAGTTATTTTGTAACAACTTCCATTTCAATTTCACAATATTTTGCAGAAATTAATAACATATTCCCTCCCTCTCCAACAGCTATAAAAATAACCTAGTGTAGCATAAACTAAGCTCAATTCCTTGAATAATTAAACACCAGCAGTTAAACCAAAAACAAACCAGGAAATCGAGAATATGGCAGCTGTCAATCCACAGTTCTCAAATGCTGTCTTGAAAGAGGAAAAAGAAATATACATCTTTGGAAAGACAGCAGTGAGGCACTTTTATAGGTATTCCAAAGCACTGGTCTCCTACAGAAAAGGCGCTTCTTCTGGTGGAGAATATGAAGTTTCTCTAAAGATGGAGCCCAGACCAAAGTTATCTCAAAGACTGGGGGGCTTTTATAGGAGGACATTTTTATTGATATTTCAAAATAGGTGATAGGTACATTGATCTCCATCTATTAACAAACAGGTTGCTGCATTTTGCACTAGGTGAATTATCTTCAGGGCCAGCCACATGAAAACACATTGCAGTAATGTGGAATGTGGAAGTCTCCAAACATGACTTACCCTTTAAAAAGTCCTCATTTACTTCCCATTCTGTCCTGGTTTTGGATTTTCCATTAATAAAGATCTTAATTAGCCATTAAGATCATGGCTAATGTAACCAAAAAAAAAGTAAAATCTTCCCATAGCCAGTATTAGAATTCCAGGAGCAACATTTGTTTATTGATTTCTCTACTATCATCAGCTCTGTCTTCTTCAAAGTGAATTTAATGCCTTTTCATATTTATTTGGGATTAAATTTTATAAAGCAGATTGATAAAGATCTAGAGAACTGGTCATGGCATGGACTGCTTTAATCATTTTCTCTATGTCTTCTGGTCAAGCCAAATGAAACTCATTTAGGCAAATATGGAATAGTTTTAAATAGACTCTATGTATTGTCTATTTAAGGAGTGTGATATATATAAATGGTATGTTATATAATTGTTCATCCACATTATTTTGTTTTTAGAGTTCATGCCCAGGTCCCCAGTCTGGATTAGATTCATGATCTTTCCATCAACCACTTTTATGGTAAAATTCTACCCATCCCTCAGGAGGGAAATTAAAAAAAACATCATGGAGCAATACAGGATTTTAATAAATAACTCAGAGGAGAAGAATAGGATGACCTTTCTCTATGTGCAGTGATCTGATTCAAATCAGGCTACCAAACATTTACAACAGAGAAAATAAAAAATAGAAAGGAATCTGCACAATTTACATTTTCATATCATATCATTCAGTTTAGCTCTAAATTAAAATAGATATGAATGACTTCATCCTCCAGGTGTCTGCACAAATGTCACATAGAATATAGATATTCCAAGGGATCGTAAACAGACTTCATTAGCCTTCCAACTCCTCCGGATAACACAGCTGGATATGCTACCAGTGCAGTGTAGCAGAAGAATAAGGTTTTATTGATGCTAATATGACCAAACAATAGATTTTTCAATCCCTGACTGAAAGGGTAAATGGAAATGCTATGTTCCGGTTTCTTTCTCTGTATTGCTTCCCAGAGTACCCAGGGCAATGACTGAGTCTTTTCTATATTTAATAAAGCACCAAGCATACCCCATGCATTAAATGTGTGTTCTGCAAAAGCATCACAGTGGTAGATGGAAGTGATGGGCTTAATTTTCTTAATTGTTCTGGATAAGATAAAGATGATATGATCATGGGCTCAGATAAGACTTCACCTTTATGCTTATTTTGGGAGCTAGCTTTTGGATTGAGTTTTGGCCTTTTAAGACTTGGGCTTAAGTTGATTTTTCTTGATTTCCACTCCTCCTTGTCATGATATGCCTCAGATGTCAGTATCTATATCTTTTTCAACAGCATTCAAGCAAGAATGAGTATCACTTTCTTGCTCTTTACTCATGCAGTATTTTCTGGAAACATGAATAATGGATTAAAAATATTACAAAGAATAAAAATCAAGTTATTTGCTTTTGTTCATTATCACAATGGTAAGGTGAGATAGGTTTGAAGTTATAACCTATTATAAACATATAACCATGTGATAAGCTAATTATGTGTATTGTGGATAAGCTTATTTCAAATCCATACCAATCAGAGACAGTTGCAGCAAACTTGTAATCAATACAGAAGATAACTAACCTTCTTTCTGATTAATCATCCATTGATGATGGCCTAATGTTCCTAGGATGTAGGTATGAAGACACGTGATGCAGATGCCTTATTGAAGCCAAGGAAATATAGGTCAAAGCAGTGCCTATATGGAAGAACACCTAAATATTCTATTTATGTTTAAATATTTTTCATCATATCTAGCTAGCTAGTAGCACCTAGCTAACCATGGCATACTTCAACAATTGGCTGGACCTGGATAGTACTTGGATGGGAGACCATAGAAAACATCAGGTCTGTATGCTAGGTAAAGAAGTAAAAAACCAAAAGTCCTAGAAGAACATGGCAAATCACTTCCATATTTTGCCCAAAAAACTATATTGGTAGTCTGAAGTCAACTCCAAGGAGACTTCAAAGATTAGACATTGAGCTTGACTGCTTGTTTTTTGAAGCAGGCTGATGTACTACATCTACAGAAGAATCATCTCAGCTGCACCGAGGAGAATAATACAACGGTGGGGAAATAATCTCTTCCAAAACCTGGCCAGCCTCATAACAAGGCAGAAGGGAGGGAAGAGAAAGCTCCCCCTCCCCCTTCCCCTCCCCTCCCCCTCCTTCTCTTCTCTCAGCAGTTTTCCTCATATTGTAACTAACAGGTACAATTCTCTGCTTTCATGTTGAAGCCATGTCAAGAGACCAGGAATCCACAACAGGCATCTTGATTTGCAGTCTTCTTTTCCTCTCTACTGACTTAGACCCTCAGAAGTTTCCAGAGACAACCTAAAGGGAGTATTCAGGTCAGTTCTCCTTTCTGAAGGCAGACTTGGACAAGGACCATAGAATTGCAAGCTTAATTGTGTAATACACAGATCCTCTCGATCTATGTGGATTACCAACATGCAGTTACACTTTTTTTCACATGCCATCCAGTTAGCTCCCAGTGAATATTAATCTTTAATATGTGAGAAATGTTCATGTCAAGAGTGAGAATAAAAATATATTTAACCTGACAAAGCATCTTCAAGGATGTCACCTGGAAATTTAGGAGATAACACAAAAGCCTTGTAAAATGATTTAACAACGAGAAAAATACTCTATTGAGGAACAGAAACAGAAACAAAATTATTTTAAATCCAAATCCAAAGTGGTGAAAGATTGATGGATATTCCAGCCTTTCAAATAATAAACCTTACAGGCTGTTTCTTAGTTGTACATCATCTGTTAAGATTATCTGTTTGTAAGATTTTCCTCTATGTTATGATGTCTCAAAGCATTTATATCCTTGTAAATATTTATTTCATATAGCTCTTTAGAGGCAAATAGTAAATGAAAGAGTTTCAAAAATCAAAAAGAAGCAAGTGATTATTAATGCAAATATATACCTACCCAATTCTTTCATTGAGTATTACATTAAGAGCTGTCCAACATAAAAATTGAAATTAACCTGCCACATCAGGGACATTGAAAGGTAAATAAATTGCCTCCTTGCCAGACTCATACCAACTGGATGGCAGCATTTTTCTCCCTTTTTCCTTTTCCAGTTTTTCTTGATGGTGAACAATTTCTATTCCAATCAGTGAGGGGAGATTCACATGTGCCACCTCCAGAGCTGGTATAGATCTACCCTTGGTTCAGAGGTATGCTTGCAAAACTCTGGAACCGTTGTCTCCTCAATTTGCTCCATCAAGTTTCCTTTCCTCCCTCTCATATTCCAGAAGTCTGGTAACGAAGTTTCTGCAGCAGCTAAAAGGGGTGTCCTCAGTCAAATATCTGAGTATGGAACTTAGTAAAGGCCCTTACAATCTTAATACGCCTGTGCCCAGAGATAATATACAGACTTACTTGCTAATATGTATATGTATCTGTGATTTATTTATTTTTTAAATTGACATCTTTTGCCCAAATGCAAATATAGACCTAGTATTTAAAATAATAATACACATAATCCCTTCCAAAGTATGTTTTTGACCCCTGATTTTAGACAGTAGAGATACAAGAAGGCATATAAATCCATTGCTATGGTCTTTGTGAGTGTATGTAGCATCATTTCTGAGACCATTTCCCCTTCCAGCTGTTTCTGTCTCTCTTACACACACGTGCAAACACACAGACATATCCATTCTTCTGGCTTATTATATACTACTGAGAGCCCCCAGATGTGGAATGGGTTGGTTTAAAAAAAAAACTATTAAAAAATACTATCCAAGCTAGACAATATGCATTTCAGTGCATGGTCAAGTTGGAAAGAAAAAGCTCCTGGGTGAATTGAGACTGATTCTTTTGGAGATACAGTAATGTCTTCAGATAACTTTTGTCAGTTTCACTGCAGTTGGAATCCAATCCCTAAAGCCTCAAGGCAGAGGCTGAAGACTCATTCCTTTGTGTTTCAGGGAGGGCTGATACAAAAGGTTTCTCCATACTTGCATTGATGTTAGCAATACATGTGCAAAGAGGACGGAGCAGGACTGAGCTTACGTTCCTTATTCTTGGCTCATAATTAATTCATTGTGGTTTTGAAAGAACCTATGCACGTGCCGGCTATTCAATGTAATATGCAAAATCAGAGTACAAATGCAGTTGGAAATCATATGTGCATGCACAGATCCTTTCAGATGTTATGCTTTTTATTTGTATGAACTCATCTCTCAGTGCAGTTTTATTGCACTCTATGAATAGGGCGTATGTTAATTTCAGTTCCCAACAGTTTCCCTTTTTGTAAGCTGAAGGGTCTCCTCTGAATGCATGTACTTGCTCAAACCTGGGTTTCCTGAAAGTTAAGTTTCAAATGTTTCATACAAAATAACAGTGGAAAGACATGGTGGGAACTGGGAGGATGATTTTGTGGAACAGATGAAATCGGAGAAAAAATGGAAGAGTGGACTTACAATAGAACATTTTTTTGATGGCTACCAAGCATCATCTGCCATTCCAAACATTTGGAATTTGCTTTCCACATTGTACATTGATGGCTACAATTGTTTCCCAGACTTCCCAAACTGCATTTCCTGAAAATAGTGGCTGATGCTCTCAGGTACCTGAGTCCCACTGGAAATTGCCAGTCAGTTTCTCCTTTAGTGACCTGTCAACGCGAACACAAAATTCGGAGAAAAAATGGCGAACTGTGATGTAGTTCACCACTGGCACAAACCCTGATGTGGAGTTTGGTGTATGTTGACAGAAGTGGGCTCTTTTTTGGCCATGATGCCCCATCAAGGGAATGTCTTCCCCAAAGGTGTTTGTCTACTACCAGGTTGGTTGTGTTTTTCCAGCTTGTGTAATTTTAGGGATTTGCTGATGTTGTGAGTTGTTTATTGAATTGCTTTTACTGTATATCCTCTGGGATTCTTGTCCTGAAGAATGGCCTTTTAATTTAACAAATGGATGATATTAAGCAGAATAACTTTATTACTTAATCAGTGAAAAGATCCTCATTTTTTTATCAGTTTATGGATGACACCAAAGGCCAAGCTGAACATTCCAAATGGTAGCTCTGTTGCTGTCCACTATTCTGGTCTCATTGTCAGGGACAGATGTAAGTCCTTTCAAGGTATGGGTAAAATGGTTCAGTACAGCTTTCCCCAACCTGATGCCCTCCATACAATTCCCAACCAGCTTGGCCTGAGAGTTACATTCCTGTCTCATACCAAAGACACCAGGTTGCAGAAAGCTGGTTTGAACGGCTGCCTGGCTCTCTTTTGCTCTCCAACAAGCCCACCCTTCCTTCTTTTGAAGATGGATTCCAAACTATGAACTTTGCCCTTCTTACTAAGACCTTGCCTCTCCCATTGTGCTCTCCTGTTAACAGGGATTTTATTAGCTTTTCTTTCTTTCTGCCTCTGGCAGCACACAGAATAACACAGTATCCAGGGCACCTTTCCAGGGTGTGAAATTTTACAAGCAATACGCAGTGGAAACATTTACAAATCTTTTCCAAAGCATATATATTTTGTGGTGTGTGTTTGTGTTAGTATATAAGTATGGGTGGGGTGGGATGATAGTAGATCTCAGTTGTTAAAGGCTGATAGTTGTTAGTTGACTTAGCTTTCCGCTTTGTTTAATTTCAGCTTAAATACAGAACAAAGTTTCTTCTGTCTTTGAGTTGTTGGGGGATTGAAGTAAACCAGGGACTTAAACAATAATAAAATTCATGTACAGCAGATATTTCATGCTAGCAAATCAGATGTTCAATATGATTTGGTTTTCTTGATTGTTGGTTTGCCCTTTTTGTTGACTTAAAATGATTGGTATCCATCAGGTTTATTACACTGCCTGGGCACTCAGCCTGCTTAATCTCTTAATGAGATTATTTTCTGTTTCACTGGTGAAGCAAACACCTTGTGGAGAGCAGGTTCTCTACTTACCGTATGCCCTATTTAGTAAATCACTATCATTGTCTTCAGATTTCACATAAACAGAACTCTAAAGGTTTTGTGCCAGTCTGGAGACCCAGAGCCACCAAGGAGATGTTTTTCCTTTTACATGTCATTAAATAGCTCAATGCTGTATTTTTGAGTTGTTTCAAATTGATTTTTTAAAAATAGTGACATGGATTTGGACTAAGATGGTTGTTTGTGTAGAAGTTAAAAGAATGGTCTAAGCTATTTGAATATTTATTCATTTTATGGAAGTATGATTTCCAGTACTAATCATAGGGTTAGGACAAGACCTGAAGCATCAAAAGTTAAGTTGAAGCTGAGATTTATACATTTTGTTTCCTGTTTTAAATTAAAGATTTTTGGTCTGAATCTATGTTGTGTTAGCGCCTTTGGGTGAAACTGTTACATCTCTTTAAATCTTGTATTCTCAACAGAGTGTCTAGTGCTAGTGAGTAATCCGTTTATTTATTTTATACAGACATTTATATCCTTCCAAGATGGTGCTTGCATATCATTTAGCAAATAACTTTTACAAACAATAGTATACTATAAAGTGCTTTAAACCATGAAAAATATGCAATAAATTAAAATAGAGAAAGGTGCAAGATATGAAAGCAGAGGCATAAAGACATATCTGTCCAATAAAACCAAGAACTATCTGAGTAGGAAGATATGGCTTCTTGCAAAACAGTATTTAAAAAAAAATCCAACTGAGCTTTCCAGGCAATGTTCTACAATTATGGGTGCTTTATAATTCAGAGGACAACAACTAGAATTCTTTGGGATTCTATTTATCTTACTGGAATACATACAAAAAGAAAAAAAAGATTTCAGAAATAACAGCTCTTTAGCACATTTGTTCACATTTAATGAATCAATGGCACAGCATTTCAACTGTTATTCTGTTATAGATTAGTATGTGGAAAGTCAGAAATAATTCATTCTCTACAGGTTTTCTACAAAAGGAAATTTTACATACTCATAATGGGCAATTTTGTACGGGGAGATGCCCATGAACTATGTGCATGTTTTATGGAGAACTTATTCCAAAGCATAGGATTTGACAGAACAGTCCTCATACAGAGCAATCCTGCCTTAAGAGTAACAGAATGAGTTAGGATTAGGAGAAGGAAGAAATGGGCTACTTGAACCAGGTCTAGTTTTTCCCATTCAAGTAGTGGCACAGGTTAAAGCTTTTTATATGAAGTAGGGAACTTAAGATGGTAATACTGGGCACTTCTATGTTGTTTAGTGTGGAATTGTTGTCTTTAGAATCAGGCTGTAAACATAAGAAATACTAAAGTCAAACTGGTCTTAGAAAACCAAAATTGTGCAATTGTGCAATTGTGCAATGGACAGCCCAGTCTGTAACAGTGATATGGCCACAAATTAATATTGGGTCTTTATGGACCATAGATTAGTGATGAAGAATCAATGGGAGGCTCAAAAACTCCTCTTTATTCCTCAGATGAAATTTGAGGCAATAATAGCAATTCCTTGCACTCAAATTTGGAATTGCTTCAATAAAGCAGGAGAAAAGGGAGTGCAGTTTGCTAGTTAGAGGCAAGGATGGATGAAGAATGTTGAGTCCTTTCCCTGCTCCACATCAAATAGTGTGCTTGGTTTGAAGGAAACAAATATCTGCAAGGGACTATATGGGAGAAGGCGTTATTGGTTAACATTTTAGTAATCATTTAATGCCTTTTTTATATGATAGAGGTGATTCCATACTTAATCAGAAGAAGAAGCTATTCACATTGTTTCCTGAAGAAACCAGTAGAGATGATACAGCTCTACTTCAGAAGACAGGAAAAAATGTGGGTAGGTGACGTATGGGATTTTCTACCCAAATATTGACTTTTGCTTTGCATAAAGCACTCAAGGGATTTCTACAGCTCCAGGGGAGTTGTGCTATAGAAGATAATTTTAAACACTTCCTTCAATGAACCCCACAAACAAAAACATTAAATAGAAGGGCTCTGGATTCCATTGTTCTGAGCCTCTACATTTTGCAGGCAGTCCAAATGGCATTCGCCAAGAAAGTAATTGCCCAGTTTGGCACCCCTCGGCACAATTCAACCTGCCGCAAAATGGTTTAACTGCTAAATATTTAGACTGAAAATAAAATAAAACATGTTTAATTAAAGCTGCATTGTATTCTGTATTCTCTGTTGTGCCTGCATTTTGGAATACATCCTTTAGTACACTTACCCAAAAGACAAAATCCCATATGTGCTGAAAGCCTTTTAATTAGACAGAGTATTTCAATATGTGGCACCGTGGCAAAATGTTTTTCATTTCTATTACATCCATTTCTAAATAAGTTCTGGAAAAAAATCACATCCTTTTGTCACTGTTTTGTTTGGATTGAAGGCATGGCAGTACACCCACTTTCTTTTGTAGTAAGCACATGTCCTTATTTACAAAGAAACGGCACAAAAAGAGAGTAATAATTGAAATTGATACTGTTACACAAGAAATAGTTCAACAAGTGTTTTATGAAAGAGGGAGGAATTTTATTTCCAAAGGCAACATCCTGAGCCAAAAACACTGAGAATGACAGATTCCTAACTGGGTTATGTGTTAATCATACTGGTATACCTTCCCTTCCTCCATGGTGCCCAGATTTATCCATGTTTATTTTTGCCACTTTATCAGGTATACTAGTTTCAAGCTAGTGCCCTGCTCAATCACTCACCTTCAAGCTGAATGACCACTGGACTTTGCTTTCTGTAGTTTTCATCTGTAACAGTATGTGAGAATGACCTTGGGAGACCAGGCGAAGAGATGCTGCCTAGGGAACAGTCAGATAAGAGGGAGCATTGTCCACAGCTGCATAGTAGACAGAGCAAGAGGCTCAGAAGAGACCCTCCCTAGTTTCTTGGGCTGTAAAGGTGACGGTGGGAAAATTGTACTTTGAGACTTGCAAGATTCTGTTAATGTAGCCTTACAATAAAGTAGAATTAGCTCATCTGGTCGTGTTTCCTGTCTGGTCTGCCTGGGAAGGCTGACATCATCCTAACCTATATTCATGATATTATAGTGAGATGTTGTTTGCACATCAAACTAAGTCAGTGGCTTAAAGCATTGTCTCAACTCAAACTCAAACTCAAACCATAGATCAAATGGTGATTGTGCCTTAACCCCACTTATGGTGTGGGTTAGTGTGGGTTTCCTTACTATGTCCCTAGTTGGCCCACTGTTGCACAAGAACCAACCAAGATATGCAAGCCAGGTCAAAGTTTGAAAAGCACTGTAATCAGATAGTGCCTGGGTGTTAGTTGACTGGGCTTTCTAGAGCATATTCTCCAGGTAAGTGCCTTACCCACAGTGATGTAAAGCTACACTTGGCATGTCATGCAAACATGATCTTCAGTGCTCAGTTTGCTTGGTCTAAAGAGGTAAATGTTGGAAGTAAATATTGTTTGTACTTTGCCCTTCGAAAAATATACCAACTTTGATCTGCACAGCTTATAAACTTTTTTTTGTTGTTTAGTCGTTAAGTCGTGTCCGACTCTTCGTGACCCCATGAACCATATTGCGCCAGGCCTTCCTATCTTTCACTGCCTCCCTGAGTTTGCTCAATTTCATGCTCATTGCTTCAGTGATGCTATCTAGCCATCTCATCCTCTGCCGTCCTCTTCTCCTTTTGCCTTCCATCTTTCCCAGCATCAGGGTCTTTTCCAAAGAGTCCTCTCTTCGCATTAGGTGACCAAAGTATCTGAGCTTGAGCTTCATTATCAATCCTTCCAATGAGCAATCAGAGTTGATTTCCTTTAAGATTGACTGGTTTGACCTCCTAGCAGTCCAGGGGACTCTTAAGAGTCTTCTCCAGCACCACAGTTCAAAGGCATCAATTCTTTGGCGTTCAGCCTTCTTTATGGTCCAGCTCTCACAGCTATACATTACTACTGGAAAAACCATAGCTTTGACTATGCGGATCTTTGTCGGCAAGGTGACGTCTCTGCTTTTTAATATGCTATCTAGGTTTGCCATAGCTTTCCTCCCAAGGAGCAAGCGTCTTTTAATTTCATGGCTGCAGTCTCCATCTGCGGTGATCTTGGAGCCCAAATAAATGAAGTCTGTTACTGCTTCCATTTCTACCCCTTCTATTTGCCAGGGATTGATGGGTCCAGATGCCATGATCTTCGTTTTTTTAATGTTGAGTTTCAAGCCAGCTTTCGCACTCTCCTCTTTTACCCTCATCAAGAGGCTCTTTAGTTCTTCTTTACTTTCTGCCATTAGGGTGGTATCGTCTGCATATCTGAGGTTATTGATGTTTCTCCCTGCAATCTTAATTCCGGCTTGTGATTCTTCCAGCCTGGCATTTCTCATGATGTACTCTGCATATAGGTTAAATAAGCAGGGTGACAGTATACAGCCTTGTCGTACTCCTTTCCCTATTTTGAACCAATCGGTTGTTCCATGACCGGTTCTAACTGTTGCTTCTTGGCCCGCATACAGATTTCTCAGGAGACAGGTAAGGTGGTCTGGTATCCCCATCTCTTTAAGAATTTGCCACAGTTTGTTGTGATCCACACAATCAAAGGCTTTTGCATAGTCAATGAAGCAGAAGTAGATGCTTTTCTGGAACTCTCGTGCTTTCTCCATGATCCAGCGAATGTTGGCAATTTGATCTCTAGTTCCTCTGCCTCTTCGAAACCTAGCTTGTACATCCGGTAGTTCTCGGTTCACGTACTGCTGAAGCCTAGCTTGTAGGATTTTGAGCATAACCTTGCTAGCATGTGAAATGAGTGCAATTGTGCGATAGTTTGAGCATTCTTTGGCATTGCCCTTCTTTGGAATTGGAATGTAAACTGACCTTTTCCAATCCCGTGGCCACTGTTGCGTTTTCCAAACTTGCTGGCATATTGAGTGCAGCACTTTAACAGCATTGTCTTTTAGTATTTTAAATAAGTCAGCTGGAATACTGTCATCTCCACTAGCTTTGTTGTTAGCAATGCTTCCTAAGGCCCACTTGACTTCACTCTCTAGGATGTCTGGCTCAGGGTCAGTGACCACACCAGCATGGACATCAGGGACATTAAGATCTTTCTTGTATAGTTCTTCTGTGTATTCTTGCCACCTCTTCTTAATCTCTTCTGCTTCTGTTAGGTCCCTGCCTTTTTTGTCCTTTATCGTGCCCATCTTTGCACTAAACGTTCCTTTGATATCTCCAATTTTCTTGAAGAGATCTCTAGTCTTCCCCATTCTATTGTTTTCTTCCATTTCTTTGCATCGTTCATTTAAGAAGGCCTTCTTATCTCTCCTTGCTATTGTCTGGAAATCTGCATTCAGTTGCTTATATCTTTCCCTTTCACCCTTGCTTTTCGCATTCCTTCTTTCCACAGCTATTTGTAAAGCCTCATCAGACAGCCATTTTGCTTTCTTGCATTTCTTTTTCTTTGGGATGGTTTTAGTTGCTGCCTCTTGTACAATGTTACAGACCTCCGTCCATAGTTCTTCAGGCACTCTGTCTACCAAATCTAATCCTCTAAATCGATTCATCACCTTCACTGTGTACTCACATGGAATATGATCTAAGTCATACCTGAGTGGTCTAGTGGTTTTCCCTACACTCTTCAATTTAAGCCTAAATTTTGCAGTAAGAAGCTCATGCTCTGAGCCACAGTCAGCTCCTGGTCTTGTTTTTGCCGTCTGTATAGAGCTTCTCCATCTTTGGCTGCAAAGTATGTAATCAATTTGGTTTCGGTATTGACCATCTGGTGATGTCCATGTGTAGAGTCGTCTCTTGTGTTGTTGGAAAAGAGTGTTTGCTATGACTAGCTTGTTCTCTTGACAGAACTCTATTAGCCTTTGCCCTGCTTCATTTTGTACTCCAAGGCCAAACTTGCCTGTTATTCCGATTACTCCTTGACTTCCTACTTTAGCATTCCAATCCCCTATGATGAAAAGGACATCTTTTTTTGGTGCTAGTTCTAGAAGGTCTTGTAGGTCTTCATAGAACCGGTCAACTTCAGCTTCTTCGGCATCAGTGGTTGGGGCATAGACTTGGATTACCGTGATGTTGAATGGTTTTCCTTGGATACGCACTGAGATCATTCTGTCGTTTTTGAGGTTGTACCCCATTACTGCCTTTCCCACTCTCTTATTGACTATGAGTGCAACTCCATTTCTTCTAACGGTTTCTTGCCCACAGTAGTAGATATAGTGGTCACCTGAATTAAATTCACCCATTCCCGTCCATTTCAATTCGCTGATTCCCAAGATGTCGACGTTCAATCTTGTCATCTCATGTTTGACCACATCCAGCTTGCCTTGGTTCATGGATCTTACATTCCACGTACCTATACAATATTGTTCTTTACAGCATCGGACCTTCTTTTCGCTTCCAGATACATCCACAGCTGAACGTCCTTTCGGCTTTGGCCCAGCCGCTTCACTCTTTCTGGAGCTACTTGGAATTGCCCTCCGCTCTTCCCCAGTAGCATATTGGACACCTTCCGACCTGAGGGGCTCATCTTCCGGCGTCATATCTTTTAGCCTTTTAACATTGTCCATGGGGTTTTCTTGGCAAGGATACAGGAGTGGGTTGCCATTTCGTTCTCCAGTGGACCACATTTTGTCAGAACTCTCTGTCATGACCTGTCCGTCTTGGGTGGCCCTGCACGGTATAGCTCATGGCTTCACTGAGTTACACAAGCCCCTTCGCCACGACAAGGCAGTGATCCATGAAGGGGAATAAACTTTTTACTGTACAATAACATTGCTGTATTATTGCCACTGGTTTTATTAATTCCTTGCTGGCATCACTGCTGCTCTTACTGTTTTATTTGCTATTATTGCTAGTTTTGATCATTGCTAGTTGTTGCTGTTGTTTTTATGACTATTGGAGTATGTTATCACCACATGATAAACTTTTAACTGAAAGGTAGAATATGCCTCAAAGTTAAATTCAGTAAATGGTGCGTATTGTTTAGATAAGCAAAAAGTAAGAAATGTTTTACAGCATTTTAAAGATTAATCAATCTGTCGGGGACTATACTGGCAAACAAGAATATTTTCTCAGACATAATTTTGTTATCACTGGAATTAGATTTACTATCGATCCTGAAGATATATGTGTCACAATTTCAAATTCTAGAAAATTGCATACTAGAAGCCAGGTTTCTATAATAATTTTTACAGCAATATTTTTGTCTAGTGCATAATTATATAAAAGTATCTTCAGCAAATAGTACAATTCTTGAACTTGTTCATTTAAAAAGGCTTGTGGTATTATAGCACCTGAATTTGGGAACTGTTGTTTGAAATATACTGTGGATTAAACAATGGTTTTCATGTTCTCACCTGGATCCTTGGAATAACAACAACAATTTGTTGTAATGCAAAACAGTTTTAAATATTTTGATTGGTTGTTAAGTCACATGGTGGTTGTTTAATG
Source organism: Liasis olivaceus (assembly GCA_030867105.1). NCBI lineage: Eukaryota > Metazoa > Chordata > Lepidosauria > Squamata > Pythonidae > Liasis > Liasis olivaceus. Next base: position 81,010,166 of record CM061349.1, read on the forward strand.
TTCTGTTGGTTAAAGTGATTTTCATGATGACAGATTGAAAATGTACAAAGATCAAATTTGTGCCTTTTCCGTAGCAGCCCCTGCCCTGTGGAACACCCCTCCACTTGAGGTCCGGCAGGCCCCACTCTCTTAACCCTCCAGAAAGCCATAGAGCTCTTGCCCCAGGTGTTGGAATAATAAGGTTGGCACCTGGGCATTATATTGATGTACAGATGTAGATGATAGATTGTGCATCTGTTTTTTCTTGATTTTTGTTTTAATTGTTTTTATTGTTTGTAATGTTATCGTTGTTGTTATCCACTCAGAGTTGTGTGCTACAAGATGGGTGGCCATATAAATCTTTTAAATAAATAAATACACTTTTAATTTTTTTACTCAAGGGGGAGTTTCACAAAGTTCAATTTAGCACTTGCTATAGAAACATGAAGTAGGGCTAATAGCAAAAGTGTATTCATCTGGCTGAGATGTCTGGTGACTTGAATTTATGCTAGAGTTAACTCTCAGGGCTGACGGATAAAATTCTTTTTAAAGCAGAAGAAGTAGGTCAGCAGTGTTCTGAATACAGGATTTAGGTAATTCAAGTATTATGCAGATTTTCTGATATTACAGAAAACATTTGCTTCTCTTAAGAGTTCAAAGTGAAAATCAATTAAACGTTCAAATCAGCATGATTTTTTTAACAGTTGGACTTTTAAAAAATAACTTTCTTGGCAAATCATTTGCAGAAGTTCTGTCATTTGAAATCAAGTGAAGCAATACTTTAAGACCTTTAATATAGGGGGTTTGCAGCACTGGGGGTGGTTGGTAGTTTGAGGATTCTCTCTCCACCTTTTTAGTTGTAATATTTTTAGTTTTTAACTTTAACTTTTTTAGCTTTTAGCTCTGTATATTTTGGTAAAGATTTTATAGTTCTTTTTACTTGTAAGCTGCCTAGAGTCACTTATACAATGAGATGGCAGTGTATAAATTTGATAAATAAATAAATAAATAGTACACTTTGTGCATGATAGAGGCACATGTTTTTCTTAATGACTAATTAAGTCACTACATTAAGTTCCAAGTTGACATTAATTATTAGATTTCACTTGTCAAGCTTTCCTCTGGATGGGGAAAAATCCAAGGAACAAGAGCTTTGATTAATAACATTTATTAGAAGCAAAATTAAGGTCATAATACAAGAATTCCAGTGAGTACTTTCAAATGAGACACCCTTATATAAGCATTCTTTGGATGGATGGATGGTTGGATAGATTATAGATAGATAGGCACACCTACATACATACATACATGCTTGCCTTTTCAATATAGAGGGAAGGAGGCTTGCCTCTTTTGTAAAGGCAGAGTAGTCTGCATCTGTGTGCTGTTTTGGTAACTGCTGCTCTTGTATCATGGCAGTGTTTATTTATAAGGAGGCGGTGACATAACCTATGAGCCAACTATATTTAGTAGGATCAGCTTGGACTCAACTCTGACCTGGAAGAAAAAGGATCTTACATATTTCCCACGATTTCAACCCGTCCCACCCGATCTCACAGAGAGGGCGTGCTCCGGATTCCCACGGTAAAAGAACTTCGACTAGCAGGGTCCAGGAGGCGGGCCTTCTCTGCTGTAGCCCCCGCCCTTTGGAACATCTTGCCCCCGGGGGTGAGACAGGCCCCCTCACTCCAGGCCTTTTGGAGGGATTTGAAGACCTGGCTCTGCCATCTGGCCTGGGGTGGGGAGGGAGGATATCAGAAATGGGGTTGGCTGGCCCCTTAGTGGCCTGGTGTGGCCTCTATCGGCCTCTTGGATCTTTTAGCCTTTTTATTTTTATTTTTCTCCTTATTTCTGTAAAGTCTGGTTTTTATAACTTTTATAACTTTTAAACTTTTTATAATTTTAATTATGTCTTTTTGATTTTAGTTGTTGTAAGCCACCCAGAGTCCCCCGTTGTGGGGAGATGGGTGGGGACAAGTTGAATAAATAAATAAATAAATAAATATTGCACGGAACATACCATTGCTCCCCATAACATGGTAAATACCAACTTCCTCTTTCTAAATAAAATACAGTAACCTATTCACACAATATTCAGACTGTTCAGTTAGTCTGTTTGGCCTCTTTGTTATACATTGGCTTATATAGTAGCATCTGGATATTCTTTGTCACCCGCAGTTGTTCTAAACTTTCTGCTGATCATGTTTTAGACTGTTTCCTTTCTTTTTAGAAGGAACTGGAAGAAGATGCCTTTTATTAGGTTGAAGAATCTGTTCTGATTCTGTTTTGACCAACAAGATTGTGGTGAGCTTTGAAATATCTCTTTATGTCAACCTCCACAATATTTTGGACCTCTTATTCTGTAACTTTCATCTGGTAGGAGTGGACAGAGAGACAGTTCCCATTACAATGAGAATTATGTAAGTGTCTTTCTCTGAGTCTTTTGCTCAATACCACAGATTCCTGTCAGGGTTTACTTTCATTTATAATGGGATTATGTATCACTGTGTTTCTCCCAAAGGAAAGGCTAGTTTGGGTTTTTCCATAATACAAAGGAAATACCCTATAGTTATAAGAAGAAAACAAGGATATTCTTTAGCATCTCTAACCTTTCTCAGGAGGATCTTGACAATCTCTGCAGTGGCTTCTGCAAGTCCATTTTACTATGGGTGCTAGGATCATTATATCCCATGTGCAAATTTGTGTGCTGCGGCCAAACTTTCAAACTTCATGCTGGCAAGTTTAGGTCCATTATCTGTTATCACAACAGGTATCTAGCAGTGGCCAAATTAATTGTAGTGACAAATTGGACTAGTTCTAGGTAGTTTGAAAAGCCATTCATTTTCCCAACATAGTCTTTATCATGTAGTGTGAACAAATCAGTTGTTACCTTTTCTTTCTCTCTCAAGGGTTTGGCTGGCAAGCCAGTATATGTCTGACAAACCTTATACCAAGCAATCCACACTTTAGTAAGTGTGATGGAAGGCATGAGCGGGGAAGTTCTGGAATGGAGCTTCAAGGTTGCCAGGAGTGGGGAGAGACATTCCAGGGGAAGCACCTCCTCAGTCCCCAGCCGGAGTGTGGGAAAGCCAAGAGAATGAGACTGGCCCCTCCCTAGGGTCTCATGGTTATAGTTACTGTTGTTGTGGTGTAGATTTAGTCTGGCGAAATTCTGTTTGTTAGGTGTAAGTGTCAGGTTCAGCCCAAGAACCACAGCAAGATAATCCAGGAACAGCTCAGTTACTTTATTAGCTTACACCTGTTAGACAGAATCTCGGCAGACTAACTCTAACCCCCAACGACAGCAGCTATAACCCTGAATCCCTTAGGGAGGGGCCAGTCTCCTTCTCTTCACTTTCACGCACTTCAGCTGGGGGCTGAGGAGATGCTTGGAATGTCTCTCCCCCTCTCTGTAACCTTGAAGCTCCATTCCAGGATCCTACTCGCTGATGCCTTCCATAAAAGCTAATAAAGGAGCTAAAATGTTCTGGACTGTCTCACTGTTGTTCTTGGGCTGAACCAGACAGTAAGCCAGTGCAAAGTGTCTTTGTCATATCTTTTGGACTTCTCAATCCCTCAGGGCTGCAATGGGTGAAGTATGATAATGGGATGATCTCCGATAAGCAAGCTTTTATATTACAGAAGTGCAGGCAGGAGAAACCAAACATATCTAGATACTGTGTATGTCCTCCAATTATCTGAACAACCTCCTTAAGAATTTCATCTATTTTCCTGATTTCTGCGATTTTCTGCAATATGTAATAGCTCACAGGAAGGCCATTCACATTAATTTTAGGATCTCAGTCCTTTCTGAAACTTATATGTGACATATGATCAAGGTAGAACATCTGCCATTATTAAATCTATCCCTGGTTTAAACTGAGGTCACAATCATACCTTTGATGTGCCAGCAACAGTCAAATAAAATATTAATTAAGTTTCTGTTCAGTATGATGATCTGGGATTTGTGATCAGGTTCCCTATAAATGTCCTTCCATACAGATACAGATAAAGATGAAACTGCATTCAAACAACATTCTAAGTGGCCTTTTTCTATACGAGCATGCATTTGTTCAGTGAGGGTCAATGTATGTGATGCTTTTGCAAGAGCAGTTCATGACCCATCATGTTCTTGGAATGAAAGAGCACCCAAACCAACCTTGGAAGCATCTGTAGACAATTTGCTTCTTTTGGAAGGTTCATAAAATTGCAGAACATGTGCTGTATTCATAATATTCTTTATGTAATTTATGTCCTTGTCATGTGCTGAAGACCAATGCCAGATGGTGTTTTTGCATAGTGATGATCTCAGGTTTGTGATGAAGGCAGCCAGGTTGGGAATGAATTTTATGATATAATTTCCATGATACCCTGAACCTCTTTTTGACATGTTGATTTCGATATATCTACAATTGCCTTTATTTTAGCCTGGTCTAGTGTAACACTGTCTTTTGTTATAATTCTTGCAAACACTGCATTAAACTTTGTTCAGTTTGATATTTGAGGACCAGTTGTAATAATCAGTTGTGTTCTTTTGTGCTGCCCTGTACAAGTATGACATCCATATATACCATGGTTCCTGGAATGTCTTCTGTCATGGTACGATGAAACACTTTAGGAGTAGAAAAATACTCCTAAGGGGCATGTGTTTAAAACTGTATTGACTCTGTGGTGTATCAAATGTAGAAATGTATGTGTTTTATTCATCTTGTGGTATGTGCCAAATATCTTGCACCTGCCAGTTCTGTTAAGAGTTTCACTCAGATTAGAATGTGATAATGGTCTTTTTGAATACACTTAAGTCTTTGGTGTCCAGGAATATTTTCTGACTTCAGTCTTTCTGATGAACTATAATCATGGAATGAACTCATTTATTTAGTTCTTCAGTTCGGTGAATAATTCTTGTTTTCAATTCTACTTTCAATTTTGTTGTGAAGCTACTGGTATAATTCTCATAGCATGTACTACTGGTTGTATACTTGTATTAAGAGAAATATGATAAGTTTTTGGAAAACATCCAGTATCATGAAAGACATTTTATGTCTGCTTAACCATGAAGATAGTCAACTCAGCAAATTATTTGTAACTTTTCAGATGTTTCTAAGCCAAGAATAGTTCTTTGCCAATTTAGTATTATATGGAAATAATACTTCCCATTTCTAAGTGAATTCATAACCATCTAATGTGGCAACTGTGACCTCATTATATGACTTTAGGTGCATGGTTGGAGGCACAGGTCTGAATTAGACTTCAATATATTATAGCCACTTTTACTTATTAGACTGACTTGCATTTGTTGTTGTTAAGTCATGTCCGACTCTTTGTGACCCCATGAACCATATCATGCCAGGCCTTCCTGTCCTTCACTGCCTCCCTGAGTTTGCTCAGTTTCATGCTCATTGCTTCAGTGATGCTATCTAACCATCTCATCCTCTGCCGTCCTCTTCTCCTTTTGCCTTTAATCTTTCCCAGCATCAGGGTCTTTTCCAAAGAGTCCTCTCTTCGCATTAGGTGGCCAAAGTATCTGAGCTTGAGCTTCATTATCAATCCTTCCAATGAGCAGTCAGGGTTGATTTCCTTTAAGATTGACTGGTTTGACCTCCTAGCAGCCCAGGTGTGGGGATATGGGAAGATAGAGGCCAGAGTCGGGGAGTGAAAAATATTCTTTCATCTCCTGAGCCACGAGGGAGAGATAAGAGGATGAGGCTGGCACCTCCCTGAGGAATGCAAACGGTATTTACTGATTGACCCTGGGAACTAGTTCCAGTCTGGGAAGATTTCTGTATAGAGGTTGCAGCTAATAAAACTTGCTTGATTGAATCTGCATGGTCTCCTGGAGTTCCCTGGGCTAAACCTGACATCAATCTTCCCAGACTGGAACTAGTTCCCAGGGTCAATCAGTAAATACCGCTTGCATTCCTCAGGGAGGTGCCAGCCTCATCCTCTTATCTCTCCCTCGTGGCTCAGGAGACGAAAGAATATTTTTCACTCCCCGACTCTGGCCTCTATCTTCCCATATCCCCACACCAGGGGACTCTTAAGAGTCTTCTCCAGCACCACAGTTCAAAGGCATCAATTCTTTGGCACTCAGCCTTCTTTATGGTCCAGCTCTCACAGCCATACATTACTACTGGGAAAACCATAGCTTTGATTATGTGGATCTTTGTCGGCAAGGTGATGTCTCTGCTTTTTAATATGCTATCTAGGTTTGCCATAGGTTTCCTCCCAAGGAGCAAGCGTCTTTTAATTTCATGGCTGCAGTCTCCGTCTGCGGTGATCTTGGAGCCCAAATAAATGAAGTCTGTTACTGCTTCCATTTCTACCCTTATTTGCCAGGAATTGACTTGCATACTAATATCTTATAAGTAATGGGGATTCTGTTAATAGGTATTGTTTTAATTGAGCTTCTTTCAGAAGTCTGACCCTGTCCATGTTGATTGAGTCCATGAAGACGTCTTCATCATCATCAGTTTCATATTCTTTTGGCTATTCTGTGCATATTCCTTCAATTCTTTTTATAATTTTGAACATTTTAGCCATGTGATTATACTTTTCAGTTCCCTACTTTCATTTTAAAGCAGTAGAGTTCAGCAAAAAATACATATTGGAAGGTTAGCGTACATGTCTTTTGCCTTTGAGGGTAGAATGTTTACTCAAAATGGGGAAATGGGTAGAGAAATGTTCAGATATACAAATGGACGTAGAAAGGTAGTGGTTTGTTGCAAGGAATGAATGTTTTTGAAAGAAGAGAAAATGCTGGGTAGAAGAGCATGTGCCTGCCCACATTGTTATATGGAAATGGGGGTGTCAGGAGAACCAACCTAAATGCAGTGAGAATGGCATCAGTTTGCTGCAGGTGATGTCAAAATGATGACATGTATGTGATAACCTCATCACACAAATCTTACCATTACATACTTGTGCTTTGATGACTGATATAAACATGGTGTTCATGGCATTTGCATGAAGTTATTGTCATGCACTTGTCATTTCCTCCCATGAATTGAATACTTAAGATATCTGTGTGGTCTATCAAGAGAGTTAAAAATATATGAGTGCTGAATAAAGAGAGATTGTGTACAAAAATCAGTGACTAATATTAAAGAAGTACACTGAGCTATTTACTTGTTTAGAGAGAATGAATGGGGATCAGTTTGCAAAACAAATATATGAAGTAAATTGGATAAGCTGAGAGGAGAGGCAAGATTAAGAAAGTCATGTTTAAATGGAGTTGATGAGATCTCAAAAAAGGGAGATGAGAAGTTTAAAGAAGTGGTGAAGCAGTGTATAGAGTAGTGGATACAAGAATAGTTTGGAAGGATAGAAAGGTATGGAAAGGTTTCATAAATGATCTTGATGTATGCTAGTTTTACCTATGTTTCCTTTTCTTTTTCTTCTCCAATTTTTAATTTCTTTGGCTTACTGATTTGCTTTCTGCACTATTCCTCTGAAAAGGGATAGTGTGATGAATATCTAGCTGTTGCTTTTCTTGCTGCTGTTTGGGAATATTTCAGTGCTTCCTACTGACTTATTTTTTAAAATTATTCCGATATTTTCCTGAAAATTTGTTAGCCATCATAAGCCTTCATGATAGCCTATGACAGGGTTTTAAAAAAGTTATGTTTACATAACCTTTTAATCTTTTTACTAAACTTCTTATATGTGTACATGAAAATCATACAATAATACTAGCAGCAAAGCAAAGTAACAGCGGTATATTATAATAAGCCAGTTTTTACAGGTAGCTCATGCTTGCTGAATAGGAACAGCAGAATGTGGTCCATGACAGTGATTATTCTTCTATATCTCTTGCAAATACAAGCATACTACACTGAGAATCTGCTTTGAGTAAATTCCAATGTTCTGCTCATAAGCATCAGATACCCTAAAATACAAATGGTAAAGGGAAACATCTGGTTACATTAAACAGATGATTGATTCTTCAGAAATCTTACCCAGCAGGTTTTCACTGACTTGGAATATGTCCTTATTTTAGATAACTTTCCTGGCCCTTTATATGGGTATAACCCACCCCACTCCAGTACTTGGTTGTGCATGGATGATTATTTTTTCTAGAAAATGGACAGATTCTTCAACCAATTTAATTATTCTTTTGGAATATCATTCAATAGAAATGAAAAGCTCCAGTTATAATCCCCTTTCCAAGAAAGTTGGCTTCTGATGAATAAATGAATATTCACATATTAAAAACTGTTCAATTTTTGAAAAGCACAAGGCTGAAATCTGTACTTCATTCAGGAAGGCAGAAGATCATTATGAAAGACTTCCCCCTCCTTCCTCTTCACATTTGGCAGTGCTTGGAGTACAGAATAGGCTAAGGATGACAGAACACCCACAAGAGAGAATCAACATCAGCACAGAGAATAATGGTCTTTAGTTCCAAACAACACTGCATTCAACTTTGCTCTCTTGGCTAAGAATTATGAAACTAACTACAGACAGCTCCAGGGTCTTCTGGATGAAATTGATTATTTAGAATTTTAGCAATCTGGCTTTAAGCCTGGATTTGAGAGAAAAATCAATTGTCCTGGTTGATTACTATTCTGTTACCTTGTCAATTGTTTAAGAAATCTTCCATTCCTTGCAGTCCTTCTGAGTTGCCAAGCTATGGTGGAAGATGCAGTACCATTGTATCATGACTCCATTCCAATCTGACTGATAATTCTAGGCAGAGGAGAGCTACACAGGCTGTTCTTTCAGCATTTCCAAATCTAATTGCATGAAGCCCTTTCTTCTTTTAAATATGTTATGTAATTTAACTGGCAATTGGTTCATTATTGATTTATTTTTTTAAAAAAAAATAAAACTAATATAATGGTAAAGCCAATGTAATTCTGTAAAGAAATGAAGATATTCCTCAATAATGAAAATGTATCTAGCCAAAGACTACAAAGCAGGTAAAAAAGGAAAAATTGTATATGAAATGGCCATTAACATTAAGTTTTGTCCTTTATTATCTTTTGTTACAAAGGATTGTAGTGGTTCAAAATAAATTTTAAATGCTTGCATGATTTTCTTGAATAAGTTTAATTTTAACTTAAGTAATCACAGATCTAGATCATTGCAATTGAAAGACGGAAATATTTCTTAGGTACATTTAAATATAAATTTATTTTACAGTGTTAGGTATTGCTTAATCATTCAAGATAGATAGTTTTTACAGTTTTTTTTTTTTAAATGTGTATTCCTAATTCTTTGAAATCTATTTAGAGTCTTGTGAGAAGAAAGCATAGAGCTGAAAATTGATGGTTGTTTTGATTAGACTTGAAATGTTACAATTACTGAATCTGCCTTTCCGGTATGAGACAAAATAGGATTATAATTACTTGTAAGCAGGATTGATATCCTGCTTGACAATTGAGCCAATATGGGGGAGGGACATGTTTTGTAAAACAACTGCAAAATGCATTAGATTTTTGTGAAATAACCTGAGTGAGTGAGGAAAGTATTGTACTTACTCTGATTTAATGTCATTGCTAAAAAGGAAGGGATGCTGAGGGTGAAAAATATCTTATACCATCTTTCAAAATACATTCCAACATAAAAGAAATACTTGTGGAGAATGTTTCAAACATTTGTGGACACATAATTATCTTCCTATATCAAAACTTTATAGGGATGGTAACTGTAGCCATGAAATGAAGCCTTGTATGCAATTTAGGAGAAAGACAATGACATATCTAGACAAAATACTATAGTACCAAGACACTGCACTGACAACAAATGTGTTTATTGTCAAGGCCAGGTTTTGCTTTGTTTTGTTTTGTTTTCAGTAGTAACCTATGGCTATGAAACCTTGGCATTCAGAAAGGCTGAATGAAGAAAAATGGATGCTTTTAAATTGCAGTGCAGGAGAAGATGGTTGAGAAGAACAAAGAAGTTAATACTGGATGAAGTAAAACCAGACTGCTTACTAGAAGCACTAATAACGAAGCTAAAACTTTATGTTGGACACACAATGCAAAGATAAGTATTATTGGAGAAGACTCTGATCTTTGGAAAAAAATTATGAAAAAGGGGCTGACAGAAGCCAAGGTGGCTAGACATTATCAATGATGGCACAAGCATGAGCTTTAAAAAAAACCTCAAAGATGTAGTTACTGACAGGACAGTCCTGGTGAAATGACAACCATTGGATCAAAAACAATGAGAAGCAACAGAACAACAACAAGCTTTTTAAACCACAGGGTTCACAAATGAAAATTACCCCAATTAGTATAGTTGGTTTGTTCAGCACTCTAAGGATAAAAGGAATAGCTATCTAAATTATTCAAGAAGACTAAGTCCTCTTCAGTCAGATTAAACAAGAATTCCACATCAATAATTGGGAAAAGTTTCCTTGACATCATTGAATTTTAAAGACTGCAGCTTTGAAATTTATTCACAAAGCACCCAAAATGGCTGGAACATGGGTGTCCCATTGTAACGTTTTTGGAGACAGATCAAGGATACCCAGGTATGTAAAGGTAGCTCCACCCATTGATCTGCCCAAATGGCCACCTATGTTTCAAAATTAAGTTAAGGATTTGATGTCATTTTTATGGATAGGGATATTCTAGGTTTTTTAAAAATGATCTAGTTTCTGATTGGCAAAATTAATACAATACATAAATGTAACATTTTTTTCCTTTTGCAGAGTTCATCTAACACTGTTTGTACTAGTTTCTAAGGAAGACAAATCTGAGCCAATATGGGGGAGAGACATGTGTGAGATGGGCAGCTATAAAAATACGATAAATAAAATAAAATTAAATAAATAAATAAAATAAGACAAGCCTTTTGATTTAGGGAATTATATTCTTATCACTCTTCTGGATTTTGTACCTAAATTATATATTCAGTTCCTTCTTTAGAAGCTGCATATCTCACATTACAACAATGTCATTATCAATGAAGGACAGAATAGTTTTAGGAAGGACTGACACAACAGACTAGTTTAATGTATTCCACCATTTACTTTCCAAATATATAAAGTATTGTTTGTGGGCTGGTTTTAATTCTATTGTTGGCTTTTAATTCTGGCTTTAGTTTCATGTTATTTATATTGTAAGCTGCTTTAAAAGAGTTTTACATTCAAAGGCAGTCTATAAACATTTCAAGAAAACAGAATAAAATAAAGAACCACAAGAAACATATATTTGCACTCTATTGATTTTATTTCAGACTTCTGTCTGGTAAACATATTTATGGCATAGATTGGCTGCCACTAATATTGACAAAAGGCTGCTTTGGCTCAAACAAATATTATGATATTAGCATTAAAGTAAAGGTTGATTTTAATGGCATTTTAATACAAGTACTTTGGGTAACAGTAGGTGTAAAATAAGTGTACCAGCTTGAGGGTTGGGATAAATCAATGTAAATAACATGGTTACAGAAACATCCTCCTTCCATTCTCAGTAGGAGAAAAATGGTATCAGTTTTCTTTTATGCCAGTAACTTCATTTTGTTTTCCTTAAATATGATAAGCTTTAAAAGGGTGATGCTTAAATGTAGTTTCCTTTTTAGAAAGGAGGAATTAATTGCTTTTTGTTTACTGATTCTATCAAATAAGTGATTGCTTGCTGGTCAAGTAAGATAATTAATTTAGAACTTATATTTGAACAAATGTTGTCTTGGAAACTACTAGTAGCTATTACAACAAATTGTTGGGACAGCTTGCTACTTTACAGCAAAGAAAAGGCTGACAAACTCTGTTTTGAGTGTTTTCTCTTTGGAGCTTCTTATTATATTGGGCCAATTAAAGAGTGGAAAAGACTGTGAAATAAGGACTTTTAAGACTGACGCATAGGACACCATCTACTCAATTTGTGTCACTGTCTCTACTGCAGACAGAGTAGATCTAACTCTAACCCTAAGTCTAATAGGACGTTGGACATGGTGGTCAAAATAAACTATTGAAAAAAGTATTTGATGTTAAATTTAATAATAAATAAATAAATAATAAATTGGCCACAGATTATTGTGACCTGTTGGTGATTGTTAAAATATAACACTTCCCATTACTGTAATCTCTGAAGTGGTTTGCAATCAACAATTAAAATCTAAAATAGAAACAGTAAATTAAAATGGTATGAAAGCTTCTCAACCAATCTGAAAAAGGAGAGAAGGAAAACAAAAATGAAATAAACCCCATGAATAGGGAAGGCCCGGGTTAAGGGGTTAGTCTTCAAAAGATACCTAAAGATTTAATTGTGGGTGCCATATGAATTTCAGGGGGAGAGAACATTGTAGAATGTAGGCACCACTATTGAGAAAACCTCCCACAAATAACTGACATTGACTAAAGTAACAATATAAACAAACAAATGTAAAAAAGAATAATAATGTTGGGATGCTACCAAGTGGTCTCTGGAAGAGCTCCAGCTTCCTGAATATTATAAAAAATAGGGCAAGTCTTAATTCTAAGGAGAAACTATTCCATATGGCCAGAGCTGCAACAGGAAAGCAATGCCTCCTCTAACTTCACAAAAATGGGTTACCACCAAACTGGAATTGGAAGGTCATACCTGCCGTTGGTTTACTTATGCCCAGCTGTTAGAAAGATTTAAACTGGATAAGAAGAGTTATGATTTTACATATGAGAAAACTGACTTTGAATTGGCTTTGTGTACTAATGATGAACATGTTATTGCCAAGATGTATAAGCTTTTGTTGAAAATGAATATGGAAGATGAATATGTTAAAAATTGTAAGCTTAAGTTGGCAAAAAAATTGGATATAATATACTGCTCAATCAATGGGAGAATATGTGGAATAAAGGATTGAAGTTTACACTTAACTACAATTTGAAAGATAATTTTTATAAGATGATGTATCACTGGTACTTAACACCAGATAAATTATCTAAGATGTATAAGGAAGTGTCAAATGTATGTTGGAAGTGTAATCAGTGTGAAGGTATTTTTTATCATCTTTGGTGGACTTGTAAGAAGGCTAAGAAATATTAGGATGTGATATGTATTTTGATTTAGAGAATTTTAAAAATTTCTTTTAGGTGTGATGGATAAACAGGTTGAAAGAAAACATGAGACTTTGTTTTTTATATGATAACAGCAGCAAGACTCATATGCACAGAAATGGAAGGACCACAAATGTCTGCAACTGAAGAATGGATGGTGAAGTTGATGGAGCTGGTAGAGATGCTGAAATTGACTACTTTGATTAAAGAAAAGACTTTGACTTGGTTTCTACTTGGAAACTGCTTTTGGACTTCTTGCTTGAAACTGAAAGAAATGAAACTTTAATTTTGGGATTTGATGATTGATATTCTTTACGGATATAGAAATACTGTGTATTAGTTTAAACTTTAGAGTAAGAGGTGGATGTATTATATATTTGTACCTGTACCAAAAAAAGTCAGAAGTTATCCTTTTCTTTTTTCTTTTTCTTTTCTGCACTTTAAATTTTGTTCTTTTTCTGATCTCTTACTTTTTCAACCTTTTTTTTTTTGGTTTGTTTCTTTGTATTTTATTCTTCGTTGAAACTTAACAAAGTTCTTATTAAAACAAAAATGGGTTACCACAAAGATCTCCTGGGACAAACATATGGAACAGACCAATTCTGGTTGGAGAAGATGGTCCTGCAGACACCTAGGCAGGACATGACTTCCCTAGATGATAATATCTATCATCTTACAGTAATCTGTAGGAGCAGAGGTGATCTGTCAGGTATTTTGATTTCAAGTTGTCAAAAGCAATATAAGACATAGGCATCCACAATGATGAAAAATGATGAAAAGGGCATTGCAAGATCACAGTGCAAACCCTGGCCTTCCATACTTGCATGATGACATCAATGCAACTGAGCAAATCATGAGATTTCCATTATGACCTCATGATGCATGCTTCATTGCTTGGCCCCTTGTTCTACCTATGGACTCCTAAGCTTTGAGCCTGACTCAGTAGCTAATTGTCAGCCAGGGTCATCATTTTAGTAAAGGTGCAACATATCCCTGGACGATGTGCCACTGAGCCACCTGGCTGCCACATTCTGCCTTTGCTGAACTTTCAGACCAGGCACAGAGGCAGCTATTTTATATTACATTGTGCCTTTATTTGCTATAATGAATAAATAAATCAGATAAAAATGATAATTTCATTATTCGAATTGAATTTATTTTTATGGGTTACACTAAGGACTAACATGAAATTGTAAATATGCTATAGTATGTTCATTTTTTTACCATGATCAAATATATGCATATTATCACATTGATTGGTTGATTATGTGTCATCAAATCATTTTCAACTCCTAGCAACCACATGACAATCTATCCCCAACCTATTCTTTCAGGTCCCCATATTATCCCATACAGCATATTTATTTATTAGATTTATATCTCATCTTTATTTTGAACAAGTTAAGGCAATGTACATAATGCTCCCTCCTCCTATTTTCCCTACAACAACAACTCTTTCAGGTGGGCTAGACTGACAAAGAACGGCTGGCCCCTAATCACCCACTTGGCTTCCATGTCTAATGGAATAGAACTCATGATCTCTTGCTTCCTGGTCCAATACCTTAACCACTACCCTAAACTAGCTCTCATGTTTTATAGTTTATTGTTTGAATATATTGATCAAGAAACAGAAATTATTTTAGTTGAATGCATTAAACCATATTCTGTCTTCATTCTGTTCCAGTGATTTACGGTAAGCGCAGGAAGCATAATCTTCACTCTCCTTTGACTTTTGTTACATCATTGCATAACTAATGTATTTCTGACCACCAATATATGATCCAATATATTTCCTCTGTGATCCCTGATTGGTTGACATCATCTTAGAAAAGATCCATTTTTTTTTCTTTTGAAAGAATACTAAGGCTGTAGGAAGAAAAAATTTTTGGCAGGGGTAAAACAGCACAGAAAAGAATAGCAATAGCAAAATGCTTCCTTAACATGTCTATGGCCGAGCCCTTCCTTGTGTCCTTGGATTAAGAGCACCCCTATCTGAAACTTTATTTAACTTCTAGAAAAATGCAAGAGATGATACCTAAATAAATTGTCCAGATAAACACTTCTTAAATGGAGAACTTTATTTCAAGTAGTAACCCTTGGTATCAAATTAGGATTCAGCACTGAGAAACACTTTCAAAAATAGCAACTTTTTTCCACCATAATTGTACCATGGGTGTTAAAACAGTTTTCCTTATGTGTATGCTTTAAACAAAACTGCTTGCTTAGTGATGGGACTTTGTCACTGTTTATGTTACTATTAGTAGTAGCTATGCAGCAGCCATAACATATCTTATTGCTTTAGAATCCATTGTGTCTCACCTAAATATCATTTGGATTGTGCTTGTGAGGGACTGATGCTTGGGGCAAGCAGAAGGCATTTTATAGTATTTTGTTTAAAAGGAAATTCTGCATCCAGATTCTTCTGGGAGACTGGGCATGGGGCTGTTTGAGTGATTGCTTCAAAATACTAGCTGGCACCTTAGAAAAAGGACTTTCACTTTCCACTGTCATAAAATGGAGATCTTATTGTGATATGGTCCTTTAGCTTTTCTGTCACCTTGTTTTATCATAAAAGACCTTGAGTGTGAAAGTCTGTGTCAAAATTCATGTCAAGCAGTGAAGATCTGTGTTAAAAATAATACTATAGAAGCACACATTAAAACTGCAATCATAAGACTGTTGAGAGAAAATTTTATTGAAGTCCATGGAAATTTCCTCTAAGTAGATAGTTATAGGATAGCCTTGTACTTGGGTTCAGTACTCACCCTACAAAATGTACTGAGGGGTGGAAAATAGCACATACAAAATTTTCCTCCATTTTAATATGTAGGGTAATCCCAATGGATCAACAAAAAGGAGAGAACAGAAAGCCTGAAATAAAAAGCTAATCAGAGAACATTAAAAAATAAGTCTCACTGATACAGTAGAATTTTCATCAAGTGAACTAAAAGGATGCACACTCACAACACTGACGTGTGTAAAAATTCTCAGATCCTTTTCCAAACGCATGGATCAATGGAAAGAAAATAGAAGAGCTGTGCTAATTAAACTAATCATAATACTAATCTTCCAATATATCTAGCATAAGGTGGATAAAAATAAGTCATTAGTAACTGCTGTATGCTGTGAAGTTAAATATGCTAACAAGTGCAGATAAAAATATATATTATTAAAGAACAAGGTACTTTGTATTTATTGGAGGAAGAAACATCAATAACCTGTGCTAGGCTGATGACACTATTCTGATAGCTTAAAATGCAAAGAATATGCAAGCTATAGTAATAAAAGTCAAGGAACATGGTGAAAAAAATGGGACTAAATTAAACATAAAATCAAATTAATGATATCAGGTACAAAAAGCAGCCTTAGAATTGACAATGAAGACACTATAAGTGGTGGATAGCTTCTGCCTTTTAGGATCAATCATCAGCAGTAAGGAATAAGCAGTCAAGATGTACACTGTAGACTAGCACTTGGTAGCACAGCCATGAAGGTCTTAGAAAAGATATTCAAATGCCGTGATGTGCCCGCAGTGGTTTTCCCTGTGACATTCTGTGGAAGCAAAAGTTGGATTGTGAAGAAGCAGGCTAGAAAGGGTGTTGATGCTTTTGAACTTTGGTATTGGAGAAGACTCCAGGGAATACCTTGGACAGCCAAGAAAACAAAAATTTGTTCATTGAACAAATCAATCCAGAGTTCTCACTTGAGGCAAAAAAGACCAGGCTTAAATTGTCCTACTTTGGGTACGTTATTGCAAAGACCTAGCTCTCTGGAGAAGGCCCAAATGCTGGGAAAGGTGGAAAGAAAGAGAAGAGAATGACCAGCAGCAAGATGTGATGAGTGCACCATTGAAAGACCAGGTTAGGGACAGATTGTCATGGAGAAAATCTGTCTATGTGGTTGCCAAGAGTTGACACCAACTTGATGGCACATAATCAATCAACTTTGTATTTATAGCAGCATACAGATAGTAGATGGATAATCATCCAATAAACACACTTGATAAACATATTGCTTCGGGAAAACCTTCAAGAGCTTTTTTTTTTTTTTTGGTTATTGCTGTAAATAACAGCATTGATTACGTCCATTGAAAGCAGGATGGAGGAGGAAGTAGGTTGTGTTTTTCAGGAAACTGATAGTCACTGACTACTAAACAATGAATTCACGTGGATGATAGCAAACACCAAGTTGCATAATGTAAATAATCTCCATAGCAATAAAGGAACAGGAATTTATTTTGGTATTACTAAAACCCTAAGCAGGAAGCACAAAGCAGATAGATTGAGGTGTAACACTAACAACAGTTGCAGTCTGTAAGAAAAGTTAAAATCCTCTTTTTAAGGAGATCTCAAGTGACACGTTGTCACATTTGTTAATAGCTATGTCTGAAAATAAATAACGTTCGTCCTCTATTCGTGGAATAATTATTATCATTTATTTATTCCCCACTCTCAATGAGAAGATGCGGCCAGCCTCTTTCAGCTGTTTAAGTGTATAGCAAATGCAACTTGTCTTCTAACAGCAGGATTTATGTCATCAGTGTCTTGGCCAAACTGCTTATTCAAAAAGTCATTAGAAATTCTCAAATTAAACCACTTAGCTTTTTCTCCCAGGCATTGGGTTAGGAGGTTGGTCTCCATCTTGATTGTTTTGTTGGCTTGAAGTTGACTGAACAGGCTGGGGTATAATATAGGAAACCTTTTCTGATGCCTTCTGGGTGTGTTGGACTTCAATTCCCATAATTTCCTGCAATCTCCAGCTAGCAAGATCTTCTGCCATGCTGTTTGGGGGATTATGGGAGGTGAAACCCGATACATCTGGAAGGCATCAGGTTGAAAAATGCTGGTTTTGGAAGACAAAGCAAAGTTGACAGAAGGAGGCAGAAACCTTCACTCAGTCTATCAAAGACAGATCTTTCCAGGGGACGATGGACCACCCAAGTAATAATTGTTAACCCATACAGAGGAAATTAAACTGATTTATTTTTCACATGTGGCTCTTATTAACAAATGATACAAGGCTGTGATTTTCAGTTTGTCCAAGCAGCCATCTTTTGTAAATCTCAGGAATAAACTGGTGAGGGAGTGAGTGGCACTGTAACAAAATGTAGAACAGGCTTTAAAGTACAAAAGTGGGTAAAATTCTCTTTTCTTGAAAAAAAACAAGTAGATTTATAGCTACATTTCTGCTTTTGAAATAACATCAGATTGAAGGGTTCAGACAGCTGAATGCAGGAAGAGGCCTGGCTGCTTGTCAGCTTTAGTTTATCATTCATAGGTTCTTTCGATATTCATGGAATAAAGATCATAACCATTGGAACTTGATGGCTTACTTTAAATCAATCTGGATATTCCTGACAGATTGCTGGTGGAGTTGGGAAACCACCATGATATTTGTGGGAAGGGTTTTTCTCATCTGTACATGGGTTGATGCCATTTAATAAAATAAAGGAATCTCTAAAAGTCTGGCCCAGCTGTCTGTCTCTGTCTCACTCCAACACACAAGCATACATACAATTTAATAATAGTGGTAATAATTAAATTGGAAGGAAGGAAGGAAGGAAGGGAGGGAGGGAGGGAGGAAGGACAACTAACCTTAGATACCTATTCATGTAATGTTCTTCAATATATCAGTAACAATAAAGAAGTCCCCAGTTAAGATCCTCAGAACGTTTTTCAGATATAGATATGGAGCTCAGACCTCCAGGTTATTGTATACCTGGCTGAGAAAGTGTGTCTTCCAGCTTTGTATCACAGGGTGTTTGAAAGCACACCATAGGCATTTTCATTGTCTAGCAGTTAATATCTAAGCCTTTGATATCTGATTCAATAGATGATAAGCAACTCCCTGCCCCCCCCAAAAGAAAGACATTGTAAGGCTTCTTAAACACTATTTAAACATTACTATAGAACAATAATCCCTTTACTGGGCAGATACAGTATTAGCCTAATGCCATTTCAATACTTACTGTTCAAATTGTTAGGCAAATAACCATTTCATGTTGAAACCTGAATTTGAATTGGTGAATTCGTAAACTCACCTAATTCAGAAGTTGCTTCTCTAAAAAGATAATGTGAGATGTAGATTAAATGTAGTTTATTAATACATGGCTACAAGCATAGTTTGAAAGTCAAACTAACTGTTATTTTAACAAGGTAGCTAATAGACTCCCAAGCTTAGTTTTGATTAAATAGGATATAGTTCGACCCTGAAGCAAATAGCTGGCAAGCATTATTAGAATGCAACTGTGAAAAAAATTAGTTTTGTTTCTGACTTATTTTAAATCACTGACACCTAAAATGCATACTTAGGTGCATTTCATTTTTTAAAAAATTGAGGACTACCAAATCTAGGCAGCAGAAATCTGGATGACCCTAGATAGCAGCAAAGAGGTTTTAATCTGTCTGTTCCCATCTAGTGTTTATCTGTTTTGTTTTGCAGCCCAGATCTTGTAGCCCTATGGGAATGTAATGGTATGTTGGAAAGACCTTGGGAGATGGGGTGAAGAGATATTGCCTAGAGAACAGTCAGATAAGAGAGAGCATAGCCTGCGGCTGTATAGTGGGAAGAGCAAGAGGCTCAGAAGGGACCCTCCCTAAGTTCTCAAGCTGTAAAGGTGATGGCGGAGCAATTGTACTTTCAGACTTGCAAGATTCTGTTAGTGTAGCTTTACAATAAAGTAGAATTAGCTCATCTGCTCATGTTTCCTGTCTGATCTACTTGGTAAGGCTGACAGGGAATTAATAGTATTTAAGTATATGTGTAGTTTCCAGTAAGTATTTCAGGCTCTTCAAAAAATAGGATAGAGTACTTATGCTCAGAAGTGATGGAATTAGTTATTTGTGATGGCCTAGTTCCATTGAAATCCCACTGACTTCAATGGTTCAAGTGTGAATGATCTCCCTTGGACCTCACCCATGTGTAACCTTTTCTGCACTCTTAGCTAATTGGTGAATATTTTGAAAAGAAAAAAGAAAAAGCATGTTTAATTATTAATGCACTAAAATAGGTCATCTGTGTCAGTCTTTAACATATTCTCTGGTTTGGTGTTTTATATATATGTTTAAGTAGATCACTCCAAGGGTATTTTTGCTTGCTTGTAAAATATTACAATACTAATTTGTAGTTCTTTAGCTTATGATATTGAAATATGAAAAGTCTTCACAGTCTAAAGAGTAACATTCTTTATACATATCACAACTAATATTACTCAAGCTTTCATCATTTGCATTCTCTAGGATTGCATAGGTAAGGACTCCTTTGAATTGAACTGGATTCTTGGTAACTTTATGGTTACGCCCATATAAATCCCTTGGTAATAATACCAACAATTTTGTTTTTAATAAATGTTTGATTGATAGACTGGAATGTGTGTGGATATGTATATTTATATTTGTATTTGTATGACTGACTTGGTTCTTGCTTACTTATACCTCTTCCAAAATCCTCATGCACATTTCTTAATTCCATAATAAGGAAGTTTTTCTTTATGTCTGATGTATGGCTGGGATAGTGCATAAAGCTTTCTAGAGCTCTGTTTTAAGTCTGTTCCAAGGAGACCCTTCCTCCAGTATTGTTATAACCCATTTTGTCGAGATCATGAAACCAGTTTTTGATATGCTGGCTAAATAAAGATCTTGACAGGTTGCACTTAAAAAGCATTTATGAGTCGATGCTGGAAATGTACCTTAATTTAAGTGGTATTCAGACACATCAACATGATAAAAAGTTTGGAAAGAAAATCTTAATCGAATTTCCTTACAAACTGGAATCTTACATTATTGTATTGAAATATCACTGAATAACTATCACAGAAGCAGGTGACTTATTAGCCAGTTTTGCATTACTTCTGTGAAAATTCCCTCCAGAATTAATGTATGATAATATGAGTTGTATTTGCATTTTGCATTTTACAACATGTACGTGCACTAAAAACATTAAGACCCAGTGTACCCATTGTGTTCCTGGTCACCTAATTATGGTCAAAAGACCAGAAATTCCCTACGAGCTCTACCACTCCTCCTCTTTTCTCCGTCTTGCCAATTTCCTATTCCCTTCTTTTCTCATATATCAACATATATTGATATTGTTAGAATTTGCAACTAATTTACAGTATTTCAACTTTACACTTTAAAAATGGGTACCATAAGGGGAGATGTATTAAGGTTAAGTCTTAGGTTGCTAAGACTTACATGGCCTATAAAAAGTTGAAAAGTGGAGAAAGAGAAAACCTCTGTCAATATATTAAACCTAGGAGATATATATTCTTAAGAGTCAGGAACACTTATTCAAAACTCTGTTTATCATTAATGTGAGACGTAATTCAGCTGCTTATACAGATATTTATGCTAAATGTTTAAAATTCAGCTGCACTGAAATGCAGATGAACGAAAGGTCTTCCTTCTTGATCAGAAACTGTTGCCCATTCTTAATATATCTGTGGTTGGGATAAAGAGATAACAAAGTTGAAAAGGAAGATGCAATGAACTATAGACCAATCAGGCATCAATTCCTCCGAAGTTCATAAAGCAGAGCAAATCAGAGAGAGAACAGTCTGGAAGCATCTGGAAACAATGTGGTAATATATATTATACCACACATACACACATATATAAACTTGCCAGACTAATCATATTGTATTTTGATTGGGTAACTTCCTTAACAGATTGTTGGAACAGCGTAGCATAATATATCTTGACGTCAGCAAAGCATTTGACAAAATATCCTCCAACATGCTGATTAGCAAGCTAGTTGAGCATGGCCTGTATGGCATAACAATTATGCGAATGTATAGTTGCCTCAAAAATCATACTCAGTGCTCATCTGAAGAGAAGTTCAAGAAGTTGGGTGTTTTGAGCTTTGAGCAAAGATGACTGATACCCCTCTAACCCTAATGAAAAGCTGGTATGGATGGGGTAGGAACCTTGCCTGTAAAACAGATTAATTAGAATCTAGACATTTTGCAGAAACAAGGAAAAAGATGTAATTTGTGTTCATTTTGTGCAGCATGCTGTACTAACCTTGAACTCCTATCCTTGACCTACAGGACTTTTTTTGAGCTTGTAGGGTTGATTCTTGTAGCAGAGCTGACTAGAATAGAAGACATAGTTACTGTATGTTGCAAAGTAGGCTTTGGGGGAATCATCGCATCATTTTGATTGTGATCAACAATGGTACACAGCTGGTGCAATATGGGCTGCTCTCAGGCTCTCAACCAGTACTTACTTCTCTGGAGGTAAGCCAGGTCAAACTCAGAGATTGCACTATAATGTTACAATCACCCTATAAAGCAGGCATCACCCAGCAATGTTACCTAATTAAACTACCCGGAGACTGTCAGGTTGTATCAGTCAGAACAGTGTGGTGGGCAGTATATGCTTTGATGGCTTTAAATACTATGCCTACTTTTTAAAAAAATATAAGCCTGCATTTTTTAAAGTCTCAGACTACAGCTTACAAAAATATTTTTAGAAGTTTCCTTGTAGAATTAAACACCGATCTCACAATGTTAAGGATATGGAAAGTAGCACGAAGCCACTGCGTAAACCATGAAACTGCATAGGACACCTCACCCCCCAGTAATTCTGACCTCTTGCTTTGCTTCATTGTTTTAAGAACATTTTCTCTGCTGGTGTTATTTAGAAAAGTACAGCCATAACATCTACTTGACAGGTAAAGCTCCTATTGTTAGCGCTCAGTAGGGAGTAAACTTCTGGCAACAAGAACAATTGTTAAAAGAAGCAAAATTCACTGCCGCTGCAGTCAGCAACATTTGGAGAGACGTAAACATTTCTCTTACGTACCAAACTTGCATCCTCTTTGAAAAGGGAGGTTGGAGCAGAACGATTTCTGACCTGTTTCTCAAAATAGATGGTTTAAAGTGAGCTGTAAGCACACAAGATGTTTAACGTCACCTTACCCGATAGTTTTCAAATGCTCGTGGGCTTTTTTTTCTCTTTTTTAAAATGGCTACGTTACCCAGGTGAAACTAATCTCAGGTGCTTCTGATGATTTTCTAGAGCATGTACTTTCTTATTAGGTAAATTAGGAAGGTATATTTGTCTTACTGAGTTTTATTATGTACTGGTCATTGACCGTAGTAAAGATTTTCTCCTATGTTTGCCCATGTGGAAGAGCAAGAGAAAAATGTAGGTTTGTCTTCCTGTCAGATCTGTGTAACTGGATTGATCTACTTTTCACAGGCAAAAATGTTTGGACAAGTTACAATACTGCGGGGCAAGCTTTTGCAACTTCCTTAGCTTAAAGCAGTGTTGTCCAAACTTGGCCACTTTAAGATGAGTGGACTTCAACTCCCAGAATTCCCCATCCAGCCACTCATCTTAAAGTGGCCAAGTTTGGACAGCACTGGCTTAAAGCATATCCAGTCTGCAGGCAAATCGAGGTCGCTGAAGCAAAAATAGAGTGTTCTGCTTCCTCAGCCCCCAGATGGCTGGTTGGACAGGAAAAGAGACCCAATCAACACAGTTGCCCTCAACAGGGGGAGCCAAGGGGACCAAAATTATGAATGCAACCATGGATTGAAGCCTTGCCCCTTTGCACTTGTGTCAGTGGGTACACATGGAGGGGAAAGAGGCATTGCTTTAAGTTGTGCCTGCCATTTAGGTACCCTTGGATGGTTGTGCCAATCAACTATGCACTACTTGAACACTATAGGAAAAGAGTATTGTATGACAAAGATCCTTATTGTATACTAACTTTGCAAAGGACATAGTTCTGAACCATGGTTGGTTGGGCAGCCTGCATGGTAGGTTATGGTCTGGGAAATATTTTCCTTTTTCTTTTTCCCTATCTTTAAAATAGAGCTACTTTGGTCTAGTGCTTAAGGCACCAGGCTAGAAACCAGGGGACTGTGAGTTCTAGTCCCACCTTAGGCACGAAGCCAGCTGGGTGACCTTGAGCCAGTCACTCTCCCTGAGCCCTAGGAAGGAGGCAATGGGCAAGCCACTTCTGAAAATCCTGCCAAGAAAACTGCAAGGACTAGTCCAGGCAGTTGCCAGGAGTCAAGACTGACTTGAAGGCGCACATGCACGTATCTTTAAATTGCCATGTAGGCAGGGCCCAATGTGATCCACTTAATTTTAGGAGATTAAATTAAGATATTTTATTTCTTAAACAACCAGAAGGAAAGTTTGTTCTACCTAAAAGTCAATTCAAATTGTGAATTTGGAATAAAAAATGGGGCAATTAAGGTGCTATCGACATGCTCAGGAGAACCTTGAAGTTTACAGAAGAATAATTTTAAAATAATATTTAAATAAATAAATTTTAAAAACCCTCCCAAACACCATAGAGTGTGTGTGAATGTGTGTGTGTACAAATAAATAAAATTGGGGGGACAGAAAAGGGGCTGAAACTCCTTACCTGAATCTTGGACAGTTTATTGAGGAATATTGAGCAAGAGCACACCTATATTTTCATTGTCAGCTTTTAAAGTTCTCTATCTTATATCTTAGGAAGCAGACTCAGGTATTAATCTAAACCCTAGTTTTCAATAAGCAGTTGCATTTATTACTTAATAGGTTAATTTTCTGGAATTAATTTTAAATTAATTTTCTACTGAATGCTTTAAAAAAGTGGTCCTTCAGTTGCATGGTTTTAAACTGTCTCCTGCAGTGAACAGAAGACAGATGAAGCATAGCTAACTCAGCTGCAGCAACATTTTGAAACCCAGCTTCTGCTGCAGCCTCATATTAAGCTAGTGTTTCCCATTGCCATAATCGCACACTTTTGCTCTTCCTGCACCCCAGTGTGGCATTCTGTGGGGCTGCAGTGCACAGAAATGGAAGAACAGGCTTAGGTCAACATCATTCCTCAGGTGGCATAATGGTGAACGAGCCCTGGGGAGTCCCAGTTTCAAGTCCTCCCTCAGCCATGATTCCCTGGGTGA
Organism: Liasis olivaceus; assembly: GCA_030867105.1. Lineage (NCBI taxonomy): Eukaryota > Metazoa > Chordata > Lepidosauria > Squamata > Pythonidae > Liasis > Liasis olivaceus. The sequence goes on from CM061349.1 coordinate 81,035,032, forward strand.
CTTAGGACCACTCTCTCTCTCTCTCAGCCCCACCTACCCCTCAGGTTTGCTGTTATGGGAAAAATAGGGGAAGGAAATGCTATGCAAGCCCCCTTGATATCCCAGGAGACGGGGGAAAAAAAGTAAATTGAACAATGAGCAAGTAGGGGTTCTCCTGATTTTCATACCAGGAAAGATCTACCAAGATAGCAGGTGTTACTCCCTGTTTGTCCCTTTGTGGATGAAGCAAGTTTGGTTTCTTTCATTAATTTCTGTGAATATTGTTTCATATAGTAGAGAACAATAAACAGAAACTGTTTTCCACTTCCCTCCTTTTACTTTTTTTGCATGTTGACATACACCTAACATGCCCTTGAGCATTTCTGATGGTGCTGATAGACATGTATGGGGGTTAGCAAAGCATGGGATTTCTACCTATTGTATAAACGTCCCAGGATACCTCAGCCAAACATTACAGATGATAATTATTTCAAGCCAGTGGGCTCACTTGTTATAGTCCTCCCCCTTTATAAAAGATGAAGTGCACCACTCTTGACCCAAGTCAGGAAGAGCTTCCAGGGAATAGCTCACTATACACTAAGCAGTGTTAAAGGCTTCCAGTCAAGATCTGCCAGTGAACACACTGAAGGGAGGCTTTTCAATTTTTAATAGCCCAAATTCAAATTATGCCTGCAGCCATAACAACAAGGGGGTTTGTTCTTGTCAGCTCTCACAAGCGGACAAGATTAAGGCTGCTCAGCATGTGAATCAGAAATCTCAAACATTCAGGCTACAAAGCCAGTCACACCAGCCATTCACTGGCTGCCCCCTTTCCTTTTTGAATCCAGTCAGTGCCATGAGCTACACTCGCAGCCAACAGCCTTGTTGCTAAAGCAGCGGTCAAAAATCAAGTCTGGGAAGATTTAGTTTCCTTTTAGAGAACCAGAAAAAGGTCCAGTGCAACATTACAAGCTACATGCAAGCACATGTAACAAAACTCTCGGCACAGGAATCGTAATGCTGAACCCGCCTTACTTTCCTAAATGGTTTCCATCCCCTCGGGGCTCCAGGTACGTATCTGTAATCATAAATATGCAAGTGGAACTGTATAGGTTAGGAAAAGAGGGGTGTGAAAGAATATACTGCTGTACCACGTCGCCCTGATCTATACTGTGCCTCTGAAGTCACTAACAAAGGAAGGTGTGTGGGTTAGTTCTACCCAAAGAATATCCTGGCTGGATATCAAATGTAACAAATTTGCTCCAATTTATTTACATTTTACCTAATTTCAGATCTTGTCAACCTCCCTTTAGGCCTTGGAGCAGTGGTATACTATTCTGTGCGAGAGCGCAAAACTGTCCAGGGATTAGTCTGCACTTGAAGCTGACAAAGTATCATCCGTTCTGTCATTTCTTGAAGAAAACATTGATCCTGCTTATAACCCTGAAAGTTGGGTATTACAGATTACCTCAAGTGAGGAGTCATGCATTTTTTATTATAAGCTGTTCTTTTAACTAACTTCATACCAAAGGGCTATCATCATACCAAAGAGATTTGCCATTGGTGTGTGAGTGTGTGTGTGTGTGTTATCTACATCTGTATATCTCACTTCTCAGTCTTTTCTACTATCCTTAGATTTCCCTGTAGTTTCCCATCCAGATAATAATCAGACCTGACCCCATCAGCCAGCAAGAGCTTTATAAGTGGTTTTTGACATGGCACTGTGGTGGTAGCAGAGGGCAAAGGAAAAAAAAAGATGAACAAGGAATATTTGGGATTGTTTTGTTTATTATTTTTAGAAAATTGGGCCTAAATTTATCCCAACAGACTTGATTGTGAAAATAAAGTGCAAAACAACTGCTTTTTAGCCTTTCTCTAACTTCTAAACATTCAAGGTCCTTTTCTCAGAACAGCCTTTATGCCATGCATATAATGCCTAATCATATGCATCTGGGGGAATATTCATACAATGGATTCATCCCAAACCATCCCTTCTTATCTTCTTCCTTTTTTTTTTTAATAAGGATTCCAGGCTTTATATTTCCAACCTGGCATTGTCCATGGGCAATAGGAAATTATTATCAGGCTTAAGATTTCTAAATGTACCATAAAGCAATCAATAAAGCAATAAAGACATTTGCTCCTAAAGATCCTTTGGTGGGTTAGAATGTTGGCCAAAATTTTGTTGCAGGTCTTATTTGTTTCTAAAGAAAATAGAATTTGAGTTGGATTTGTAAGAAAAGGTTATTTTGCCCACTAGACTGAAAAATAAACAATATATAGGCACATGCAGTAATTCCAAAAGGCCCATTTATTCAGCCTTCAGCACACACACACGCACACACACATTCAATGCTCTGCTTGCCATAGATTTTTCTGATATGTTTATTAAGATGAAGGGAAAGGTATAAATATTCTACTCTAGGTTACAAATCAGGGCAGCCATTGGGCCAACTTGACATTCATGGCAATCCATGAGGGTCTTCCTGTGTCTTCACCTATAATTCAAGGCTACAGACAGTGGGATGTGATCATTCTTCAGCTCCAAGACAGATGTCTCGCTTGTCAATCAAGTAGATTCTCTGAAAATGTGAATTAAGGCAGACTGTCATTAGGATACAGGTCAGTAAATCAGTGGGGAGCTCACTGGAGTAGACAACTGAGTCCTGAGAGATGCATACTGGTTAGTCTGCAGTTTATTTGTTCCAAAGCTAGAGGGGGATTAAGCAGCATTTGCTGGGTCTTTACTTCCTTTTATTCAGAGCTTTCAACAAATACAATATATAAAAGAAGGAAATAGCAGAGAAAATATAAATGATAAAAATGCTGCATGTTGTGAATGAAGTTCTCTGTTAAAAAGAGCACCAGGAAATTGGGGGTTAGTTATTTCCATATGTGCTTGGTGCAAACTATCCATGAAAACTAGCAGATCCATGTAATGTGCACTCATTCTACTTGAAAGATTTTTTTTAAAGAAACAATTCAGGTGGAAGGAGTGGGGAAAAGATATTTCTGTCTGATTCTGAAGAGCTATTCCTAGTCTGAAATAGTAACACTGGGATATAAGGACAGTATGGTCTGACTTAATACACCGCAGTACCTTATGTTCCTCCTTAAGACATACTTCAGGATAGCTCAGTTTCTGCTCAGTTCAGTTGTTAGGAGTCACTGAGGTCTTCCGGACAACCATTTTTCCATACCATCAGAAAGCTTTGTTTACACAAAATGTATGAATTCTGTTGATGTTGCCAATATTGTCCAATATGCATCTTTGTGTCCTTTCCCCATGTCTTTCCTAGTGGCAGAAAATAAGATTTTTCCTAAGAAACCATCCCATTTCCCAGATTTGGAAATTTCAAAAGGTTTCTCTCTTCCTGAAGGTGATCTTTCTCTCATGTCATTTCCAAAAATGGAATCTCATCTATTCATTCTTCTCTCCCTCTCCCTGATACCTGTGCTTCCAAGGTCATTCAATCAGTCAGTTTCCACAAGACTTGTGTTGTGTTTATCACAGACAAATAGATGAATCATGTGAAAAGGGAAAGAAAGAAACTGCCATTGATTTTTTTCAGGATTTCAGATTTCAGAATAGCAACAAAACACACGTACATCCATTAATATATTTGTACTTAGTACATATTTGCAAGGTTTGAATAATCTTTTTGCTGAATGGTTAGAGAAATTAATGGTACACATTTCACACTGTCTTTGATCGCAGCATATTTTGGCTGCATTTGCTTAATCTGGTTTATCAGAGACACGGAGTATTTTGCCTAACAATACCACATAAGATTCGGAGGTGCATTGGGAGGTAAAGTTTCCCAGGAAATCCCTAAAATATCAATAACCAATTATCAGCTAGCAAAGAAAAGATGCTGTATGGAAGATGGATGTGAACTATTTTCCATTGCCACAGAAACTACAACAGAAATTATGGGCATAAGTTGCAGCCACCCTGATTTCATTTAAATATAAAGAAACAAATCCTGACTGGAATATCTGTATGACAGTGGAACAGTCTCGCCTATGGAGGTTGTGAATTCTCCATCTCTGGACAGCCAGTTCTCAAGGATGGTTTAATTGGTTTTCCTGCATATTGCAGAAGGTTGGGCTTGATGATCCTTGCAGTTCTTTCCAATTTCACAATTCTATGATTCTGTGAAAGAACACAGGAAGCATAAAGCAGGGTCCCCATTAAGGTGTAGGAAGGGTGGGAGGACAAGGCACCAAGTTTAAATTGAAGAGGTTGTAACATTTAGGTGGCAGCCTTACCTCTCAGAAAGTTCTGGTGTACAATAGAGATTTGTTACTAGCTGTGCCATAGTGAGTTACTGGGAAGATTCAGCCTAGTTCAAGTGAACCAAGAAAGAGCCTGACATAAAAAACTGCTAGTGAAAAAAATGTCTAAGGTGTTTTTGTAAAACATTGGTGCCTGCTATACTTGGTGCCTGGATATCTAACACAGAATTTACAGTGTGGCTGAGGCTGCACAGAATGACTCCCTACCTGATGAAAAGCAAATAGCCAGTTGGTTCATCTCATCTCACAGGCAGATATTCACAATGCTTGTTTAGCTCAAAGTATGCTCCTGTCTCAGGTTGTGGAGATGTACTGCACTTGGATCTAAAATGAACAGTTGATTATTTTCATGAAATTATGATTTCTAGAAGTTACAAGTGGTACATTTGCATCAGAAGAGTTTGATAAAGAGACCCTACAAAAGTTTTAGACTACAACTCTCATAAACCCAGACCATTTACTATGCAGTCTCAGAATTATGTTATTTAATAGTCCCTGCCTCATTCCTCAAGAGAAATGGATTCTCTCTCCTCACACAGAGACTGAATTAGCAGAAAGAAGCCATCATGGGATCCCTGAGCATCTCATAGTTGGTTAGACTATCTGATCAACACTTCTATTAGCTGCTTGAATGCATGCTGTTTTTCCAGTAAAGTTGTGCCTTGTATAATCCCATTTATTGGTTTCCTGTAGCAAGAGAGTCCATTAAACTGAATAATCCATGTTGAGACATTCTATATTATCCAATGTTCAGACATTCTCCATCTGAAAATTAGATCTGTTCCAGGTACTACTATAAGTAATAGGGTTGTAATAGGGTTTTCTAACCATCACATAATTCAACTAGGGAAAAAAAGATAAAGAGGACATTTTTGTATTGTAGTTTGGGAATTGGTGCTGAGTTGCTATTTATTGATCTGTGTCATAAAATTAATTCATCCATTTGGCTATAATTATTGAGAGTCTACTGGTTATTTATATATTCTGCCTGATGAATATGTTGCAAGCAAATCTGCTGAAGTGTAAGCAAAAACTATTGCAAGATTAGGTGAAAAAAATACTGTGAATTTGTGGGAACTAATTTCATGTGTGTCATTTTATTTATTCTTTGTGATGATATGTCTTTTAAATTGGTTTGCAACATTAGTTTTCATAGATTTTGAGTAATGTTAAGTGACCCTGTTTGAAGGCTGTCCAGTTTAGATAAAGGGAGGGGAATTCTTGTCAATAGTTATTGGGCTGCAGACTGCACAGTTACACAGGACTCCTGTGCTTAGATGTAAGTGTATTAGTGTTCAAATTCATTGTTGTTTCTAAAGCTGATACAGACATATGCTAATTTTATGTTAACTGATGTTTGTCTTCAGTTTCTCTTTGGCGATGAGTAAATAACACCTAATGTAAATATCATGCTCAATTAAGTGACAGTGATTTAAGATTTCTAACAACACCATTTCAATTAAGCAGTAGCTGTTTTGCCAGTGTAATTCAGGGGTTCGGTTTTTTCCCTGCAGATCACCTATATAAGTACTATGGTTTGTGGAACAATAGATAGATTGTATTTCCATCTAGTCATTCTGATGTCAGCAAAATGCAAACAAATAAAATGCATTAAAATAAAAGCAAGAGTATACACAAATTTAAAATAATCAATCCTAACGTAAATAAAAACCAGAATGGAACTAGCATTCTTTTCTCATAAACAGCCGGTCCCTTCAGCCTCTCAAACATCTTGACTTCTTCATCTAAAGTCTACCTGCATGCTGTTCTCCACAGCTACAGAAAGGCAGAAGAACAGAAATTTGACATCTCCATTTTTGGGGGCAAAATATATCTTTGTTAGTACCAAATTTGACTTCCCTTAAGTGTACTATCATCTGTGCTACAAAAACATTAAAGGTTAGATAGAGATAGATTCAACATAATTTTATGTGACAAACCTTTAGTGTATCCTAGAGGATATTTTTGTTTTATTTCCCTGTAGAGCCTTTTCCATGTAATCCCACTTATACAAGGAGACCACTGGTGAAAATCAGACTCCTCCTTTATAACTCCATCAAGGGTTGTTTGGAAGGTAATTTTAGCCTCTAGATAATTTCTGATCTGCTGGCTAGACCTAGAACATCACCAATGGAGCATTGTCCTTCTGGGCAAAGCACTAATCAGTTTCCTAAAGAGACTGACCTTCAACTAGGGAGAAGTGTCAGAGAACAAGGAAAGAAGTAACAAGGAAAGTCTGCTTATGAACAACACAAGGCCTCAAAGATCTGTTTCCAACCATCCTCCCTGCAATGAACATGGATTGAAATCCGGGAATTTATTTAGGGAGGTCGTATGTAACTATTTTAATTGGCCTGTCATGATGATGATGATTACATTCCATCAAGTTGATGTGGACTCTTAGTGACCATTAACTAGCCTGTATTGTTTTGTTTGAACTTTGTATGTTATTGTTTGCCTTCCCTTGTTTCCCTTTCCCTGATAAACTCTTTGTTACATCTATAGATTTGTTTCATTGGTTTTATAAGGAAATTTCTGTGGAAAACCTTCCCCGTGTGTAACACTGCAAGTTACATAGCTACCCACTGTGTTTAAGGACTGGTACAAGGTTTGTTGTTCTATTATTCTAGTCTTTGGATAGGAAGTTCCAAAATACCTTCCTTTCTCTTTTTCTACAGCTAGAATGAAGGAAGAAGTCTTGAGTAGAAGGGCTAAGAGCTCCCCTGCTGAACAGACTGTGGGGCAGCCTATCAGAATTATATTTTACTGGGGAACCATTGTATGAAGAGGGTCTTCCAAGGAGATTTTGAGTTATCCCCTTGTTTGGTTTGCAATACCTCCATTTAATGATGGTGAACTTTTAAAATAAAAGCTGTACTATAGTTTTATTTACTGTATAGTCATTTTATTTTGATGCTTACCTTTTTATCTTAATTTTTTAAAACAAGATTACTATAGTACAAGCAACATATGAATAGAGACATAATTAAATTGTTTATTTATAAATGAATGTCCCACTTCCCCTACAGCATTAAAGGAAGCAGCCTACCTAGAATACTCATCATAACCAATTACTGATATGAAGCCTTATTGCTTTATATTCTTACTTACTTCTTATTTGGTCTTTTAGGAAATATTCAGAGAGGAAATTGTTCCTCTGCCTGACTTGATTAATCCTGAAAATCTGTATCTCATTTAAGTGATTTCTAGTATGGCTGTTAGCAACTGATGGTGCTGTATCACCAAATTGCTGTGCCTAGTTTAGGGAGTTGCAACATCTACATTTACTAAGAGAGCTTAGTAATAGAAAAGAGCATGGACAGAGCGATGATTCACAAGTAAGAGATGGGCATTGGTAAGCTGTTCTTGGGTCAGGTGGTAGAAGATCTGGGTAGCCATTTCTGGATTCATTTATTAGCTGAGTCACCCATGTCTCTTCTTGTGTATAATTTACAGCAGTGCATTTTGGAGATGATTTATCTGGCCTGTAAAACTTTCAACATAGATTGCTGCAGTGAATAATAGTAGATGTTATTTAAGGCTGGCCCTCCTTATTCTGCATGAAGACTGAATATCCAAGTAGTCTTTCATAATACTATGGAACAGCAACAGGCGTGCTTACACCAGTTTGCCTTAAGGACAACAATGTTCTCTAGGAAGTAATGAGATTGCCATGAGTGATTCCTGGCCTGCTATATAAAAACCTGTGTGGTCATCAGTAATTAGTGCAAGGGAATAACTTTGGCTTCATCTAATCACTTTTTATTTCTGACTGATATAGCAGGCCATTTTCTTGATGACTGCACCTTGTCCTCAGATCCTATCTTGGTTTTTTTCCCCAGGTTTCAGACCTAACCTTGATTTTAAGTTTTGTGGCTCCCAATCACTCCAGCTTTTATTCCTGTTTCATTACCTAATCAGAAACAAATTCAATGCCAATATCTGTTGCATGAAGGAGACAATTTCCCAATAAAGGTATGAAATTATCATTCAAGTGGATACATTTTAAATAAGCTATATTGCTCAGAAACATTTCTGATCAGGGCCACTTCACTGATGATGCAGGACAAACCCAGGATTCCCAGCAAGTGTTTTAACTTGGCAGTCCTGGCTTATTATAGAGCACAGTTACATGATGCCTATGTTTGTCAGTGGTTCATTCAGAGGGTTCTAAGGACACTTAAAACAAGTTAGCAATGGATTACATGAAAATGTTCCTCTAAGTTTCAGTATAACCTCAATGTGAAGTTAATTGTAATAATGTCAACGTACATTATTTAATAAGAGGGCAAGAATCAGCACTTCTGTGATATCTCACTTTTCTAGAGCAGGATCCTCATGAGCTCAGAATTTGGGGAGATTCTCAAACAAGTTTTACTTTTTTCCCCCTAGCTGTTGGTCATATCATCCTTAATACCTTTTAGCATCAACCCTCAATTTACTTTCCCTAATGTTTTGTTTTTGTTTTATTTTTTGTGCCTGTGAATTACTGTTGACCTCCTCACTTTGCTTGGACAAGTCCATGAAATTTTCTTGGCAACCTTTTTTGGAAGTGATTTTCCATTGCTGCCTTCTACTTGCTGAGAGATAATAACTCCCAATCATCCAGCTGGTTTCATGCCTAAAGCAGGACTAGAACTCAAGGTCTCCTGGTTTGTAGCCCAGGACCTTTAATCACTACACCAAACTGGCTCTCTTTTTCTTACTGTAGCATTTTCAATTTCTGCATTTCATAAAAAAAAAAAAAAAAGAATTTTTGCCCATCATGCAGTGACTCATCTGAGGAATCAGAGAATTTACAGGCCTGTTTTCTCAGATGTTTCTAGCATACATTCACTTAAGTAGTCTTCCAGGACAGTTTTTATTTAAATTTGCAGAAATATAAAATATATATTGTAGCCACAGAAATATAATTAAGGGTGATGGAATCATTGGGCACAAACCAACTGTATGTAATATGATTACAGTTGGATGGTACTTTGGGGTACTTTTTCACATGTAATTTATAGTTGTCTATCATTATTATTTAATTACTATGTCAGAAAAATGCTGAACTTGGCTATTGTAGAGAGAGATTATACTGTGTGTGTGTGTGTGTGTGCATATTATGTGAGAACGAGGGACAATGTGTTACATGGCAAACACAGATTCACTATGAGTGGACATGGGTAACTTTCCATAAAAAAGGGACAAGGAAGATGCTTAATTCCTTACAGTGCATATTTATGTGTAAAATATCTTTCATTTGCATTTCAGAAGAAAGGATGACTTTTGAGATTTATTTATACTTTTGGCCACAAAGCATACAGCCCAAAGGCATAACTTGTTTTGTAGTGAACTGTCTCTGCATTTTGCTTTTGCTGCAAAATGTCACATTAAGAGAGATGGCCAGCAAGAGACAGTCACTGTGTAGTCCTAGAATTAGCAGGGCCTTTCTCACTCTTAGCTTTTAGCCTCAATAGGCAGCAGTGGGCAGAACCATAATCAGCTTTGTGCAAGCACATAGTTGCTGAATCAATGGGCCAGCTCACCTAATTACATTAGTCTCTGCCTATTGTCTGGAAGAACTATCCATTCAGCAGTCTTGAACTTGCATGGTGGGGGTTGGGGCATCCCCCCTGCCCCTCCTCCACTGCTGGTAAACGCAGGGATTCCCTCCCCTTCATTGCTAGCCTGTACTGTCTGACAGGTTCTGCCTCACTGATCATCACTGAATGTTATTAGCGTTCTCACCTACCTAAAAGAAAGGACTTCCCAAGAGACATAAGAATGCAGTCTTAGAATGATTACATTCCCTTTCAGAGTTCTGTAAAATTCTCTGTTGAAGTAGTTGCATAGTATTAAAGTATATGCTAGATATACTTTATCTGGATCAAATATGTAGCCTTGGATAATTTTCCTCAATAAGTGACAAGTATATTATTTTGACTCATTTATTTAATTGGGTTCTCTTTATCTAATTTTAGGACTTGTGGGGAAAACAGATCACATTTTAGGTCATGTGGAAATATTGAAAATTCAAAAGGGTTCGCATACTTTTAAGCACCACTGTAAGTTGAGACATAAAAAAAAAATTCTTCATAACTCCAGTTTAATCTTCTTCATAGAAATACTTATGCTAATTCTTATAATGCAAATTATAAATAATCATGGTTATATTTTATTTAATCCTCTTTATATCACAAGTGATCACTAGTATCTAATTATCTCCATGTTCTTTGCTAGTTTGTACTTGCCTTTTTTTTTTTTTGGCGGAGGCTAGTTATGTTTATTAGTAGAGGTGAATCTTCAGATTGATATGTATGCATTTAATTTCTATTACTGCCTACATATTTTCCTGAATTAACTCAATTTTATATGCTCTGAAATCTTTGTGATCCCCTTTAAGATGCTTCCATTCTACAGCATTTGCTGTTTCCTTTTCTTATATGTATGCTAGGAAAGCATGAGCCTCAGAAAGCCAGTTTACTCTACAACTTGGCTTTTTAACCTAATGTGAGAATTCCATCCATCTCATTCTGAAAATTAAGCTTTCAACTGCACAGCTGGAAGCCTGTCAGTTTCTTCTGGCAAAGCAGCTATGTATTCTGAATCCTTTACCCTTGGCAAAAATTATGGTAAATAAACTTTATTTATTCATTTATTTGTCAAATTTCTAGGCCGCCTGGCTCCAGAAAGACTCTTCACAACTAAAAATAGATAGAAAACAGTATCATGTAATCATAGCAGCTGCCCGGACAGAGCAGATCAAAAAGAAAGCCCACTCCATCTCTCAGTTTGAAGTGGCCTGACCACACACTAACCCAGGGCCTGAGGGAACAGCCAGTTTTTTAAGGCTCATTTGTACAAACGTCTGGGGGAAAGCTGTTCCAGAGGGCAGGTGCAACAACAGAGAAGGCTCACTTCCTAGGTCTGCTAGATGAACCCAAAGCAAGCTGACTCTGTTGGATCATAAGGGATGGACAGATACTACGGGAGACAAATGGTCCCTCAAACTGACAGACAGCAAGAAGCCTAGGAGAAATCTGATCTAAGGTTTCTCATCACCTGCCCCTTCCAGGTAGAAACTAAGGCCTCAGATGAATAGCCACCATGTCCTTAAGAAAAGTGCTAAGCTCCCTCTGAAACCCCTCCAAATTCTCTCTCTGTGTGGGGATGGGGACCACCAGTAAGCTATCAGAGAGGCATACAACCATGACAATGGATTGATTATGATGCCCTCCACCCTGTCTTAACTGTCTCAAGACAGAAACCTAATCTAAGATAAAGATTATAGAAAAAAGAGAGTTACACTGTAACCATAGAGCAAGAGGTAAACTTATAATTGTATCTATAGCTGCTGTAAAGAAGATTGGAAGCTACTCCTTTGTATCCTTTTTCTTTTCTATTTTTCTTTGTACTTTTTCTTTCTTGCACTTTTAGCTCTCTATTTGATTTCTTTTTTCTTATTTCCTTTTTCTCACTCCATATTAGTTTCTATTAGTTTTTATCTTCTTTCTTAAAATCTTTAATAAAATTACATTTAAAAAAAAGCTAATCTAAGATTTAATCTCCGATATGTGTTAGGCCTTCTGTGATTTGGGTCAGGTCCATGGTGGCCATGAACTCCTGAGCTGTCCCTGTCTCAATGCCACTTGTGGACTAGTTAAAACCCCCAACAACTATCAGCATCCCTGTTGTGCAGCAACATCCTTGCCTTGGGGCAGTGAGGTCAAGGCAGGGATGTTGCTGCACAACAGGGAGGTTGGTACAAGCAGCCACAATCCCAACTGTACTCATTTGCTCTATCTATTGTATAGTCAAAGGGCAGAAGAGTGAGATAGGTAAAGATTGATTAATCCTACTTGCAGCAGTAACTGTGTATAATTAAAACAAGCAAATGAAAGGCCAATCTGAAAAGTTAAGGCATTGACTGATTGACTGAATCAGAAGAGTGTAATAGAAAATCAGTGAACACTGAATGGGTTCTTCAAGGCTGTTCTTGGAGCACTTTGTTATCATAGCCTTGATCCCTTCTCCTTGAGTGTGGGATTCTGTCAGTGGTGAAGTTAGGAACTAAGAACTGAATCCAGTAGTGTCTTCCATTTAACTGAGTAAATCCTAAAATATAAGACTGTGCCTAGGATCATCCATTAAGTAAATCACATTATGTTTTAATCATGATTTGTTGATGAAATCATAATGGCCAAGTTTAAACATAACCTTGTTGTAAACCAGGGTTGATAAGCCACTCTGGCAGGGTTCACGTATTACACTAAATCAAAATTAGCTGAACTATATTAGAGCTTAGGCAAAGAGTGTTTCAGTAGAAATGTTATTAAAATCATATACAAGGAAAGAAATTTGCAAATGGTAGTTGCAGCAGGCAAGTTGATAAGAGGTAGGATAATCCATATATATATATATTTTAAACTCATTATGCATTAGATAACAGAGAAAGGAAAAAGGAGGAAAATAGTTGCTTATATTTTCCTTATCTTTTAAAACAGTGAAGTTTTCTTTATATACTCTAATGACCAATTATGTATAGTAGTTATTCTTCACTTTCTAAGTTGTATTGATTTATCAGTCTTGTATACCTCCATATTTCACAAAGACTCCCAGTGGACTCTTGTCCCAAACCTAACAACACCACAATATTAAAACATCCACAGGAAACCAACATTAATAATTAATTAATTCAATCAATGACATTAACATGTCCACAGTAATAACACTTAAGAAAACATTGAAGCTATTAATAAATCTGGAGCATCACAACAGTAACATTTAATCAAGAGCCCTCCAGAAAAGCTCTGTCTTTACCAGCTTCAAGAAGGCAGTCAGCAATGGGGCAAGACTAATTTCCAGGGAGAGCTTGTTCCACAGTACTAGTACTATAATGGAGAAACAAACATCTTAGCCTTGCTCTCCCGTTATCTCAGAGAAATGGAGAATTGTCAGTTCTAGTAGGTAGACCAGACCAGGAAATCAACTTTATTGTAAGGCTACAGTTGGGAAGGCTAAAACTACTTTTATTGAGATTGGCTATACTAACAGAATATTGCAAGTCTTGTTGTGCTGTACCTTCTCTTCCTTCATATAGTTCAGTAAATTAGGGAAGTGTTTGTCTGAGCCATTTCCTAATGTTATCTTGTTGTTCCGGACTTAAAAAATATTTCAGCCCCTTTTGCCTGGGTCACAGCTCCTGCATAACTCTGTCAAGGTCATCTTCTGTAGTGGGAAGAAGGAGTAACCTTGAGGAACAGGAGGAAGAGCTGCAACCAAGACAAGGTCAGATAAAAGAAATCTTGAGTACAGGCCAGAACTGTAACTTGAGAAAGCATCTGAGACAAGGCCCTCCCTAATTCTCATGAAGACAAAGGAAGGGAGGGGGAAAACACATTCAGACTTGTAAGAATCTGTTACTATAACCTTATAATGAAAGTATTGCATGACTTTGGTTTGCTAGTCTGGTCTACTCTGAAGGGCTGACATTATCCTTACTCTCTACAAGAATTACCAAGAGTTTTTTCCAGAATGGGCAAACTGGTCCCCCTATGAATCATAACGCACCCATCACCAGAAGGCTGAAAAATAAGAACTCTCTAAAATACAGAAAACCAACCTTCCTTCCTTCCTTCCTTCCTTCCTTCCTTCCTTCCTTCCTTCCTTCCTTCCTTCCTTCCTTTCCTTCCAACTTAATTGTCAATAATATCTAGAATCACAGAATATAGGGCTTGAAGCAGCCTTAGAGATTGCCTAGCTCAACTTGCTGCTGGGCGCAGGGATCCACTAGTCCAGCATCCCAGACAAAAGTCCATCAAACCTCTTTGAAACCCGTATAGCAAAAAAGAGTCGACCACCTCCTGAGGCTGCCTCTTCCCTTTTGGAGCTGTTCTTATAGTTAGGATGTTTTTCCTGCTATCCAACTGAAATTTATTTCTTTGTAACTTAAACCTGTTATTTAATATCAGTGGCTAGATCTCTCCTGTCCCAAAGACCCGATTCTCCCAAAATATCCCCCCGTCTGCTCTTGAAGGGACTCAGGACTCAGTGTAGTCTTTTGCTGAAGGGGAAGCAGAAGGGACTTATGCATGAAGGCTATGGGTTGAGAAGCAGCTTCCATCGGAGCCTCAACATGTTGGGTAGTGAATAGGTTAAAGGATGCATGACAAAATGGGCTATTAATTTTGGATATAATATACAGACGGACACTTGGAAGAGAATGTGGGTAACGGTATTAAATTCACATTGTGTCATAATTTAAGATAAAACTTTTATAAAATGATGCCTTGCTTGTATATGGGACCAGATAATTTATCAGAAATGTACAAACCAGTGTTGAAATGTGAAAAACGTGAGGGGACATTTTATCATGCATGGTGGACTTGTGAGAAAGCCAAGAAATTTTGGATACCATTTCATAAAACGATTTTAAGGATTTTAAAGATAAATATTGTGAAGAAACCAGAGTTCTTTCTATTGGGATTTATGGACAGTGAATTAGAAAAGACTTGTGGCAGGTTGATTTTGTATATGGTAACTGTAGCAGGATCATTGTATGCTCAACGATGGAAGAACAATGAAATTCCTACAGTTGGAGGAATAGATTGTGAAAATGTTAGAATTTGCTGAGATGCTTGACCAAGCCGTCCTGTTTGGTCAAAGAAAAAAACAAAAAAATTTCTGAAAGACTGGAAACCTTATATGGACTTTTTGCTGAAAGAAGGAAAAAAATTATATAATGATTTATGGGTCTGAAGATTAAAAAAGATGTGGATTAAGTGAGGGGCTGAAGGGATTTGTATAACATCCAAGAGGTAGGAGGGATTATAAGATTGTTATTATCTGTTGAAGAGAAGGTTGGAAGTCATTATATTTCATAACTTTAGTTTATTTCTCTTCTTTCTTTTCTTTTTTCTTTTTCTTTTCTTTTCTTTTGGTTTGTTTTTATATAAAATTATCAAAATAAATAAATAATAAACATTACGTAGTGAAGATCATGTAACCCTCCCCTGGCCTATTCTTGGAATAGAATCTAAAGACAATACATGTGTAAGTTTCCATCATGTGACTGGAAGCAATGGACGAGGTAGAATCCTTAAGTGCATATCATAAGATAATGTACATTATCTTTTCTCAGAGCTTTGAATCAACATGTGGAAGTCTGGTTGGTAGACATAATACCATTAGTCACTTTAAACAAACATAGATATGTCATATGAAAAGATGTGATCACCTCACATCAAAGGTTTACATTTTGAATTGAGTCATAAAATACATCTAATATTGTTAGTAAAACCATGGGTTGTATTTGCTTTCAAGGCAGATGGTAGCATGGCATATATGTTCAACCTCTTCCCGATCACATCAGCCTGCCCCATTAGATCCGGCAGGGAAAGTGTGCTACACGTTCCATCGGCCAGGGACTTGTATTTGGTGGGTCCCAGGAGGCGGACCTTCTCTGCCGTGGCTCCCTCCTTGTGGAACATTCTCCCCCTTGAAGTGAGGCTCGCCCCTTCCCTACTTTCCTTTAGGAAGTCCCTCAAGACCTAGTTGCATCATCAGGCCTGGGGGTCTTTGGGAGCCAGAAATATACTTAGATGGCTCCGCTGTGATTGATATTCTTGCTCTCTCCATGGGGTTTGTATATTTTAAAACCTATTTTTTAAAATCTTTTTTTAAATTTGTGATGATGTTTTTATTCTAATAATAACTTTTTATCTTTGCATAATGTCTGCTTTTATTCACTTGCTATTTTATTTTAATTGTTGTACGCCACCCAGAGTTGCTTTGTGAGATGGGCGGCAATATAAACGTGATGTATAAATAAATAAAAAAATAAAAACAGAGCCTCCTTCATGGAAACCACAGATGGCTATATTTTATACTGAATTATCTTTCAATAATTTTCAACAGTATTTCATTAATGCATCTTCCCATCCTAAGTCTTTCATTCTCTCTCTTGGTTGGCAAAAGCTCCAAATTTACTTCTTTTTACATTGAAATTAAAATGACAGCATCAATCATATTTTTGCTAGTTAATCAGCTGTATGATTTGCCATAGGGGCAGCCTCATGCCATAACTTAAAGCATGACTGGGAAATCCTGCTAGTTCTTGCATTTCTGATTCACAAGAATGAGAATCAGACCTCTGGTGGATCTGTCAGCATGAGGCTCAAAAGAACCCCATTTATTTATTTATTTATTTATTTATTATATATTTATTTAGAGTATTTATATGCTGCCTGTTCCTTTAACAATGCTCTGAAATCTTTTAAGCTCAATTTTCAGTATTAGTTATGGTGGGAAAAGGTCACTTTTGCTTCCAGAAATTGCCCCAGTAATGTAATGTATGAATTAACTACAAGTAACCTAGAATTGGTATATCAACAGTGATGGAAATTAACACTTTGTTATTCTTCTAAAAATTGTTTCAGGTATTACACAGTTAATTCAGGAACAGGAAGACCTGTTTTCCACACTTTGTGGTTCCTTCACATCAATGTTCCATCCATAATTGCCTTTTCTTTGTGAAAAGAAAAAGGGGGGAAAAGAGCCCAGACAGGCATTGCCAGGTTGTGGAGTAGCCAATATTGTATTTGCCTACATTAAAGGGACAAGAAGTGTGGGCATTTATTCAAATCGCAGCAAAGCTGTGGAACTAGACTCCCACTTTAAGCAATGCTTATTTGAAAGAGTGAGAGAGAAGGATGGATGGATGCTTGGTTTATGTTTGTCTTCAAGCAGTACTTTTATTTAATTCTTTTAATCCCTGATGAGTATAGGCTGCCTATATTTATTCAGTTGTGAAATATTTTAAAGGGTCCTGGCAGTTTTCTCAATTCTTTCCTAGACCCTGGAAAGAAAAGCGGGTGCCAGGGCCTAACAAGTCCTGGCGCTAAGTCAGCCGTATCTCTGCCTTTTCCAATTCAGTACTTTCCTAATATATTGGATTTCAATCCATAGAAGGCTTCAGCCAGGATCTTTTGGGATTTTTTCCCCTTGACTTCCCAGTCTAGTGTTTATATCCTTAGATATTCTGATGATCTCCCATTCAAGTACTTAGTAGATTTAAGCCTGCTTAATATTTGAGACTAGAGATACATACATACATACAAGTGGAGTGGATGGGGTGGGGAGAGAAGAGAGCTGTAAAGGAACATTCCTTTCTGCTAGCTATTGCCTAAAAAAGGGATAATAGGTTTATAATGGAAGGTACGACAACCCTCTTCCTTAGGGCTTTCTTGGAAAAAGGTTTTAAAAAAGTTGTTTCAAAGGTATTTTGAAAATATTCCAAAAAAACCAAGTGGGATGCTTTGATGTAGTGCTTTCTTATTGCATGTATAGGTTGAATTGACACACCTTGCTAAACCAAGGTTTGTTTTAATCTTTGTTTGTTGAGCAAGCCTGTTTACATGTCAGGTAAACCATGATTGACAATAGCAATGGCTAAGTGGATTCATCACACTGAGCCAAAACCAAACCAATTACATTACTGTTTGTAATTTATGGATTATGAATTAGCATGATATGAGAACGCAGCCATTCTGGCTTGATTAACAAATCCTGGTTAAAGTGTTTTAGTACAATATGTTTAACTCTGAATGAAGGTAAGAATAGGAATAAAATATCATGAAATCTTAAGTGGCATAGCCAGTCTCCCTTATCCTTCAAAATAGGGATGCATTTGCACAAGGCTGTGAGCCATGTTATAATTTGGCTTAGTATTGGGGTTCCCAAAACTTTTGGGATGGTAAACCTATCTGGAATATTTATGGGTACTCTCACAAAATGGCTGCCATTATGGGCATAACCAGGTACAGTGTATCACAATCATTTACCAGAAGGTAAATTGATGAGATGGTTCCCAGGATGTTCACTACTGCCTCAATTTACCCTTCTGTTATCTGTCAGGCAGGACAGACTTCCAAACCAAGTGCCAGGCAGCAGCCCTCTATCAGTTTCATTCTCTAAGAATGCCCGACAGAACAGCTGGCGTGTTGTTGGATGTTTGTCCGCTCTCTTTTCCTACTTCTGGATGTACAGTAGGGTGGCAGGAAAGGGTACAAAGCTGAACTCCTGCTTTAACTTTATTTTTATCACCTGTGAGCGTGTGGGGGATGAACTGGATACCCAAAGGGGGTACTTGGATATTCAGCTTTTAAAAGGGAGGGAAGGAACACCTGCTAGACTCCCAAACAATTCAGAAGTGCCTGCAATACTGACCAGAGTGATATGGCAAATGGTAGCTGGCCAGTCACTGTGCCCTCAGGGGTCTGCTCACAAAGATATCTTCATCTGTGGATACTGTTAAACCACGGCAGTTTGGAAAATGTTTCTTGCATTGCGTTGAGAGAGTCAAAGGGGCCAGAATTCACAGTTCATTTAAACATCATGGACTGTTTATAGTTGGCGTAACTCCATTCATAGAACAATCTTTGAGCCAATAGAGGCCTCTCTTAGTAACAGACAACAATTTCCCAAAATCCCCCTATCCACTCCAGAGGATTGGGAGTCCTTTGGAACTCCAGGCAATTGCTCCAAATCACTTCCTTGCATAGGCAGTACCACAACCACAAATGGTTGAGGTTTAATTTATTAAATGCTGAGGTTGCTGAAACTTGCTAGAGGGTGAACGTGAAGGAGGAAATGCTGAGAAGTTGAAACCATTCACACTACTGGGGCCAGATTGCAGGGGATGTATCTTAGCAGCCCAACTACTAACAATGATCCTACAATATATGACTAATCTAACATATACATCATTTGAAATTTTCTACCTGGTCTCACAAAACTAAGACAAAGCTTTGTTTCACACAGTGTTGTGAGTCTGGAGTATTTTTTTTTTTCTTCAGTGAAGTAAAATATCTATATGAATGCAGGAACAGTAACTATAAAATCACATAGAGGACATTATGATAATAACATCCTTTCTTTTCAACAGAAAATATCCTGGCTGAAGAATAGTAGCTGTGTTAGGAAAGCATTGTGTAAGAGCTTTTCAATTTCCATTCTTTAATTTATGGCACTTAGAGTTGATGTACCAATCCCATGCTTTGCACTCAGCAGTTTCTAAGATCTTACACGTATTATTCTTTCATTAGTGCTGTTGTTGTAGGGTGTTTAAGATACAGCCTAAGATGTAAGCAGCTAATTGAGGCTCAGATGTTTGAAGTTCCCTACTGTCAAGGTCAGCTGTAGCTTTGTCTTCAATTATACATGCTCCGCCCATGACTTCCATCGGGCCGACTTTAGGATTTGCTTTTTTTGGCTGCCGTCAGATTGGGAAATAAAATCTCGTACAGGCTCTCTTGCTTTAATGATAAGATTTTGTTGAGAGTGTCAAGCTGAAGCAGATATAATTTGTTAGAGTTACTTTGTTGTTCAGTCGTTAAGTCGTGTCCGACTCTTCGTGACCCCATGAACCATATTGCGCCAGGCCTTCCTGTCCTTCACTGCCTCCCTGAGTTTGCTCAGTTTCATGCTCATTGCTTCAGTGATGCTATCTAGCCATCTCATCCTCTGCCGTCCTCTTCTCCTTTTGCCTTTAATCTTTCCCAGCATCAGGGTCTTTTCCAAAGAGTCCTCTCTTCGCATTAGGTGACCAAAGTATTTACTCCAGTCCAGAAGGTATGGACTGATACGTTCACGTATGGATGCAGATGTCCTGCAAATGGGAGAATCCAGTCCACACATACATAGAAATGTGCATACTAGCTGTGTGAAAGTGTTACAGTGAAATTCATTTCAAATTTTACTATTTGTTTTCATTTTGGAAGACAATACAGATTAGCTTTGGAAAATTGGTTGTGAAGTACTGCATGTCATTGCATGTTATCTATCAGATGTTGTTGTGAGGGTTCTTCCGTCACAGTTGTCAGATTTTAAATATCTACATGTTACTGTGAAACACTGTTGTGGACTCATGTAATAATTTGGCCTAGATATGAAGATGCATTCAGTCATGAACCTCACTGGTTACCTTGTTTGGTGGTATATCGGAATGACCTTGGGAGACAGGAGGAAGACCACAGACTAGA
Source organism: Liasis olivaceus (assembly GCA_030867105.1). NCBI lineage: Eukaryota > Metazoa > Chordata > Lepidosauria > Squamata > Pythonidae > Liasis > Liasis olivaceus. The sequence continues at coordinate 81,055,335 of CM061349.1, forward strand.
CAATGGTCAGATAAGAGGCAGCTGAGTCCGCAGAAGGAATGGGGGACGTGGTAAATGTCTCAGAAGGGAACCTCCCTAGTTTCTTGGATTGTAAAGGGGGGGGGGAGATGTACTTTCAGACTTGCAAGATTATGTTAATGTAACCTTACAATAAAGTTAGAGCTAGTACTTCTGGGTGCGCTCACAAGACTGACACTGTGGGCCAGTCACTTTCTCTCAGTTGTGGTAATGATATAAAAACATTTCTATTTCTACCATCTCAAATATTTATAGCAACAATGAGAGAGAAACATAATAAATAAAAATCAGATGAACATAATACATCTTTGATTGAAAACAAGTGAACAATATACAATGAATATAAATATGAAACACTATTGCATGTCAGGTATGCAGTATTAAATGACAACTAAAAACATTAAACATTTTACCATACATTTCACATATTGAAATATTGAACATTCTGCACGTAATTTCTGCATTCTGAAAAAATGCCATGACCATTTATGGAATGTTTTTGATAGAACATTTGCTGCAAACGTATTAGTCTCTTTAGTACCTCATTTGCTTTGGGGCTGTATTTGGGATATGTCTAATGAATAATTAACTCATCCTGTAGTTTTCTGAAGTTTTTCTTTGAACTTAATCGACTTGCAAAGGATTATACTTTCACTGGGTGTTCCAAATGCTGTTTTGATACCATGTGATGAAAGTTATAATGTAAGTACAAAGTATTATTGCTCCAGTAATCCTACTCCTAACTGACTCTGAACTCTTGGTGCCTATTTTATCTGTTCATGTATTGACAGGGGAAGCTGACTGCTGTCCTAATAATTGCCTCTAATCTTATGTTTGTGTATTTATAGTATACAACACTTCCCCTCAAGTGGTGCCTCTTCCTAGTCTCTCTGGCCACGGGGGAAGAACTGTTTCACAGTGGCATCTGTATGAGGCAAGTCCTCTTATCACACTCCATTCAGGAGGTGTGCTGTGCTGTTCCTCGGTTCCTAATAAGTTACTTGCCGGGTTGGGATCCAGCACTTTTTGGATTACATGTTAATCCAATGCTATGGAGGCTAGTCAGGACAGTCGTGCATGGAAAGTCTTATAAACTGTGGGAGCCAAGACCAAGCCCTCTCTGGATTAATGCCTTCACATAGACTTGCAAAACCCTCTCTCGTTTCTATTCTTGCTTGCTTAGTTTGTACTAAAATGCAAGATAGCTTTCAAGCTGGGTGGAATCCTGGTTTCCAAAGGTCCTTTTCCACACATCAGCTGGGGCTCTTTGTTGCAAGGGGTGCCTTCCAGTTCATTATAAGTACAGATTAATTTTCACTGGCTCCATTCCACTGCTTTGGTACATGGCTGGGTGACACACACAGCTTCAGATATAGTTGCAACCAGCTATGCTTAGCATAATTGATACCTGTTGTGGCATTTAAAGGGGGTGACAGCTATTGAAACAAAACTTGTTTTGAAGCATGCCACTGAGCAAACTGATTGATGACATTTCAGATTTGACCTTTTCTGTTGCCCCACTTGGGGCGGGGGCTGAACACACAATAGGGTTAAAATAAAAACAAACAATTTCCTTTTGCTTTTCATGGCCACATCAGGGCCACTTTTACGACATTTCCACATTTTCATCTTGTTTGTCTGCGATTCGGTTCCCTTTTAAACATTAAGCACCCCATCAAGGCAGATTTCCACATGAAAAGAGGCAGCTGGTAAAGCTGTTTTATATAGCTTTTATACATTTGTTTTTACTCTTTATTGGCTATAGCACCCTCTCAGATGCTGGGCCATGTTTTTTCTCACTAATGACTTTGGTGTCTTTCCATTTGGCAGGCTTTAATTCCCCACCCCTTTTTCCTGCTGTGCTTTTGCACCAGGGATCAGATATTAATAAGTGTTTGTGTAACTACCACCACTACCTTTTACATAGTTGCCTGGGCCAGATATCCAATCACCTTTGCTTAGGCACCTCTGCTGAGGATTTATATCAGATGCAAAAAACACAAGCCATTAACTCATACCCAGATTTGTGGCAATTATTTACAAATATTAGCTTTTTGGTGCCAGTAGTATCTTTACTACAGTGAGTCTGGTGCTTTCAAAGGCAATATCACTGCCAGGAACCTGATTTGAACAAGTTGGGTTGAATATCCCTGAACTATCAGAGTACGGAAGGGGGAAGCCTACAGATGTGCATTGTTGCATGTAAAAAATCCCAAATTTGGTCCCTGGCACCTCCAGGCAGGTCTAGAAAATATTTGTGTCTAAAACACTTATAGAGTCCCTAGATAGTACTGAGCCAGATGGACCAAAGGTATGATTTGGTATAACTGTTACAAACAAGAGAAGATTCCCCTATATATCAAGCATGACAGTCCTGTATGTTATCTGTGAAAGAGAAGAAACAATATTTTTCTGTTGTTCATGTTCTGTTAGATAATCAATAGCATTATCAGGGATCCTACTTATAAGATTGATTGTTAACACACTCAGCCATAGGCACCAAGAAATCCCTTTTAAACCATTGTGCTCATCCCAGAGGGATTGGGAGTATGGACTACTAGAGACAGGCACTTTGGTTCTAGACTGGACATGACTTTCTAGTGTCCTTCCCTGTTTAATTCCCACACACATTTGCTGATTATTGCTGTTTGGTCTCTGTGATCTGGAAAACCCAATTCTGACATTTCTCTTTTTTTGCAATCCTTTTTTTCTCTACAATATTCTTTTGTAAAACCAACCATATCACGTTGACTTGACACAACCATTCTAAACATTATCTTTATTTTCTTACATTAGCACTGATACTTTAATATCCTCTTCTTCCCATAGCTCTAACATTAAGAGGCTTGCCACATCTTGCAGTGTCATACTGAGGAACAAAGCAAAATTCAAGGCATTAGAAATGAGCTTTTTGCTTCAGAAAAGAACCTGTAACAAATGTTTAAAACTCTTTGACTCCTTAAAACCACACCAGAGTTAATAGGTTGAGCTATTTGGATTAAGTCTGCCTTAGTGCAAGGAGATGGTAGTTACCACGCAGGGTGCAACCAAAGATATGTGACGTCTTTCAAATTCTTTCCTCTTTGCCAGACCCACTTATGGAAGGAGATTCCCTCCTTATTGGATATATAGATCAACATGCCATGGGAGGATTCAAATCAGCTTAGAGAAAATGAACTAAATTAATGCTATATTGATATTTGTTCATTTTTGCTTCAAAAAAGCTGCCAGTAACCTGGAATTCGTTTTAAGAATAGTTTTCCACTCAGAAGGTATCCTGCACATACCTTAGAGTAACTAAAGGACAGCTCCCATAATCTCCCCATTGGCTTATCACCCTGTTGGAAAAGCCTGTCCTAGAGTCAGTTTGATCAGCTGTTCAAATCTTGGTTGCTTTGTGAAAATGTTTGGGTAAAGGAAATGTCCTTTCTCAGTTTGATGCTTTAAAAAGAGAGGAGGAGAGAAGGTTTTCAGGACCAGCAGGTTTTCATCAGTCAGTATAAAAGCATGATTAAATCTTAGGGTGAGGTGTACACCTGTCCTTATTTAGGCTAATAACAAACACTAAATCCAGGAAGGGTTTGCACATTAAGTTACTATAAGTACAGGTCATGTCTTACTCATACTTTTTCCCCCCCTCATATGAGCTGATCTAGCAGCACTTTCCTGATTGCACTTGTACTTCCATTTTTTTCCTAATCTTTTCTTTATTTCTTTTCCAATGTTCCTGTGCAGGCTTGAAAAAAGAGTCACATGAAGTTGAATGAATGGATCCTTTAATTATTTTCACAGCAATGCATAGACCAAATGTTGAGTACTAGTAATGCTTTGCCTTCATAAGCTGCTTTTCAGGTCATTGTTGGCAGGTCTTGAATTTTCTTCTTTGCAACAAAAATCCCAAAGGTTCAAATAGAGTGTCAGGGGTCAGTTTAGAGTTCTGTGTTAGCATGAACCATGCATTAATGTAAAGTTAAACTTTTGTTATTTGATGATCCTCTTCATTTTTCTGTACAGAATGTTAATTCTTCTTTTGATTTGGAAGTGCTTCAGCTCAGTGAAATCAAAAGCTGGTGACATTTTGAAGTTATGTGTCTCTGAATCCCCCCCTCCCCATATTTCCTCTTTAGACAGAAACCCTATTCTAGCTTTCTACATCATAATTCTGCACCGGTCACATTTTTATTCTTTTTAAAACAAACACAAAACTTGTCATATTTACTATTTCACTCTATAAAACTAGAAATAGAAACAGCCTTTTCTTATCGTATAGGGCTGGAAGTAGTAGTTTATCACCCAGAAACATTTTTATCTGTCTCTTGTGAGAGATAACTTTTAACACATAAACTAAAGGTGTATTCTGACGAACCATTCGTGCGACTATGAACTTATATGGAGAAAATTAAGAGAGATTAAAGACATGCATTAAAAATGCCAAGTTTTCCAGTGCTAATTGATTACTTTGTGAGAGAAAAAAGGCATTTAATGATCCATAAACATACAGTATGATTCCCTCAGTCATTTCCACTCATTCTTTCTGGGTGGTAAATCCTTTCCTCGATCTGGATTAGATATTGAAAGAGGCAAGATCATAGTTACACATTCCGAGGTCTAAGTCCAAAAAGGGTTGTACGCAGCCAGAGACACACATAAGAAATGAGTCAGTAACTTGGTCTGGAAGTCATAAGCCAAACCATTCTGAGTCCTCCTAGTCAGCTTTCCAGAAGATGAAGATAAGGGTACAAAAATCCTAATCCCTGAAATGAAGGCTTTTTCCAAACTGAAAAGTTCAGTAGAAGAATCAAGCACAATGAAAAGGACAAAAGTGATGGCATGTGGACAATATAAAAATGCTGCAGAGGGTGTGGAGACAAAGGTGGTGCCTGTGTGGAAATGCCCACCAAAGGTCCAGGGAGATATGCCAGGGAGATCAGCCCAGAATTTAGTGTATCTAGATGTATTGAGTGCTTGTCAAATCTGATTTTGTTGTAAAATAATCTGGTTTTGCTCATTTTTCCTCATCTGAAAAGAGGGAAGAAATGTGGGAAATCGAAGAAAGGGCAAGATCTATGACAGTTTGTGACCTCTGGTCAATTCAGCTCAGGTGACAGAAAGCTGGCTTTGGATGTGGGAGCTCTTTGTACAGAACAATTTTTTGCCATACAAGTTGCTTGGTAGCATTAAGCCATACACTCTTTTTAAACCTCAGTTTGCCATCTGAACTAGGAAACTTCTTGAAATATCTTACAAGAAGTTGTGAGAGTGAAAAAATCTAAAAAAATTTAGTGCAGAGTCTATTATCCCATGGATCCTCCATAGATGAGGAACAAGTCAAAATCAACTGGATTAAGTAATTTTATATCCTCTAGCATACTAGTACCTTAATATTAGTTAAGGACTTGGACATCTAATTAGGACAAGTGCAAATGGATGCCTCTCAAGCCAGTTAGCAAAACACTTCTTTCTAGACTTCTAAGAAGACAATGCAATGGATCTGTTCCAGATGTACCAGAGTGTAGGTAAAAGGTCAATCAAGTGTTCAAAGTGTAAAATAGGAAATAAAGACATTTTTTAAAAGTCTCATCTCAGTCCATTGTGTGCTTTTTATTAGTCAGACTTTGATTGTTTTCCTTTCCTTGTGTTTTGAATGGAGCTGAAATCAACACAGCTGTTTCTATTTAATAACTTCCTATTAAAGAGCATCTTATGCCTAAAACAAGCTGTCACCAATCTCACTGATTGCTCTCCACATGGGTCTGGAAATGACTTGTCTCAGATAACCAAGAGCACACACAAAACAGAGGTACCAGAAATAACTTCATTATAGTTTCTGCCAGGCCCATTGAAAAAAGAGTGCAGTTTGAACTTACTTAGCTTGACCTTTGCAAATCTCAAAGACACTGCTAATGAGATACTAAGCAACTTTTTGACTAAGTGGAAGAGAGGGCTATGCCTGAAAAAGGCTATCTTGGATCACCAGAATGGTTTTTATTACTACTAGCCCTTTGCAAATATGTACTTTGGGGTAAGGTCCTTGAATGACACTATCTAGATCTATTTCAGTTGGATTTCTGATCTGGTTTTAGTATTAAAATTATCTTAATTACTCAGTTGGGAAGACCTATATCAGCTTCCAGTGCCATCAACCATGGTAAGCTTTTAGAATTACCCTCTGAAGTACGAGTTAAGAGCATAGGGCTTCAGAAATTCAACTTGTCTTTGGTATTGTTTTCAAAAATGTTTTCACCTTTGTGCTGAAAAATAATGGCTTTATTTATTTATTTATTTATTTATACATTTGATTTATTGTCCGCCCATCTCCCCCCAGTGGGGAACTCTGGGCGGCTCACAAAGTACATATATATAATCTTACATCTTACAATTATACCATTAGCGACCAGCAGGGTCGCTTTATATTTCTCAGTGAATGCTGTTGCATTGTTCCTGGCTTATTGTAACTGCCAGCTCATTATTACTAATACTACCATTTCCATTGTTGAAGGCCCATTCTCTAAACATTGTCATATGTGGTGTACATGTTCCCTGCCTATGATGTGGTGAACTGACATTACAATGAGAACCAGACCAGTGTGCAGGTATGTCATCCTGGTAATAAAGAGGGCATTGTATATTCTGTACTGAAGCAAAAGAAAAAACAAGACAGATCAAATACAGCAGTTTAGAACAAGGCTGACCAGGAGGAGAAGGAGAACTACTTTGATATTAATTAAAATATTGAGAGTAGCCTTGCCATCACACATCCTTTCTCCTTGATAAACAAGAGCAGCAACTGGCTCTTGTAATAAAACAAAGTAAGCAAAACCACTTAACTTAAAGCAGTTACACGCAGCATCTGCTGGAAGAGATGAAGCTAATTATTAAAGCTTAAACTAGCAGCAAAATGCTATGCCAGATCCTTTTAAAGGAATTTAATCTTCTCTCATCCTATAAAAAGGAAATACACAAGGAGATGAGGAGGGTGTGCAGACCACAAGTATCTAGTTGAACTAATTCCCTTCAGAAAGCCCAGGATGCACTTGACTGTGTTCTGTCTTTGCAAGTATAAAAGAAGAAGGTCAAGGGAGAACTTTATGCATTTGACAGATTTCTCCCATCACACCATGGTCAGCAGGAATCATCTGTATTCTTTGCCAGGAACTGTACTTTGACACACTGTGTCCCTCATTAAGATCAGAAGAAACAGGCCACGTGTTAATGGTCAGAATCTCCATCTGGCTGCAAGGAGATGTTTCTTTCCTCTCTTGTTCCCCAAAGCTTTTTGGAATGGCTCCTGGAGAACAACCTCTGTCCTCCTTCTCTCAGTATCTCCTCCAAGTAGCTAATACAATTAATAAAACAATAAGTGTTTGTTTAAAACTGTGAATAAAAAATATAAACAGGTAGTCCTGGGGTTAAGAACACCTGGTTTACAGACGACCCATAGTTAAGAATGGAGCCTATTGTAGCAAAATTCAGTAAATACACAATGATTTGAGTTAAATACACAATGGTTCAAGTTAATTACACAATACTACTTATACAGTATTACACAATAATACTGTTCTGGCTTACATACAAATTCAACTTAAGAACAGACCTTGGGAACGGAACTCATTCTTAAACTGGGGACTACCTGTATATTTGTATATATATATGAAAGAGCAACTTGGAAAGGATAAAAGCCAGTCAGAAAATGTTCCTTCACTTTGAACTTCATATTTCAAGATCTCCTTACCAAAATGTCTGTTTTCTGCCCAGGTATACCATGGAGAGCCATACACTCGGCCTGTATTCTTTCCAGCTCTCCTCACTTACCTTGCTCCTTTTCTTCACCAGGATTTATAAATAATATAATTCCATTTAGTATTAACTGAACAGAAATTTCTCGGGAGAAACCCTTGCCCCCAGGGCCTGCTGCAGGAGGGACTGAAAAAGCCAAAATGGCAGCTGTGACCCTGCAATTGAAGCCCACTCCTTGGTTGCAGCTGCCATCTTGACATTCTTGGGCCACCCACACGCCGTGTACCTCCTGTCCATGCCTGGACTGAAACACATGTGTTTGGCCCTGGCATGGATCTAAATGTATATATTCTGGGCAGAAGTGTTTTGTGGTAGAGAGAGATAGAAAGGTTCAAGGCCATTGGCAATAGCAGCTAAGAGAAGTTAGGAAAAAGAAAGTGCTAGGAAGAACAAGGGAGGGACAGATGGGCCTGCTGGATATGCCATACTTTATTTCAAGCATGGAGGCACATGGCAGCTAAGGGAAAATAGAGAAAAGGAAGCTCTGGGAAAATCAGTGGGCAGAAGGGAGGAGGAAGGAAGAATGAGATAAGGCACATCACCCTGGACCTATTCATGTTTTAAGGCATCTCTAGCTTTTGTTTTGGCTTAAACCTCTCCAGATTTTGTTTGAACCAAAACTGAAACCTCAAAGTGTTCTGGGTTTCAACTTGGTGAACCCATAATCTGTGGAGTCCTTGGTGTTCTCTGAGCGTAGTTTGCTTGCAGATTTTTCACTACCCAACTAGGTAACATCATAAGTTCTCTTCTGTTGAAACCATGATCTGCCCAGAACTTTTGAGCCACAAATGTTGTTTCAAATTTGAAACAAAGCACACTTCCTTTTTGTACACGCTCTTAAATGAGAGCAGATTCCAGAATTTGTGCCACAACTTCCATAGAATGAATATAGGAGGGATGCAACCCTAATTTTTTTCTTGTACACTCTATAAGACAGTTTTCTTTAGCCTGTTGTGTTCTAGTTCTTTTGGACTACAGCTCCCAACATTCCCCAACCAGGATGGTCACATTGGCTGAGTAATGATTAAAGCTTTTGTCCAGACACATCAAGAGGATGCAATGTTAGAGAAAAAAGTGATAATGATAAATATAATTCCACTGCAATAATTAAATGTTTTGCATTGCCATAAAGGATTTATTTCAAGGGCTGTGTCCTCCAGTTTCAGAACAGCTCCTATTATTCAGAAGAACTGCATCTGAACTTTCAAAATACTACTTACGGAATGATGGAGTTGCAGCACAGGAAAAGAATGGGTTGTAGAAACCTTTTTGGCTCCTGAAACAATTGGATACAACCTATTATTTTCCAGTTGACTGGCTTATCTGTTGAGTATTTGTAAGTTATTGCATAGTGTTACAGCTTTGGGGTTATGAAAGAGAAATAGTCAACCCGATTTTTATGCGCTTCACAAGTGCTCCACTTACTCTGTTAACATCTCATTTCCAGAAAGACGAAATTCCTTTTTATGAATGTCTTCTGTATAATTTTACTTGTTTTCTTTTAATTGATCATGGTTTCTACTATTTCAGTGTTTTTATTGGTGTTTTGTGTTCTATGCTTCAGCTTGCTACTGGTTTGTGTTCTGTATTTTGTTTTTCTAGTCATTCTTTAAAATTATTAACACATAATATTTAACTGCTGTAGACCATCTCGAAGCTTGTTGAAAATAATGAACATATAAATGCTTTCAAACTACGTTAAGGTAGAGAAACCTGGTCTCAGTTTTACAATAAGCCTTTCACAGGAGAACTACTCTATATCTTCCATGTACATGCCTCTACCATGTTTTCCCATACCTATCTCCTTTAGAAGAAACTTCTATCTCCTACAGAAGATACTCCAAGAAACTGAGTCTTTCTTTATAGAGAACCTCCTGGAGATTTCTAATAATTCTGGCTGCTCTTTTCTACACTTTTTCCAGTTCTACAGTTCCCTTTTTGAGATGTGACGACTAGAATTTTTCACAAGGGTAGTCTAAGAAAGCAGCAAAGTACAGTAACTCTTGAACATATGCTGAGTTCTCAGCTCTGCCACCTTTTTCATCAGGCAAAATCTGGCACAGACCTGTTGAGTTTATTAAAGCTTTGAAATGTTTGTCTACCATCATTGCGAGTTTAAAGCTCCATTTCACTTTGTGGAAAAGGAAACACCAGATCCTTCTCAATGAGATGGAAAAACAAGAACACTTTGTAATCTGGGATTAGTGGATAAAGACAGCCCAAGGAAAAGCACATTTCTTGTTTTAAAAATTGCCTACTTAACTATAATGCAGGGCAAACAACTGAGCTGGTGCGAAAATTGGCATTAGGAACCAGGATGCATGTCAAATGAAAAGATAGTACTTGAATAGGTCCACAGATAATTTAGAGGTGGAGACAGAAAACAGAGGAAAGAATAACATATACAGTGCTTCAGCATCCATAACTGCTAATTTATTTTTTCATGCAGCTATCTCTGTTAAAACAGGTTTATCAGCTTTGCTGATATTTGCAGACCACCACCAAATGGCTATAATATCTACAAAATTATCATGTCTCCAACCTAAGCAGGAGGGAACAAACAATATAAATATATAACTGTTGTATAAACAGCTACTGTGCATAACATCTACATAAAGAAGTATTTGTTTAAGCAACTCTGAAGCTAGTAAATATTTGCAAAAGTTGTATTGCCAATTGAGGGAGAGCCAAGAAGATTTATCATATGTTTGAGAGCAGGGAAAGAGCAGTTCTGTAAAGAAGTGTGCATATTTATAACATCTGAGAAATCCTCTTCTTTTAGGAAGGCTTTTCAGATCTTTTAAGTGCCATAGAGAAGGGCTTAAGAGTTTTGTTTGCTTTTGTTTTCTCATATTGCTGGTGCTCACTGAACAAGTGGAATAGGGCATGGTCCATTGTGGTACTCATTATGGGAGAATAAATTCCCTGGGATTAGGTGGGCTCCTGTCATGGAGATCTAGTGACAATTCAGTGCATGATTTGTTTGCTTGGGCATTTCCTTGATGATCAGGACCCTCACAAATTTATTAGCTATATTTCATTTTTTAACTGATAGAAGTCACTGTGTTTTATTGTAAACTACTTCTGGTTTTCATTGAAGATAATAAGAGGAGCAATGTGTGAACTATTGAGTCCCAGAACACCGAGAAGTTGTATTAGCAACCTCTCTCTGCTAAAAGGAAATACAGCTTTGACATGGCTTGCTTCTTCCAACTTTTTTTTTCTTTCCACTTAGTGAAGAAATCAGGATCTGAGTCCAAAGCAAGCCAGGAAAAAAGGTTCATGGAAGAAATGCATGGGAGAAGACATATTTGTAAATCCATTTTAGGTACAGGGGAAAAAGGCCCTTAATTGGGCTATTAGGACCTCCTTTTCATTGTTGGAGTTTCTCCTTCTGGGCTCGGTTGGTCACCCAGAGGAAAAGAGATCAATGAGATTCCCAGCTCATATCCTGGTGGCTTCTGAACACCTAAATACTTTGACATAACTTATTCCCTTTTCCATCCAAGCCTTCAGGATGGCATATCAGCAGTCTTGGAAGCTCCCCAGGTCCTTGAGTATCTGAAGAAATATAGAGTCATAGCCAGTGGTGAGAGATGCTGGGAGTTGTATTTGCGTTGTGGCTGTGGCAATCTTTTGAGTTTGTGATGACTGTTATAATTTTGCTAGAACACACATACTGCATTTTCTTGAATTTGTTAGGAAGAGCAATAGCTGAAATCTGCTCACATCATCTGACTGATTTGCTTTTATGTCCAAAGATAAATCCAAACTTAAGTGGGCTCAATAAATCAACAACTGTCAGCAACAATCAGACCTTTCATCCCAGAAAAACAAGAGCAAAGCTTTTGCCTCTGGTGATCAGTTTTTTTAAAAAAAGGATTTATAAAAATAGCTCATGGGAGTTTACAAAAGGTGTGGCTATGCATCTGTATTCTTATGATAGTTCTGGGCCAGAGTTTTATTTGGGCATTGCTATTCAGTGCCAGTGTGGTTTTCACTCCCTTATGCACATGCCAGAGTATTAGATTAATTATGATCAGAAGCATAACCTTGTTGGATCAGACCAAAGTCCAGCTACACGAGTGTTCTTTCCAGCAACTTTAGTTGAAGGCAACCTTTGTTCCTCAGTCTCCAACACTCAACAGAGGCTTCTTATAGTTATTGCAACTGTTAGCAGATAGTGATCTTTCATTATTCTGCCTTACAACTCCATTGATACAAAATTCTATATGGTACAGAAGCAGTGGTCAGTCTTAACTCTCTAGGAGATGATGTGGTTGTAAAATACCTGCATTTTTAAAGTATGTATTGTGCTTGTCTTAAATAGCAAGATAGGGAAAAAAACCAGTTGAGCTGTGGCCATGTTAAATAACTGAAACAGCCTTTTTTTCCCCATTAGAAACACCGGTTTTAGGTAAAGAGAGAACGGCTCTTTTTCATCTCTGACTTGATTGGGTTAAATTGCTCAGCACTTACTCACAGGCTGGGCTGCTGGCATTTTCAGTGGGAGTTTTCCTGTATGACTAGCCAGTGAGGACGGAACCATGATTCACCCTCATGTGTTTTGATTCGAAAGTGCCTTCCTTTCGAGCAACAAGCAAAAGACAAGACCGACGGTGGGGAATTTCCCCTTCGCCGCGGCGGCTGCCCCCCGCTCCGTGCCTCCCTGTAGCCCCTGCGCATCCTTTACGCTTAGCCGAAACACCCTCCGCGCTGCCGCAGAGCGCCCACCGATCGGAGGCAAAAGAGTTTCGTGCCCGTCGCTGGAGTTGACGCACCGCCCCTTTTGCAGAGCTGTTTTGTTTCTGATTTGAGCGGGGAGGACCAATCAGAGGCTACGCAGGGTTTTTACGGTGCTGTCAGATTGCAACCTTCTCCCGCTCCTTCCAATCTGGGCTGCCTTCTTCGGCGCCGTCCGCACCGCCGGCTGCCTCGGCTCACGCGCCCCTTGCTCTTTCGCACCGAACGCGCGCTCTGGGTGGCCGCCCGGCTCTGAACCCCGCTCCGGCGCCGATGGTCAACATGAGATGGACGCTTTGACAGCCACCGCACTCCCATCCTAGGGCTTTACGGGCAGCAGCAGTAGCAGCAGCAGCAGCATCGCCGCTCGGGAAATGTCGTTGCCACCAGCAGCCTTAACGACCTAAATGTCATCCATGGGCAGCTCGGTCTCTGCTTCGGCACCGTTGCTGTTGTGCACAGATACTAAGATTAAGAAACTCGGATTCTCTCAGGCTGGTACCCAAGGGCATCATCATCATCATCATCATCATCTGCTGTTAAACTGAGCTCCGTCTGCTTCTGGACTGAAGACAGGCACATTCAGTCTGAAAATCCTTCCTCTCTGCTACGCTGGGGCGCGCGCACACCCAGCCAGCCCCCGACGCGTATGCTGAAAGCCAGGAATCCAGGGGGTGGTTTCCTTTTCTCAGTTCCAGTGACCAGAGAATCAAGTTAAAGTCTTCAAGGAGAGGGGGAGGGGGCACCAATAAAGTGGCTGCTGAAAAGAACCAGCAAGTTAAACAGCCGCAGAAGAGGAGGGAACAAGGACACTGACTGAGAATTGAGGGAGCAGCTACATCAATCCAAGGAAACAGGTGGAAAGGCAGGGGCAGCTCAGGAGGAGAAGTGACGTTTTAAAGAGAGATCTCCCCTTCTTTCCTTTTCCACTGCTCTTTTTGGGGTGGGAGGTGGGAAAGCTAGCCTGCCAGATTGCAAAACCTGTCTTCACTCTGCTTCCTTGCTTGCTGCTGTTGTGACAGAGACACATTAACAAAGCAGAAGGAGAAAAAATGCCAGCCATCCTGGTAGCCTCCAAAATGAAATCCGGACTACCTAAACCTGTCCATAGTGCTAGTCCCATTGTTCACATTCCAGCCGCAAGAACCGTCCCACAGCCCTGTTACCTGAAGTTTGGGAGCAAGGTGGAGGTGAACAAGTCATCCTATGCCAGCCAGATCCCCCTCAAATCCCAGAATGGTCATGAGAACGCAGGAGATGGCTTCCTTCGAAAGAAGAGTAGCTCCATTGAGAATGGCTTTGACACACAGGTCAGCAAAATGGTGCTAGTGTGCTGAGAGGATGGGTGGAGAGGCTGTATTATAGGCAACTCTGTTTAGCGTGTGCATGGTTACTGAAAATGCAGGTTGTGATAGAGAGGTGTAATTGTATTTCTGGTGGACACAGAAGCAATGAAGGGAATGGTATTTTCTCTGAGTGTGTAACTGTAGAAAAGAGAACTGGCTGTTCCTAAATATTCTCGTGATTAATCTTAGCTCAGGGGTGTGTACTTTTATTTATAGGAGCTTAAATCTTTCAGTAATGCTGGATTACTGAAAGGAATTGTTTGCTTTGTTTGGGAGGCCAGTATATACAGATGCTGCTTGTTGGGGAATGATTTGCAGTGGGTGTGTTTGTGCATCTCCCTATGAACACCTGGAGAACTGCTTGAGCAGCTACCTAGTGTGGTGGTTCTGATGTATGCAGCTGAGCATCATACAGCAGGGCAAGCCATGCAAGGATGCAGCTGAGACTGCTGCCTGCACACTTACACATACAGTAATCATTTGTGGGGCGAAGCCACAATAAATATGCTGTTGAATGTTCATGCATTTAAAGGCCTCTATATGTACATGCACAAATACACAGGGATGTTGTCCATGCCTTGGGTGCTTGCATGTGTGTGCAAGACAGAGAGCGAGAAAGCAAGCAAGAGAATGTGTGTGTGTGTGTGTGTATACATTGATTTTAATATGCAGTGTTGCTTGAAGCCATATTTGGGTGCCTCTTTAAATGCTGTTGCTCTACATTACAGAGACTGCAATACTCCGTGTCCGGCTTGTTTTATTTTAACAAGTGTATTAGTATTTTCAGCATGGCTCAGATTGCCACTGAATATGGCTCAAGAACAGTGAAAGCAGACAGTAAATGCTAACATACTACTGGAGGAGCAGAGCAGATGGTCTACTGCCACCAAGGTGACTAATTAATATTAGCTAGACTGAGATTGCCGTGCAGACAGATCGTCTGCTTGGTGTGCTGCAAACCTATTCTGCGGCTGGTTGAACCTGATCACAAGAGGCACAGCCATATTGGGCTGGGAAGTTGCATGTTTAAAGAAGAATTATATTGCTGCCTTTTTCCTACCATGGGAAATACTGGGTCGGTCAATCTTGCCAATCTAGGTTTTGCAGGTGGCAATCTCAGAACCTGTCCTGCTGAGGAACACGAGTCTGCCTGCTGTTAACCCTAGCATGGCTTCCTGTCCTACATTTCAGGAAATGCTGCATTTTCCATGCTGGCAGATAAAGTGATGTATTGAGCTCAGTTTGTGAGGCTGTAGCAGGTCCTGAGGGCTTGACAATTGGGAGGGAGAGGTGAGAGTGTCAGAATAGTAACAGACAAGCTTTGCATCATATCACACTCTGGAAGAAGATC
Source organism: Liasis olivaceus (assembly GCA_030867105.1). Lineage (NCBI taxonomy): Eukaryota > Metazoa > Chordata > Lepidosauria > Squamata > Pythonidae > Liasis > Liasis olivaceus. The sequence continues at coordinate 81,070,590 of CM061349.1, forward strand.
CAAATTCTTTTGAAAGTTTCCATATTTCATTTTGAAATCATCAGGACAATCTCATTCTAAAAATAAAAAAGGGGGGGAGTCCAGTGAGGTGAATATGATATGATACTGAGATGAGCAATGAGATGATGATTCTTATAAAGGCTTTCAAAGCTGAGTGGGCATTTGTTGGTGGCGTAATACATGCTGAGCATTGAACTACTGTATGGTCAATATTTTAGGAGTTCAAAATTGATTTGGTTAGTACTAATTGGGTTTTTTCTTTGTTGTGAGATTGGGATGGTGAAACAAGTAGGATACCTTGTATGCCAGATCTATAACTCAGTGCCTGGGGAAACATTTCACATTTGCAAATCACAATACGTTGTAGTAGCATTTTATCCAACTGAAGTTCAGCCAGCCTCTGGAGTAGTCCTAGTGTATCCTCACTGATAGAAATATTAAATTCTTAACTTCAGCCATTGGTCTAATCTATTGGTCAGTTCTTGACAATCTGTTTTCAGTTGGTCATTCTTTATATTCTCTTTCACCAAAAATGTGTTCCTCTGCTGATCGTGTTAAATAAGTTGTAAGTCAACTGGAATGTATAAGCTATGTGTTCTGTTGGTATTAAATAAGTACTAGTATTATTATGAGCCTGGAATCATCTATGGGAACTCTACAAATAAATTAATTTTGTAGGCAAAGTCATTTGCATTGTGAGTACCTTCATGGTTATCCAACCAGTTGCATAATTTATTCTTTTTCCTGTCTCATTTGCTTTCACATCATAAATAACATTAGCCATACATTCTGAATTTAGTATGAAATTCTACTCAAAGAGTGGAATATGAAAAAAAATCTTCCAACATGAAGTTTTTTATACTTAAATCTCATCTTGTTTCTAGAGTATACTTTAGAATATAGATCACTGATTTTTGAGTATAACTGTGAATTGCAAAAGTCTTATAATGGAAGAGAGGATGTTGGTCATGAGATAAATGTTTCAGCTGGATGATAGAACTGATGCATAAGTCACTGGCAAGGACTATCTGCACTTATCAAGTCCTTTGACTATAGTAAGACCAGCCTTGAGCTCATCTTCACAGTTCAATTGCATTTTGGACTGAAGCAGCTAAAGAGTTTGACAAGTGGAAAAAAATGACCCTTCACCACTGAGTTTCTTTCAGAAACATATGTGCATCAATAGATGCAGAGTTATTAGGATGGTGGAATCTTTATGTTTTAGACATGCTTCTGGGCCTTGAAGAAGAGAGGTTGCTAAATGTTCCGGAATCTATGAGCAGCTTGGGAACACAAGCAGTTGTGTTGTAGCAGATCAGACGATTTCTTCCCTGGGTTCGCCATTTCTGCTTCGAGGAACAGTGGCTCTCCGGTTTCATTAGCAGAGATTGCTCCTATCACGTGCAACCTGACCTTTTTGAGAGAAGATGTCTAGGACTGAATCTGTATGCAAAACATCTTGTATACAGGTAGTCCCCAGGTTAAGAATGCCTGGTTTACGGACAATCCATAGTAAAGAATGGAGCTTATTATAGCAAAATTCAAGTTAAATACACAATGATTCGAGTTCATTACACAGTACTACTTATACAGTATTATACAATAATACTGTTCTGGCTTCCATACAAATTCACTGGGGACTTACCTGTATGTGCAAATGTACAAACAATAAGTGATAACAAAGATACCTGCTGGAAATCTCTGAATCTGGTTAGTGAAGTTTTTTCTTTCATTCTCCTTAGTATTTCCTCCTTTACAATAATAAGCTGCAACCAAAGCAAATATTTGATCTCAGATATTCACTTGAATATACATTTCTGTATTCTCACTGAACTTTATGTTAATGACTTCTTGAGAAGATTGAGCAGGAGATGAGTCACATAATCTTGTGTTTTGCTATGGCCATCTTTGGCCACTAGTTTTCACTTGAGAATGAATTGGATAATGAGTGCATTTATTTTATACAGGTAGTCCTTGCTTAATGACTGCCCTGTTTGGTGACCATTCATGGTTACGACGATGTTGAAAAAGTAATTTTACGACCTGTCCTTGCACTTATGACCGTTGCAGTGTCCTTGCTGTCATGTGATTGAGATTTGGGTGCTTTGCAACTGGTGGGCATTTACAACCATCACAGCGTCCTTGGTCATGTGATCACTATATGTGTGCTTCACATCTGGCTTCCGACAAGCACAGTCAATGGAGAAGCCAGCAGTAAAATCACAAGTCACAGTCACGTGATGTCTTGCTTAATGACTGCAGGTGATTCGCTTAACAACTGCAGTGGAAGTGAGGTCATAACTGTTGTTGTCATGTGATGTCTCAGTGATGGAGTTGCTGGTCTCAGTTGTGGTCGTTAAGGACTACCTCTATATTACATGTTGGCATAGGTACAGGGATGAAATTGAAACCCTTGTGTTTTGAAGGAAGTAGCTTTACTGTCCCCCTTCTATTGAAATAAACCCTTCTGATTTGAGTTGTTCTATTACGGTCAGAGTGGAAGATTGTTTTGGTGCCTGAAGTAATAGTTTTGATGCCAAAAACAGACCACCCTTGCACCTAGTTGACTTAGTACTGTTCTGCTCCCCAATAGTTTCATAATCTTGCTCCTTTCAGGCTCTTATACCTCTCTATCCTTTGTGCAGCCTCCTGCTTCTCCTCAATTCTTCCAACAGTTTAATACTCCCCTCTTTCTTTTATATGCTGCATTCAGGACTGTGGTTGCCTATTGAATCTGGTATGGGTGGAAAAGTAGTGCTGGTTCTAGGTTCTAGAAGACCTTTGGTTAAGTTGTTGTTATGGGGACCCTTTCCTTAATAAATTGTCCCTGCTGCTGTAACATTTGCCCTATTTGCTTGTCTTAATGCTAACTCATAGCTAAAGAGTTGCAGAGATTAGATTCTTTTATCCTGTAACTCCCTATGGCTCATGGGAAGCATCAACAAGAAGGACAGGCAATAAAATCAGGAGATGTCCACTGATGCCAAGCATTGATTATGGCCCCAGAACAATGGATATTATTTTTTACCAACAGGATAACTTATTTATTTATTTTACATTTATATCTAAGCATGGAACACAAAGCAGTATATCAACAGATGTCAAACAAAAACTGATCCAGGAATGCTTTTACTTCTGAAAGGTTGCTTCACTGTTTGACACAAATTGTTGAGACTAGTTCCCCTCTATGTTTTTCTCCCATATCAACACTGAAATGGTCCCACACATTTATTTAGAAATGTCACAAGAAGAGAATTGATAAATTCATTAGCTTAGGACACACACACACACACAACCTTAGTTCCGGTGAGAGTAAGGGATTAGATCAGCAGCATGACTTTCTTTCTTCTTTAAAGATAGTCATGTTTACCCCCTTTTCCCCATAAAATAAAAAGCAGAACCACTCCATTGCAGTCTAGATCTAGATTCCAACTGATTTTTGGTTTCCAAGCATGGTAGCCATTAAAATGCTACATCTATAAAATCAGAAGGTTCCTACAAGCTAATACTGCTCTGGTTGCATTATTTGCTATTTTGTGATAAGAAATCTGAAGCAATAACCCCCAATATAATATTTTATAATGTTATGCTACTGTGCAATAATCCACAAGAGAATTCCCTTCTACAAGAGTAAACCAAAAGTCCATTTTATAAGACCCCTCTGAAGTCTGTAAGTTACAAGTTGGATTTATAGAAATATGGTTAGGCAATATCTATTTTCTTTAAATGAATTTAAACGCCCAGGGCCCAATGCATTGCATCTTGCTGAACTGAAGGAACATGGTAATGAATTGACTGAAATTTTATGTACTATCTCTGAGAAATCCTAGACAACTAATGAAATGCCATACAACCAGGGCAAGCGAAATATCACTATCTTCAAAAATGGAGGAAAGGAAGATTTGGGGAGCTATAGACCAGTCACTCTGATATCAATACCTGGAAATAATCTAGAATAGATTATAAAGATATAAATCTATATGCAACAACGTCACAGTGACCAGAATTAAGTATAGATTTGTCAAGAGCAAGTGTTGTCAGACTAATCTTAGCTCATTTTTTTTATCAGAGAGCTCCTTTAGTAGATTGTGAGAATGCAGTAAATGTGATATATCTTGATTTCAGCAAAGCATTGGCAAAGTACAGCACGATGCTCTGATTAGCAAACTAGTTAACTGTGAGTTGGCTAGCAGGATAGCTGAGTGGATACAAAATCATACCCATAAGAGTTCTAACCAGTATTTCTTCATCAAAGTGAAGAACTGAGTGAATGCCACAAGGTTCATCTGTACTCTCCCACATTTTCATTAATGACATGGATGAAGAAGTGGAGGGAGTGCTTATCAAATATGCAAATGTCACAACATTGGATGGGATAATAAATATCCTAGAAGACAGAAATAAAATTCAGAATGTTTGTGTACTGAAATGTACTGAAAATAACAGAATGAAATTTGATAGAAAAATATGCTTATTTTTTCCACTTAGGAAACAAAAATCAAACACCACAGGAATAGAATAGGAAATACCTGTCCTGGTAACTGAAAGGAACTTGGAATAGTATTAGTTGGCTGCAAACTGAAGATGAGTTGGTAGTGTGCTAGAAAAGGCAGGCAGGCATGGACCAGACTAATACCTGTTTTCCAACATTCCAGAGAACAGGACACAGAAAAATGGATTTAGATTATAGGAGGGTAGATTCTGTTTGAATGTTAGAAAAAAATCCTAAATGATAACAGCAGTTTGACAGTGGTATGGATTACCCAGAGATGTGGTAGGCTCCCTTCCGCTAGATGTGTTCTAGAAAGCTATTTGCCAGGAATTATTTCATTTGGATTCCTGAGCAGCAGTTGGATTCAATTTTCTAAATTGTCTCTTCCAATTCTAAGATTCTGTGACAAGGTTTTCCAACCTCACTAGATAACAGTTATAGTAGCTGCCTCCAAGATCATTGGAAGTATAGTTCCCAGATGATAAAAGTCTCTCTCTCTCTCTCTCTGTATAATTTTTATTAAAGAAAAATTTTAAAGAATGAGAACAATACAAATTTCAAAAGAGAAAAGTAAGGAAAATAAAAGAAGTGCAAAAAAGTGCAAAAAAGTGCAAAAAAAAAAAAAAGAAAAGAGAAAGAAAGCAAAGTGGCTTCCGGTCTTCTTAATAGCAGTTACAAGTACATTTATATTTTACCCTCTCAGAAGTATAGTTCCTAGATGATAGGAGTTTTGATTCTACTCTACACTGCTGCTTCTGGTGACAACTTGGTACTTTGTTAGAGGCTTCTGAACTTAACTTCTCTGCCTAGTGTGGTCAGTATGCAATCTGTTATAATCTAGGAACAGAACTGAAATCCAGCCTCTAGATCCATGTCTCTGTTGCTGAGCTCAGTGAAACTGTGGCGCTAAAGCCCCTTCACCATGACTAGTTCTTGCCTTTTCCTAATTCTTCTCTTTCTTTTGATTTCTTTTTGCAACGTATCTATGAATGGCCTTTCTGCCGTCAGAGCTGCACAAGGTGATAATTGTGCTCTAACACTAGACCCAGATCAAATCAATCTCAAATCAAAACATCCAGAGTATGGGCAAGCTGGTCAAAACTCATTGAAAGGTCTGATAGAATAACCACCATGTACTCTACTCCATAGCCACAAGAGACTTCCCACAAGAGGGATCAGAAGAGAATTCCTGGAAGTTATCCATTTGACTCTTGGCTGAATTTTCACTCCAATAACTGCATTTTAAGTCTAGCCTGCTGTACCCCTCTTCTTGAACTGAACTAAAGAAGAAACCAATCTTCCAACTCAGAATTGTTTACCTAGCTAAAAATATACTGGTCTAATATTATTTTTAGAAATGTTATATATCAAGCATATAAATTGCCAATGTCAGTGTGTATTATTAGGCATGGCTTGTTGGTACATTTTGTAACAGGAAGCTGCTGGTTTTCCATTTACCATGTACTGGAATATAGTCAAACACTTGTCACTTATCTGGCAAGTCTCTCAGGTAATCTGAAAAACCATTCCTTCGGAATCAGTTTGTGAATGTTGGCTTGTTTGGGAAATAAAATTGCTGAATCTAGCTTTCCCTTCACTGCATTTTTGCAATTACATGGTGATCACAGCACACTGCTTCACTTACTAAGGATATTTGTTTTATTATTATTATATCTGTTATTATGGGTTATACATTCAACTATTTAAAAATGAAAGCAGATTACAGTTAGAAGTGAATAAATTTACCAATGTTACTTTCATTCAGTTTCACTTATTTTGAACTCTTAAATTTCGTTTGTTCCATTAGCTTGAGCACTTTTTTTAAAAATTGCAGAATAAGTCACATACATTTTTGTGCATCCAGATTGATGCTTTTTTCAAGCAAATATAATGGATGTATTTTCACTAATACATGCATATTTGCACTTATTTCTAACTTGCATGTTTTTGTACATACTTTTTGATTTGGAAAACTATGAATTTTGAAAATGACCTTGGCCTGCCCTAATCACTAGCTACTCTAAGACCAGTTTTGGTCTCAAAGGAAATTGAAGATGTCAGATGATTGATGAACAAATCTACAATGAACCAAATGCTCTGTCTACATTTTCATTTGCTATTTTTATTATTACAAATCATATTAAATATTTCCAAGAGGTATTAACTTCATTTTTATTTGTGTCTTGTTCTAAACTCTCACTTAATTTTGCACCTTAAAAGTGGCGAAGAGATAGAGAAACAATAGCTGCAAGAGGGCAGCAATTGTAACATTTGGTTTGCACTAATAGTCTTAGTGTAGGATGTGCTGGGGGGGGTGGAGTGAGAAGAGGAAAAGTGCAGAAAAAGGAGCCATTGCATTTTCTTGAAGTTGGCTAGATGGGCAGGGTCCAACTGTATTGATTACATGGGACTGATGAGGATAAGGATCTGCTCTTTAGAGGTAACAGGACACCATCCAGCCATGGGAGAATCACATACTTTGCCCTGACACTAATGTCAGGGACACACAGCATCAACCCCTGATCTGGGCTGGACTCTTGAGTTTCCAGGCCTGCCACATTTCAGGTTATGGGGCGTATAACACCCACTTCCCTGATCATAGATTTAGTCCAATTCCAAAGTGAAGATCGATAAAAGAAAAGCGTACCAATACAGAGATGCACTGAGAAATATGCCTAACTGAAAGGAGTAAATGACATCATGCATTGACAACAGCCAGACAGCAGTATTTTCCTCAAGACCACGTATATATATATACAATGTATATGTATTATATTTGTAAAAACACACACATGCACGTGGATGCAGATACCTGCACTCCTGATTATTTATTTATCAACATTTTTATACCACTTGCTCTTCGAATTCTAGGCAGCTTATAACATATGAGATTTAAAAAAATACGATCATGACATCTATTCATAAAACCAATAAATAATAAAACCATTAAAAGCTATAAACCTGTCACTGCAGCCCAAAAAGTCTGTCATTCATGTTGTCTATTATTTTTCTTTTCAATAGATTATTATTAGTAGTAAAAATAGGGGGACAGAGATCCAGCTGGTGTCCCCTTCTTTGTGGAGTGCCTCAGGGCTTGGTACTGTGTCCCCTCCTGTTTAATATCTACATGAAGCTGCTGGGTGAGGTCATCCGATGGTTTGGGGTGAGGCATCATCAGCATGCTGATGATACCCAGCTTTACATCTCCATCCTGGGCTGCCTGAGTGATGCTGTGGAGTTCTGTCTCAGTGCCTGGAGTCTGCGGGGTCCTGGATGGGGCACAACAGGCTTCAGCTCAATCCAAGCAAGACTAGTGGCTCTGGATTTTTGGACCTCCTGGTTCCAGGGACCATCCATCTTTGGTTCTGGATGGGGTGGCACTGACCCAGACAGACCCGGTGTGCAATATGGGGGTTCTCCTGGACTCATGGCTCCTGCTCAAAGAGCAGGTGGCAACCATGGCTAAGAAGGCCCTTGCACAGCTTAGGGCTGTCCATCAGTTGCCCCTTTTCCTGGACTGGGGGGCCATGCTCATAGTCACTCATGCCCTTGTGACCTCCCGATTGGACTACTGAAATGTGCTTTACATGGGGTTGCCCTTGAAGAGTATTCATAAACTTCAACTGGTGCAAAATGTGGTGGTGTGGGCAGTTACTGGTACCAGTTACTCGGCACATGTGACACCACCGCTCCGCAAGCTGCATTGGCTTCTGGTGTGCTTTCGGGTGCAATTCAAGGTGCTGGTTGTCACCTTTAAAGCCCTTCATGGCTTAGGATTGGGTTACTTATGGGACCATCTCTCCCCAGTTGCTTCTACCTATCCTATCTGATCTGGCAGGAAGGGCATGCTCCAGGTACCATCAGCTAGGGAGTGTCAGCTGGCAGGGCCCAGAAGGAGAGCCTTTTCTGCCATAGCCTTTGGAATATCATTCCCCCTGAGATTAGATTGGCCCCGTCCCTGTTGGCCTTTCATAAGGCCTCAAAAATCTGGTTTTTGCTTGAACCTGGGGCTCTGGGCATAGGCTAGAGCCTGTCTCTTGGTTGTATGGATGATAGGTTAGATCATGTCTGGCTGCTATGTGTTTTTATTTTTGTTTTCTATGATATATTTTGTGTTTTTGTTTTATTGTAACAAAAGTCATATTAAAATGAGATGGGCTGCTATATAAATTGAGTAAATAAATACAATAAAGTAAAAAAAGAATAAAACTGATAATTTTAAAACAAGAACAGATCATGGTAAATACAGGTCCACCAATTGTTATCCCCCAGAAGCTTCTTGACTCTCAGCTTCTTCTGCTTCTGATGTCACTTCATGATATATTCTGTATCCCTGTTGTGTGAGGATTTTCCCTGTTGGGCCCCAAGCACCAATTCAGGTTGATTGATTGATTGACTGATCTATCAGTCAGATGAGTATGCCTCCAGTTTCTTTTCCATTCAGGGCAGCTTACAACGATTAAAATATCCTTGGCAAATATAAACCAATGAAATGTCCACAGTATATAAAAGTATTAAAATGTCCTCAGTAAACAATAAGCTAAAACATCCATGGCAAACAATCCAACAAGAGCATCATGCATCCTATCACTCCAATTAATCAGTGATGTTCCTAAATACAATACTGTAATTCTAAGGCAATATACAAACAGTAAATTCGCCCAACATAATAGCAGGATGGCAATCAAGTACCAAATAAAGCTATCTATAGCTGGGTCTTTATTGCTTTCGGGAAGGCTGACAGAGTGGGAGCTAATCTCATGTTCAAGGTTGGCTCTGTTCCACAATGTTAGTGCTGTGAAAGTAGAACATTGTCTCCTAGCCTCTGTCCCTTTGTCTCATGGGGATAGGAGATTATTAGGAATTTCTTCTTCTGATACACACATTGAATGGGTCAGTTCTGGAGATGGCAGTCCTGGAGATAGCCTGGTGCCAAGCCACATAGGGCTTTACAGGTCAAGAACATGTTCATTAACAAGGTAACAGAATTGTGTCTGCCTGTCTTAACTTTGCAAGCAACCCTTCATCTCCAAGGGTATCACTTCTCTAAAGCAAATGTCTCACTCGGCAAGTCAAACTGCCCCAGGCTGGCCAAGTCATTTTAGAATGCAAGAAATAAAATGCCCCAGTTTTCTCTCCCTCTTCATGGCAGTATCTGTACAATAACATATTACATGTTTGAAAAGTGTACCATCTTTTCATGACACCCCAGTTCAGTTTCCTGAGGCAGCTACTTTATGCTGTTGCGGCCCAGCTTGACATCTCATTCCAGTGTCATTTGTGAACATCAGGAATCAAAGATACTGGAAGACTTGTCCCCAGTTATTCATATTGCCACAAAAATGAGCTGGCTGGGAAAGTAAAATTCAGGTTCTCAAGTGAGCTGTCAAAGTGCCAACAAGGGGATTAGAGAATCATGGAATTACAGGCATATTATGTTTTGCTCCACAAATTATTTTCTTCATTCTGATTCTACTGCCAAGGAAAACTACTGATATCATATTTAGCCTACCTACCTATTCATCTACCTACTTGAATCCTGAATATAACCTGCCTGCCCCACTTCTCACCTTGTGGTACAAAGAGTAAGAACAGTAGCTTGGCCAAGGTCACAGGGTTGAAGATTTGATCCTAGTTAGATTCCTGGCTCACATTTTTACATCAGCCATTATATCTGTTCTTATAATATATGCAGTTGCATCCAAGATTCTGAGCAAATGTATTCAATGTCTCTCCTACAAGAATTCTCAAAGTGAAGCTGCCACAATTGCCATTTTGCAGATGCCAAGAAGTATGTGATGTAGCAAGCCCAAGAGAATTTCACTTTCAGGAAATCAATTTTCAATTAATTCAGTGGAGCTTAAGTGTCCCCACAGCTGTGGGGGCACTGGATTTTAGCCTAGATAAGCAACTTGAACATTTAAAAATGGACTTAGTATGCACAATTCCATTAAATTCTGTAATGATTGTTTTGCATGCAATTATTATCCCCAAGGACTAGGGGAGTAATTGTCTCTGAGACTCTGTCTTTCATCAATATAAATTAAAAGTTACTCTTACATGTTTTATTGCTTCAACTAATTTTCATTAATCACCATAATGTCTGCAGCTAAGCCAGTGCTGATTAACTGCAGGTCTGGCTTGTGAAGTAACTTTCAGAGTAGAGTTGTAAACTATTTTCAAGGATGACAAACATGTACACTTGCCAACTTCAGGACAGAATCCACTGGCCTAAAAGTGCTCCCTTTTCTAATTTGCATTCAGAGCACAAGAAGAAGAAGTCAAATGAAGTCTTAAAGAATTTTATTTTACATGGCCTGCGGTAGAGCTGTCCAATGTGGGAAATGCAGGATGTGTGCCTGAAGCTTTGGGATCCAACACTGTACAGTATATCTTTGAAGGGAGAAATTTCCAAGTGTATTTAGAAAACAGAATTAAACATTAAAGGGATCTTCCTATATCATCTGCATCATTTCCTTTTCTATATTTGCCTGCATTAACATTAAAGTGTTGTGCTACAAACAAATCCCTTTAGATCCAGGCCAGAGAAATAATGATTCCCACATTACATCTGTCAGAATATTAGATTCTTGCAGAGGGATCAAAATGGTCAAAAGTTATTTTCTACACAAGCTTTATTGCATGTGAAGATTTCATCATGTCTGTCCAGTGCTAAGAATGCTGTAGGGCAGGTTTACGAGATGTGTTTGTAAATCAGACAAGGCTTCAATTAATTATGATTGGAGGTTTTAGGATGAAAAATCTGCAAAGTTCTTTTTTTAGATGTGCTTCATGTAAAACTCCAGTACCATGTTCAGGTAAAGGATTTCATACTTTTTATGAAGCATAAAAAATAAACATAAGCAATTATTTATTCGCCCATTTCATATTCTGTCTGTCTATGTGGTTGCTTGGAGTTGAAAATGACTTGATGGCACCTAATAAACCAATCTTTCTTTCCAACAGATAGGTAACTGTCATGAAAATACAGAATATAAAATAAAGGAAAAAACCCCCAAATTCCGAGTGAAAAAGATGTATCTTGGCTATTTTTTCTAAAGGCAGACAGAGTGAGAACTAAAGGCAGTTCCCAAGAGAATATATTCCATAGCCATATTCTCCATAAGCACGCTGCTGAAAGTGGAGGTATCTTCAGAATGGCATCTCCTACAGATCTAATGTCTGGACAAGTTCATAATAGAACCTGTTCCTCAGATATCAGCTTCACATCAAAAAAGTGAGATGTTGCTTGCTTTGCCAGCCATGTAATTATTTCTTTAGCTGTCTTGACCTAGAGCAGAATTTCAGGTTTTGACTAGTCCCTTGGTGTGATTTGAACAGGAATGTAAGAAATCAATAAAGCCATGCCATGCTAGAACTTACTTGTGACCTGTTCTTTTCTTCACATGAAAGTTAGAAAACATGAGGCATTGTATTGCATGTTCTAGTGGTTATATCCTTTGAATGTATGGTTAAATACTTAACAATGTTGCCCCCCCTTGTAAGTTCTTCTAGATGCAGAACTACAATGGGAAATTTTAAACTCTGAAAATTTTAAACTGGGAAATTTTAAACCATGATTTACATTCACTGAAAATTTTTGCTCTCATCAATGTCATGCACAGTTGTATTAGAAAGTCAAGCTATAGTAGCGTGGAATAGTATGACTGTGTCTTAATTTGTAGAACAAAGAAAAATAATTTATTAAGTGAGTTGACAAGACTCCAGCAATTATGAAGCATCCACAGAAGAAAAGTTTGAGAACAACTGACTTATACATTACAATTTGTAACCAACATAGGACCCCTTATCTGGGCATTCCACTACTCTGTCTAATTACAGTCCTGTAACAAAGAGTGGATTAAAGATAACACGTTGGTTCCCTGCCTCCATGTTACTGCTCCCATTACTGTCTTCATTGACCTCTGTGACATGAAGGGTGAACTTCTGCAATAGTGAGTCTTCTGCATTATATAAATTCCTTATATATATAATCCTATTCATGTAAGGGATTTTAAAAACCTTGAAGCATAGAGCTGCCATCAAAAGTGAAACCTTGAGGTCACATTCTCTGTAGGCATAATAAGTCATAGGGCATGTTGGCATGTCATGGTTAGCTGTTATATGGCTTAGAAATACATGTGTTCTGCTAATGCTTTGTTTGTGCCTGTTGGCTCCTTCCTTGAGTGGCAAGAACTGCCCAGATTCTAACCTACCCGTCATGCTCTATTCATTGATAAGAATGCTAATTCTAACTGCTGTAGAAAATATAGCTATAGTTTTACAGCAGACTAATGGTTACATTCTGCATTTATATGGAAGTGGAGGTTGTAGCTGGTTGATTGGAAGCGAGGGTAGGTCTGCTAGAATGCTTATAGACAGCAACTTCCTCTTATTGGTGTGATTGGGTTTTAGAATTGTGTTAGGGTGGTGAACAGGACTGATTCTCTGCCCTTATTGCATCCATAGATTGTGTGGCTTTGTTTAGGATTACTCACTCTCTTATAGGAAGAAACAATGGTTACTAATGGTTACTGCTCTGAATGGCTGCTGTGATACTTTCCCTACATCACTTACAGTATATTCATTTGGTGTTAGATGCAGAATCTAGTGTGATGAATGGGGTAACATCTTGTGACATATGAGATCTTTTTAAGCTTGTGGAAAGCAAGGAAATGAACAGGGGTCACTGCAGTATGAATACTACTGACTGTGATTTTGATCCATATTCCTCCTAGTTCCTTTGTGCAGAAAGGGAATTGTGAGGCTGGATTGAAAAAGTGGGTTATGAAAAAAGCATGATGCCACCAGTCATGAATGAGGTGGTGGTGCACTTCTCTTGAAAAACAAATATCTTAATTCAGCTTTTGAAAACTATCATCCTGTCTCCAACCTCCTTTTTTAGAATGGTTGTAGAGAATATGGTGGTATGTCAGCTACAGATCTAGCTGTTTTTCAGTCTGGATCCTGGACTAGTCATGTTCTGGTGGATAACCTAATTTGGGACCTTGTGTCTGGGAATACATCCCTCTTGGGCCTAACAGACCTCTTTTGATACTATCAACTATAGTATTTATTGGAGTATCTGTGGGGATTGTGAGTTAGAGGCACTGTTTTACAGTGGTTCCACTCTTATTTGTGAGAGCTGGCTCTCACATTGGTAAGAAGTGTACTAGCCATTTCCAAAACAATCAATGGAGGCAGTCTACCAAATTTCATAAAAGAGACAAGTCTCCTCCCCTTTATACCAAAAAAGCATGAAAAGTACATACAAATTTTGCCACCTTAAATTGCCTATATATCGGCTGCTTATCTGAAAATAGAGTACGTGCTGGAACTGTTGTATCCTTAACCTATTTTCTAATTAATGTTACTGATCACAGCTCTGAAAGACATGGAGTTTGGATTAACTCTTTCCAGTTGGGACTTCTAAAGGAAAAATCTGGCATTACCTTAATTGGCTGTTTCAATCAGTAAAGGTGAGGGAGAAGTGGTTGAACTGGTGGTACCAGCATGGGGTACCACAGGGTTCAGCTATCACCCCACTCTTCTTTCACATCTATATGAAGCCACTGGGTAAGTTCATACACTAATTTGAGGTGAGGTAACATCTCCAGATATATGGGAAATAAACTATAGACGTTCTGTCTCAGTGCCTGGAGGCCATGATGGCCTGGATGGGAAGAAATATGTTTGGACTCAATCCCAGGAAGACAGGGGTACCCTTAGTTCATAAGAATTCTGTCTCCATGATGGTTCCAGCTTTAGCTCTGGATGGAGTTGTTCTTTCCTGGTCTGCAACTTGGAGGTCCTGTTGGACTTGTGCCTTCTGCTGGAAGAGTAGATGGAAATCACAGCCAGGGGGCTCTTCACCCTTCTGAGTCTAATGCATTAGTTATAGCTTTATCTGAATGACAAGGATGCCTTGGTAACACTGACTCAAACCCTCATTATCTCCGTTCAATTAGATTGCTATAATGTGCTCTACAGATGGCTACCTTTGAAAATAATGTGTAAGCTTCAGTGGGTCCAAAGTGCAGTGCCCAGGTTGCTAGTGGGTGAGAGCTGCCAAGCAAATATTACAAGTATTTTCTGGACACAGAGGGCGTGCTCTCCTCCATTGGAATAGCCTGCCCCCCAAGGTGAGGGTGGCTCTCGCTCTCATGGCCTTTCAGAAGCTTGTAAAAACTTGGCTTTAGGGTGGGGGTGGGGGGTTCTGTATGCACCAAACAGTGGCAAGAATAATTTTATATAATTAGTATTAATTGCATTAATCAATACTTACTGTATTATACCATTTTTCTATAATTAGGTTCTGTACATCACCTTAAGTCCTTTGACTGAGGTAATAAATCCACAAATAAATAAGTAAATAAATAAAATCCTGACAGCAGTATGTGTGCATTTTCTTACCCCAGATTGGGAACAAGCTGTCATTCGACTATGCCACTATAATATCCAATGGATAAATGATTCTTTATGTAATACGAAAACATGGCCAAACATTTTATGGATTTGGGCAGCAACTGTATGGCAAATGAAACATACAGCTCTAATTGTTTAGATGATAAGATAGGATTTTGCATCGTCCCTCCTTTCAGTACTGTAGCAAAATATTTGATCTCCATGTGTAGTCTGTATATGTTCAGCAGGAAAGGAATGCAGGTACTTAAAAAAAGAACAACCTGAAGTTCAAAAAGGAATGAACATGTACAGATTTGATATACGCAAAGCACAGTATAAAGTTCATCAGAGACATCATTTCTTGTTGGTGCATTCGAAAAAAAAATTCTCAAGAACAGAAACACTTTTTATCATCTTGAGGAGATTCTCCTATTTGCATTCTTCTTCCCCCTCTCCTGCTATCATGAACCATTCAGAATATTGCAACTTGGAAGATAATACAAAACCCATAGAAATGCAAGAAGCTTGACTTAGGGAGGTAAAGTACAAACATGTACTGCAGGAATGGGTGTTGTGTGGCCTTCCACATATTGTTGGACTGCAAATCCAGTCATGCACCACTACTGGCTGTGCTGCTAAGGCTGATGGGAGCTGGAAGGCTACAGAATTTTATAGAAGAGGTACAGAAGGAGGATGTGCCTTTTTACAGAGGATAATGTGATTCTTGCTAGCAGGAGACTGGGTTTTGTGTGGTTTGTGTGGCTATCAGGGCATATCACTAAGATTTTGCCCTTAGGTAACCACTGTCAGTAGATTCTAGCGGTACAGTAAATCTTGTTTGCCAACAGTGACTGCTACATGGCAGCTTTGATTTTGGCCCATGATCAAGAGCACTTGGCAAGCTGTGATGTGATTAGTCATTTAAGGGCATCAGAGTGGAATAAGGTTTGCCAGTACTGTATTTTTACTTCTCAGCACCCTCTCTTGGTCTGTATATGTATCTGCAGATTTGCAATTGCAAAGTGTATTATGCATTTCCCCATCTCCATAGCTGACAGACATGGCTTGTGTGCAGAAGACATCCAACACATATGATGATGATGATGATGATGATGATGATGATGATGATGATTTGTACACTTGAGCATTCTACACATTAAAAAAATAGCCTTATTCAGAAATGTTCATATGCAGAAGTGCATCATAAGGGAGATGGTTCACACAATTTATACAAGTATTGTACACAAATTAGTCTTGTGCCCTGACATCTATGTATGCAGAGTAGGGATAAGAAAACCTCTCCATGACTTGGACTAATACATGATCATGATTACACAGAAGCTTTTACATATGAGCGTACAAGCTCTTTTCTCTGAGAATGTTCAAACTGTGTGCTCTTAAGCCAGGAGAGGGGCTGGTCACTGTATAAAAGGCAGGATGAAGTTTCTTTTGGTGGGGTCCTACTCTTATCTAATGCATTATTTCAATGTGTGACCAGCATAACTGGGGAGAACTTGATATACGGAAACTAATTTCTGCACCAGTGGAGAAAGCTGAAACTATTCATGCCAATAGTGTTTGACAGTGAACTGCTGACATATAATTAGCTTTTCTGTATAATATCCTCCATTGGTTCCTCTTACAATATATTTTCCCAGTGCCTTGAATGTTTACTGAATTTATATCTCAATCCAATATAAAGATCTAGACAAATAATATGATACTCTGATTTAGCTTTGAATTTCAATTAAAGTACATGAAGATAGCATATTTCCCACATCTATAAATTGTGATTAAGTCCAGAGCTCTTTGGGCTCTGGACTTAATCACAATTTGTGAGAAAGTGGGAAATATGTGAGAAAGTGAGAAAATAAAGAGTTTATAGATAAAGGAATTTACTTTCAGCCCAGCCCAGCCCACAATTGGGACAGATCTGTCAGTGACAAAGAGTTTAATGTCTACTTTCTTAGTAACTTTCCATGACAGGAAGGCAGTGTGACTTGAGGTATCTGAGAATATATGTTAGATAGGAAATCTTGTGCTGAATCTATGTTTGTATAAGTTTCTTGAAGCTCTTGATTTCTAAAAACGATTGCTGAATTAGGTCATGAATTCTAGAATTATGGTACTAGACATATCATAGCATCTTAGTATGACTTTTTTCAGTAGTTCTTTGATGAGGAACAGTCAATGAGGATAGTCTTTTAAATAATGTTTAGAATATTGCAACCTATATCATTCCTTCCACATACATTTCCAGATGCTCTCTTGCTGTACTTTGTTGAGAGACTATGGGCAAGCTGATTTCCACTTTCACTTATTAGGAATGTCAAGTGTACAGGCTTTAGATACAAAATTATTGATTACTGCTAACAATGCCACCTCATTCAGTCATAGGTAGGCCTAACTTAAGCTAAGCTTCTCCATCACAATGAATAAGGTCTCTGGATTTTTGCATAAAAACGAGTTGCATAAAAGCAAGTTGTAGAGGATATAAGTGGAAATCTTTCAAACAACTTTCTAATCAACAATAGGTTGGTAACATTTGGGAGACAATGATTATATACAATTTTACTTAACAAATGCAACAAGAAAGGAATCTCAATTTTCAAACACGTATGTTGTGATTACATGATTTCCGTGTATTATGGATATGCACACACATATCACACACACAGATGTATGCATATGTGTTCATGCATGTATATACAGACATGCATGTACGCACATGCATGTACGCATACAGTGACTTGGCTATGTAACATACAAATCTGAATTCTTCCAATAATTAATGACTTGCACTATTTCAATAGTGACAACTATGCTCTTTTTCCAGCCCATTATATAGCTCTGAAGAGGCCTGTAATCTGCAGAAAGAGAACATAGCATGGGAAAGGTCTAGCAGGTTGGCTTGGCAAAAGTGGACCACATTTAGCCTCAAGGATGTTTTTTCAATGTTCCATTCTAACTTGGGATTTTCTGGTAGTCTCTCCCCCAAGTACTAACCAGGGCTGATCCTGCTTAGCTTTTTCCAAGAACAGCCAGAGTTGGCCAACTGCTGTTCGGGGTATGGAAAGTCCAACCTCCTCCTTGTTTCAGAGCTGAGAAGTATAGCTTTGTCTGAATTTCCACAATTAACTTTCCCTAACGCATTATTTATATGCCTCACAATCCCATAGCTGTAAGTGCTTTATGAACATTTAAGAACAATACAATCCAGCCTAACAAAACCATAAATAATCAACAGTTCAAAATATTTCTCCATCTTTCCTCAAAGCATTGTGATGGGAAGTAAAAACAAACAAGGAAAGAAGGGCCTTGGTTAAGTCATTCCATGGTTGGAACAAGGATTTTAGTCATCATCATTTTAGCCCTATCCCTAACCTTAACTTTCCCTAGCTCATCGTAACATTTTTCCTTTTATAAACAGTTGGGGAATTAAGGGGAAAAAAATAAAGCAGACTGGATTCAGTATCCATTTTGTGTCTAAAATGGATGGAAGCAGATTCTTCCTACTTGGTCATAGCCAGTGAAAGGAATCATAAAACCATTTCCCTACACAGAAATTCAAATGTTAGAGGATTAGGCATAATGTCAGTTTATTTTTCTATGCTTTCCTCAGGGGTTCTGATAAACAATTAATGGGCCTCTTTCTTAATGCATGTTTTACTACAGTATTGAAAACAAAACTCATATTCCTGTTCTTTGTAAATTCTTTTTCTCTGTGCCTGGTGATCATTGGTTTTTTAAAAAATCTTTTTGAGTGGCACAAAGATAAATTGACCTTCATGGAAGAGACAATCTGTCATTTGAACCTTACCTTGCACACGCATGAATAAATTTCCATATGGGTTTATTAGTCTTCATACCCATGGTGGGACTGCATTTAATGAGACTGCGAAATGATTAAATTATTTAGAGTTAAGGGAAACCAGGTGCCAGCTAACTCAAGTTAAAGACATTTTGATTTCCTGGTTTGTATCATGTCTTTGTTTTATTTCTAAACTGAGTGCTATATCACACTTATTGACAATAAGAATATTGCTAGCTATGAAGCTTATCTCTCAGGCAGCTTCAGTTTAGACACAATGCCCCTCTTGAAGGTGAGAAGAAGGATAGATATGAAATTCCAGGCCCACTGACACATATATCCACTAAATATTAACTATGCCAAAATGCCATTAAAAAAAAAAGGAAAGAGGTTTTTCAGAAAATAAAGTTTCTCCAGTGCAAATTCTAGATTTTAAACAAGCATTCTAGAACTATTTCTGATTCATTTCAGATGAATTTCTTGCTGGCTATTTCTAATATTGTGCTGAAATCTGTCCTTCAATTTCTTCTCTGAAAAAGAGACTTTTCTACATCAAGGCCAAATTGTTTATTTATTTGTTTGTTTTCACGATGTATAAAACAATGTGATTCTGGGCATCATTGTGCCTGCTTTGGCACCCCTCAAACTGTCTGCCCAATCTAATTGTTTAAAATGCTTTTAGATTCTTTAATTTTTTTTTTTTTTAATGGCAGCTGGCATACTGGAACACAATGTGGGAACCTGGAGTATCCTTTTTATTTCCCATGTCTTGATATCTTATAAGAGCACTTGTACAAACTAGAAGTTATGTGTGGCTACATCTTTGAAAATTTGTCTACCCAGTCAGAAATGGCGAATGTAAGCTATAGAGAGCCTCTAGAGCAGTGTTTCTCAACCTTGGCAACTTTAAGCTGTGTGGACTTCAACTCCCAGCATTTCCCAACCAGCATGGGGAATAATGCTGGCTGGGGAATTCTGGGAGTTGAAGTCCACACAGCTTAAAGTTGCCAAGGTTGAGAAACACTGCTCTAGAGAGACTAGAAGGGATGGCAGAAATCATGATATGATTTATCATGCATTATGATAAATACTTTGTGACTAGCTAAGACCATCATGGCAACTATTTTAGAAATGGGCAAATGACACCCCCCCCCCCAGGAATTTTGAGAACATCCCTCTCTGCTCAAAATTTCACTGAGGTTATGGGCCCTAAAAGTTTGGTGACCCCTGAACTAAATAATATATAAACTAAGATGGGATGGAGGCTTTTTTCCCATTCCTCTAATGGAGTTATTCCAATCCCAACCATTGCGTTCAGGGAAAGGGGTTCCTAATTCCTAATTCTTCTCTTCTGTCACTTGCTATCACAAAATTTTATTATTTGAAGAAATGGACTTCAGGCTCATCCTCAGCTCAAGGATGGGATCACACATCATGCTAAGCCAGTTATTGAACTGTAGCTTGTTGTCTGGGTCACAGCAGGGAGAATTACATATGATTTACAGATCTGGTAAGATCAAGTCACACAAGTTATAGCTTAGCATGCTATTTGAACCCAGGAAGTTAGAAGAAATTGTACAAATCCTAATGAAAAGTTCCTAAATGGGTCTGTTAACTTAGAAACCAGGTTTTTTCATCCTCAGTCTGGGAGATGGAGGTTATTGCTTAAAAGTGAGAAAAGGCAGGCATGGCAGGGGAGCTTTAAAATATCTGTCTCTGCCTTTCATGGGGCAAACCAGGTTTGTAGCCTGCCCTTCATCTTTCTCCTGTCCAGGGGCCAAATACAAAATTCCCACCACTGGTAAAACACTTCCGTTGTGGAGTGTCCTTCTAGAGGAATTAGGGTAGCAATTTCACATACGTCTTTCAATGGGCAAGTTTAAGACATTGTTATTCTGGCAGGCTTTCAATCTATGTTAATCTTACCAGTTGTTGTTATTGCTGTAGAATTTACTGCTCTTATTAATAAATGTGGTATGATTATTATTGTTAGAAACTGTCTTGGAGGCTCTTTTCAAGTCCTCCAAGGGTGGTTTAGAAATCTTTCTTATAAACAAATAAACCCTTAAAGTAAAATGTCATCAAAACCAACATAATTGTTATTTACACATAGTCCACCAGATAGTTCTGACAAAGTTGGTACTGTGGCCTATCAGATCCTTCCCAAAGATCTAGGGTAGCTAAAGATATGGTTGCAGTATATGCACTGTTCCAAGTAATGCAACTATTTGTAATTAATGAGTTGAGATTCTTATTGCATCCAGGTGTTTTTCCAGATCTTTTGGTATGACACCAAATGCCCCAGCTGCTATTGGCAGCACTATTACTTTCCTTTTCCACATTCTCTCAGTCTTTATTTGAAGGTCTTTATATTTCCCTATTTTTTCTAATTCTTTCTCCTTGACGCTTCTGTCTCCAGCTGCTGCAATGTCAATTATCCATACTTGTTTCTTCATAACTGCACGTCTGGCTAGTTATGGGCTAAATGTTAATCTGTTTGTATTTGGAAGTCCCATAGGATCTTAACTCTTCATTCTTGCCTACTTTTTCAATATTCCACCA
Source organism: Liasis olivaceus (assembly GCA_030867105.1). Taxonomy (NCBI): domain Eukaryota; kingdom Metazoa; phylum Chordata; class Lepidosauria; order Squamata; family Pythonidae; genus Liasis; species Liasis olivaceus. The sequence goes on from CM061349.1 coordinate 81,091,859, forward strand.
ATTCTTCTTGTTGTTGTTCTTTATAGAAAAGCAATATTGCACGTATCTAATTCTTGGAGAGAGCCAGTTTGTTGTAGTGGTTAAGACATCAGGCTAGAAAGTGGGAGACCAGGAGTTCTAGCCCTGCCTTAGGCATGAAGCCAGCTGGGTGACCTGGGGCCAGTCACTCTCTCTCAGCCCTAGGAAGGAGGCAATGGCAACCCGCTTCCGAAATCTTGCCAAGCAAACTACAGAAATCTTGCAAAAACTGACTTGAAGGCGCGCGTGCACGCACACACAAACACACATCTTGGAATAATATACAGAATCAAAATGGCCTGTGTACAGAATTTGAAACAGTGATGAGGAGTTTGTGAACTCTGGGTTACCATTTGTGCTCTGCTTTGCTGCCATCTGCCCATAGGCAGAATATCACCATAGGGGAAAATAGCAGGATATCCTGCAATTATTAGGCCACATAATCACCAGTTATACAGAAACATTTTCTGGAAGCTATAATGAAATCTCAGTTTTTGATACTGTCACTTGGTAAAAAGCAAGGGAAATGGGGAATAGTGATAGTGAGGAGGATAACCTTTGAAATTATTCTGTGGAGCACATTCCTTGGTGGGCCATATTAAGGGGAAAAGAGTGCAGGGTGACCATTAATTAGACATATAATACTGTAAACGGTTGGTAAAGGCTGAACTTGGTAATTTTATGCAGTTCCCACTGCTGCGAGAGTTTAAAAATAGGATTTGTTCCTAGCAAACTGGCACACATATCTGTGCTTTGCAGGCTGACTTTGTGCTGAGCAACAAGTAAAGCTCCAATTCTGTGACCTTTTGCTTGCAGGGCCAGCTACTCAGTGTGGTGGAGCATCTGATTTTTCACTCAAGATGCTGAAAGTAAGACGATTGTCAGGCAGCTAGGAACAAAACACAGACCAAGTAATGTCTGTTGTGCCTAGCTATGGGGTGCTCTTTTTCCAGGCCAGAATAACATGTTGGTTGGAGATTCTGGGAGCTGTAGTCTTAACATCTGCAGGATGTCTTGCTTGCTCATCACCACATCACAAAATCAGGCCCCTTTTGGCAATAAGTAAGAAGAGGGGCAAGGTAAAGATCAGCAATGGCGCAGCAAATTTCATGCCAATTTATGGTTCTGTTGACTCAAGGAGGGGATGGATAGCACTTTAACTCAATAGTGGGGAAAAGGCCCAAGAATTATAATCAAGCATGAAAAAATGTGCAAATAAATAATCCCTCTCACCCCTATGGGTGGTATGTGTCTTCCTTAGTCTTGGGTCCTCTACCAGAGGCCTGGGAGTTTGAGGTTTCTGCACAGTATCTTGGCTGTTCCTAGCACTGCACTCTTCTGCACAGAGAGCTCTGATGTTGTTCCTGGGATCTGTTGGAGCCACTCTCCCAGCTTAGGAGTCACAGCCCTGAGGGCTCCTACCACCACTGGGACCACTTTGGCCTTGACTTTACACATCCTCTCTAGTTCTCCTTCAGGCCCTGGTACTCGTCCTGCATGGACGAGACAAACAAAGATACATACATACATACATACATACATACATACATATATATCTGTTGAAATAGAAATTAAGCCTTTCAGAATGTTGACATCAATACAGTAGAGAGATTCATGTGTGTATCTTTCATAGGATTGCTACTCTGAAAATATGAAGATTAAAAACCCTACACATCAGAACAGTTCCTTAGATGTAGCAGTAAGCATCCCAAATCTTGTTCAACAGTAGGCTTACTAATTCAGATATTTATCTGGCAGTAATATTCATCAGTTGTGTTCATACATGATGCTAATTGAAGAAAGGTATGAAATGACAAACAGCCTTTGAGCAGGTCATGTTGGTTTGTTACAATATTATTCCTCTCTGTGGTTAAAAATAAAACATAATAAAATGGTATTTAAACCCAGAAAGATTAAAATAATTAAAAATGACAATCTAAACCAAGTAAAATGAAGAGTTCTAACCTTAATTTAAAAGATTTGTTTATAGAACATCTTGAACAGAAAACAAAACGTAGACCTCACATCTCAGCAGGGGAATGTATTTCAATGGTTAGCTGGAGTCAGCAGTGACTGCATTGTAGACACATCTCCTCAGATTTTGTTTGGGGGGGGGATCCTTTAGAAAGAGATATTCTCTCAAGTCAAGTGGTTAAAGCCAAGCCATATAAGGCTTTTAAAGATGAATAATCAGCACTTTTTATTTTGTATTTCACCAGGAAACAAATTGGCTGCCAGTGCACAGTTGTAACATCATCTCTGATGTTCTTCCAGAGACCTGGCTGGCTGCTGCATTCTGTAGCTGCTGGAGTTTCTGGATTAGGCACATAGATAGCTCTGTAAGGAGGCTGTTCCAGTAGTCAAACCCATAAATTACTAGTGTTGGTATCACAGTATTAAGATTATTTTCTCCAGGAAGGGATGCAGTTGGCATATCGAGTGAAGCTTGAATACTTCTGAGCCTCTGCCTCAGTTTGGGAAAACTAGAGAGGGATTTGGATCTGTATCTGTATCTGTATCTGTTCCTTCTGGCAGAATATGACCCTGTTCAGACTAAGAAGATCTACCATTTCAGGAACTGTGATGCTTCCACAATATGAAAGTTAAACTGTGCAGGGGGAAACCGGGTTTATACTGGATATACACTTATTTAATAGGGCTGTGCAAAATCACATGCTATTTAATATAGCTTAGATTATATGTATATGAATTCCTGGTGGCCATGCATGGTGCTTCATTAATTCGTCAGCAGAAAAATCAACAGAACTACTTTTTGTTCTGTAAAAACCAGTGTGCTTTGGATATTCTGGGCTCAAACTAAAATAATAATGATTTTTTCCAAACCTGACACTCTATTTCAACAATAAATACTTTCATTGAGGATGTATTTGCCATAGAATCCCAAGTGCTAAGAAGACAGCCATATAGATTCCTTTGTTTACACATGATTAGGCTGCCTGTGAATTGAACTGTTAGAAAATGAAAATGAGCCTTATCCAGCATATTTATGGGGCTAAAGGAGGATAAGGTCACAAAGGAAGGGGTGTGATTCTGGTTAAGTTGGTTGCTAATGCCACCTGGTGGGTTTAGGAAAAAGTGCACAGAAACTATTTTGTTACATTAAGTTTCTTTTCCAGCTATCTGATTGCAGTCCTGGATTTTAAATGAGACATATTAAAGAAGTTACAGTCTATATTTCTTTGGAGGATAGCCAGTGATTGCCGAAATTGTGGGTGGGGAAAAAAAGGAGAATTTTATTTTGGCCCCATGATTTAGGGGCACTGGGAGGCTCGGTTGGGCTGTGGTTTGCTGGAATCACTCAACTGATCCATCGCAACTGATTAATTTTGAATAGCAACTTCCCACATACATTATTCTTTACCATTAAAAAGCAAAACCCCAAAACTGAATATCTTTCCTAGTTTTCAGATCCCTCCTTTCTTCTCCCTGGGGCTGTATTTAACATTCTCAGAAGCGTCTTTAGATACTTTTAAGGGAGCAAAATAATCATCTTGGGGAACACCAAGAAGTATAACTTTATACAAAGATCAGTCATGTTTCAACAATTCTGCTGAAATAGCCTGAGATAGAACATGTTTTTTCTACACTTGCATCAGTGTAACGCGGTGGAGGAGAACATGGCATGGGAGAGAAAGATGATGATTCATGTCTCCATTCAGACATAAAGCTCACTGTCAGCCTATGGGCAGATCACAGTTCCTTTCCTTATGTTATTCCAGGGTTGTCATGAATATGAAAAAAGAAAACATATTCCATCCATTTATAGACAATCCAAGTTCCTCACATTTTGAAGGGATGCTGTAACAGAGGCAAGCTATGTCTCTCCCTTGTGTAACATATCAGTTATTGCATTATATATCAAAGTAGCTTCATGACAGTTCATCTTTCCATCCATTCCATCCAAAAGAAATTTGTTCTTAAAACTGACTAGAACAGCATTGTTACAGACTATGCTATACAAGTTGCATTCCTCAGAACAGCGTACAATTTGTAGTGAACCAAAGGAAGTACAGCAAACTCAACTTGTATTTGTCTCAGCCGAACAGTTTATTGTGGGGTGAGTGTCCTCCACTCTTTTACAGGGTACAGCAAGTTCAGGATAGTTGGTGAGAGAAGTTGGCCAGGAGGCAAAAGGAACTGCAAAAGGTTATGTTTCTCAAGACTCATTACGTGTACCCGTTGTGTAAACTTGCCACAGTTAGACCCGAACCCTTTGTAGAGACAAATGGTTACTGTCATGATCAAAGACTTCTTATGTGAATAAATGTTCACTAGCTAACAGCTGAAGATGTGAAATGTTGTCACAGTAACAGTTGCGCTTCTTAAAACCAAGAATGCTGACAAGCGGCCTCATTTAACCCTAAGCCTGCTTACAGACCCACAGCCTTCTTATTCAGTCTATGTGGTCTCTGTTCTCTCAGAATATAAGAACCAAAAAATCTGCAAAAATGGGCCACAGTCAGCATGCTCTCTCTTCTCAGTGGGGGAAGAACAGGATGCCAGTTGGTAAGCAGTGAGGTTGAATGGAACAGACCAAGAACTGTGCAGGTGATACTATTCATCACAGACGTTATAAATGGAAGTGCTTAGCTGAGCTGTTGCCCATCGCAGATAAAAGTAAACTAGACTAGACAATATAAACATCCATTCTTTCTTATTTGCTTCTTGCATTTCAAGCTGCTTGATGTCATTGCCTCATGAGAACAGTAACCATTCTAAATGTTTTGAGTGTGGATCATGGTTAACTTGGTAGCAAGCATGGGTTTACTGTTTGTTTGTTTATATATTCTAAAAATCTAAGGCAATGGAATGAGAATTTTTGTTGAAAATGCAAGCATGTCACTAGCATTAGCATTAATGTTAATGCTGTTTTATGTTGTGTTATCCTGTATTTTTCCTTTCAGCTTTATTCTCTTTATTTTAACTTTTCTGAATAGTGAAGACAGTGGGCAGAAGGAGTTTTAAAATTGTTTCATGTATTGTGGTGTTATTTGAACCTTTTTTTTTTTACATAGCTGTGGCTTTGAGAGAATCATGTTATATCCTGTCAGAAATGTTTTCTGAGAATGGGTAATGGTTTATAAGTTTATTCTTATAAACCAGCAGAAACCTCCTTTCATGGACTATATATCCTTAGGATAAATTAAATTGTACTCGTCAAATATTATTTCTGCAATCCCATATTCATATATATAAAATATCACTCATTATATTGCCAGTAATGTTCCAAGTTTCTAGAGTGGCTTATAGCTACCTAGAGTCACTTATACAGTGAGATGGGTGGTGTATAAATTTAATAAATAAATAAATGCATACATTTTCCCATATGTGGACTACATACCTTCTTACACCCATGGCAACTGTATATATTACATGCTCACAATGATTTTTACATTTGGGCCAGACCTGCTGACAATATATTGGGAAATTATGGTATATAAATACAATAAATAAGTATTGTGAGTTTTCTTGAAGAAGAGGTTTTTTTAGCATATTATAAAGCAAAAGTGCTTGAATAGCTTGGTGGGGAGAAGGTGATATTTTATTTTGTGTTTTATTCATATGTATTTTATAAATTATTATTAGCAAAGAGACCTATTGTGCATTAATTACATGCCCCTAATAATTCAGTGAGCATGTTTCTATGTCATGTTAAACCCCTCTGCCTGGTTAACATGAACATACATACATTGTCTTCTGGCTCCCACCTTTAACCATGTTCGTGACATGTGACTGTACTGCAGCTATCATTTCTGGTTAGCTCCAACTGGAATGTGATGCCAGCAAGTAAGTCTGGCTTTAGTTAAACAGTAATTTATATGCTCTGTTTGGCACAGGCTTCAAAGAAGCAGACAGAGAGCATTAAAATACAGATTACAGCACTAAAGTTCAGTTTAATTAGCCATACAGTAACTAGATAAATGGCAGCAAGAAGGCAAAATGAAGGATGCAGTGACATTCAGACCAATACCAAATACTGGCGAAGAGAATAGCTTCTACATTGTAGAAAGAAAGGGCACTGCCCATATGAAATGGACAACACTGACTTTCATGAGCAGAAATGAAATCTATTCTGCAAATTATAGGCACCTCCTGTTAATTGTCATTTAAATTATAGGGCTAATGCTCTCTGTATTTTCATTGCTGCTTCATGAAAATAAAGAGTTGCTGTTCTGAACTCAGTTTCCTTGAATCTCATTGATAAATTTGGGAACTGAGTTGCCTAACAATGCATGAGATGGCAGCCTTGATCTCCTTGCAGAAATTGCAAAGATAATTGAAGTTCACCTCTTGTTTTTTCTCCCTGCCATCTGCATTAGGCCACCCAGAGTGTCTGACCGTTATGTTCATCCCAAATAAGTCCCCCTTGTGCTCAAAAGCATCATTCTTTCTGCTGTATAATAATAAGCGGAAGTCCTTCCGCTGGCCCTGTTCAGCATCTTTTGCACCAATGGAAACAAATGGTTAAATCACAGGGAAAGGCCAGCAGAACAGCCAAAATGAATAAGTCATGGCTGAAAATTGAATAGGCACAATTACTTCTCCTTGACCTCCTCACATTGGGCCATGACAATTCCTCGTAAGGCGGTAATCCTGCTCTTTGCTCAATAGAAATATGTCCATTCACACATATTCCATATATTAAAGCAGGAGTTGTCAACTTGAGGGCAAAAAAGGGGTCACCATTGCATGTCAAACTGTCTTTTAATATGAATTTTTGAAGTATGTTTTATTTCTTGTTGAACATTTATGTTTTTTTTTTAATTAATTGAACTATTTTTATGTGGCCTTTTTAACAACCAAAATAGTATTCAGTTCTGAAAAATGTATACAATAAAACATTAAAACAATCGTGTTTGGTAAAACCCTAACAACACTTTAAAAGTCTAGATTGAAAAGGCCTGTCTGGTGCTCTCCAGAGAGGTAAAATGTCTGGAAGCCCATTGCATTTCTGATGGGCATGTGTTCTACTGTTTGTGAGTGACGTGTGACAAGAACCCTTCCAGGAGATCTCAAAAATTGGGGCTGTTCATAGCAAAGAGGTGTCCTCTCCCATAGCCAGATCCTAATTCTTTAATGCTTTTATAAGTTAAAGTCAGAACAGAAAAAAAAAACAGTGTAGCTTTCAAAATCAGAGAGATGTGATCAGAATATCATGTACTCATAAATTCTGGTAGGAAAAAATAAATGTCTGAATGTGAATATGTGCAAGATTATGTTCTGGTATATGTGGCAAAACATAGCCTCAGTTTGATGTGCTTCCCAGTTTGGTAAGTTGTCTGCCACTCCCATCCTATCTAAAGATAAGGATAATGGGGTTTATAGTTTGAATATCCAGAGGATACCAGATTGGTGACATAAAATGGCTCTGAATATTTCCAGCTAAAACTCTTTATGAGAATGTGATGATACTTTCAACAGTAAATACATAAAATGATACATCAAGTATTATTTAAGATAATTATATTTAAAAACAGAATGAAAAGAGGATTTAAAAAATGTCATAGCTTATAATATCAGTAATCTATTATCTTAATTATTTGTGCAGATTAGGAATATAACCCCAGGAAAAGAAAATAGAAAAATAGTTCATCTGAAAAGAGGCAGAACACATAGCTGATGTATTGTTGCTAGTTGCATGTTTACTAAGATATATAATATCTTTACAGATAGCAACTATTAATGTTTCCAGGAACTTGATCCCTTGGTTAGCTATAGGTGGCAGAAACTATACATGCACCCAAATTTCTTCAACATTTTCACCCAAATTCTTCAACATGTTTCTGGAGTGAAGCTCATAGAACAAATGTGACATCTGGCTGAAACTTCTTTCAGTGTGCATTAACAGCACAGTGAAACTTATGCCTTGGGGCAACTGATCTCATATGCCATGCGCAATTCTGCTGCAAATTCCACAATCTGTGACATCCTGACTTTACTCAAATGATGTCATTTGCATCAACTGTATGATGAAAACATTATGTATATGACATCATTTCTCTTGATTTATGTCATTACACAAATGACAGAAATAATGCAAATGATGTAAAATTAGTGGGATGACTTAGTTTTTGATGCATCAGGTTTGAAAACAGACATACTCTTTCTCCAATTAGTCCATTTAAATCAGGTTTCAGATTAATGCTTTGCTGGTATTAGCCCCAATCCAGAGATCTGTGAATAGCTCGGTGATACAGTATTTGAGAGATGGATCTATGTTCCCTTAGTAAATATACAGTGAACTTTAGCAGCACTAAGCACATTCAGACAACACAACATTTAGATCCAGGCCTCCAGGCCTCCCAAAAGAATCCATTAACTCAAAACTAGCAACCTACTCTGAATAGTTAGTGCAATATGCAAGATTCCAGAGTGGTTGTACTTAGCCTCAACTGTTGGAAGGCTAGTCAGCCATAAGGCTGATTCATTGCACAAGCTCTTTGAATATTTATTTAACTGTGGTTCATTAAATAAACCACAGCTGACTGGCTTTGTAAAACATGCTAAACCATAAACCAGGGGAGGGCAACCTTTTGAATTCAAGAATTGCACTGGACATTTTTGAGGAAGGCATGGTTTGGGGAGAAACCTGAGGTTTTTTTAAAAAAAACAAAACAAAACTATATGAAATCTCTTTTAGGGCTTATACCACCATTATTATTGAGTTGTTTATTTTTCAAATGTATACCCACACACTCCCAGCAAAGCCAACCTGCAACCACAACAATAAAATTTCTCATTATGACAGACAAACCAATCAATAAATGACAATACAATCATTGTCATATTGTGAAAACATCAATACAAAACATTAAGTGTACTTCAGGAAAAAAATGCTGGCTTCTAAAAATAAGCTTTCAAATTACATGTACCAGAAATTTTTAAAGAGTAAAGAGAGTATAGCAGTGAGGAGGAAGTTCCCTAGCACTGGGGCTGGGACACAGAGGAGAGCCTGGCCTTAGGGGATTATAGCTGAGCCATATAGTGGCTGTCACCCTTAGCAGACCCTGATTTGATGAACAGACCTCCTAGTTAGTGCATGGGGAGTCAGTTAAATAGATTTATATGTCAGAACCCCCATTTGGCTTGAAAACAGTGGGTTTTTGAAGTAAGCTTAGCCAGGATCGGTGTCACATGCTCCATCCGAGAGAATCCTGCTCACCACAATCCTGCTCACTGTAACTTCTGAGTTTCCCTCAAAGGATTTCACACAAAATACATTACAGTAATCTATTCAGGAGGAGAAGGCAGGTTGGCCCTAACCAAAAAGGGCAAGCTGGTAAATTAAATGCAGCTGATAGAAGGTGTCCCTTGCCACGACACTCACCTGAACTTTCAAGAAGAATGTAGGGAGCCCCCTAAGCTTCAAGTCTGCTCTTTAAAGAGGGATGGGAATCAGTTTTATTGTGTTACATGTCATCCTGACCACAATCAAGTCCAGGCAAGAGCATACCACAGAGACTGACACACATTTTGGAAATGAGAAGTAAATTTGCATGTCATGTCACTCAGCTGCACCCTCTCTGATGGACACTCCCAGCAGCTTTGTAGAGATATTAAAAAGTAATGGGTATAGAATTGTCATGTTTAGCCCAAAGAACTCCAAGAGATGATGCAAATTCAGTTCTACTGTGTTTATTAACTACAACCTCTAGACAGAAAATCTCCCCAGACTGAAACCTAGCTCCCAAACCAGCCAGCCACAACACTGTGAATTCCTCAGGGAGGTGCCAGCCTCATCCTCTTAAACTTCCCACGCTCCTCCGGTGAACTAAGAACATGCTTATCTCCCTGAGCCTGGCCTTCATAATTCCATTCCATCACAAGAATAGAGCATTGGAACACTCTGCAGTCCAACAGCTGTGGGAAGGAGCAGTGGACTCCCCAAACTACCATCTGAAACTGGCCCTCAGGATAGGAGTCAAACCATGACTAAGCCATGCCTCCAATGCTCAACTTCCTTAGGCTATCCAGAGGATACCATGATCAATAGCCTAGTCTACCAAGAGATCTGGGAAACACCTTCTCCCATTGCATTCCCTTAACAGCTCATCCATCAGGGCAACCAAAGCCATCCTGATATATGTTTCTCATCTAAGAATAGCAAGCAACTATAATTGGAGAAGTTCTAAGGCCATAAAAAAGGGGTTAGCGGCTACATCAGGTTCCAATGCTTCCCATAAAACTGTGGTTTATAAACCACAATGATTGGGTTCACATATTGTATTAAGTCATAATATGGTTTTACTTTTGCCCTAGGGTACTGTGCAAATTTAGGCTTAATTGTTCTCTGAACTGATTCTCTAAATGTTACAGGATGCTGTCTTTATCTGGTAAATTGTGAAGGTCAAAGTGGTCTTCCTTACAGAGCACTGAGAAAGCAGAATAGTTGGAGCCAGTGATAAAACCTTTAATTATGACAGTATCTCTACATATGTAATATGTGTTTTTCAATTTAATACTTCAAATTATGCTGGATCAGAAAGAAACTATAGGGATTCTATACACAGAGTCCTTGTGAATCGATAAACAGTGAGATCTTAGTATCACTAATTTCATCTTAGTGGCATATTCTGATTTGAAACTGTATTTTATTTTTAATTTTCTTTTTTTAATTCAGGGGTGGGGAGTAGTAATAATGTACTTATCTAAACAAAAGGCATATAAATAGGCCTCTTTTCCTCCCGATGTGAATTTAAAATCCTGTCTTCATGGTTTTTGTGTTGGATTTTTAAAATTCAACACAAATTGATTTTGTATTCTGCCAAGTGGATTTATTTATCTCAGTTAATACCTATAATTTAATCTTTTATATTCAAAATTAGCAGGATATGAGGCCATTCACTTTTTCTCATTGCAATTTAAATTAGAAGTTTATATTGGCTTTGTAATGCAAAAAGGACACTGATAATAGGGTAAATTAATCCTTTTCAGCTGGAAAGCTTTGGGGAGGGGGAAGAAAATCCAGAATGATAGATAACACACTTGCTTTTAAGCTCAGGGCACTAAAATTCATAGATGTGCTTTAGCAATGAACAAGTGCAGTCTTTTGACTTTGTTGCTTTGCCAAACCATTAGACTGACCCACAAATGAGCTTGTTCTGAAAAACTGAATTCTGTCTGTGAATTTGTAGAGACATGCTTTTAATCACAAGATAATTGTGCTGAAATTTTAATCTTTAAAATAAAAGTTTATATTACTAATATAAATTATAGTGAATATTTAGGTAATTAAACACAAGATCTGTTCCTCTTTTTGTTAACTTTTGAATTTGCTACTCATTTTAAAAACATGCTACAACTTAAAAGAATATATTATGTGCGATACAAATTTGGGATATATGACAACCTACCTTTGCTACAGTGGATGTTTTGTGGAATAAGTTGGCTTGTCTTTCTTTTTATAGCTGAAGATCTACCTGCTTATTGATTGATTTTTGTTCACACAATAGATATATCTAGACCTGAGAATAAATATGGTCTATAGTTTTTGGAACCAATTTCGAACTTATCAGCTTTCCATTTCTTTTCTGATGTGGCTTATGCATCCATTCTGAGTTACCATAACTGAATATTCAAACTGTATATGACAACTTTAAATCATATTTTATGAATTACCATTATTCATCTTTTGGGATTCTGAATCCTGTGCTTAATTGAAAATGGAAATAAAACCTGCCGTTCAGGGGGGAAGATAAGGAAGTGAAGAATGCAAGAAACATAAGGCATGCCATATTGCCATAGTCAGTGAAAAGAGAGAAAATAAAGTGGTGCAGATCAGTGCTAAAATAATAACAACAACAATAATAATATGCATTTAGAAAAACATTTATACTGATTTTGCATTAGCTTATAAATAAAGCACAGTATAATAGTAGCCTGTGAGTTTGGTGTGCTTTGAGATTATCATATTTATAATGAAAATCAGCTACTGAATCTTATAGATAAATATAAGGATATTCCTTCCTTATTTGTATCCTGGGTGGGAAAGATGATTGCATGATACATATTTTTCTAATGACTGAAGTAGAAATACACACACACACACACACACACACACACACTTCCAAGCAACCTTTCTTGTTTCTTTTTCTTATTTCTTATATTTATTGAATGTATCCATTACATACATAGTATAGGATAGTTTATAATTATTTTATAAATTAAATAAAATTCTTTTCTTGGCACCTGTTGCCTGGTACAAGCCAAATTGGAAAGTGGAGATCCCATTATTTGTTTTCTCCACACCTATTACTTCCAGTGAGAATGAAATTCTGGCAACTATCAGAGAAACTGGAATAATAAACAACAATGACCTTGCTTCCTCAAGTGTTCTCTTTCCAGCCCCTTAACTGATAGACCAGCAATAGCAACAAAAAGTTATACCACTTCAGTGGAAAAGATATTCTGCAGAAGGTGACAGCCCTTAGCCAGAGCTGTAGAATGGATCAACTTTCTACCTTATAGGCCAAATGCAGATTGGAGTTGGAGAGAGAAAATTCCTGAAAGAAGAATACCCAGATCTGAAGTTCTGGACTAACACAAGAAGCAAAAAGTCTTCTATTCCATTCTAAATGTCTCTGCCTTCCAACAATCTTGTTGTGTCTGCTGATTTCAGGTGTATACTTTTCTACCTCACTTAAAAGCCATATCTAGGGAGGAAGGTGAGTTTGGGCTGATCCAAAGTCTCACCAAAACCATGCAAATCTGAAATGCATCCTTTGAGTTCTTTCTATTGCCAAACCACTGAGTGTGTGGGACAGGTGGTGAAAGAAGTCTCTATCACCAGCCTGATAGTGCACGTGGGGGGCATATTTCCCTTCTCCATTCAGAGAGAGACAGAGGGAGGGAGGGAGAATTCATAGCTGTCTCCCAGTCTGCAGTCATTGAATCCTAACTATTAACCATCAACATTTAATCAAGACTACAAGAAAGTATTTTGGAAATATGAAAACAGTGTTTTCTTCCTATAATGCAATCTGTTCTAGATATGTTTGTTACTTGAACAGCATCAATACCAAACACTATTTCTCTATTTATTTTTCCCAGACAGCATTCTTTGAACAAGACTATAGTAGCTATAACACAAGGTGGCTGGATGCTATCACTGATAACACAACTCTGAGTTGACAAGAGCTCAAAGAAGCAGTTACTGACAGACAGCCCTGATGAAATGTTGATCAGGTCATATTAACTACTCAGTTTATGTCATTCCATCTTGTTCATTAAAATGATCCCATAAATTCTCTTGCCAATGATTAAACTCAAAATATTTGTTTCATGCTTGGTTTCTAAGTAGAAGCTTATTTTGGGGATGAAGGCAGATAATAGGCAGAGTGGGTTACATAGCTTGAAACTGCTGTAATGGTGTAAACTGAGACTTATCTAGCCATGCTAGAATTAATTGCTTTGCTTTGTCAGAATATAATTGAAGCAAAAGAAAACATAGAGAAGGTGATAGTCAGGTAATTGGGCAAACTATTTCAGAGGGGAAGAAAGTGATTTTGCTTTTAAGATAATTTAAATTGAGTTTCTTTAATTAAGGCTAAGAGGAATGCAACTGGTTTTTAGCATCTGGCAATATTAAATTACTGTCCACCTTAAGCATGAATGGAAAGAAAGGGATTCTGATAAAGCTCTAAATAAGTAAAATGAATCCTCCTAATAGTTCTGAAATATTTCTTAAAGTTTCTGGAAGTTGCTTTTACTTAGTTACATTGGCTTGGATCCAGAAATAGGCAAGTGGCTTTTTGGTGATATAGCAGGACTTTCCTATGTGTTATTCTTGCTGTAGTCCATTATGCATTATTTATTTATATGCAATTTGCATGTTGTCTGATTGAAATGGATCAGGACATAAGCATAAAGTGGGGATGAGAACCTAATCCTATCCAAGGGCAGGATTGTGGCCCCACCACCATTCAACGTGCACAATGAAAAAATGAAGAAGGTATCTGGCAGTAGTAAAATATTAAGAATAATCTATTACAATTGTAAGAAAGATACTGGGCATTTTTTGCGGTAGTTTCTTTTAAGATTCCTTGTTGCTGAAAACACAGACAAGAAGAGAAACATTAGGCATATGTTCAGTTTTATTTGGACATATTTTGCTTTCCCTTCACAAGAGATTGAATGCTATATTCTCTTATGACTTGAGGTTGACCTCTCTATTTATAAAGGAGATTCAAGTCCCTTCAAGTTACCTAAGGGGTAGAACTGTATTTTGCTATATTTTATTTACATAACAATTTAAAATTATCCTTTGCTCTTGTCAAAAATCCCTTTAATCTGCCAAATATAAAATCTTCATTGAATCAAAGATCTCTCTCACATGGAAGAGTCCTACACATGTAGAAACCCTTCATTATGATGTTGAACAAATTATTGGCAGATTGTGTCGTTCGTATACAAGGTAAGTAGCTAATGGGTATGATTTCACTTCTCCCTGAAACATTTGTGAATGTGCAGCTTGGTTATTCATTGTCTCCATCACCCACTTATGTCACAAAACAGCTATGAAAATTGATGAGAGAATGGGAAGTTTCATACATGCTGTCTTGGAGGAGAAAGAGAAGTGGAGTGTGATTATGATAATGATAGTGATGTTAATCTTATGATTCTATGCCCACAATTTGGTCAATAATTACTCCAAAGATATGAAACTTTTAATATACTCCTCTTATCCATCTGTGTTTACTAAGATCTTGGCCCAGTACACATTCATCAGTATATTTTTTTAAAATTAACAGGACACCATATTTTGAATCTTATCATTTACTAGCATGTCAGTGGCTTGTTTCTTCCAAAACCAAACTTTTCTATGGTGTAATTGGTTTTTTTATGTCTCAGATGTATCTTCATAAAGATCTGCTCCATGGGAGTGAGGGTGAGAATACTGTGCAAATGCATTGTAGTTTATCAGCAGCTCTGAGTAATCTTTGAGTATGGAAAGAGATGAGAAGAAGCAAGGAAGAAAAATCTTTGAAGTGAAGTGAATGGAACTGTCCAGCTTGCAGGATGCTGATGTCATCCCAAGAATCACTGAATGATAAGAGTCAGTAAATCTGATGATTCACTACTGCATAATAAGAAGGCCAAGGGAACACTGACTGTTTTCAAGACAATGCTTTAATAAACAACCAAAAATAAATTGAATGGCCTGAAAATCCATCAAAACAACAGAAGCTGATTCAGCCATGATGAGACATCAAAACAGATGTGGAGCCCTGTTGATTCATTAGAAGTGCCCTTTCAAGCACTCTCAGAAGCTTTGTCAATAAACAAGGACACTCATCCAGCTGATTTGTTCACACTTCTCCATCCCCTTCAGCATTGATACTCAACATTGGCAATAACTCAAATCATTCTCCTCTAACTTTCCTAATGCAAGAAATTGCATGGAGTTACCTTCAAGGACTGCATTAAATTGGTTGGTTTTACACACCCTGCCCTTCTTCACTCCCGTCACTTTTCATACCTCCCAGTATTGAATTTAATTTCCAGCATTAAATTTTAAACTGTTGAGAACATTTCTTAAGACGTGTATGTCTTCTGTCAAACAGAATAACTTGTGCATTATTTGCATTGATTTACATTTTATCACATGTAAAAAAAAATCCATCTTCTGCTTATAATTGCCCTGAATTAACTACACCTTTTTTATTCAGCTTGTAAGAAATGTTGAAATGCTCAGAGAAATCTTTTTTGATCAGTACTTCTGGCAAAGTAGCGTGAAGACAGAGACAAATTCTGCAAAGCGTTTAGCAAGCATATGAATAAAGGAGGCATGCTTTTGCCTTTTTTATGCTATCGAACCAAATTCCCTGGTCCCGGATGTTGGAGTCTTATGTATTAAGGTATGGTATTTACAATCATACTATCATATTTTGTACTGAAAGGAGTGGTGTCTGCTATTCAGAAGTCTGAATGCACCAAGGTTAAAAGGTATTATTTTGTTTTCATTCAGTTGAACTCAATGGGAGCTGGAGGGTTTTCAAATCCAACACCATCATGTAAATATTAGAGTCTCTGGAGTCAATCAGCAGGTGAGAGATAAGGAGATAAGGATGAATGGCATGAGGGAAGACTCATGATGGAAAATGGCATGTGTACGCTGCAACAATTATTCCTATATGAGTATCTATCCCTGAAGGAAATTAAATAGAATAAGGCAGAAAAACAAATTAATAAACCTAGAAAATAAAAATTAAATAATGTGCATGTAATATTTTGCATTTTAAAAATAAGTACTAATCTAATTCATTTATATATTTATCCAAATTTTGCCCTGCTCCCATCCAACAACTCTTCTGAGAATTAAGTTCATTCTCATGATAGTACTTTCATCTCACCAAAATTGTTATCTTTTCTTTTTTCTTTATTATTTATTAAATTATTTATTAATTATTTTTTTATTTATTAAATTTCTCCCCCACCCTTTGAAGAACTGTAGCTATTCATTGATTTATTTGGGAAATGTATCTGCTGCCTCAGTCCTAGTAGGTTTCTAGGCAGCTTACAAGCAAAAGTTAGAACAATTATCTACTGCTGCTACTACTACAACTAGTCACTACAATACAGAATCTAAATAACCTTGCACTGATATCTCCACACTAATCAATCATCAAAAGCCTTCTGAAATAGCTAAAATGTTACAAACTTCTAGAAACTGCGAGTCTGAGAGCCGTCCTCACTTTGGGGGGCAAAATGTTCCCATAGAGAACTACAACCATCATCCCCATCCACACTGAACCTCCTGATAAGAGGCAACATTCAGCAGGCATTCTGGGAAAGGTGATCTTTTAGATATCCAAGCCAATATAGGACTTAAACTTAAGAACTAGAACCTTGAATTGCATCTGCAAACCAGCTGGCAAACAGTATAATACCTTAACTGTTCTGTAAGCACATCATCATTTTCTACCATCTGAAGGCCTTCATGGGTGACCCCATATAAGACAAATTACAGCAATTCAGCTGGTTAGCATTTTGCCTCTATCCAATTCACAGACTTAAAGCCATCATGTCCCATGTCCTCTGAGTTCTCTTTAGCTGGAATGCCCCACACTCCCCAAAATTTAAAGTCAGTCAGTCAGTCAGTCTTTCTGTCTGTCTATCTATATCCCATTTATATAGCTGCCCATCTCTCACAGAATGACTCTGGGTGGTGTATAACAAATAAAATAACAAGTGGATAAAAACAAACATGAAAAGGTAAAAAGTTATTAAAATAAAAACAATTTTTTAAAAAATTAGATTTTAAAATATACAAACCCCATGGAGACAGCAGAATATCAATTACAGTGGAGCCATCTAAAAATGTCTCTGGTTCCCAAAGTCCCCCAGGCCTGATGACATAACTGGGTCCTGAGGGACTTCCTAAATGACAGCAGGGAAGGGGCGAGCCTCACTTCAGGGGGGAGAATGCCCGCCTCCTGGGACCCACCAAATGCAAGTCCCCAGCCATTGGAACATGTAGCCTTCCCTGCCGGATCTAATGGGGCAGGCTGATGTGATTGGGGAGAGGCGGTCCCTCACATAACCCAGCCCCATGCCATGAAGTGCTATAATTGTCCTATAAATCAACCTTTCCATTAACTGTGTGTATAACCAGTACAGCAGATACATTTCCCTTAGAATATTGCTTGCAAATAACTATGTATTTGGTGCAATTGGGATATAGTTTATTGCATCTTTATGCATCATCTATAACATTCTATTTTGTTGCTTGCTCCAAGTTTATATTATGAATGCTAAGAAACCAGATTTGAGGACAGGAAAGAGAGTTGGTAATTCATAACCTAAAATCTACTATGGAAGCGATATTTTAAATGTATAATATTTCTTGAAACTATAACTAGCTTTGGCAGTTCATTGAAATTAACAGTGACTTAATACGCCTGGAGTGCTGCAAAATGCAGATATTAATGCCTAAGGAATTGGCATTTTCTTAAGCAACAGAGAAGCTTAATCCTAACTGGATATTTTTTAAATGGGATATGGATCACAATTTCAGCTGGGTTCTATTAATATTGGTTACTTTTGTGCAAGAATAGGCGACCAAGGACTCTTACAGCCCCTCTGACCAATTACCTGAAACCAGTGGCATGGTTCCCTACCATTTTGAAAATTGTTGTGTATATAGTATATAGAAATTGACTATAGTTTAAGAAACTAAGATTTCCCCCACACGTATCTAGAAAACCTGGCTTCACCCTTACATATGATGCAGTCCTTTACCTTTGCACTGCTCCACCCATTATGACCCTTGGCTTTTTTCAAAAGATTATATGCATCCCTCTGGCCACTGAAACGTTGCCTATTCTGCTACCATATATAATTCATCGTGTAAGTGAATGGGAAAATCCTTCTTTCAGCCAGTTTGATGTAGTGGTTTAGGGTGCTGGACTAGGAGTGGAGAACCTGGGTTCTTGTCCTTCCTTCGGCATGAAGCTATCTGGGTGACTTTGGGCCAGTCATTCTCTCCTACACTAAGGAAGAAGTTACTGTGCCAAGAAAACCACATGGTTTTCTGTCTGTGTAGTCACCAGGAGCTGAGACTGACTTGAAAGTTGATAACAACAACAGAAGAAAGACTGTCTGTGTGTCTGTCAAATTTATATAACCACCCATCTACCAAAAGGAATTTATATTTCCCATTTAGCAGGGACTGCGAATAAAATCTTAGTTACATGCTTCTCTAGGCAATTTTTCTAAATCATCTCTTTTTCTTCTGCATTAAATACCCAGACCACCACTGCCACCATCACCACAAACACACAATAGCTGTCATACAGATAAGCTTTTAGCTGCTTCTCATGGGACAAACACTTACATATGGAGGCTTTATACTACCATAAATGTTTTAAAGAGCCAGTTTTCTCTCAGAAACACATGCTGTTGCTTAGAACAACATTCTATAGCATCAACACCAGCACATAACAAGTATGAGCAGCAAAGTGGTCTATTAACATGTTCTGCATATTGTTGAATAACTGCAGTAGAGTTAGAGAACTCAAGTGATAACAAGGCATACTAATTGTAATAAATCCAGTAAGATCAGGGAAATGCCATCCAGTCTGTAGTTATGCATATTTTCCAGGGCAACACAATGAATTAGTGCTCAATGGTTAATGGATTTTCCTGAGATTTCCCTGTAGCAATTGATGCATTGACAATGTTTGTGCACTCTGAATTCATTCATAATTTTCCCAACATCTGTTTCCTCTTGTGTTCTCAACAGTATTCTTTGTGCCTTGGGAGCTCAAATTATATTCATTAGGGTAGTGAATGCAGGAATCATACCTGTTTTCAGTGTCATTGAAGACCCATCAATGAAGAAGAGCATTATTTTGCACATTAATTGGGACATTTAAGTGCCCATTAACATCCCATTAGGACCTCTAACAGGCTTTTTAGCCCGACATGCATTTCATATACTGGTAAAAAGCTCCCATTACTAACCCCCACCCACCCCGTTGCTTTGCATCAATACTTTAGAACTAAGAAATTGTGAAATCCATGCATAATCTTATTTTTCAAAGAATTGTATGAATGCGATTTCCTATATTTCTTTACCCTTCTAAAGTAAAGTTGGATGGTAGCCATTTGTCTCTGTACAGTCAACACAGCCAACATTTAAGTAAATGCTGTCCAAAGGTTGCTTACGGAGGAGGCAAAAGGTCAGAGGAAGGATTTAGCCAACTCTCCTTTCAATCTTATCTCTCAGTTTGTTCAAGGAGCTCCTTAAAAGGGAAGTTCTGCACAAAGATGAAAAGAACTTCACAGCAGTATGGCTTGAAGAGGAGAGGAGAGGAGAGGAGAGAGGGGAGGGGAGGGGAGGGGAGGGGAGGGGAGGGGAGGAGAGGAGAGGAGAGGAGAGGAGAGGAGAGGAGAGGAGAGGAGAGGAGAGGAGAGGAGATTACATCTGGCAGTGTTACTGAGATTCCTGGAATAAAGCTTTCTTCAAGTCAAAATACAGCTGAATTCAAACATTTCCATTAAATTAATACGGCCAAAGCAGACTCCGTTTTGCTGGTGGGATGCTAACTTTGCCGATTTTAAAATGTGATAGATGCAAATTAGGATTTATATAGTTTATTCTTTTTGCTATATCCAATTCACTACGCCTTGCGTGCTTGTTATTTTATGCACCACAATATTAGCAATCTACAGATTTTTGTCATGCAGAATCAGAGTCTTGGATGGGACCTTGAAAGTCTTCTAATTCAGCCCCTTGCACAGAGCAGGAATCCTCAGGCCATCGCAGACCAAAAAGACTCCAGTGATGGAGAACCCATTTAAGAACTTCAGGAATAATTCTTCAGGAGTAATTTTAGGTGTGTGTGTGTGTAAAACTTGAGCTGATTACTCCATATTCAATAACTTCTAGCTGTCTGTCTGAATTGATTCTATGAGAACATGCTTTATTTAGTAGAAGGTCAACAGGAGATTAAAAAACAAATAAACCTCCGATCATGCAAGCAAAATCACAATAAATAAAAAAATTATTCTTCAAATGTATAGGTAGTCCCCAGTTTAAGATTGAGTTTCATTCCCAAGGTCTGTCCATAAGTTGAATTTGTGTGGAAGCCAGAATACAATAAGTAGTATTGTGTAATTAACTTAAACCATTGTGTATTTAACTCGAATCATTGTGTATTTAACTCAAATTTTGCTACAGTAGGTTCTGTCCTTAACTATGGGTCGTTCGTAAACTGGGAGTTCTTAACCCGGGGACTACCTGTATTAAAATGGTTAAGCTTTAGTTTAGCATGACATGTGAAGTCATATAGGGATTCATAGGTGAAAATAGAGGGGAAAGACCTGACAAAATAAAATCTAATTATTTATGCCTCACTTGGTAATAGAATTGGTGTCTGTTTAGGGAGACAAAACATGGTTCCCACATTCAGCTAAGCCATGATGTCTACATACTTTCCTTGGTTCACACAATATGCTATGCCAAAGACAAACTAGATTATGATTTAGTATATATGAGAACCCAGCTTGTTTCAATTCCAACTCTTCCTTTCATCTGTTAATTCCAGAGAGTTGCTTTTAAGACTTCAGAAACAATATGGTTTGGAACTCTGAACCACATCCTTTCCTAAATATGTGTTCTGGCCTGCATCTTCTTGAGGCACAACTGGGAATCTGAAATGCAGGACCAAGAGAGCTGACAGAAACAACTGGTGTCACATTTCCAAAGCAGAGTGGAAGGGACAAGTTAAATTCAGCTACAAAAAAGCTCTAAAGGCCCTGGCAGCTTATGTAAGCAGTGGTTAAGGGAACTTACATAAGTCCCTTAGAAATCCACTTGGCCTTTCATCCAAGCTATTCTTCCTTCCTTCCTTCCTTCCTTCCTTCCTTCCTCCCTCTCTCTCTCTCTCACACATTCATTTATGTGTTCATTTGTCATTGGCTCATTGTAGCTACCTTTGACCCTTCTGAAAGTCATGCATCTAATTTACAAGCCTGCCAATTTGCAGCAACCCTTTCTCATAGTAGTTGAGCATTCTGGATGTGTTCTTTCAGGTACCAAATAACTAGGAAAATTTTGGAGGGCAAGGGTTGGGTTTTCTCTGTCACTGAAGCATCTTTCTTCTTGAGGAAAAAAGAAGGTCATTCTATTAATAGTCTACTGTGATTTCTTGTATTTAAGCACTGATATATTTGTGCTGCATTTATCATTGCATATTTAAAGCTGTAACTACAAAATCACTTATCTCTGGTGCTGCAAAAAGGTTTGCTTACTAAACTAATCAGTGGACCCTTTGAAAGTAAAATACAGGTAGTCTTTGTTCAGCAACCGTTAAAGTTATGACAGCACTGAACGAGGAGGACTTATGACGGGTTCCTGTGGTTGTAGCTGTCACAGAGTCCTGCGGTCATGTGATTGCGATTCAGGCACTTGGCAAGCAGCTCTCAATTACAACATTGCAGCATCCCATGGACATGTGATTACTATTTGCAACTTTCACTGCCAGCTTCTGATGAGCAGTGTCAATGGGAAAGCTGGCAGGAGGTCACAAATGGTGATCACATGACTGTGGGATGCTGCAACTCTCTGGGATTCGCCTAACTATGGCAACCAGGACTGCTACATCTGCTGTCGTAATTTGGCATGGTCACTGACATAGTGCTTTACGACCATGTTACTTAGCAACATAGTTGCTGTTCCCAATTGCCATTGTTAAGTGAGGACTACCTGTATTGGCTAGGTCCACATTGTAATAAGCTATAACACAGTTTGCTTGGTTTTGGTTTGGTGTGTGTAAATCCAGTATTTGTTGTGTGTAAGCCATCATGTGCAGCTCTGTTATGGAACTGGTGAATGTCCTTCTACATTAATGCTAGACCAAGGCATGCAAAGAAGGTCCATACTTTCAAAGACCATTGGTAGCTTCCTGCTATGGTTATTTTGGAATGTGTACTGAACCAGCATCAGCTTCAGGTATTCTAGGATAAATTATGTTAACTATTGCAATCTCTGATGAAGCAAAAACTAGATGACTAATGGCTCTGGATAAAGATGGACCTCTAGCTAATTCTTTATCAAAAGCTTCTTCCTGCCAGTTCCATGGAGCCTTAGTAAGCATTGCAACAAGGATGCAGAGAAGTGCATTTCTTGAAATATATCTTAAGAAAGTATAGATGGTTGTAGAATGTAGGGTAATAATTTCTACCCTTTGGAATATTAAACCTAATCATTCAATCCAGCATAACATGACATGTGCTTGTGCCACTTGCTGTGGTATATTCTAAGTTGGACCAAAAGCTACATCTCTTCAGTTTGTGTATGTTGTGCAAAGATTTATTGAAAGAAACATTGTGCAAATGGAAAATGACTAGATTAGGAACATAGGTGTTCAAAAGCAAAATTTTATTTTTCTCCCACAAAGCTTAATTAAAGGTTGCTTTGCAAGGATAATGAGGATGAAGTGTGAATTATTTTCTCTCCCCCCCCCCCCCCCAATCCAACAGAATGTTGGAAAGAAATGATATAAAAGGGCTTGGAATTCTGTCTGTCCATCAACAGAACAACTGTCTAAAAAAAAAATACACACAGAATGGAACCCAGTTTGGTATGATGGGAGAAGCCAGCAAAAGAGAGATCAGAGTCAAGAATGGGCTTGATCTGACTGCAGGCCACCTAGGAAAAAATGTTCGGAAATTAATTTCCTAGGGAACCCCTATGAGAGAGACAGCTGAGGAGCAGCTACGAATGTTGCCAATGGCTCCATTCTAAGCCCTCGCTGCTCTCCCTTCAGGTTAGGTGACCCAGAGTGGAGCAGAGCCTGCCCTCTGCTTCCCAGCACACATACACATACATGCACAGAGAGAGATAATGCACGCATCCTTCTGGATTAGATCCTGTCTTTTTCAAACACATACATACATACATGTAGAGGCAACACAGATGCACACACTCTGACTAGTCCCCGGGGAGGAAATGCCTGTATGTGCATGCATGCACACATGTATGCAGAAGGAAAGAGAGATGTCTCCTCTGGCCACTGTTGGGATTGGAAAAAAATGGCACAAGTCATGCTCTGCATGCTTTCCTGACCTCTTTTATATCTGTTGCACCCTTGGATAAACGGTCTATAAGCTGTACTGGCATCTCTGCTTCTCTTTTTCTGCATGCAAGTGTAAAGCTGACCTTTGTCAGTGCAAAGGCTGGAGCAGACAAGGCCTCAAATTCAAACTTAAGCACTCACTCTGCCAGAGGAATTGTATTGGAGAAACAATAGCAAAAGGAAAAAAACAAACAAATCCAAACCTTAACCATTCCCTTACCTATCTGTTTTCCTGAGTAATGTCCTCCTCCTTCTGACATTACCTTCCCCTAGTTGAGATTCTGGACATCTGGATTCATGCAACATGCTAAGCTAAAATATTACTGGCTAGTTTGTGGCTCAGTATGTTGTATGGATCTGGCCATAGGGTTTTTTTATGTTTCAGTGTCTCCTGCAAGATCAGGCAATTCAGTAAGTCAGTACAAGTTAGTGTGTTGCACAGGCAGGGCCAGTGTATGTTAAAAGCCAAAGCAGAGGGGAAGGTTACTGCCAGCTGTTGGTAGCAATGCAGGTGTTTAGACCTGGACTGTTGCTGAAGATATAACTCTGATCCTAAGAACAAAAGACAGAGCTTTCAGCCAAAAGAAAAACCAGACAGCATAATGAAATGTAGTATTTCTATATAGTCTGTCTTAAGTTTGACCAAACAGAGTAGCTACATGCAATGAAAGACAGAAAAGAGGCAAGAGTTTTGCCTGAGATTCTGGGAAGTTGGTGCTCTTCAGATGTGTTGGACAAGATCTCCAGCTAGCATGATGGAAGTTGTACTCCAGCATATCTGGAGGTTGTCAGAATGCGGAAGGCTGGAATATGTAAATTCTGGGTTAGATGGATCAAGGCTATGATAGCACAGACCACTTGCCTATATTCACGCAGGAAAGCAGGTGAAGCTCCTCTCGCCTTTACACACCCGCCGGCTTTCCTTTCCGTCCGGTCAGCCCTCAGGGGCCTTCCCCAATAGGTTCCCCTTACAGACCCTTGGGACTACAGCTTCCATTATGCTGGTTGGAAATGACCAAGTCCACGATCCAATGCAGCTGAAGCACGAATGTCTGTCGGGCCCCACAAGCCTTTAAGTCCTCCACCTGCTGCACCTTGTGTAGCAAGAGCCCGTGGCGGAGGTGGTGGCGGGTCGCGTTGCAAGGATCGCCCTGTTCCCGGGCCGGCTCCGCCCCCGAAATGGTTAAACGCGACTCTCTTCAGACCCCGTGAACGGCCCATTGAGTCAGGAGTGCCCAATCTGCGAGGCGCTGGCGGCCGCGGCGAAGGGAGACGACTTCCTTGTCCCGCTGCCTCTCCCGAGCGCCTTTCAAGAGGGCGGCGGGAGCACAAGGAGGGCGTGCGCGTATCAAAGGCCCGGCTATGCGCGGCGAGGAAGAGCCCTAAGTTGCCAAAGACGGCCAAGATGAGGAGGTCGGTCTTCGCGCAAGAGGCAGAGATGCTCTCCGCAGCCGCCGGATTAGGGGGGGCCGGGTTGGCAATGCAGTCCTGGAGCTGATGGGCTTGTAGCCTAGCTGGCCCTCGGCAGGTGCTCGCCGGCGCTCTGGCGGAGGAAAATGAGTGTGATGCTGTGGCGCTGGGAGCAGAATAACCTGACCATGAAGTTGGTAAGGAACCCCGCGGCGGGACAGCAAAAGCAGCCCGCCTCTGAGCGCCCTTTCTGGCGTTCGGCTTGCGCTCCTCGCGAGACGGAACGCGGCTCCCGCTGGCGTCCTGCCTGTAACGAAGTTGGTAAGCAGCAAAGCTGGAGCGGAGAAGCGGAGGCCAGTTCCTCGAAGCTCCTCCTTTGGGTTTAGTAGTTGGGCCTGTGCCGGGAGCTTTCTCGGTTGAAGCAAAGCGTAGTTGGGACTGCGCGGACTTTCTTCTTTCTTTCCCCTTGCAGCTTTCCCTCCACGTGCTTGCTCTCATCGTAATTCCATAGGCGCAGTTATTTGGGTACCCGCCTTGTTGATGGATTTGGTGCCTAATTTTTCTTGCTTGCTTTTTCAAATATCTTAGTTCATGTTGCCGGGAAAGTTTTAGAAAGAACCTGTGTTTTGAAATTGTTAGCCAGGCCAAGATTGCAATTGTGGGTTAAACATGTTGAGAACCTGCACATTAGCGCCTTTTGGAACCTGATTTCCAAACACGAGCCAGCAACAACTGTTCTGTTTTGAAGAAATGTGTGTGTGTTTAACCCATATGTTGGATTATTTTTTAAACAATGGAAATTGCACTCCTGTGCACATTTGCTTTAAAATACATTTCTGATGAGGTTGAAATACAATAGCAAGGATTTGGTCTGAGTGTCAGGGGACTCTAAATTTTAATGCCTGGGAAATCCGTAGAATCCTTTGCACCTTAAAATAATTTTCTGGGTATTAACTGAACAGTGTAACTATGGCTGTCATTCAAAATTGTCTTCTATAAAATATTGTCCTGCTTGGACAGGCATCAGTGTATGGAGGATACTGCTGAATAAAACAGCTAGTTGGGAGATCAAGATGCCTTTATTCAACATGCATGAGTGCCTCTTGGAAAATTGAATTTTTGAGTTGGCAGGAAAGGGTGCATGTTAAGCATGGGGGTTATCCAGGCATGAACTGAACTGTTCCTATGAACGCTGAAATGAGAGGTGACTGCTATTCGGCCTTCTTATGTTCCGGAAATCAGGAAGCAGAGAGAATAGGCTCTGCAGGTGTATAGAAAGCCCTTTCTTGCAAACATAAACATCTCAGTCACTTTTGAATGGGTCCCAAACAAAGGTGAATTTTCATTTAGTGCATAGAAGGAACTGAGCCAGCTTTTTTTTTTTTAACGGAGCAGGGAGATACAAGCTTTAAAAGGTGGGTAAACTGCCAGTAATTTTCCCCTTGATGTTTTGGTTGAATAGCTGGGATCAAAAAACACATGCTTAAGATCACACATCATAGGGATGGTGAAATTATACTAATCAATCTGAGGATCTGATTGATACTAGTAACAGTGCACACTTACAAGTAGTTAACTTGGAAAGTATGTCTCAGTGAACTCCATAGAGCTTACTTATAAATCAAATGGCTGTAATTGCAGCATAATAGAGGCAAGCACATTGGAGGATGCAAGAAAATTTCCTCTCATATTTTTTGACTCTTGCTCATTTGTTGACTATGTTTTTGTAATTTGTTTTTTTTTTTCTTTTGGAATTAAAAAAACAACAGTTACTTGAGGGACCGCCTGTCTCCCATAGATCTGATCTGGCAGGGTTGGCGTGCTCTGGATTCCTTCAATTAAACAGTGCCACCTATCAGGACCCAGGTGTGCACCTTGTCTGTAGCAGTGCCTGCCCTCTGGAATAAGGTTCCCCCCGAGATTCAAATGGCCCCTATCTTACCGGTGGTTTGAAGGGCCCTGAAGACCTGGCTCTTCCCCTAAGTCTTTGGCAAGCACGATTGAAGCCCCCTTTTCTTTTTCTTTGTTCCCATCAGGGTTTGTTAACTCTGCTATCTTTGCTCTATTTTGCTTTGTGTTGCTTTCTTGTTTTAAATGTTTTTAACAATTTGTAAACTGGCCAGAGTTGGGCAGCATATAAATTTAATAAATTATTATCAACATCATCTAAGGCTGTTGCTGTCAGAAAATGTACTAAGTCACAGGACAGTGCATGTATGCTTCTTATTATATCTAATAGGCACTGGTTTAGTCTTTGTGTGGGGTTCTGTAAACTCAGTAGGTATAATGGATTCATCCCTTTTGATAGTAATAAATAGATGCTATGCATCCTATATTCACCAAGCTCAGCAACATGGAAAACTCTAAGAATGAAAGCTTGTACCTATGGCAGGATCTAAGGAGGACATGATATGGAAGAACTTGAGCAGCCAACTTTTCTCACTAGACTTCAAGTGCCACAAAAGATACAAGTTAGTGTAGCATCTGATGCTGCTGCCCACCATGCTTACGTCTCATGTCCAGGGAAGTGAGCGTGTTTGGACCAGCTAATTGGGTTGTCTTATTATTTCCAGTCGTTGGATTTCATTAGTTCTACAGAACAAGTTTGTGGAAGGACTTTCATATGATTTGTATAGGAAAACAAAAAATCACCATGTGGCTTTTTCCATCGCATATCAAAGTGATGGGAAAGACTGCATCTTCTCTTCTATTGGTAAGACTGCATCTAGTGGCATTTTTCCATCTATGAAAGTTGGAAAACTACAGCAGGCATCTTGAAAGGATCCCGTAGCCATTCCTGAATTTTCTGTTTATAATTCTCTGGTTTCCAAATCATCCGTGCTTTGCAGCAAGGGATCATAGACCTTTTTTTTCAAAATATATAAAGATTGTCCCTGTAGAATCTTTCTTTTTTAAAACTCTGTCTATCCCATTGTTCTGTTTTAGATGCAGCTGTATTGACTGCTTCTTTCCATCAAAGAAAACTATCTGGTAATATTCCACGTTCCCTCTCTGAGGGGTAAATTAAATTATATAAGTCAGCTTTCTTTCTGAAAATGAAAATCAGCCACAGGGAACTATGATTGTTTAAAGAATGAACAGTGCATGATTCCATGTGCTGCCCTCATTGTTCTTCCATGTCTAGAAGTAGATATCTGAAGTTATTTTTGCATTTTTAGAAAGGTGGAAAAAAGCCACATGCACCAAAGCGTAACGTCCAAGCCCAGCAATTAAAATATTTGTAGTCATTGCATGGTACCATATCAGCTCAATGAACAAGCTCCAGTGGTAGTCTGAGTGTCAGCTAACTCTTTTCTTAAAAAACAAACTTTTTTTTGGTCATTCATTCATTCAATTTATATTTCATTCCTGAATCAAATAGTACATAGACATGACTTACTTTTGAATAGCTTACAGGCATTTGTATTTGGATAGTGAATATTCCTACTAGTGTTGGTTTGATAAAGTTTTATTGGTCTTAATGGAAATTACAATGTGTTGCTGTCCCTTTTCTTTCACATTGACTGTGCTCTATCTGTTGTAAACAGCTTTTTCTCATTTTATTAGGCACAGAGGAGAAACTAGAAGCTCACAGAAATGCTTTCTACAGTTTGTTGCACCTGGTGTGCTTGTCTGGGATGATTTACTGTAGAATTAAGTATGTTAGTGGCAATCTTTGGCAGGAGTCCTTGGGAATTTTTTTTCTCCATCCACTTTTTAGTAAGTAGATAGCATTAGTGGGTGATGAAGACTGGATGTTCTAGGGAAAAAGCTTTATTTTTGTAATAATGAATGCTTGTTTTAAATCATGCACATAGAACTTTGTGCATCTAAATCAAGCAAAGATTTAAATTAAGCACTGTAAGTTAAGGAAGCTGAGTTACTTCTGTTGTTACTGTTGTACCATTTAAACAGTAAGAAATCCTTTATATTTACCGCCCTGTTCTCCGTCTAAAAATATCGAGGAAAGAAGAATACAGGTTCCAGAAAAAAGACAGTGGTGAAGCAAGAGAAGGAAAAAGAAAAACTGTGGCATATGTAATCACAGGACAGTTTATGGAGACTGATTTTTCAAAAAAGTTCAAGATCATTGACTAGTTATTGTTTATTTCTCTTCTCTGCTTTTAAAAAGTTTTTCCTTTTTTATTTTTGCAAGTTTTACCCCATTTTTCTGCTTAGATCATTACTCAAGAATTCTCTGAATTTTTAAAAAACAGATACAAAAATTAAATATTAATTTGAAAATCTTGTTTCTTTTTGTACTTTATTACATATACAGCCTACTTTGCTTCCAAAGAGATCAAGACAGCATAAAAAGGTTCCCCTCTTTCACTACACTTTGTTTTATCCTCAGTAGAGCCCTACTAAGCAAAATAAACTAATAGTGGCCTGGTATTCCCATTTTGTTAAATTATAGTTTAAAATTAATTCGGTGATTCTATAATTCTGCTGGTTTCTCCCAGTACACCTGGGGGGAGATCAGAAGCTTGCATTTCACATTATAATTAATCATGATTGCTAATTTGTTAAATTCAATCACATGAAACACTTTTGGTAACTCTGGGGGAAATGATTTGATTTCAAACCTATGTTCATGATCTCAGTTTGTCACAACGATGGGTCAAAACTTGATAGAAAAACCTTAAGTACAACCATGCCAGTAGAAAAAAAAAAGAAAGAGTGAGTTTGAAGTTCTCTTGAGCTTGTATTTGTCATTCAAAACCTAATCGTTGCATCTAAAGGAAGCCAATGACTGTTTCAAAGTCCTCCACTGACCTTCATGGAGAAGTCTGATCTGCTATCATCTCTATATGGTGAATATCACAATTTATGTTGAGTACAGTAGCTGATTTTGGATTTCTGTTGAAGGTCATGCTGGACTACGAAGATAGTGCCAAGGTACGCACATGGAACTTTTCCATGCAAGGGTCAAACCTTATGCGCTGTTTGGAGCAACTCAAATGCATACTTCAGTTCACTTTTCAACATACTCCAAATGGACACTGTTGTGTAAGAGGCAAAGCTATATTATGCAGCCTAGGAATTCTTCTCCATGCTGCAATGAATAGGGAGCTACAGAAAGCCTTTAATGTCTTATTTGTATGCATGTGATAAATGCGTCAATCAGCAGCCCAGTTTAACAGTGATAATAACTAGGGCTGTGCAGCATTTTGGATTTAATGTATTTTGGAGGTGCATGGAAGCGTGAAAATAGCAACTTTTTCTGCACCTTAAAGCAGCAGTGTGATCTCAGAAAAAGGTACTGTTGCTTTAAGGTATTACAAGCAGAAGTTATACTGATACTGCTACACCCCCCAAATTGCTTTTAGTCATGCAACATTTTGGATTCAATCACATGGCTCTCATGGCATCCTTCATAGGTAAGACTGATGGTGGTATTTTTTACAAGATTTGACCTATTTTTAATTGGTTCTAATGACTGTCAGGGAGGGAAAAACATACTTTTGCATGGCTTTGATTGATCTTCTGATTTTCCTTTTAACTTCGGATTTCTTCTACTGAATTCTACTAAAGAGTCCATTTGTTACATTAAAAACTAGGCTAATTTAGCATCCTGTTCCCACAGTGATCACCTGGGTGCCTCGGGAAGCCAAGAACAGGGTACGAGGGCCAAATTCCATTCCTGTTGTCTCTTCCCAGCAGCTACTTTTCAATGGCAGATTGTTTCTGAATAGACTTACTCTTTGTGAATTTTCATATCCTCCTTTTCAAGCATCAATAATTATGTGTTTCTACACCTTCCATTCCACCTCCCAAATTCTATTTATGTAACATACCTATCATTTATTTCTCTCATTTTGTTTTTGTGAATTGTTTTGTCATTGGCTAAAAAGCAAAACAAAACAGTATATGAACAATGAGTGCTAGCAGCTTATTGATGCTGTTGTTAATTCTGATCCTGACTACATTCTAATTCTTGCTACATACTCATATTCTGTTGTAAATCTGTGTAATTTAAAATGTGCATTTAAAGAAAATGATATAATTAAATGCAGAAATAATTACATTGATTCGAGTATAGAGACGCCACATTTCCTTTGAAATATACATTAATCACAGTTCATGTTATCATCTGTATCAGCTTACATGTAGAAAGATAAGCTTTCAAAAAAGAGGTGGTGGGGTTAGGAGAAATTCTAAAGGCAAACTTAATGATCCTTTTGTGTCTATAAATGTCTTTAAAAGGGAACTGACTTTTAATCATACTGATAACCTGCTATTTTCATAGACAGCACTGCATTTATGCTTCCCTCTGAAATGCAATTACTCTTGGGCTCCTTCCCCAACTGCTAATAGCACAGCATGTTCCAAAAAGTATGATGCGAATAGGTGCAAACTGTTTTCTTCTTTTGCCACTGAAACCTCTATCTTTCAAAGATCAAGGTAGCAGCAAAGCGAAACAAGTGCTTTCTGTTTGTTCCCAAGGCTCACAGTTAGCTGTGAACTGGGAAGCAAAATCAGGCTGGGTTTATTGACATGCAAATGAGCACAGCAAGCTTTCCTCTTCAGTCTGGAATCTTCTTATCCCACATTAACATAAACCTTAGAATTCTATAGGGTAGTTGGGAAATAGAAAGCAGGTCTAAAGGAGCTGGACAGGTGGATTCCTGCCAAGCTGCTCCAGTGGCAGAAGTACCACTTCAGTGCTAAGGGTTTTTTTCCTCCTCTCTCAGCCCCCAGATCTAGTTCAGTTTTCTGTGCAAAAGAATTTTGGTTATACATTACATTGCACCTTTTTTCTAAGTCATCCTGAGAATGTATTAAGTTACAACAGCTGACTGCAACACACAAAACACCCCCAGAGTAGCTCTGTTTGGTGTACTTCTGTAAGGATAATAAAGAGCGACAGTCTTAACAAAAATGTTACTACTGATAATAGCAAAACTAGCTATACATATATATGAGCATACACATGCAGCTTTTTCCATGCTTTATTGATGTCAATAAGCATTTTGCTATTGACTGAATATTAAAAAAAATTTTTTTAAATACAAGGGGCACAGGGCAAAAAACCTTAAAATGTATGCTTGCTTTCTCATCATTTAATAAACTATCCTTCTCTCAGAAAATTGACTGTGAAAATTATTCCAAAGTTATACTGTGTGCTTGTTGGGAGTATGTACAAATTCTCCAAAGGATTTTGTTTGGAGACACAACCTGAATCTCTGAGCCAGCACCCAATTTAAGATTAGCTGGCAAGTATGTAGAGTTTGGGGCATTTAAAGGCCTGGTACTGTTGGCAGTTACACTAACAGGTGCATTAATGCTGGTTCAGTAGTTTGGATTTCAGAAGCTGCTTCATGGCGGCACAGATACAAACTTTGTATCTAATTGCAACTATTTAAAGCAGCTGTATCTTGTCCTGTCTTTATGTGTCAGCTGCAGAAGGGAGCTCTGTGATCTCAGGAAAAGACATAGCTGCTTTAAAGATTTGGAAACAGGTGCTATGTTTTCATTCCCATATGTACAAAGCACTTTGTCAAATTATTTTCAAAGTGCTTCACAGCACAATTTCACATTTGAACTGTAAGTTAACTGTAGAAGAATTCTATTTACAAAAATGTAAGGGTCCCTACCCAAGAGTCTGAACTGACTCAAACACCTGTGAAAGCCTAAGAAAAAGTGAAGGAAGTTATTACCTAAAAAGTAGCACAAGAATTGAAAAATGGAGGCAGCAGTTGTGGAGTTTGTACAGCTCATGGCTAAGAATGAAGTCTATTGACAAAGGACATCAAGATGAATCATTACAATTACTGCCCCTTACTATCTTCCATTTTAGTACAGTATATTTGACGTTTGTGATGCATTTTCCCAGAAGTCAACTTTGTGTCATATAATGCTAGTTAGACTCTTGCACAGTAAATGTAATATCCATACAGAGAACATCACACAACAGCACATAGTCCCTGAAATCTTGTCAAATTTGTGAATTTGCATTTCAGCTCTTACTCCATTAAAGTGTTATGGTAAAGTTATTTTAAACTGTTAATGTAATGGATTGGAGCCAGATAATAGGTATGCATAAAGTAGGTACACTGAGTCTCAATGAGACCTATTAGTCATAACTATCTTAAAATTTAATTTTATAAGAGAGAAGAATGATTGATTAGTATATCTCTTAACTTGGGACTGATGACTTTTCCTAATACCAACCATAGAACAAAAGAAGATGAAATGGGATTTTATGATTTGTTAAAAGAGTGGAGCAAACCCTAGATAACTTTTGATGGCCTAACTACAAGAGTAATGTTGTAGTGGCACAGAGTTAGGGATGAGGTACAATAAGTAGATGGAGACATGGAACAATATCAGGCAAACGAAGGCAGAGCAGGTACATTTCTTCAAGTTTAGAACAGGAGGAATATAAAAGGTTTGTTTCAGCCTTTGTCACAATTACTGAGAAACTCACATGCTATCCTGGATACTGATTTTGCATTGTGAACAGTGCATCCTTTTGGGAAAAGGTTATTATGGTTAACATTGCCAGTGGGCAAAGTGATGATGGAGTGACTAATTCCTGCCTAAATTTGAAACGAAGAACACTGGTAGTGATGCCAAGAAAATAACAAACATGGAAAGAACTTTGAGAGCAAAAGAAGGATAGAATGTTATAGATACATAAATCGTAGGATAAGAATATCACAGCCTGGATTTCACAGCTTTAAAAAATGATCTCTCATGTATGAGATTTTGTTGCTGTGTAGTTCCAAGAGGCACCCCACTGAGTTCAATGACCCCCACTGAGACCCACTGACCTACAATAGAGCACAGAGCAGAAGTCTCCTATTTAGTCCCCTTATGACATGCAATTCACGTGAGGTAGTATGTTTCAGGAATCGATACCATCAGAGCACAGGGTTCAGCACCTTTCAGGTAATGAAGTCCCCATCTGAGTGTACAAGACATCTCTGTGTGTGTGTGTGTGTGTGCGCTGAGCAGCAGTTGAAAGCACAAAGGAGAGAAAAACTATTATATTCAAGAAGAGGCTAAACATTGGATTCAGTATAAGTCTGGAGTGAATTATCTGTCCATTTCTGAATTGGCACTAGAGTGTAACAATTATTCTTCAAAGAGATGATTAGGTGGAGAAAAATGGTACCCTGGTGATCTACCTTGAACTGAGAATGTTTTAGGACCAGGCTATATTTCCTACCATGTTTGAGCTTGACCGCTTTAGGTTTCTCTTGACTAAATTGATAATTTTAGTCTTTTAATCAATGGATTTAAAGTGGTAATTGGTAGAGTGGCCAGTTGAAGAAATGGCACTTCTCTTAAATCAATGGGGACAAAGGGCTTACAAGTCAAGGGCTTTAATTGCAATAAAGGCAGATAGTGTAGCCGCAATGCCAATAAAGGTTTGGTTTGAATTGAATTGAATTGAATTGAATTGAATTGAATTGAGATAGTGTAGACCTTTGGGACCTTAGACCTTAGACAGTGAAGACCTTTGGTTTCCAGCTTTCATGGTTTCTTCACACAGTCTTCCTGAAAAGACAACGTATTTTGGTCAAGATGTTAGGATGATCTTCTCAGATGTATACCAAGTCTCACAATAAGAACTAGTGAAATAGATAATAGAACTTTATGTTGTAGGACTTTGGTGATTAAAGTTGAAGCTTCTCCTGAAGCGTCATTTTTTACTTTGCACTTAAGAACAGGTACAAAGTACACAATTCCCAGTTGCACATGCAGTTTAGTATATATCTGCTTAAAATATTTCTGAATTTACTAATTCTCATTTGATTATTTGAAAATACATATGCAGTGAGTTATATGTGCACACATATGCATTTTGTAAATGAAAAGAGCATTAGCCCTTCATCCCAGATTCTTACATTACAAATAGCCATAACAGTATATGTTGGCAGGAGTGTAGTAGTATTCCTGTAATGGTATGTGGGAATGACCTTGGGGGACAGGTTGAAGAGATGCAGCCAAGGGAATGGTCAGATAAAAGGCAACCAAGCCCACAGCAGGAATGTGGGTGGGGCAAGAGGCTCAGAAGAGACCCTCCCTAGTTTCTTGGGCTGTAAAGGGGATGGGGGAGATACACACTTTCAGACTTGCAAGATTCTGTTAATGTAACCTTACAATAAAGTAGAACTAGCTCATCTGGCCATGTTTCCTATCTTGTCTAATTCACAAGGTTGACAATTCCTGACTAATCTTTAGGCTAAATAGCAAGAGTCTAGGTTTTAGTTATTTGGGGGCTTGTAGATATTAACAGAAAGCTCCCCATCTAAATCCCAAGTCAAGACTGCTTTTCTATATAAAAATTAACAGGAGAAAACTTTTATGTGGATTCAGAAAGATTTGATTTGGACTGACTTAAGACATTTCAACACAGATTCTTTGCATCATTCCAGAATCAGCTCTGCTCCTGTGTGATTTCATTCTGTCAACCAGTATCAGCTGCAGAGCTGATTTATTTCTAGTTCAGCTGCGATACATTTGCAGTGAAACTAGTAATCCCCCCCCCACACACACACTTTGATTCTGTGGATCTCAGGTATTCCTGCCTTACTACAATTCCTGATTCAAGTCATTCAAAGGTGATGTAACCACCTTTTGAACTACAGTGCCTGTTATAACAGCTGCGATTTTTTCCACATGGCCAGACAGATGCAGACAATGTAAAATAAGGATATAGATGGGAGGTAAAGCCATTTATTTTATATCCCCTTTTTATGCAGTGAAGGTGATTGTATTTCTTGTTACTCCAAAGCCTGTGAGGGTGGGCAATGATTCAAAAACATTCTTTGCTCCTTACTTTTAGGTCAGTGGAATTGAATGAGAATCATGAATCATTTTCATAAATAACAATTGGAACTACTTTTGAAGGACTGGGAAATAGGAATGGTGGTGATATAGAAGTTCTCTTGATGTCACTGATGTCTAAGCTCAATATAATTTGAAAGGCATTTCTGTGATTTCTTTAATATACAAATTAAACTAGTGAAAAGGTCAAATCCAAGGTGTGCTAACTTTAAAATCAGTAGGAAAGTTTTTTGTTTGTTTAAAGCATATCACTTTTGTTATGTTATTGATTTGTTTTGTATCTAAAAGGGACAGTACAGTGGTACCTCGGTTCACGAACTTAATTCGTTCTGCGACTCTGGTCGCGAACCGAATTGGTCGTGAACCGAATCAAATTTTCCCATAAGGTTCAATGTAAATACGGTTAATCCGTTCTGACCCCTACGAATTTGGTCGCCGATTTTTGATCGTGTCCCAAATCAAATTTCCCTATAAGGTTCAATGTAATTACAGTTAATCCGTTCTGAACCATATGTTTTTTTTTTAAACCGCAAAAATATGACACAAAGTACAGTACGAAGAGAGAGAAAGCTAACCTTGCTCGACGCGACTTCTGGCATGGAGGACAGGAAGGCGGGTGGGAAGGCGGTTACTGCTTGGAGGGAGAGTCCCCCTCCCTACAGGAAGCCGCGACCACGTGTCACGGGAGGGAAAATGGCCGTGGATCCTGTTCGTAACCCGATGTGGAGTTCGCGAATGGAGGCAAAATTTTGCGACCGGAGCTGTTCGTGAACCGAATTGTTCGTGAACAGAAGCGTTCGTGAACCGAGATACCACTGTACTTCCTTTGGGATACATGTTAAGCCACAAATCCTGGCTTAATAAGTCACAAATGAATAATCAGCATGGTCATTCACTCCTGCTTATGTCTTCCATTTCATGAATAGAAAAACAAACTAGAATTGTTTCATTCACATTACAGGGTTTAAATATATTTGTGGAATGGCACTATGATATTGGCAGTTATGCTTTTGATGCCCAAATACCTCTAATATGAACTTTCATGTTTTTATGCATCACAACCATAACATCTTTCTTGCCCAATCACTATCAGCTCAGATCCCTTATTTACAGTATAGTATACAGTGCATTTGGAAAGTATTCAGACCCCCTTCACTTTTTCCAATATTGTTATGTTGGAGCCTGATACTACAATCGTTCACATTCATTTTTTTTCTCATTAATCTACACTGAGTACCCCATAATGACAAAGTGAAAACAGAATTTTAGAAATGTCTGTACATTTATTAAAAAGAAAAAACTGAAACATCACATGTACTTAAGTATTCAGACCCTTTACTCAGTGCTTTGTTGAAACACCTTTGGCAGCAATTACAGCCTCGAGTCTTTTTCGGTATGACGCGACAAGTTTTGCACACCTGGACTGGGGGATTTTCTGCCATTCTTCTTTGCAAATCCTCTCAAGCTCAATCAGGTTGGATGGGGACCGTCGGTGGACAGCCATTTCCAGGTCTCTCCAGAGATGTTCAATAGGGTTCAAGTCAGGGCTCTGGCTGGGCCACTCTAGGACATTCACAGAGTTGTCCCTAAGCCATTCCTGTGTTGTCCTGGCTGTGTGCTTAGGATCGTTGTCATGTTGGAAGGTGAACCTTCAGCCCAGTCTGAGGTCCTGAGCACTGTGGAACAGGTTTTCATTGAGGATATCTGTCCTTTGCTCTATGAAACTTTCCCTCAACCCTGACCAGTCTCCCAGTCCCTGCTGCTGAAAAACACCCCCACAGCATGATGCTGCCACCACCATGCTTCACTGTTGGGATAGTGTTGGGCAGGTGATGAGTGGTGCCTGGTTTCCTCCAGACATAACGTTTAGAATTGAGGCTAAACAGTTCAATCTTGGTTTCATCAGACCAGAGAATCTTGTTCCTCACACTCAGAGTCCTTCAGGTGCTTTTTTGCAAATTCCAAGCAGGCTTTAATGTGTTTTGCACTGAGGAGAGGGTTCTGTCTAGCCAGTCTGCCATAAAGCCCAGATCGGTGGAGGGCTGCAGTGATGGTTGTCCTTCTGGAACTTTGTCCCATCTCCACACAGAATCTCTGGAGCTCAGTCAGAGTGACCATTACGTTCTTGGTCACCTCTCTTACTAAGGCTCTTCTTCCCCGATTGCTTAGTTTGGCCAGGCAACCAGCTCTTGGAAGAGTCCTGGTTGTGCCAAACTTCTTCCATTTGAGAATTATGGAGGCCACTGTGCTCTTGGGAACCTTCAGTGCAGGAGAAGTTTTTTTGTAGCCTTCCCCAGATCTGTGCCTTGCAGTAATCCTGTCTCTGAGCTCTGCAGGCAGTTCCTTTGACCTCATGGCTTTTGCTCTGATACAGTATGCATTGTCAGCTGTGAGGCCTTCTATAGAGAGATGTATGCCTTTCCAAATCATGTCCAATCGATTTAATTTAGCACAGGTGGACTTCAATCAAGGTGTAGAAACAGCTCAGCAACTATCAAGAGAAATGGGAGGCACCTGAGCTAAATTTAAGTGTTGTTGCAAAGGGTCTGAATACTTATGCCAATGAGATCTTTCAGTTTTTCCTTTTTCATACATTTGCAAACATTTCTAAAATTCTGTTTTCACTTTGTCATTATGGGGTACTGAGTGTAGATTAATGAGGAAAAAAAATGAATTTGAATTATTGTAGTATCAGGCTGCAACATAACAAAATTGAAAAAAGTGAAAGGGGGTCTGAATACTTTCTGAATGCACTGTATACGTCTTTATATGCACTTTACAAATACTATTTTAATGCTCTGTCTTCCACAACAGTGTCCAAATTATTTGTAATAATTTGATGGCCTCTGAAAGTTGACTATTTCTACTAGCTAAGTATGCTCACAAAACAGCACTGCATTATTTATTTCAAAATGTATATGGTGCACCCCTTCATGGATCACTGCCCTGTCGTGGTGAAGGGGCTTGTGTAACTCAGTGAAGCCATGAGCTATACCGTGCAGGGCCACCCAAGACGGACAGGTCATGACAGAGAGTTCTGACAAAATGTGGTCCACTGGAGAAGGAAATGGCAACCCACTCCAGTATCCTTGCCAAGAAAACCCCATGGACAATGTTAAAAGGCTAAAAGATATGACGCCAGAAGATGAGCCCCTCAGGTCGGAAGGTGTCCAATATGCTACTGGGGAAGAGCGGAGGGCAATTCCAAGTAGCTCCAGAAAGAGTGAAGCGGCTGGGCCAAAGCCAAAAGGACGTTCAGCTGTGGATGTATCTGGAAGCGAAAAGAAGGTCCGATGCTGTAAAGAACAATATTGTATAGGTACGTGGAATGTAAGATCCATGAACCAAGGCAAGCTGGATGTGGTCAAACATGAGATGACAAGATTGAACGTCGACATCTTGGGAATCAGCGAATTGAAATGGACAGGAATGGGTGAATTTAATTCAGGTGACCACTATATCTACTACTGTGGGCAAGAAACCGTTAGAAGAAATGGAGTTGCACTCATAGTCAATAAGAGAGTGGGAAAGGCAGTAATGGGGTACAACCTCAAAAACGACAGAATGATCTCAGTGCGTATCCAAGGAAAACCATTCAACATCACGGTAATCCAAGTCTATGCCCCAACCATTGAATGCGAAGAAGCTGAAGTTGACCGGTTCTATGAAGACCTACAAGACCTTCTAGAACTAGCACCAAAAAAAGATGTCCTTTTCATCATAGGGGATTGGAATGCTAAAGTAGGAAGTCAAGGAGTAATCGGAATAACAGGCAAGTTTGGCCTTGGAGTACAAAATGAAGCAGGGCAAAGGCTAATAGAGTTCTGTCAAGAGAACAAGCTAGTCATAGCAAACACTCTTTTCCAACAACACAAGAGACGACTCTACACATGGACATCACCAGATGGTCAATACCGAAACCAGATTGATTACATACTTTGCAGCCAAAGATGGAGAAGCTCTATACAGACGGCAAAAACAAGACCAGGAGCTGACTGTGGCTCAGATCACGAGCTTCTTACTGCAAAATTTAGGCTTAAATTGAAGAATGTAGGGAAGACCACTAGACCACTCAGGTATGACTTAGATCATATTCCATGTGAGTACACAGTGAAGGTGATGAATCGATTTAGAGGATTAGATTTGGTAGACAGAGTGCCTGAAGAACTATGGACGGAGGTCTGTAACATTGTACAAGAGGCAGCAACTAAAACCATCCCAAAGAAAAAGAAATGCAAGAAAGCAAAATGGCTGTCTGATGAGGCTTTACAAATAGCTGTGGAAAGAAGGAATGCGAAAAGCAAGGGTGAAAGGGAAAGATATAAGCAACTGAATGCAGATTTCCAGACAATAGCAAGGAGAGATAAGAAGGCCTTCTTAAATGAACGATGCAAAGAAATGGAAGAAAACAATAGAATGGGGAAGACTAGAGATCTCTTCAAGAAAATTGGAGATATCAAAGGAACGTTTAGTGCAAAGATGGGCATGATAAAGGACAAAAAAGGCAGGGACCTAACAGAAGCAGAAGAGATTAAGAAGAGGTGGCAAGAATACACAGAAGAACTCTACAAGAAAGATCTTAATGTCCCTGATGTCCATGCTGGTGTGGTCACTGACCCTGAGCCAGACATCCTAGAGAGTGAAGTCAAGTGGGCCTTAGGAAGCATTGCTAACAACAAAGCTAGTGGAGATGACAGTATTCCAGCTGAGTTATTTAAAATACTAAAAGACGATGCTGTTAAAGTGCTGCACTCAATATGCCAGCAAGTTTGGAAAACGCAACAGTGGCCACGGGATTGGAAAAGGTCAGTTTACGTTCCAATTCCAAAGAAGGGCAATGCCAAAGAATGCTCAAACTATCGCACAATTGCACTCATTTCACATGCTAGCAAGGTTATGCTCAAAATCCTACAAGCTAGGCTTCAGCAATACGTGAACCAAGAACTACCGGATGTACAAGCTGGGTTTCGAAGAGGCAGAGGAACTAGAGATCAAATTGCCAACATTCGCTGGATCATGGAGAAAGCACGAGAGTTCCAGAAAAGCATCTACTTCTGCTTCATTGACTATGCAAAAGCCTTTGATTGTGTGGATCACAACAAACTGTGGCAAATTCTTAAAGAGATGGGGATACCAGACCACCTTACCTGTCTCCTGAGAAATCTGTATGCGGGCCAAGAAGCAACAGTTAGAACCGGTCATGGAACAACCGATTGGTTCAAAATAGGGAAAGGAGTACGACAAGGCTGTATACTGTCACCCTGCTTATTTAACCTATATGCAGAGTACATCATGAGAAATGCCAGGCTGGAAGAATCACAAGCCGGAATTAAGATTGCAGGGAGAAACATCAATAACCTCAGATATGCAGACGATACCACCCTAATGGCAGAAAGTGAAGAAGAACTAAAGAGCCTCTTGATGAGGGTGAAAGAGGAGAGTGCGAAAGCTGGCTTGAAAGTCAACATTAAAAAAACTAAGATCATGGCATCTGGACCCATCAATCCCTGGCAAATAGAAGGGGTAGAAATGGAAGCAGTAACAGACTTCATTTATTTGGGCTCCAAGATCACTGCAGACGGAGACTGCAGCCATGAAATTAAAAGGCACTTGCTCCTTGGGAGGAAAGCTATGGCAAACCTAGATAGCATATTAAAAAGCAGAGACGTCACCTTGCTGACAAGATCCGCATTGTCAAAGCTATGGTTTTTCCAGTAGTAATGTATGGCTGTGAGAGCTGGACCATAAAGAAGGCTGAACGCCGAAGAATTGATGCCTTTGAACTGTGGTGCTGGAGAAGACTCTTAAGAGTCCCCTGGACTGCTAGGAGGTCAAACCAGTCAATCTTAAAGGAAATCAACCCTGATTGCTCATTGGAAGGATTGATAATGAAGCTCAAGCTCAGATACTTTGGTCACCTAATGCGAAGAGAGGACTCTTTGGAAAAGACCCTGATGCTGGGAAAGATGGAAGGCAAAAGGAGAAGAGGACGGCAGAGGATGAGATGGCTAGATAGCATCACTGAAGCAATGAGCATGAAATTGAGCAAACTCAGGGAGGCAGTGAAATATAGGAAGGCCTGGCGCAATATAGTTCATGGGGTCACTAAGAGTCGGACACAACTTAACGACTGAACAACAACAACAAATATGGTGCACACTCCTTTTCTTGTGGTACTAAACCATTTGCAAACATTGATGCATAGTAACATCTCAAACAAAACAAACCAGCTAAGAGACCTTGTAGAAATAAATATTTTAAACTTCCTTGTAAGCCAGTATAGGGAAAAATCACAGCAAAAGCAGAATGAAGCTATTGATGTTGAATGTATCCACTATAGACCTGCAAAAGGAGTCCTGTTGATCTCTGAGGGCTGGGCAGACTGTGAGAGCAGGTGGTCCTGCAAGTAATCTTGAGCTCCTCCCTCCCCCCCCTTTTTTTTGTTGAATTGTTTCTGTTTTAAGAGCTCTTTGGCACAATAAGCTCCTCTTCTTTAAGCAAATTAAGGCAGATTGTTTTACACTCATTTGAAATTCAGGCTGTTTGTCAACCGGCAAGTCATTTTATGGAGGTGTAATCTGTTCCTGGAATATTGCTAGCCCAGGATTCTGTTTTCATGTTCCCATTTCCCTTATGATGGCTTGTTTATGCAGGTGTCAGAACATGGGCCTGACCCTACAAGGTGTCCTTGGGAGGATCCCCTGTCACAGTGGTAGAAACTTCCTATCTCTCTGTGGCTTGCAAGGGTTCTGACAACCAAAACCTGAAATTTCTCTTTTGCCCTGTCAAAAATTCCATGTAAGCCACATGCTTCTTAACAACATTTTTCTGTTTTTTAATGTAACCACAACAAGGTTGCTATGACCTCTGCTTTGAACATTTGCAAAGAATGACATGTTATTTGGGTGTTGTTTTTCTCAATGTTGGATGTAAAATATTTCTGTAAATAACTTTCTGATCTTTTATTCTCTTGATACAAGGTTTAATAGTCATGAAATCTGAAACTCATCCTGTGCCTTTTTTGATTAACCCTGTGCATTGACATCAGTAAAAGAGTGATGACTAATGTAACTGGATATAATAAGCATCAGATAACTCTTTCTGCTTTGTTTTTTTCTAATCTGTTGAGTCTACAAGGAAAAGAGTGATACAGTACTGAGAAACTGAGATCATTTCAGTAAATGAAACATTGTAGTACTAAACTGGTATGCCTAGTAGTAAACTGCATTCAGTCAATTGAATTTTAAAATCCTGTAGATCAGGGATGAGGAACCTGTGGTTTTTCAGATGTGGCTAAGCTACAAGTCTCAGCATCCTTAGTCTTTTTATGGTTTGACTTTCAAAGAAGTGTTGTAATAACTACTCATGGCTTCCTGGTTTATTTTCCCTAGTAAAACTATGCTGTGGAAATTATTTCCCTTTGGTTTCAAAGGGAGAATCTCTCCTTTTGTGATGCTACAACTTGTCCCACCTTCTTATGAGGGCTATGAATAAAGGGATTGGCCAGATTCGCCAATGGCTCATTTCAAAATTAGGCTTCTTTCTACAACTAAATTGGTTTGTCAGCAAAAGCTATTGTGGACTAACTAAGGAATAATGATTATTAACAAGGAAACTATTTCTCCTTTTAATGAAGTTGGAACTTGTTCAGCTGTGAACTCTTGTGGTAGCAAAACTGGAATCTTTCCACTGTTGCAAGAACATTGTTGTGATTTCTGGCATATATTTTATGAATTGTTGCCAGATACAATCATTTATCTCCTGCTCACATTTTTTTAAATGGGATTTGTTTTGGGGAGCTATTCAGTGCTGCTCTGCACAAGCGGAGTTAGTTGACACAGACTAACAACTGAATTCTTCCATTGTGTTTTAGAGCTAGTCATATACTTGTCCAGTATAAACAAACAAAATGTTTGAACTCATCTTTATGTATTAGGGTTCAATTTCCTTCTCATCTTCAATTCACAGTGTGGTATTTGCACCATAC
The DNA here is from genome assembly GCA_030867105.1 of Liasis olivaceus. Classification (NCBI taxonomy): domain Eukaryota; kingdom Metazoa; phylum Chordata; class Lepidosauria; order Squamata; family Pythonidae; genus Liasis; species Liasis olivaceus. Next base: position 81,135,677 of record CM061349.1, read on the forward strand.
TATATAGCTTAGTTTATGGGAATTGTTTGCAATTTCTGTGCACTAATTATCCCCTTTGTTCTTTGGATACACTCTATACATTTGGACAGAGGCACTGTACAGCAGAGAACTTTATCTGCTGAGATTCCCCATATTAGAATCCTCAATTTCTTAAGGATTTTTAGCATCATGAGAATCTCCAGGGATAGGGAAACTTCTCTACTGTACCAAATCAGCTTTCTGAGAAAATGATACAGGTGAGAAGCAGTGTGCGCCTTTACAACTGAGTAAAGTTTTATCTAGAAACATAGTCTTCTAAAATGGGATTTAAGCAGCTATTATGGGTGAGACAGGTCATGAGAGTAAGCACTAAATGCAATGGAAATGATTGACACATCATAGCCCTGGAAAACTATGTGGTGAACATTGGGACAAAGAAGCTGTAAGTAAATTCTGATAGCAGGATCCAGAAAAGTCCCTGAAAAGCTGAAACAGTCTTTCTTAGGAAAATAAGCTTTCTTCTTACATTAGCCTTCTACAGTTACCCAGTGACTGCAAATTATCCATATGATTCACTTTCTGTGTGAAAAGATAATGCATGATTCAAGCCAATGGGTTTTTTTGGGGGGTGGGGATTGATATTTTGCACTAAGGGGACAGGATTTGTATTACCCAGAGATTCACCAAATGAAGAATAGAAAGCAGGCTTGTCTTCTTACCTTGCTGTTTTACAGCTTTTGCCTTTCTTCAGCCATATGATGTATTAATTGTTTAGCTCATTAGTTATCCTTTATATTTTTACAAGTACAGCAAAATGATGAGTTTGAAGCTTACCATTCAGTCATATCTTGTGATTATTTTCTCCTACCAGGAAAAAAGAATAATAAGATTTGCACACAGGGATCTATATCATGAAATAGATACAGAGAATCTACCTTGCACTAAAAATAGCTTTGGTTCAAAGGTGCATCTGCATTGCTTAATCACTGCATGGTCAACATCAGGCAATTACTAGCATGCTGAAGGGGTTATTATATGTAATACCATATAATATTTAAATAATATTTATTATGTGGTACATATATTGTATTTATCTACATTACCTCTAGTGCTGTTCAGTAGAATCGGGTCATACATTTTTATGCTACTAAATATACAGTAATTAAATATGGCATATTCAAGCAATGTAAGGACATGAATTAAATCACTTCTTAATTGATGAGGAATAATACAGAAGTCTGGATTACACATGGATCTCAGCCAGGATCATGAAAGAATGCTGCACTCTGTGTATTTTTAAAGAGATAATCCATTGCAAGCATTTTCATATACCATTCACATAGAATCACTACAGTCCATGTTGTATTTAAGAATAAATGCATTCTCTTTGCTGGAACCCCAAGTTCCTGACAGAAGACATAAAGTAGGGACATTTATATTCCTATGTTAAAAAGTGCTATGTTCTGTTCATACAAATCAGAACTTCAGAATGTTCCCTGGAAACAATGTGAAAAGTTTTATATTGTTGCAGCTGGGGATCTGTTATATAAGACTACCGTTTCTGCTCAAAATATGTCACTAATTTACTTATATATCAGCCTTCTGGATTAATGAGAACTTGCAAAGAAGGAATGCTTATTTAGGAATAATGATTCTATTTAAAAAGAATCATTTAGTAATGGTTCTATTTAAAAACGACTTTGCCCGCCAAAGTTTAAAACTGCAAGAGAGGAATTGATTCAAGAGGCTAAAAGATGATGGAGTGTGGAAAATTTAGGATTTGATGAATCATTTTTTTCCCTGACAGATTTCTCACTTACATGCATTTGGTAGCTGGATGAACGTCATTTGGGAGGTGAATTCACGAGCAAGCATTGCCAGGGTTGCAGAATCACTTTCCTTAATAGGCTATTCTTCTTCCAGCACTTGAAATATATTTCCCCCTATTTTGTGCCATCCATATCTTGACTTTAATTCCCATAATTGCAAATAAACCACCTGCCTGCAAAAGGCTCTTTTACATGATTTTGTGACTATATTTATATATATGAACACTAAGAACGATTGAGTTTTTTTTCCTTAATGTCCTTTGAGAGGTAGATTGTAGAATAGTTCTACTTTAATGCTATTCTGGCATTAATATGGTTAATTATAATGGAGCTTTTAAAAGGCATGTTTTCAACTAAACACATAGAAATATGCATTAGTGAGAACTGTTACAAGTAGGACATGAAATACATTCTTGAACAATGTTGAACTTGAACAGTTTGCCAGAAACGATACATTACTTATGTCAAAGAATTTTCCTACAGAGATTAATAAACCACTTTATCTGCTGTAACAGGGTTTTGCCTTATTTGTCTCTCTTGCTTTATGTGCTACTTCATCCGCTCTTGTTTTATGACAAATTACTATTGGCCTGCATTGCAAGAAGAGAATTTGCTCCCTGTTGTGTTTTCTTACATTGCTGCTGAAAGTGATACCCCAAATCATCTTTGTCAATAGCTGTTTTGAATGGTTGTTTCAAAACATTGAATTAATTTTTACTTAATTGCATGTGAGTCTTGCTTCTTCTTTGTTGCGAAATGGGTATATGTCTTCAATCTACACAGATGGGAATGCAAAATTGCCTACCAATTCCTAGCTTGCCTGTCCTTGTTCATTTTTAACCATTAATGACCAAACTGCACATTGTTTGTTAAGATAAATTTACAGTGAAAGCTGGTCTTTCACCTTTTTCCTCCCAGTTGCTTTTCCACTACTCTTTTACCACCATCAAGCAAAGTAGTTTTGCCAATGGGTATCCTTTTTCCTCAACTGCTTAATAACTCTGGTGCAGTGTTTATGATAACATAGGAAGTGAGCATCAGTGTTTGGTGTTTCCGAGGCAATAGATGTTCCTTTCACTGTAAAATAGATCCTAGTCAAGTGCTCAGTGTATAAAAGTTCAGCAGCTGAAGCCTTTGGTTTCTGAGCAGTTTCCCTTGGTTCCTTCAGTTGCTAACCCAAATAAATGGATAAAGGGAAGCTGTGTAGCAGATAACTGGTTTTGCTGGTTTGGTATTTGTGTGGATGGAAGAAGGATTTTTTCCTAGCATTCTTTAATTCATTACCAAAGGACAAGATTTATGGACCAGAAGAGAAGGCCTTTCTGCATTATCACTGCAGTCTATTTTGAGAACGCCGATTTTCCTTCCTTCATCCCTTCTTTCCTTTTAGAAGTTGTGAATTGTTTAAGTCGGTGAATACTAGGAATGGTTTGTCTGGTCATTTTAGAATACGGTACTGCCTCCTACCTTTTATACTTCTGTTAAAGCATGCATATATTTGATATTATTTCAATAAATGTTCTGTAATATTAAGAGCCTCTTAACTCTTCATAACAGAATGCAGACTTTGTAGTTATATGCTTAATAAAGAGTTATAAATAGAATACCAGGTTGACGTCCTCTATTTTTCAGCCTGAATGCCGGCTGCAAATACCGCCTCTGAGTCCTATTAAGATCTAAATTAGAGTCACTTTAAAGGAGGAAGACTAATGTGAAGACTTTTCTACTTGTATTTAATAGCAAGGGAAAGACAATGAAAAGGCTTTAGATGGCTGGGCTTCTCTGACATTAGCTCTCTTTCCATCTTAAATTTTGTTAATGAAGCTGTTTTTATTGTTGGTGAATAACCAAGGCGGTGAAGTTGATGGGAAAATGTGTTCACTAAGGGTAGGGGGAAAGATGCCACACTGGTTACCACTGTGCAATTGGTGGTTGTCAGACCATTGTCTGGTCTATTTAGAAACAACTGATGCTAATTGTACATAATCCTTTCCTAAGGAATCGGTTGGTCCAGCTGCCAATAAGCATTGTTTACGACATTTGTCACTTATAGCTGAATGCACAGCAATAGCTTTCTGCTAATCCAATTCTCTGCTCATTCTTAGGAGACTGCAAATCTTTAATAAAGAATTGGGTCTTTCCAAGTTCCATAATAGAAATGTTTAAAGGATAACAGAAAGTGACGTGTGGGAGTTCACTAAAAGTTGAGCTTGACCCTGGTGACATCATGGACACATGCATGTAGATTTTTTGGCCATAATATAGAAGTGGCATGCCATTGCCTTCTTCCAGGATATTTTTTCGACTTTGGGGTTTAGCTGATAGGTTTGGATTACCTAACGGTCCCCATCCAGCTAGTATGCAGGTCTGATCTTGCTTAGGTTTTGAGCTTAACCAAAGTAGCTTGAATGGAAAAGCACCAGGAAATCTGAGGAATATAGGCTACAGTAGGAAGTGAAAAAGTCCTGGAAGTAGACTGTGTGAAAGCACTTGCCTAACATGCCAAGAAAACTGCATGAATGTATCCATGTAAGGCATGAGAAGTGAACTTGGAGTCAAAGGTGACCTCACTTTTTACCTCAGAAAATGTTGGGTGGTTCTTGATCAGTGTGGACTATCCGTCTTGAATGGTAAAAAGAGCAGAAAGAGAGAATTTTATTATGGTCACAGATCAGAGTTACATATAAAACACATCAACAATAAAATAAAAACAAAACAGGATAAGCATATTACAATTGGTGATGGGCTTATTGGGAGGCAGCAAGGTATGTCTAATTTTACAAGCAGCGTAACAAAATTTGGCTGTGTTCAAGGAAATAAAATGATACTGATCTGATAACTTTACATAAAAAAAAAAATCAGAATTTCCCTGGTGTTTTCCCAGGTAAGAAGTTATAAGGCAGGTCCTTGGATACTTACAGAGGGTAGTAAAAAGAGCATTAATGTTGTTCCTGGGCCTGTCATACAGTTTGATAATTTACATGCCTTGCAGTTGGGCCTCTTGTTACGTCTAACATTTTTCAAATATTTACTTAGCTAGATGATACTAGACACTTTTAAGGCAGAAATCAATGTCTCTATCTTGTCCACCCTTTTATAGGAATGCTAAGTATTTGTTGCTGTACTGAACCCTTGGGTTTATATGACTCTACAGCCCACATTAGTAGCAGCATTCAAAGTAAGCCTTATAACAGTTTTAACAGAAACTATATAGAGAGAGGGATCTTCAACATAGTTAGATTGGAACAGCTTTATTCCATATATATTGTCATAGAAGCTGAAAACATAACTTCTCATAACCTTGGTATTAGCTCTGAAATACCTACATTTATGTGAAAATAGGCATTTAATTACTTTTGAAATGCAGATTGGGATAAACATTGTTTTGTTGTCCTCCTGATTTTAGGCTTGTGGAAATTAGCTTGTTTCTCCCCCCTTCCTCATCTGATAACAATCTAAAAGTTGAAAAAAGACTTGGCTCCCAAAAGAATTTCAGCTTTGATCACTGATTTGTGTCATTTCAGAGCAGCTGGCCATGCCACCAATGGCCAAAAACACTGTAACTGCTTAGATAAATATTGGGATGTCCTATTATTGACAGAATTCAGTTTCTATCAGTTCATCTGTTTTTCTTCTTCATAGGAAAAAACAACTGTGTGTGTTTGTATAACCCTTCTCAGCTTAATTGTCTGACACACTCAAGTATTTACTTTAAAAAGTAAGATGTTTCTAAATTAGACTGGGTAACATTCTTCTCCATATTTATCAAGTTGATAAACACATTAATGATTTAATTATAAATTTACCCCACCATCCTTTTTTAAAGTAAGGATTTTACTCCATCTTCATTATCTTTTTTGGTCTTTTGCCATATACAGTTCTAAGCAATAAAGAATCCACTGTTTGGCTATTGGCATCCAGTTACTGATTGATGAATGAGATTGTTTTCTGTGATGATCTGGATCTGTATCCATTCCAGTCTTTCCCCAACCTAGTGTCATTTGAATAGGTTGCCTTATAACTCCCATCATTGCTATCATGTATGTTGGTTATGGATGATGGGAATTTGAGGTACGATATTTCTAAGAGAGAGAGCAGATGAGGGAAGTCATTTTACAGTAAGAAATGTCCAGATAGTAATACATTTGTTAGGGCACTATAGATTGCTGTATATGTCCAAAAGCTTTCACTCCTGCCCTATTATGAAGTCATTTAAAAATACGATACCTCTTATGGCACTCCTCAATGTCTCTTCAATTGTTAGCAATTTTTAATCATTATGATATTAATTTTAGTGCAGCATGCAGGGAGGCATTTGGCAGGGAAGCATTTAGGGGAGACAAGGAGTAAAGCTCCTCAGTGCATATGTAATCTGGCTCACAACTCTGAGGCTTTGTCCATGCTTACTGAAACATCTGGATTAGCTATATACTATGTTATAAGTGTAATATGTATACAAGTCATAGGAAGAATAAATCCACTGAAATCAGTGAGACTGTAGTTAGTAACTACTGTTTTAAGTCACAATGATTTCTATACGTAAATCTGGTTCCAAGCTATGGCTTTCCAATGAATAGGTCATGAAAGAAGTAGTTGTGACAAAATGAAAATGACTCTTATGTCTGGGTACTTCTTTCTTTTCCCCAAGCTATTGTTTGCAGTGTCCGTGTGAAAAGGAAAAGGGGAAATACTTTGAATGTTCAAAACTCATACTGATTATAAAAGAACTCCTCAGAGATGAGGATGATTTCAGTTTATATTAATGTCTTGTTTTCCCCCTTCTTCATTCCCTTGAGTTGTTATAATGACTTTGAGGGGGCTCAGTTCCTCGAGCTTCTTTGTACAGACACTCCTCTTAAAACTTGCTCATCTTTCCCATCTTTCCCATCTTTCCCAGTGGGATCTTCACTCCTCTCAGTCATAGGTTTAATTTAGTGCAAGCATTCCAGAATATTCCAGGTTTGTGGTAAGGGAGTAACTGATTTGCTTGGTTGTTCATACAACTGCTGCATAGATCACAAGCTTACCATGGCATTCATTCATGCAAAATTATGCTCAGCCTTGCGATTCCTTTTAGAATCAATAAACAAATAATTGTATCATATTTGATTTCATGAAACTTGTGCGAAGTAATTTGAGGCACACACCTGTTATCGCAGAAGTAGAGCAATGGAAACCGACAATGGAAATAATGCAATGGGTTTCTTCTGTTACTGTCACTTTATACAGCTCTGTCTCTGGCTGTTGTTACACATGCAAGTTTACATATATCCATGTCAGTCCCAAACACTATTTAAATGTACAGCAAGTCCTGTTAATTGAAAAGTGAATTATTCCCCATTATAAAGTAGCAACAAAAAGCCTTTAAATAGTGTCATCAGTGTAGACTCCTAAGTGCTTAATGGACCAAGCATTTGTTCTCTCTACTTGTATGGATTTCACATTCAAATAGTTGTTTTGTGATCCTTTGGGCAGCTGTTTTTGTCTTGCATACCATTTTATCTAGTTGGATTTTTGTTTTCCTTTTTAAAAAGTTTGCTTCATTCTTCAACATAAGTTTAGAGTGGTAGAACACTATGAGCAACTTTTTTTCTGCAATGTACTGTAACTGTTAGGTTACAAAGAATTACTGGCTTGCTTTTGACAATGGAGGTATAGTAAAATTTATTAGTTTTGGTATATGTTCTGAACACTATGGATTAACATTGATTAATGATTCATTTTTAGAAGATACAGTCTTGAGGTATATAATAGTCTACCCTTTTGCAAAACTAGAGAGTTTTTAATGCTTATATTGCTTTTTTATTAAGTCTTTATGATAACATCATTTGTACAGACCACAGCTCTCAGTGACACCCTACATTTAGAGAGAAAAACATTTAGAATCAAGAGGTTGGAACTTGTATCAGCATATGTGAATGGAATATTTTGTAGAATCCTGAACTGCATCAAGAAAGATGGGAATCTATAGTTATGTAGGCTCCATAGCAAAAGAAGATTGAGAAAGGTCCTGGCATGACTTCTTCTCAGTAGTGCTATCAGGATTTTGTGTGAACAAGGCATACAAGAGTCACTTTTTCGTGAGATGGGTGGTATCTAAATTTGAAATATAAATAAATACAATACAATACAATACAATACAATACAATACAATACATCTTCAGGACACCATTTCCTGAATATGTATGTGGAAGGTTTTAATGAAGAATTCCCTTATTAAACCAATGAAGATAAATCTCTAGATATAAAAGAGAGTTTATTGGGAAAGATGGAATACAAAAGAAGAGAAGAGAAGGAAACTATCACAGGGAATTCCAAATTAACTCAGTCAGCCTAGCTAAACTAGCTACTTTTTATATTTTTGAATGAGTTTTTGGTTTCAACATGTGTTCAGAATCCATGCAGAGGGGATGGTTGGAGAGAGAGATAATCAGGGACTTGTGTTTGGATGCTGTTATGCAGGCCCTTCCTTCCTTCTGTCCTCCCTCCCTCCCTCCCTCCCTGAGAATTTTGAAGTGCAGGAACTTCCCTTGAAAGTTCTAACTCCCCAAAGCAGTCCAGAAATACAGGCAACTACTGTATGTTGATCTATTTTGCATATTGATGTGCACATAACATATATATGTATCTGTCCTGAAAGCTCCCAAAGAGCCTTTTTATTCTGAAACTTTGACAACTGAATAAAAACCTAGATTTTTAGAGAACAAACTGACAGTATCTTCCTGATACTTATGCTCGGAAGAACACAATCAAAACATTATCATACAGTAAAAGGAAAAGACTTGTATAATCTAGGAGAAGTTTATCTTTTATAACAGAAATTATGCTAAAGCAGGTGCTATTTTTAATTGGTAGCAACTTGAGCAGAATAATGCTCAACCAGCTTTTTTCTTCTGCAGGGCCCCCTCAGGAATATTCATTATTTTTTTTACACCTTTCTTTCTTTTTCAGCTTATTTCCTTAAATAAATAATTTCTTCTCACTTTTCTCAAATTATTTCAATATAAGCTATTAGCACCACTGTTCTTTGAAAGGAAATAAACAAGTAAAATAATTTATATACTACTAAACCTCTCATGCCTGATTGTTTGTAACCTTCAACTGGGCGAAACTGTGCATCGTAGGGCAGCAGTTTTTCAACCCAGGTACCTCAGATGGGCTAACTTACAGAATGTGTCCAAAATCCAGGACCATTACTCGCGTGGGATTGAAATTTGGGAAAGTTGTTGCTACTTCAGTGCCGCCATGCTGCTGCTTCAGTGCCACCATGGTCAGCCATGCTCATGTGTTCCAACACTTCCTGACAGCTTCCCACCAGTCAGTAGGGAAGCTGGCAGGAAGTCTAAAGTCAGTTGTGGGAGGGTACGTGGGTGTGGGAGACTTACCAGGAAGGAAAGGGAAGGGGAAGGGAAGAAGAGAGGGAGGGAAGGAAGGAAGGAAAGAAGGAACAGAGGAAGGAAAGAAGGACGAGGGAGGGAGGGAGGGAAGAAAGAAAGATTTCTGACACTCCCTGCCAGATTCCCAGAAGAAAAGTCAATGGGGAAGCTGGCAGGAAGTTGGAAGTCATGCCCGCTCCCACTGCTTTTTTACCTGTCCATGGTCATTCTCTTTCTCTGTTTAGATAAGGAAATATCTCTGAACCGATGACCCAATGGATCACAGGTTGTCTAGTTGATCTATAATGAATGGATAGTTTGAGAAGCTTTTTCCATCCTCGACTAACAGTGTGATTTGGGGAACATTTGCCAGACTTGGAGAACTTTCTAGCTTTCTTCATGGCTTTAGTCCTGTTGTTGTTGTTTTTTAAGCCACTAGCTGTGGTGTTCAAACAACATCAGTCTGTATTTGAGACTTCTGCTAGATATTTATTACATTTAGAAATCTCTACACAGAAGGTAGGACAGCTGAGCTGACAACAGGGTCACAATAGACTATTAATTTAGAAAGTTATCAGTTAGATTATTTGTTTTGGTTGACATCTCTGAAACAGATGGCCAAAGACAAGTTGATTTGATTACTTCTTTTATACCTTTTGGAATTAATTTAGCACTTCGTTATTTTAAAACTTGTGTGACATACCTAATACAATCTAACTAAAGAGATTTATGACTGCAACATTGTTCTTTGATGTAAAATTAAGAAACACACAGCATGTAGCAAATTATGTATCTAATGGATGCAAAGTGTAAAAAGTGTAACTGCATCAGTAGAACTGATGCCACTTATGTCCAGAGGAGGGTTTTGTTTCTGTTGTTAAACGTATGTCATTATGAAACATTTAGTCATCCCTTGCTTTTCATTAAACTAGTTTTGTAAGTTTAACCAAGCACTTAGGGTGTATGCCATATATGAGCATGCACACAAGCCTTTCCAAGGATTCAGCTCTGCCATGATTTACTGAATATTCAGTTATTGTTACAGTGATCAAATGCAACATAATATTGAGAAATTGCATTTGTACTTGCATGTCTCAGGTAGTACCACCTGACTAAACTTGTGTGGGCTGGGAAGTTAAACAGGATTGGGCCTGTTTATTACTTAGAAGGGAGATTTCCATGAAATACCAGGGCTGCAGGTTAAAATAATTACTGTAAAGTAAAAACATCCCAGAGGGAAGCAGTGGCAAACTACTGTGGCCAAGGTAGTTCTCAGGAAATCACCAAGAGCTGATCTGAAAGCAGAATTTATGTCTCTTCATATTACAAGGAATATTATAATATTGAAGATGATAGCCTTCCTGCTTACTGAACTTTTAGGAGGTATGTATGAGATTTTGAAGCTTGGATTGGAACTGAACATCTCAATTTAATCAGATGAGTTTCCTGGGTTACATTTGATGAAGGCTTCAAAATCTTTCCCAAATCCTTGTTGCCTTCCAGACTTAAATCAATGTGCTGGTTATCCTACATGATTCATACAAATGCTGCAATGTATACTTCTATATTTTGATAAATTCTGTGGGATTTCCTTAAATTAACATTCCCACATTATCGTGCTATAATGGGTTATATCCATACATAGTCATGGTGGAGTTGAAAGAATTTCCCTCTTAAAACTCTCATTTGATGAGAATCATAATCCAACATATTTGGAGGATGCCAGATTGAGAAGGATTGGAATTTTCAAAATATCCGATTCTTACCTTTGGATATTTTCATTCCCCTAGTAACCTTTCATTATTTTACTCTAAGAACAGATTATGCGTGATGTGTATTTTTCTTGTTTTAAAACTTAAATCAGGTGTAGGAGACCTGGAACTTGAGGTATGTAATTAGAGGTGGATGAAGTACCGCTCTCTTTCCCTATTTCTCTGTTCCAAGTAATTTATTCCAAAGGATTTCTTTTTCTTTTTTTTCTTTTAGTCATCATCTCTTTAATTCCAAGGGCAGTTTACATTACATTTTCAATTTTAGCATAATATTTCTGGCCCGAATCCGGAGTGTTTGCTGTATAAAGGATATGTTTATGCAGGTAAAATATGGAAGTACCTGTTTATCTAGCACTTATGATGGATCTAATATAGCAAATGTTGAATGACATTATATAACCTGTTGATAGGTTTTATATATTTATTTAATGAATATGACACATCATTCAAAGTATAGTCCAATTATCTTCTATCAGTAATGAAGAGTAATTAAATTACATGTTCATATTTGTGGAGTTATTTTCATTTTATAGAAGCAAATGGTAATGCCTATTTAATGATTAAACTTTATGTGTTAGGTAAAAGGGGATTTTTTTTAGTTTTTGTTATCAGTAGAAGATAATATCTGTAACTCAGTTCAACCCCAAAATTCTGTTTTAAAATTTTATAGTAATAAGCATCACAGAGAAAGCTTAAACACACGTAGTTTTAAATCTTTCAATTTCATTCTTGAGACAATTGCAAATTATTTGAATTAGAACAAATAATCTTTAAAAGCTTTTTAAATGCAAATGACTTTTAGACAAAGATGAACAACTAGATTCATACGTCACTTAAATTCTTAGCATTAATAGCATTAAGATTGTGTTCAGAATGATACTTACATGGAACAATAGGTTCAGTTTCAAGCAATCAATTAGCTACTCATATGTATTAGAAGTATTTGGCTGACTCTTAATACTACTATTGATATTGCTGTTAAAATCAGAGCACTTTAAACCCATTGTTTTCAACAACAATTTTAAGTGTTTAAATATGGCTGTGTTTTGTCTGCATTTTTAAAGACAAAATCATGGTTGTGGGTTATGAACAGCAGCATAGAGATTCTGCCTGTTCTTGAATGGGGATTAGTAGAATGATTTATGTGGTTAGGGCAATCATAATCTTGCATTGGGAATATACTGTATCCATTTTTTATTACACAACTTTCTGGTTTGAGGCCTTTTCGGTGGAAGATTGTGTGTCTGATGGAAGTGGCCTATATTGATAGACTCCTATATTGATAGGAGCTTCAGGTGACAAGAAAATCAGTTAAATGCCAGCCCCAGCTACTTATAACATGCTGTCTCAGAGAATGCCTGGTTCTGAGGCAGATGCCAAGAAACATCATTTTCTGGAGAGTGAGAACAAAAGAACCCATACCCCATTCCAAATTAACTGGGACCAGTTGGATTCTTGGCATTCTCTGAGATTGACTGCTTTCCTGCAGATGTTTCATTACTAGGCAAGGTAACATCAGTGCATGGGAGAGTGGATTCTGCTGGTCATTCATATATAGCAGCTTGCCTTACCAATCTTAGTTGTGGTGTGGTTTCTTGATTAAGGTATTGTTTCTTCCTTGATAGTTTATCTGGTGTTGTTTCCTGATTATCTTCTCCAACGCCAAAGTTCAAAATATATTGTGCATTTTATAGAAGACACAATGTATTCTGGCTATCAGGCAACTGAAGTGGCCACTTAATGTTAAACACCATCGCTCTACTGTCACTGGGGAACACTCAGTTGTAAGCAAGAAAATTCTGCTGTTCTGCTGATAGTTTCAAGCGTGGGGGGAGTACAGTAGAGTAAAGCAAGGTGCTATGCATTTAGGAAATAGGACAAAGCAGATTTAATGATGGATATATAAAATCCTATTACTGTATTGAAAAACTCAGTGAATCTGCTTACTATGCTGAAACAAAATAAACTTTGCGGGTCCCATTTTTAAAGCATAGTATAGATTTGTGATTAAGATGTTGGACTAGAACTGAAGCCAGGTTCAAATATCTAGCTGATCATAGAGCTCAGACTATCTTGGTCATTATCTCTCATCCCAACCAATCTAATAGGATGATATCTGTTTGGAGGAAATGAGGGGAGACTTTCATATGCAAAGCCTTGCACTTTGAAAAGAAAGTTAAAATAGAAATTTAATAAATAAATAGGTCCTGCTTTTTCAAATAGCATCTTGGTACTTCTATCCTTTATATTTTTGTTATAGTAGTTTGAAGCTATGAAATTATTACTTTCCTAGGTATACTTTCTCAAAACTATTGACGTTTTGTGAACTTTAAAAGGGGCTCAGGATTACTGTATACTAAAGCAGAAAAGGAGGTGACAGAGGTATTGGGGCCATATGTGACCTGTATTAGGGTGGGTGTGCAAAAGTAGCAAGGCATTCCTCATCCTGGGTAAGAAGATCTGACCAGAGTGCATGCATGACCTCCACTAAAATTAACTACCAAGGTTCACATGCTGGAATATATTTTGCCCTCTGCTGTGTCTCCTCTGACAGAGGAGAGCAAGCTGCATCGTCAAAGTCTACTCTATCTTCACTTTAGAGATTATGCCAATAAATATGAATTTCCGGGTCCCAGCTTGTGAACGAAGTAAAATTTCCTATGATCAGTATAAGAGAGTAAGCAATTATGTTTTCTTATTGATTACTGCAGTGCTACTATCTACACAATTGACTGCTCTTAGAGTTTGCATCTTAGTCTTTGTGGCTTTGGGTGCTTGATCTTTACAGATGATTCCTTTATTTACAGTGTGATACTTAAGGGCTAAAGCTGCATTTAAAATGTATAGGCTATAAATACATAATATATGAGGCTGTTAAAGATCAAGGAATAATTATTCAGGTAAGTATTTTGCTGTTACTGATCTAAGATGTTTGCTTCAACTATTTCTATATTTCAATGACAAACCTTTGTAAATGTTTCAGTGTTTGGTATGTGTACATATATATCTTAGATATACATATCCAAAATTCCTTATTTAAATATTACCAAATACATTTGAATTATAGTTACTTTATAATGCATGCAAGTTATGAAATTAGAAAAGATTGCAAGATATAGAAAGACAGAAGAGTGAAGGTTTGTATTAAAAATGTCAGTAACAAGGGTTTTGAGGGGAAAGGAAATATGCCCTCCGGGGTGATATGATTACATTAAAAGATTCCTGTTTTATTGGAGATAAGTTATGGCATGTCAGAATAATTATTAGTTTTGTAATACACCATCGGCATGATAGCTTGAAATGAGTGCATCTAATGCTTGTATAGATTATATACCCAGGAATCTCTTTTAGCCCATAAAAATATGCTGGTCCAATGTAGTAATAAGACATTATCTTGATTTTTTATCATTTGTCCATAGTACATTTGTACATTGCTAACTTGTAAAAATATAAATGATGCTAACTCTTACCTTTGAATCATTGCAGAACTTTCACAAGGCATTTTACTTAATTTAAAATGCATTAATAAAAATTAATTAGGAAAAAGTAAGAATTAAAAGCAATAACTATGGTGGGAAAAATACCCTTATTTGTTACTTTTTTGCTTGGTTGGATTGTGACAAGCAGCAAATGTGAATGTTCTTGTGAGGTTCACCTCAGCTTGCTGATGCTAAGTTTAAATATGTGTGAATATCAAAAATCCCTGGTGGTTTTGGATAACAAGATCAGAGGCATGGCATTTTAGCATATGGATTGTCTATAAGTATGCAGAGGGGGATTTTTCTTCTGGCTGATTTCAAAAGCATACTCTTTGGCCAGTTCTAATTACGGTGTTTGCAACCAAAAATATACCATTCAGCTGTTACTGTAGTATTTCCCTAAGCCATATCATCAGACACAGATTCATTTTCAAAAGTGTATGTTCAGAGGAGCAGCAGAAAGATATCTGCTTTGTTTGTAAGTAACAGACAGCGAAACAAGTGCAGTGAGGAACTTGGGGGCATGTTATTAGAGGTAGCTGTTGTGTGTGTGTGGGAACACAAAGGTTTTCTATGAGTTTTTAAAAATAACCTTTTTGCTGCTTTTAACAGCTGGCTTTGTTATTTTTAAAGGGTCAAACGATGAGGTTTTTATGTAGATGATGTCATGAGCACAATATTGTCTTCTGGTGTTGTAACACTTAGGTTTTGTCCATGTTGTTGTTGTTCCGTCGTTAAGTCGTGTCCAACTCTTCGTGACCCCATGAACCATATCATGCCAGGCCTTCCTGTCCTTCACTGCCTCTCTGAGTTTGCTCAGTTTCATGCTCATTGCTTCAGTGATGCTATCTAACCATCTCATCCTCTGCCGTCCCCTTCTCCTTTTGCCTTCCATCTTTCCCAGCGTCAGGGTCTTTTCCAAAGAGTCCTCTCTTCACATTAGGTGACCAAAGTATCTGAGCTTGAGCTTCATTATCAATCCTTCCAACAAGCGGTCAGGTTTTGTCCATACACCCTCTTATTCCCAATGCCAGGATACCTTGTCTACTATTTGTTGAGGACATGGCTTCGTATTGGAGCCTCCATCTGAAGGCCAACCTGCCACTGAGGCATGATGAAGCCATATCAAAATGATACAGTAGGAAATCAGGGTTTTCCCTCAGAAAATTTTTATGTGTTTTATGTGTTTATATATTTTATGTTCTAATGTTTATTGTGAATCTCCCAGAGTTCCCCCATTGGGGGGAGATGGGCAGTTGAAAAATTTAATAAAATAAATAAATAAATAAATAAATAAATAGAATAGAATAAGCTGTCATCTGTGTGAACATTCTGTGTTGCATGGAGGAAGATCTCAAGGGAGATCAGTGACCTTCAGAGCTACATTTGGCCTATGGCAGGACTCACTTCTCCCACCTGGCCACAGAACGTTATACCTCCATTTCTGCTTTGGCTACCGAGGAAAACGGAACCTTTCCCAGCAGACTGTTTTTTCCCAGTTGTGGGAATATCAGTATTCTAGAAGACTTTCCATAAGGTTGATATTCCTGCTTGTGCTCCAAAAAAATAATAAAGGGAGTGGCTGGCTAGTTATAGTCACACCAGCAGGTCCTCCAGGAGTGAGGATTAGAAAAGGGAAAGTCTTCTCCTTTATTCCCTGCTTCTCTCCCCCAAGCCTAGCTGCATGCATTTCTTCAGGGGTCTTCTCCATTATACTGGCAGGTTGTTAAATTCCATAGTTAAGGATAGCTGTTTAACTCCAAATGTGAAATCATGGGTTGAAGAACTGAGAATGTTATATATGCACTATCCCTTTATATGTTTAACAGCATTAAATAATGTTGTTTAAGATGCATTATTCTATTTTAGTTTTGTTTTTTACATTACTGTTAAAATTTTAACAAAACAACTATATTGGCTTATAAGCATCACTTGAAAATTTACTAGTAAATTAGAAGCCCAGCTGGACAGCTGTTTAAGAACAAGGTGTGCATGTAATGGGGTGCATGTTTGAATTTGCTTGTATTCTTCCTTTAAGTCCAGATTCTACCTCTTATTCTTCCCAATGCATGAGTCGGATTTACATCTTGCCATATTGGATCATTTGGTTTGCTCCTTTTCATAATGATATAGATCTCAACAGTGATATATATTTAATATTTAGGAACGTTACGCTGTCAGATTCCTTGTCTATTTATGAAGTCATTCTAGCTGAAGTTTTAAATCAAATAAATTTTATCTCAAATTCCAATTAATGAGTTTGTCAGATGGTGAAGCCAAGGATAAATATCCTTAGTTGGTAACCAAATTTCAATGGGAGCTTTTGCACACAAAACAGAACTCCTCCTTGCCTCTTGTGAATAAGTCAATTAATCTGTCATGGTCTGGGTTCACAAACTGTGGGTGTTGGATTGTCAAAGCTTTTGACAACACTGCACTTTTGATAAGTACAGTTGCATATTTTCCTCACTGTGGTGTTTTTAAGCTTCCTAATTTTAGAAAAGAGTTACTTCCTCAGGTCTTATTTTCTTTCCTTGCAGGCAATGTCCTGTTTGTATTAACTTTGCAAAGACATCTGTCAAAACCTTGATTGCTCCACCTTTAGTGTTTCAGCAATGAACTGAAAAATGCTGGGTTATATTTGCAAAAGCAGTATTGATGTGTCACACCCTGAATTCACATCTAAAGTATGAAAAGTGCATGTGAAAGCCTATATATAAAATAGTCTTTGTGCAATTGTTAGATGCAATTGTTGTGAGCTTGTAGCAGTTTTCTAATTCTTAAATATAATTATTTTACCAATTTAAGGAAAAAAAACTCTTAAACCTCTGGATGTATTCATACAAAACCAGACAGTAGCATTCATGAGATACAGATAGGAGAGTCCTCTAAATGAAAGGACTAGTTCATGAGCAAGTAAGTGGGAGAGCCAATTAGACCAAAGTGCTGAGAGATGATTTCCCACAGCAGGCCAATCCTCCCTCCTCTCACTTAGCTTTCCAGGCACTGATGGGTGGTACTTCTCCTTACACTTAGTTCCCAGCACTTCTGGGCTGACATCACTAGGGCTCTTAGGTTGGGCTGCTGCTGCTGCTGCTTTACTCTTTTAAACATGTTGCCTGCCACATCCTAGCCAAGGTTGAGTGGAGAGGGACTGTATCCTGTTTAAAAAAACAAATACATAAATCACAACCGTTCTTGCAAACTGGACCAAACCGGCTAGCACTCCTGGATACAATTCCAGTTTTCGTGCCTCCCCCTATACACAAATTATCACCCTTCTCCCCAAGTACTTCCTAATCTAGCTGAGGATGATTTCATCAACAGAGTTTGATTGTGATGGAGAACAGCACTTGAGGAAAGAAACTATGGGGGGGGGGGGCAAGCCATAAGTGGGAACTGCTTTTGTCATATCTAGTAAGGCAAAATTACTAGATTTTATTATTATGTGTTTTATTTGAAAATCATCTGCTTCTACTATTGGAAAACTTTTCTGCCTGAAAACTTAGGGAGTATTGCCTGCTGAGAGAGAGAGTTTCTATGGATACAAACCTACAGTGTCATTCATTATAGGGCAACTTCATTTGCTGATGAGCTCTGCAAAATATTTTTTTGCTCAGAGATACACAGCTTCAAGAAGGAAAAATATTAAAGAAAACCAACATAGCAATTTTCCTTAGCCTGTTACTATATTCTACTGCTGGTTTGATCTTGCGGGCCCCTTGAAACGTTAGGTAGCTTTTGATTCATTTATTAGAGGAAGAGGGAACCCTGGAAATCACAGTATGCTGTCACTTTCCATCTCAAACAACTGGGTTGGGACTATACTGTTGAAACTCCTAGGTGTGAAAAGCAAAGCTGAGGAAAGCTCAAGGTGGCAGTTACAACCCCTAGCAGCAAGGAGCCTTCTGTTTGTGCACCATAATTAGTTTGATGTATAAGAAGGGACCTGGCAATGAATATAAAGTAAGAAGTTATTAAAATGAGAAATGACCTTGCTAATTTAGTATTCATAATATTGAGCTAGAAAACAAAAATGCAGGGTGTATTTATTTCTTTCAGCACATATAATTCTATCAGATTCGAATAAACATATGGTGGAGTAATGTTGCTTTCAGCAAATGTATTATAGTAATGACATCTTTGATATTCAAAGATATCAAGAAGCTGCTTTTTCCACATCTTACTTCTAAAACATATCTGTTTATCATCATTCATCTTGCTTCTTTCATTCTTCTGCTTTGGCCAAGCAACATAATTGACCAGTTGAGCATTTATCTTTCTGAGATTTTAACTAGATGGTAAAAGTGCTCATTGCAATTTTTTCAATTATTTTATACCAAAATGATGTAAAAGTGATGTGTCAAGAGGATACTTCACACAGTGATAATGAGAGATAATGTAAAAAATGGGACATCAACTTGAATATATAGAGGGAAAATGGGATATAAATCTAACAAATAATAAGTAATAACTGAATATAATGAAAACACAAGTGAAAACACCATTCATTCATTCAACTCTTTCCAATTTATGACTTGTTATTGAGTCATTGTTCTCCAGTGTACGTCTAAAGGTTCTAAAGAGTATTTATATTTACATTTCTCTATAGCATTTGGTAATACTCCAGTCTGGTAATATTCATAGAAATCACAGACTAGAATTGTAACTGACAAATCAGAAAAGAGGAGTTTATGCACCATCAGAAGAATTGCGTTTTTTAAAAATTGTGACATCCAGCTTGATGCATCTCACGTTTCTAATATAAAATTTGTATCACATTTTAGTGCAGGACTTTGACCCACTTAAGTGCATGCTACATGAAGTTTATTTTCTAATATTTGTAGCTGTGTATTGAGTGTGTCGCTGACAAGTCATAAATAAAACAAGTGGATTTAACATGTAATCTAAAGTGAGAATTACAGCACACTTTTCAAAATATTTGCACTGGCTGAGATGCTAAAATGAATGGCTGTGAGAGAAAATGCTCTTGGTAAGGACATAAACAGGCTCTTCTTATGCATATTTTTATTTAGAAGCTCTTTTCGTTGCTTATGGTAGGGTTTACTTTCAAATTGTTTGCATGAAGATATTAGCCTTTGCAATTTCAGTTAGAAGTGGATGCAAAGTTTCTAAGTGCATTGATGCTTTCAGGGATACAAGGAGGGTGCTTTTAGCTTACCTTAATTGTTTCTAAGAACATTGTTTTATATTTAGTTAAGCAAGTTGGAACACAGCTTTGACACAAATATTACAGAATTCGAACTTCAAGTAGAAATCATATGCCCATGCACATTTTTTGTGTATATATGCACGTTTGTATGTGTGTACACCTCCTTTAGAAACACCGTCAAGAGGAGAAATTGTCAAGATGCATAGACTTTTTAAGCTGTTTTGGAAAGAAAACACTTTGCATATTACAAACATTTTACGACTGTTGTCAACTGGAGCTATGTGGTAGTGATAGTGTAATTTACATTTCTTGTTAACTGCAATTTAAAAGAATGTATCCATTTAAATTACCCTAATTGTTTACATTTACAGAACGTGGCGTAAACATGTGCACCGTCATGCACATGCACACACGCATAAGTTTCAATATCGATATGGCTTCTCAGTAGGGTTACAAAAGGAAAATGTTGAATCAATAGAGAAATCCAGCCCAGTCTCTTATGCAGACTGTTTAGTTCCATGTCTGGTAACTTATTCATTCAGACTGTAGCATGTTTAGAAGCTTTCCTTAGTTTCCTCCTGCTCTGATGTCAAATTTCTCTATACAAGAAAGCCCTGGTATAATAAGCTGAATACTTGATCAGCACAATGCCTTGAATTTTAATGTTGCTAACTTTGTTTCAAACTGGTTTGGGAAAAGAAGAGGAACACTTTGTTCCACTTGTTCCAGAGACTGCCAAACTTGGGGCTTGCTTTCATTAATTTTAAGTGAGAAATTAATGATTTAAAAAGCAGAGTGCCTAATATGTAACCCTGGCTCTCCTTTTCATTTTCACAGATTTATACAGATTGGGCCAATCACTATCTAGCAAAATCTGGCCATAAACGTTTGATAAAGGATCTGCAGCAAGATGTGACTGATGGAGTTTTACTGGCTGAAATCATCCAGGTTGTAGGTGAGTAACTATGCCTTTTATTTTAGCATAGTTGCAATGTTTTTGTCAAGGCTGTCTTCTGTCAGACCAAAAACTAAAGTACATCTAGCTGCAACATTACATATAACCTGTAATTGTTTAAGTTTTAAAAATATATGGGTATAGTTGTTCCTGTAAGTTTATTAAAAGGTCATACACAGTATTATGGAGAACAATTACAGGGTCCACAAACTTTACCTAACATTTTTTTTCGACTGCCCAGTGTGGCGTATTTATTTTTGATTCCTCCCTTCCCTTTGATTGAAGCTGAAATCATTCATGTTTTACCTAAGTGAAGTCTTGACTTTAGAAACTAGGGATAAAGTGCAGGCTTTGAGAATGCAGGTTTCATAAGCTAGTGATTTTTTAAAAATACTTTACTGCTAAAGTAACTATCCTAATAATTTCTTTGAGAAACAAATGTGAAGAGCTTTAGGGATATGGAGTCAAGGCTACAGTCAGACACTATAGATGGATTTGAGGCCTCATAACTTTTCATTCTTGTTGTTGAAGGTCAGGTGCTTATCTTTTGAGTTGCGTGCTAGGAGATATACAGGACTCCAAAAATAGATGGGATCAGGATAAAGTAGTGGAGCAATGGAGCAAGGACAAAATTTCATTTCATTTTCATGTAAATTTCATTTACGTTAGATTTAAGTTCAATTTAATGAATTATGCAGTTAATATGATTAGTCTCACTGCTTCACACAGCAGTATTGATCCTCTTATTTTCTAATGAGTTACATTTGAAAATTACAGTTTACAAGTATCAAAGAATTTTCTCATTAGCTGGATTTGATGTCTTAAGTCTCTAAATCAGAATGACTGTGTCTTAGATATATATGGGAGCGATAAAGTATGTCTTTTTTTTCCTTTTTGCATTGCATATAAAAGTCTGTGAGAATACCTTATCTACTCTTTATTTAAAGACTCCCCATAGTTTTATGTAACTTTTTTTTTACTACAAAAGGCCAAGGAATCTGTTACCTTTAATACAGTTACATATCTAAGAGCAAGTATGCATCTCAGACTAAAAGTGATATGTTTTAGATTTGAACTAGTGGGAACTTTCAGAGAAAGTGATCATATAATACTGGAATTCTTAATATTAAGAAGACTAACAGGAAACTAAAGTTCAGTGTGGTCATCTGTATCTTAGATTTCAAATGTATTTTAATAATTTCTGAACAGTAGTAAGTAGATTCTGTGGCAATTTGAATAAGAAAATAAAGGAAGATAGCAGAAGAATGTGGCTTAGTGGAGATATGAGAACAAGACCAACATATACTGAACGTTGGGTGGGGGGTAGCGGCTAAGAAAGAGTAAGCAGAGTTAACCTGAAATTGTAGGGGAAAAGAGTTCAGAAAGGGAAAAAAGGGAACAGAAATCAAATGTGCAGGAATAGAATGGGTGATAATCTCATCTGATACTTGTAGTTTTGAAAAGGTCTTGGAATAACAGTTGCAAATTGAGTTGATTCAACAGAGTGATGTGGCTGCGAAAAGAAAAGAAAAGAACATCTGATGCAGTTATAGGCTGCTTCATCAAAAGTATGATTTCCAAAAGATGTAAATTAAGAGTTTTCCACTTTATTCTACAATATTCATACCCCACTACCACCACCACACTTTGAGAAAGATTCAGAGAAACCGGAACAAATTCAGAAGAGTACACTGAGGATAAGCAGGGAACTAGAAACCCATGTCCTATGAAGAAAAAGTGAAGCAAGAGAAAAGTGTGGGAAAATATGATAGTACTCTTTAAGTACTAAATCAATTAAATTAGCTTGGGCACTTATCATGACCAAGCTAAGAGGCAGTGGAAAACCAGGATTCAGAATGTGACTGTTGGATAATGGATTTAAGTTACACAAAAGCAGATTTTCATTGAAAGTTAGGAAAAGCTTCCTAAAGATATGAACAGTTGACAGTGGAACTAATCATTCAGTGAAGGAATGAGCTCCCCTTTTCTGGATATGCTCAAGTGGAGGCTCAGTAGTGGATTGTTTAATTTGGATTCTTGCACTGAGCCTGAGGGTTTGAACGCGATGGCCTCTTACCAGTCAATTTGTCAAATAAATTATCTCTTTTCATAGTTCATCCATATGCTGTTGTACCCCGCATGGATTTAATAGCAATAAGCTAAATATCCAAAATGTCCACTAGTATGAATAACGATAAACAAGGGAAGAACTTTGACATTTTCTGCCAGAAGCACACAGAAAGGCATATCTTGACCTCCTTCCTTGCTTTCTTTCTCAGACCTGGGGAAACGTAGCATGGCTGAACCGGCAACTAATGTTGCTAACATTAGTAGCATTTTAACTATCCTTTCTCTATTACAAGTTTTTAAATTTACTAACATACAATAGATTAATTACCATACTCATAATTTCAAGTGATCAATATTTGTAATGAAAAAAATTATGCACACAAACTACAGTACTTCAAAGTGCTTTTGTTAAAGAATCTCTGTCTAATTTGAGAGATCCATGATACAAGATATATCGGATCCTTTTAATTTTCCTGATAGTCCCACCAAGAAATTAGCTAGGAACTATTCCGTCTTAAGACAAGCTTAAATGAATGGAGCAGAACTATCTATTCAGTGATTTCATTTTATACAGCGATTTGGATGCATTGGCACAAGAAGAAGAAGAAACATTTTTTAAAAAAAATATCTGAGTCTGCAGAAGGTCATGAATAGGAGACAGGAATTGGACACAGAGTTGAAAGCTAGAAGAAGGAACTTTAACATGGGACAAGCCAAACTGATTTGAATTCTTCCTTTCTTATGCCCACTCAATCCACCACATGCAATGTCTTCTGTAAATGATTTGGGAAATGAAATTGTGGAACAGATTTTTACATGAAATGTTATTTCTGTGCTCCTGTAACTAGGGTGTACTTCAAATTTATTAATACACAGTACAAATTACTTTAAAGGTCATTTTAAAAAAGAAAAACCTGGAAAGATGAGGAATTTTAAAATGAGTCTGCCTGGCACAGAAACAGTGTAAAGTAGTTGTCTAATCATTAATGGAGAAATTTCCATAGAAGATTCTATCTTTGTTGTTGCCACCTCCCAGATCTCATTTATTGGTAGCATTTGGAAAAGCGATTGTTGGAGGAGAGCTTTGTTAGTCTATGGGGGCAAAAAAATCAGGAGTCTGGTAACACCTTTTCTGACCAACAAATGTTATCAAAAGGAATAAACTCAAGTAAGCTTATGTCTTTTAATAAAATTTGTTGGTGAGAAAAAGAACTACCAGACTCCTGATTTGGAGAGGGAGTATCAATAGGACAACAGTAGAAATGATCATTCAGGGAATTCTGCTCCAAATTGTTTAGAGTTTTAATGTTTGTCTTTTATGGCACATAAATGTCATAAAAAGAAATAGGAAGACCTCATGCACTCTCATGGCCCTTTGCAACTTGATTCTCTCTTCCTCTGTGGTGCATGGCCCAAATCTGTAAAGTTCTGTTGACATGTTTTGGAAGTAATTGTTATTTATGGGTGACCTATGTAACATTAGAACACATTCTGCTTGAGTCTGTATCTGGTCTGGAAACTTCAGCTGGAAAAAACTCAGAAGCCAGTTTGGACTCAAAGAGACTATATCATGCCATGCTGAAAGTGTTACATAGACTGTGCTTTGCTTCTGGGAGAAATGCAAAGCATTAGTTATTAACTTTCAAACTCCCACAGCAGGCCTGTACAACCTTTTCATAGCCAAGGGCAATAAGTAACATATTTAGGGTTGAATACACATGTGGGCAGGTCTGGGGAGGAATTGTGTTCTTTGCTTGTCAATAATGATATGCATGGATATGTATGTGTGTGTATGTATGTATATACATACAAATACACACACACACACACTCTATCATCCATCCATCCATCCATCCATCCATCCATCCATCCATCCATCACCTTTGAGTCAGTGTTGACTCCTGGTGACTGCCTGGACAAGTCCCTGCAGTTTTCTTGGCAAAGATTTCAAAAGTGGTTTGCCATCCTAGGGCTGAGAGAGAGTGACTGGCCCAAGGTCACCCAGCTGGCTTTCTGCCTAAGGTGGGACTAGAACTCACAGGCTCCTGCTTTCTAGCCTGGCGCCTTAACCACTACACCAAACTATCTCTATGCATGTTTTAGGGCTTGTATTACATTCCTCATTTGTTTCTTCTGAAAATGGTTAGAAGCTGTGCCATCAGTTTTCAGCAGTCATGGTCAGAAGTGGGCTTGGAGGGCCAGAGAGAGGGGATGTGGGACCTTCTATAGCCCCTGGACAGCGATTGCCTACCTATACTACTTTGATCTGAAGTACTTTGTAAGATATACATGTAAATAAATGTTATATTTGTGCATGTGTGGAAATAACATGCAAACATTCAAATTAGAACTCTTCCATATCCTAAGATTATGGCAAGTTATGTACTATGAAACTGTATTTTTATTAAATCTATAAATAATTTATGTAACGAACAAGACAGCAAAGATGTGAAAGAAATTGATTTCAGGAGTGGTCCGCCTACTTGATTTGATTCTCTTTGGTTAATCTGCTTTCTACTGTTGTTGGGTGTAGCTGCTCTGAACAGTTAACCTGTTAAGATTGCTTTGCTTCCCCTCCCTGCCGGATAACGCTTTTAAAATGAAATCCCTGTTTAAACACACCTGCTCCTATTTTAATCTCCAAAATTAACACTCAAAGAATTGTAGTCATTTGCATCCCAAATGTACTAGCCCTAGGCACACTGAATTTCATTGCCACTTCTGAACTGGTAACAAACACGCTGACAGCAGCAGCAGCAGCTTTTGTGAAACTGATAAAATGGGGACAGAACATCACACCTTCTTAAGGGACCTAAGAGGAGAGCCAGTAGTTCCGACATCCTCCTGGCTAGGGTCTAATCCAGCCATCTCCAATCTGTTACCCTCCAGATCCTTTGCACTACAAGTCCCATTATTTCTAGTCATACTGGATAAAGGTAGATGAGTGTGGTAATCCAAGATACCTGGAAGGTTGTGGGAGGGTTGGGAAAAACTGACCTAATTCTGTATTTAGAAACCAATGTAAAACATTAAGGTGCTACAGATACATGATTTGCACATTTCTGTTGCTATTTTATTCTCAGAATTTTCTGTGAATACAGATTGTGATATCAGGTCAAATAAAGATCTGTTTCTCAATGCATGTAACAGCCTAGCTATGAATGAAAGCCCTCCCCCCACTTCTCATGTCATGGTCGTGAGCTGGACTGAGCTCCTTGCATCTGCAATTTACTTTTTTTAAAAAAGCATTCATGCAGTTGCTAATTGTGCAAATGGGTGTTGCATCTAGTTTGGCCTCTACCACATCAGTGCTCAATTCACTTGCATGCTAATGACAGTCATTAACATAACAACTAAGCTCATAGTGCAGTGAGCTCTCATTTATATATGATCTGTGTTTTCCTCTTTGTATACAGGGGTACAGGAATGTTTAAATAAACAAATGCTTACTGTACAGTCTTATTGAAATGGGCTTTAGCTATATTTACTCAAGTGTTTGAAAGCATCCTGATAAAAAGAAAAACCATTCAACATCTTTTAATGTTAAATGAACAGCTTTCTTTGTGTTCAAATAAATCAGGTTTGTTTTGGTTTTCTCAGAAAATTACATACGTGACTACAGCTATTTAAGGGTTGGTACTGGCAGAAAATTTGTGTACAGAACATTTCAGTATGCCTTCTGATTGTGGTTTTCAGTTTTTACTAAGACTTATACTGGCATTTACTCACATTTCCCATTGTGTTTCCTCTTGCTACACTGCATGGCAGATACCACTGAACAATAATTTCTTTGACTTTATTCAACATATGACATTGAAATCTTCTTTGAACCTTTCTCATGGCATCTGTGTCATGTGCATATATCTATGAGAAGCTACGTCTTGAGCGAAAATCGAATTTCAAATCTTTTTAAAAGAATACTAATTTTAGATGCTGCCCAAGTCCAGAGTGACTCTAGGTAGCTTACGCTTAAACAGATAAAAAAAACAATAAGAAAGAAATATAATGTGGGCCTGGACAAACCACAGTCTATATACCATAAAACACAACTGATAGGGGTTCTAGAGCTACCCTCCCCCACGGCCTGAGAGAACAGCCAAGTTTTTAAAGACTTCCAGAACATCATCAGATGCCAGGTTCTGATTGGAAAAAAAGAATGGATTTTTAAACATTACCAAAATATTTTATATTGGAAATCTGTTTTAAGAAAAACAATTTATTTACATTTGTCTTCCTGGATCTATGGTTAATCTTAATATCTGTATCATGCTAGAAGTATGAATGGGAATGGGATATAGGATTGTAAAATTTTAAAAGATCCTGGAAAATGCTTCTAAAAGATCAGAGTTGTGGAGCTACTTCTTTATGAAGAAAGATTATAATATTTGTAGTTGATTTGTTTACAGTAACTAAGTATGGAACATGATAGAAGTATCTCAAATATACATAATATGGTAGAAATGTTTAAGATCTGTTATATTATTCCCTCTTTAAAACCTGTAAGGCCAGCTGAATGGAGGAAGAAGGAATATAGACCAAAATATTCACCCAATACATATTAAAATATGGAATTCACTACAATAGACTGATTGGAAAAGGAATAGGATGCTTTTAAGAAAGAGGAAACCATCTATGGCTATAAGCCGTGATGACTAAATATTGTCTCTAGCATCAAAGAAAGGATGCCTCAAAATACCACTTTGTTGAACAGTGAAAGTAGGAGACAATGAGAAGATTCAATGCAACATTAGTAGGTTTCCCATTGAAATGTAGTTGGTCACTTCAGGGAAACAGGAGTCCTGTTGGATTCATCAGGTTTATAAATAAAAACCACAATTATTCTCAAAAGAATTTAACAATGGCACGGCTGGATCAGATTGTGATTATAAATGTCTTGACCAAGTTGTGCATATAAGCAAGCAGGCACTTTGGTGAACGGATGGATGCAAGGGTAGATAGATTAACTGATTCATACATTGTTAAATGAATGTGCAAAAAAGGGGGAAAAACAGTGGTGGGAGGTGAAAGAAATCCAATCTGTTGGTGTAATTATTATTTTTCAATGGTGAACACCTAAAAGGCAGCTTTCAGCTGCTACCACATCTCAAAGCGTTGGCATGTGCTATTATCAACCTTTATTGAAACCAGCAGGACAGTATTAATCATGGTTTATAGATAGCTCTACCTTTTATCTGACTTTGCAGCTCCCACACTGTTTGGCTCATGCAGTTTTTCTTTTTACATCTATGGCATATTATTATTTATATTTTCAGATTCAAGGCGTATTATCAGAGCAGACTGGCTTGTCTTAGAGTCTTTACTATTCATTCTTTGTTCTTTTGGATCTCTTGTCTTTAATTCCTGCATAGGCCACAAAGAGGTGTAATATGAAATTGAATCATTTGCCAAAGTGCCTTCTTTCTCTGGGAGGCTGCTCACACTTTCTGGATTGATATGTTGCTGCTGCTACTGACATGTGCCCATTACAAAAGGATCTCTGTCATATCAGCCAATAGACATTGCTGCCCTCTGAACTTTCAGTATGCTGAAAGGAATTTGGTTCGCTGGTAAGTTTGAATTCTATATATAAGTTGGTAAACCAACAGCTGCCCAGCAGAGATATTTAAGGAATACTTTACTATAGTTTGCAGGGGGAGAAAAAGTTCTCTTGCTCTACCCTATACATTTGACTCTTAATACTTTGTGCTTCCATGTAGAAGCTAGTTGTCTTGGAATGTGTCTGTCACCAAGAATCTTTAGGCTGACTTCCAGTTTTGAAATTGCCCATATAGAAGAAGTAAATGTTATGGCACTCCACATTCTGCTTTCACATGGAGCTAAGCCATGTAATTTGCTCCCTTGACATGGAAGAGGAAGAAGCAAGAAGCTCATCTTCAGAGAATGCATGGAATTACTATTTTAAAAATACTTATTTTGGTCAATAGATATTTTAAACCAGATACTATGCTTGCATCTGTGTAGCATGTAGTGTGGTAGGAGACCAAAGCGTTGGTCAAACATCTATGTATGGATCTATGTATGTGTTATTTGTTTGTTCAAATTTAATTAATGTCCTGTCTTTCTGTTCGGTTGAATACTAAAGATGGTCATTGGTTTTTTTGTTTTGTTTTGTTATGGTGCAAATAGGATGTATGAAGCTTAACACTAAGAGTAGCAAACAATTTCGAAAAAAATACTGAAGACCACATTTCATTGTATGTGGGGCATATGTCAAGGGAGTGTGAGTAAATAGAGCCAGGGTCAGAAATCATTTGGTGCCTTTTCTACATCCACCTTTTTCTCTTTTTTATATCCTCATTTTTCTCATTCTGGCACCTCCTTCTCTATCCTCCTCTTCCCTGTCTCCCAGCACTCAATAGGCAAGGTCAGATTACACTTGTGAAAAATCTAAATTATTTGCAGAGGAAATCTGAAATTAGAGTGACGGTTGCATAAAATTAGACCAAAATCTGTGTCAGACCTTCTGATCAGTGGAAGCCTAAGGTACACAGTTATAGGAATGACTGTACCTATATACTATAGGTACAATAGTTATAATACTTGCTTCTTACGCCGTTGGAAGTACCTCCACATAAAAGGCTTTTCATTTTGGCTCACTCCAGTGATCTCCTATTGGTAGTACTAGCGGAAGATATAGATAACCCTTTTAGAACATTTGTATTCTTGCAATGATGGAAAACTTGAAACTGCTGAACTCATCATTTTTGATTGCTCAATGGGCTCTTGTAGCCTTTTAATTCTCCCTTTACTCTCTTTACTCCCTTTACTTAGACCAGGGGTTTTCAAACTTTTTCAGACTACAAAACCTGTTATTTAAACAATTCTCAGAACCCCTGACTGAGAAGCAAAGCTCTAGTGATATAAAATTGGCTGCATTTAAATGAACTTTTTAAAAAATTTTCCCTTGATGTTTACAGAGCCCTATCAAGTTCTCATACAGTTTGAAAAGCCATGGTTTAGACTACTAAGCTATACAGATCAATTCTGTGCTTCTTTTCCACTTTTTGAAAGCAACTCATCCGTAATTTACAGTTTTGTCAAATTCTGCTCGGCAGCATGTAAAACTCAGCAGGAATTGACTAGTAGCACTAATCTGCTCTGAAACAATCTATCGTATTTTAGCTCTAGTTTTTGATATTTAGTTTAATTGTTTTTATGTTTCAGTTGGATTTTTAGTTCTGTGAAGAACATTGTAGTTTTTTCTATCATTTTTACTATAGCTCATAGCTATTAGCTTGATTTTAATTAACTATTAGTTTTAAAGGCTTAGATTTTATCTTTCTTTTAAAAGTGTATTGCAGTTTTATAGGCCTGTACTTTATATTTGGTCAAAGACCATTTTTATCTGATTCTTGTAAAAGTAATAAACAGGGTGCACCATCCAGTGGAATGCCACATTAAAGGCTAGGGTTCAAATCAAACCTACAGTTTAACTGGAGTAAGTATTCCTGCCATTCTTGAAGCCCTTCCATCTGTGGCATTTGTGGTAAATTGCAGTGATGCCTGCTGTGTTCTTCAAATGTCTTCCTCCTTGGGTAGCCACAATGATTTTGTTTGAGCCAACTACAAATCAAATGGCCAATTCTTGCCTTTCCCTACTGGATCTCAGATTCGTTTGATAATTACATGAGCAATCTTAGCAGCAAACTCAAAATGAATTCTTCTAGCCAATTTTTACCATATTTCAGAATACCTCAAGAAAAAGACGGCCTGATTTGATTTTCCTTGCTTATATAAGCAGTTTGCACCAAACTCTTGTCTTGAAAAGTTGTTCAATCCCTTCTTTGTGAAAATGGCTAATTAAGTTATGGGGTTATGCTTTGATGTCCAAAATAACTTCATATTAGAAAAGTAAATTGTTTAGTTCAGTTCTAACGAGAAAGCATTCTTGGGTTATAATTTACTTTATGGATTTGTACTACATCCTAAATTTGGGTTTTTAAATGTTTAGAGTTGTATTTCAGTTTGATTAGAAAATAGATTCTAGTGTTGACCTAATTTATTATAGTTTATAATAATAGTGATTTATACTGTGTAAATCAGCACTGCCTGACTTGACTTTCCTTGCCTCACACCTTTTAGTTATTCTCTCCCTCTCTTCTCACACATATGGAGACACTATATTGCAGCCTATACTCATGGTTGTAACCATTGTCAAAAGTGCCAGGCTGCAAAACTATGATGCAATGCCATTATCACATAGTTCAGTGACAATTTATATTCAGGAAAAATGAAAACTTGATAGCCAGATTTTCTTTCCTAGCAATTTAGGATCTTTTTTTTTTTTTTTGCAAAATAACCAAATATACATAAAATGTACTGAGAATATGAGAGATGGAGTATTAGTAATGTATTACAGGTAGTCCTCAACTTATGACCATTTGTTTAGTGACTGTTCGAAGTTATGTTGGTGCTGAAAAATGTGACTTACGACTGGTCCTTGTACTTATGAGTGTCACAGTGTCCCTGTGGTCACATGTTAAAAATTCAGGAGCTTGGCAACCAGCATGTATTTACGATTGTAGTATCCCGGGGTCACGTGATTACCATTTGCGATCTTTCCAGCTGGCTTCTAACAAAATCAATGGGGAACTGCGTGATTCACTTAATGACTGCAATGATTTGCTTAACCATGTGATTCATTTAACAACTGCCACAAAAAAGTCAAAATCGGGTGCAGTCACCTGATGCCGTGCTTAACAACCACACTGCTTAATGATGAATTTTCCAGTCCCTGTTGGGGTCATAAGTCAAGAACTACCTGTATTTCCTTTTTCTGTGAAAAGTTGGGAGCAAGGGAGTTTTGCTACTCCAGGAACTGTCATAGCTCATGAAGCAAGTCACTGACTAAATAATGATGGTTTTACTTTCCTATTGGTCAGCTGGTGGGAGTTCTGATTGGTTGATGGTGCTCCCTGCTGCTCTCAATGTTCCAAGATTAACAGGAACAAAATTAATCAGGCAGTGAACTTCAAAACGTTTTGGAGGAATTGAGGAGTAGAAGCAATGTCATGAGGAAATTCCATTTTGGCCTCTCTGTCTGCCTTTCTGATAATCTTGATGCTATTGGCTGAGCTGTTAGGTTTGCCACAGGAGGCCTGCAAAAGCCTTCCAAATGAATCAGCCAGTGTTCGTATGAATGGGATCACTCCCAGTGGGGTCACCTCACTCCCACCTTAAATCCAGCAAGCCCTCTGACTACACACAATAGGTAGCTGGGTATTTCTATTCAATGAGTTACTTGATTAGCCAAGTTTGCCAAATCCTAGAGGAGCCCTATATACAGAGTACTAGGATTCCTTTCTTACTAAATCTGTGTATGCACCCATCCATGAATATGGCCAGCATTGTAAAGGCAACAGCAATCATGTCATCAATGAACTTGTAATTTACATGAATGCTCCTCAATGTGCAATGCCTTAGATGAGTTTTTAAAGGTATTGTGAGGAATCTGTGACTTTCTGCATAATTATTACAGTACTGCCCTCCTAGTATACCTCATCACTGGCCATGCAGGCAAGATCTGCCGAAAATGGTAGTTTAGCAACATCTTGACAGCCAAGGCATTGGATCTTTGATCTAATGGGTAGTCTCTGTTCATGAACTTTTATTTTCATTCATTCATTCAGATACTCCTTTTTCACTGCAGAGGCAGTATCAAAATAACTTGATATAACACTGCAAAGTAATTAAGACAGCTGCTGGGTTAGAGAAAATGGGATCCCTTTGAATCAGAATTCTGAGCACCACACAATTAAATTACATAGCACAGGACTGTTTGCACATTTCACTTTGCATGCGTGGGTTGGTAGAGAAGCCTTGGAGATGTTTCATTAGAAACATCAGTACCATATACAGTAAATTTTGGATGTTATTTCAATTTCGATACACATCCACAGTTTATTAAATAAAAATCCCACATTGCACTCATGCACGTGGCTTTCAGATTTGAAATATCAGGCTGCTAAAGATTACCCATCACTTTAAGAAAAACTGTCAGCCCAGTTGTCTCCTTTTAAGATGGCAGTGACCTTCCCCAGCTGTCTCAGGAGGAATGGTTCAGGAGAAAATATTCAGCCGGATGACTCTTGGTGTTTAACACATTTGTTTTGATTGGGCAATCACAACTCTAGGCTGTTTGGTTTAGTTGCAACAAGTGCTTTGAATAACTGCACCAGATGTCTTTAAAACAGATTTCGTTTCTGTGTAGGTGTGTGTGTGTATGTATTGTTCATGTTATTTTTCTTTTCATTTTTAGCAAATGAGAAGATTGAAGACATCAATGGCTGTCCAAAGAATAGATCTCAAATGGTAAGATTTTTCTTTGTTCTGTAATTCAATTTCCCTTTTTTGCTGGTAAGTGACAAATGGATTGATGAATAGAATGCCATCAATAGATGTAAAATTAGATATGGCTGTGCTGAGTTTTCCTAAATTCTAAATATACTCATGAAGAAATTATAAGTATATAATTAGTTTAAGCTCAGTGGAATTTAGTTCTGAATCAAGCTATTTAACAGTTAATAAATCAATATTTCTTTCTGAAACAGCCTTCAAAGATACCCAAAAACCAACAACAACAAAAATAGCAACTGCCAGTTTATGGTAAAGGACAAAATAGCCTCAACTCCTGACATATTATGTGTTTATTATAACATCTCTAAATTTTACATCTGTTAATTCATATAGTTACCCATATATAGAAATATGCATATAGACATAGATATGTTCATAATATTCACTTGTTGCAATGTTAAATGCAGTACTAGTTCAGCTTTTTATGTATGTGATTTAATACTAAAGAGATGTAAATATAAGGCTCTGACATTTAGAAAAATACGGTAAATGGATAAGTAGAGCCACACATTTCCCAAATATCAATACACAGTAATAAAATACTATAAATATAGTCTAGCAAATTATCGTCTTTATTAAACTCTGCACACTTTGAGAACTTCTGTAAATTTGCTTTGGAGTAAATCTCATTTGGTTCAGAATAACATATGCCTGAGCATATAAGCATATAATTGTAATTTAAAGCATTCATAAATTGATTGCAATTTAAAGCAAGCAATGTCAGGACTGCTTATGTTGCAATCTGAACATGTCCAAGTGGCCACAGAAGGCATTTTATTTAAAAATAGCATGGAAATATTGCACACAAGGTCTGCAAAAGCTGCAAGTACCATTTCTAAAAAGCTAATGGAAAGGCCAAATGCGTAACCCTTGAAATGTGTATTGCATGCAAACCATCCAGATTTATTTTACCCTAGTGCAAGTGCATGCTGGTGTGATCAAGATCGGGGCTGTGATGCACAGATTTGTGTTTTATCAAACAACATATGTTTTTTATACAGATGTGCTGAGAATGTCACAAGGAACATCTTCTGGTAAATCACCCACAGAGGTGTTCTAGCTAAAGCAAACGGTGCTTATTTTCAGTGGCTTCAGCTAATGGTTTCACTGTCTTAGCAATTTCTACCTTGACTGTAGTGCACTGAAAGATGGCAATATTATTAAGACAATGTAATTTAAAGCCTGTGTGCCACCTCACATGCACACACAAAGAAAGAAGGTAGCACAATGCAATTGCTATCAAAATCAAACAGTCTGAATAAATGGTACTGCATTAGAAGGAGGAGCTCAGCAATTGGCCACAAGAAGTTGAAGGAAGTAGTGGGACATCCAAGTAACAATATCAGACAGACAGGAAGAAATGTAGCCTTGGCAAAGAAACCACAAGTTTTCAAACCAATAAGATTTATCTTATCATTAGAACAGGAAATAACTGTGGTAGCTGCATGGTGTTTGCGGTGAACTGGCAAATCTAAAGTGTGCTGCGCTGGGCTTAGATGTCCTGAAAGGTGCCTTTGGCTTCTCTATGGCTGCTCATTTCCATCTAGATTTATTTGCTTTAATCTCATCTTGGATGTTTTGAAATGTAACACGGAAATGATTTCAAGAGCTAGCATGAATAAATGCAGCCAGCTGGATTAACCTTTGAAATATACTTTCTCAGGAGAATTTCAGATTGGAGAATAAAAGCCATCTTAACACCAAGGTTTTAGCTGACTTTTTGAAAGTTGTTGGGCAGCCTAAGAAGCTACACACTTGCAAATCTCTCAGCCATTTTTGCACCGCAAGTTCCATGCAGAAATAGGTTTAAAAATGCATGATGTTATATTTAAAAATGTAGCTTTAGAATAGTTTTTTTAAATCTGTGGTTAGCAATTGTCTTAGATAATATAATTTCCTTCTATTCTTCATATACACAGTTATTTTATTAATATATTTTAAATTGTTAAATAGTAATATATTAAAAGATAATATAATGCAATATTAATGTATGTAATCAAATCAAATCTTTATTACAGTCATAGACCAGCATAAGTGTATGTAATATATAGGTGCCCACCAGGCAGTTCATAATGAAATTCAGTGTAAAAAACAACATTAAACAGAAAAGTCTATAGCTTAAGAGTCTTGGAATAAGGCCATGAAGAAAATGTTCAAATAAGACTGTTTTAACAATCTTTCTGAATACTGGGAGGGAAGGTGCTAAGTGAGCCTTCTGAAGCGAAGAGTTCCAAAGCCTCGGTGCCACCACAGAGAAGATGCTGTGCAATCAGTTCTGTATCTTGCCTATGGCAAGACCAGAGAATAATCTTCTGATCAATTCTGAATAGGCGGACCAAGTTACATGACTATCCTTTGGACAGGGAAACTACATATTTTGGTAAAAGGTCGTCATTTAGAAATTGAACAAATCAGGAACTACTGCAGATTTAAATAGTAATGGTATTGCATCTATGATACAAAGTTTCTGTCAACACTATCAGCAATGAACTGGACCAGTTGAAGTGGGACTTCAGTTTTATTTGCATTTATACCTTTAGTTCAGTGGGATTCGTTTCTGGATAAATTCACAAATCATAATGTTGTAGATGTTTAATTCATTGAGGACATCTATAGCTACTATCAGGGATCTTTAAATACTCTTTTGAAAATACAACTAAATAATCTTTGAAAAGAGGAACAATCCTTGAAGTATTGGCTGAGTTCATACTGAGTTCATTATGAAGCCAAATGTAGATTGTTTGATTTTAGTTTAGTGTGCTATGAGAACCCAGATGTAGTAGTTTATGGTTTAACATTATATGTAAAGTAGGTCTACCAGATCTGGACTGCAACCACTGGATGGACACAAAGTTACAGATTTCTGTATCTCTGTACTGCCTTCTCGTGCCTTTCAGATTATTGCAGCCTAGATTTGGTGGTTCAACAAACCATGGTTCAACAAATGCTGGTGTAGTGCAGTGGATAAATTTACTTTATAGGTGCTGAATCAAATACTATCTATTTCATATGCTATTCAGGAGACATATTCTCTGCAGAGTGTCTGACTTTTAAGGTTGCTTGTATGAAGCTGCCTTTTGTGGGCTAATCTCAATTTGGCTGGAAAGCCATCCTTTTAAAATATTATTAAAAATTTACCTGAATGGGATCTGCACTTGAACAGGATCTTGCTGCAGTGGGATGGCAGCAAGTTATTAGTAATTTTTTATATTAAGAACTATTCAACAGCAGAATTTTTAGACTATCCTATTATCATTTTTTTTTTTTTTGTTTCTGGGCATCATGCAAAACTATTGTTTTAAATAAATCCCATCTAAGCTATATAATTATCAGATAAAATGCTCAGCATAGATCAGAATGTTGGGTTGAAGTGCCCAGAATCTTATGAAATTCCCTCATAGTATGAATGATGTTTGCTATCTTGAAGGGGAATAATTATCTGTAGAATTTTCTGGCTATACATAATCATTTTTCTACAGATGCTTAAGAATTCAGATAAAGAGATGTAAGTAAATATGGGTTGAACTGATTCTTAAGTGTAAAGTGTAATGGGTATAAAATTGGATGGAAAAAAGTGAAATCTTTTCTTTGAAAAGACTTAGAACTTTCACCTTTTTTCTGCATGGTTTGTAATTTACAACTGTGCGGCTTCCAACACCCAAATCATTCTTGTTCTATGTTGGAGGTCTCTTTGACTGCAGTAGACTTCAGCAATAATGTAGAAAGGACCTCTGAAGTGCATCTGTGAGGTAGAATTCTTCAGCATATGTGGGTTGCACTGTTGTGACTCTCAACTTGTTTTTAATAATGCAGCAGATCAGCTACCATTTCTGTGACTTACAGTCTCATCCTACACAAAGTAATTAACCCTGTGGAAGCACCGAGAGGATTAACAGTTGTAGTATATACAGGAATTCAAGCATAACCTCAAACTGCTACATTTTCTGACAAAGGTGAAGGTTGCACTTCTTTGTAACTTCAAGAGAACTACAAGGAATAGTGGTTTATGTTTACACAGTTAGAACAGTCTTTAAGAATTCAGAGTGGGTGCTTTACTTTATGGATTATAATAATGGGAACTATATGACCATTGGTGTCCATTAGCAATCTACAATGAGATGACTGGTAAATATTCACTCTGCATTGGAAACTTGATTTAATAGCAGAGCTGTTTATACAAAACCATTTGGTTCTCTGACCAAGGGTGCTGTGATTTTTTAAATATCCCTCTATTTTTAGAATACTCAGTATTGACACTGTTCACACTTGCATATTCAAAGTGAGTCACTCTTGAGAAAGAATTCTCATGAAGGCAGAAATAATACATTTTTTCCCCCAAACTTTTTTTGGAAGGTTGGATAAAATTTTGTTTGGCTTTTCTTTCTTACTAAATAGTCAAAGTTCAAATAAAACTTTTCGGAATTTTATATACATCCAAGACTGTGTTCCTACGCAGATGTAAGTAATATTAAAACATACATGCCCCTCTGCATATAACAGAAATCTTCTGAGCTCCATTTTAAATTTAAAACGTTTCTTACATTTTATATAGCAGTTTAGATGCCATCTGTTTTAATTAATATTTGTTGCAGCAGACATTTAAGGTAGGCATCTACCTTAGTGCTGTCCAGAGGTGTTGCATTTTGGATTACAATTCACAGAATTCTCAACCAATGACCATACTGGCTAGGACTTCTGGGACTAGTCCAGATTAGCTAATGGAAAGGATGAAAGGAAGATGTGTCTCCAAAGACTCTGGGGCATGAGTTGAAGAACTAAGCTCCCTGAAACATGTCTACTGCGTGATGTGAAGACACATTTGCTTCCATAGCTCAGTGCCAGAACACAGGTTTTCCAAGCACTTGGTCCCAGGTTCAGTTCATGGCTGGAAACGACTTTTGCCAAGGCCATGGAGAATTGCTGCCAATCACAGTAAACAACACTAAGCTAGACATACCATGGTCTGACTTACTGTAAGAGAATTTCCAATATTTCTTCCTATTTTAGTTTCATGCTTATTTATTTTTCCATCCCTTTTTCCTATAATTTGTCTCTTGTTATAAAAGGAAAGGGCTCAAGCTCTGATTAAGCCCAGGTATTTTTCCATGCTTTTTCTAAAAGAGATGCAACCAGCAAGTGAACTTGTTGAATTTATATCAGCAAAATCTTATGGCCTTGCTTTTATACAAACCCTCTGTAGAAATGCATAACAAGGAAAATCATAATCATAATCTTTATGGACTGTACTTCCTGAGGTAGGTGGGCCTGGCTTACATTTAAATTATTGCCTTGTAATTAGATGAACAGTAGCAATGTGGTGCCCACTCACCCCCACCCCCCAGATTTCAGAATCAGTAGGTCTTTTCTCAAAATCAGGTATTGTGTGCAGGATGGCCCTATGTATTGCTAGCATGACTGCTGTTGATGCAATGGTAGTAAATACTATTTAAAGCCTAGATACAGAAAATGTGGCCTTTCAGATGGTGCTGAACTGCAGTTTCCAACAGTGATGAGGGATGCTAGGGGTTTGTAGTTCAAAAATATCTGGAGGACTACAAGTTTACCCATTTTTGGTTTATGTCATTTTTATTGCTACTGTGCGAAAAATTATTTATTTATTCAATTGATATGGCTACCAAGACTTCGGGTATCCAACAATGCTTATAAACAAAAATAAACAATGTAACAAGGTGAAACTTACAGGTGAAACTCAAAAAATTAGAATATCATGCAAATGTTCATTTATGTCAGTATGGCAACTCAAAAGGTGAAACCAACATATGAAATAGACGCATGACATGCAAAGCGAGATATGTCAAGCCTTACTTTGGTATAATTGTGATGATTATGGCATACAGCTTATGAAAACCCCAAATTCACAATCTCAGAAAATTAGAATATTACATGACATCAATAACACAAGGATTGGAAATAGAACAATATCGGACCTCTGCAAAGTATAAGCATGCATATGTACTCAGTACTTGGTTTGGGCCCCTTTTGCAGCAATGACTGCCGCAATGCGGCGTGGCATGGATGCTATCAGCCTGTGGCACTGCTGAGGTGTTATGGAAGACCAGGATGCTTCAATGGCGGCCTTCAGCTCCACTGCATTGTTCGGTCTCATGTCCCTCATCTTTCTCTTGGCAATGCCCCATAGATTCTCTATGGGGTTCAGGTCAGGCGAGTTTGCTGGCCAATCAAGCACAGTAATCCCATGGTCATTGAACCAGGTTTTGGTACTTTTGGCAGTGTGGGCAGGTGCCAAGTCCTGCTGGAAAATGAAGTCAGCATCTCCATAAAGCTCGTCTGCGGAAGGAAGCTCCAAAATCTCCTGGTAGACAGCTGCATTGACCCTGGACTTAATGAAGCACAGTGGACCAACACCAGCAGATGCCATGGCTCCCCAAATCAACACAGACTGTGGAAACTTCACACTGGACTTCAAGCATCGTGCATTGTGTGCCTCTCCATTCTTCCTCCAGACTCTGGGTCCTTGGTTCCCAAATGAGATGCAAAAGTTGCTCTCATCAGAAAAGAGGACTTTGGACCACTGGGCAACAGACCAGTTCTTTTTTTTTGTAGCCCAGGTAAGACGCTTCTGACGTTGTTTGTTGTTCAGGAGCGGCTTGACAAGAGGAATATGACATTTGAAGCCCATGTCCAGGATCCGTCTGTGTGTGGTGGCTCTTGATGCACTAACTCCGGCCTCAGTCCACTCCTTGTGAAAGTCCCCAACACTTTTGAATGGCCTTTTCCTGACAATCCTCTCCAGGCTGCGGTCATCCCTGCTGCTTGTGCACCTTTTTCTCCCACACTTTTCCCTTCCACATAACCTTCTGTTGATGTGCTTTGATACAGCACTTTGGGAACATTCAACTTCTTTTGCAATTCCCTTTTGGGGCTTTCCCTCCTTATGGAGGGTGTCAATGATGGTTTTCTGCACAACTGTCAGGTCAGCAGTCTTTCCCATGCTTGTGATTCCTACTGAACCAGCCGAAGAGACCATTTAAAGGCTCAGGAACCCTTTGCAGGTGTTATGGATTCATTAGCTGATTAGAGTGGGACACTTTGAGCCTAGAATATTGAACCTTTTTACACTATTCTAATTTTCTGAGATTGTGAATTTGGGGTTTTCAGAAGCTGTACGCCATAATCATCACAATTATACCAAAGTAAGGTTTGACATATCTCGCTTTGCATGTAATGCGTCTATCTCATATATTGTTTTCACCTTTTGAGTTGCCATACTGACATAAATGAACATTTGTACGATATTCTAATTTTTCGAGTTTCACCTGTATATGAGAAAGGAAGCAAGTAGCAACAACTCACGCAGCCATGATATGGGCTCAACTGCACATCCAGGGCCCCAGGCTCGACAACAAATGGCATCAGTGCAAGCATTTCCAGACCACACTGAACATAAGATCTTGCTTGGAAGAACTCCTTCCCCATTATTTGCAGTCAAACATGGAGCAGGCAGTCCAGAACCCAGCCATAATTAGTCACTTCCTTGCAGTGGCAAATGCCTCAGCTACCAAAACAACACAGCAAGCAAGAAACCAGGTGGAACCAACCAGTTAGTCATGTCAGGAAATAGTGATGTAAGCCAGACAGCCGGGCGCAGTGGCAGGTCCCTCCGCCCCAGTTCATTGCATTTTGCTGAAGAGACAGTTTTGCTCTGTTACATGAGAAAGCCAACCCTGTGAACTATATACTTCTTTCACCTTGTTGAGTAATAATTGGAGATAGAAATCAGAGCTTAAGCATTAATGGGAATCATTTATCATTTAGCCCAAGATTAAGGATCCAGAATTTCCAGCCAGAATTACATTCTGGCACTTATTTCATAACCACTTAGAAATTAAAGAGAGTCAGTGTGGTGTGGTGGTTAAGGTGCTGGACTGGAAGTGCGGAGATCCTGGTTCTAGGAAGCAAAGAGTAGTCACTGAAGAAGGTATACTTTGTTTTCTTTGAGGGGAGCATAGAAACCCAGGCTAAATCTGGAAGAGTATTTCTCAAAAGTACTTAGAGGTTAGATAGAGGTTAAGTTAGATTTATATTCATATTGAAATGCAATGGCAGCTATTCATTCACTATGGGCAGGTTTGATTGCTTTGGCAAGCAGAGACAGGATTTCACCTTGTGGCTGGTTAAAAGGTAAGCTGAAATTCTGAGCCAATTTCAACCTGTGTGTGGCAGCTTATTTCTGGGTAGCTTCTGTCTGTGGACTAGAAGTGATGGATGGCCTTGGACAATTGTTCACAAGAAAAATAGGAAAAGGAATATTTTCTCTTTTTTGGCATTGTCCTGATCATGTACTAGATTGCTGTATGAGGTAATCACTTCTACTATTTTAGCATCACTTTTCTCCAAATGTAAACCAGTGGTTTTGGGTTTTTTTAAAGATTTTTTTATTCTGCCTTTATTATTTTTATAAATAATTCAAGGTGGCGAACATACCTAATACTCCTTCCTCCTCCTATTTTCCCCACAACAACAACGCTGTGAGATGAGTTGGGCTGAGAGACCATGACTGGCCCAAAGTCACCCAGCCGGCTTTCATGCCTAAGGCAGGACTAGAACTCACAGTCTCTTGGTTTCTAGCCTGGTGCCTTAACCACTAGACCAAACTGATATTGGGGAGAAAGGGAAAATATTTTGAACACTGAAAAAGTGAATCCAGTCTATTACACCAATGGTTGTAAGTGGTTCTGTGAATAATTCATAAGTTATTTCTGATTGGGCTAGCACTTGGTGCTTGGCTTTGCAGATCAGGAAGCCTTCCTCAACTTACAGTTGTTCTTCCCTGATGATGTGGACCTCTATTCCCATAATGTTCAGTCAACCATTTATGCATGGTAGGAGCTATAGTGCAAACAGCTGTATTAGCTCTAGATCCAGGTTGAGACAGGTTGAAATAAGTTGATTCCCCTGGAAAATTCTCCTTGACATACTTTACATGAATATAATCTACCAAATAATGTAGTGCTCCTCATTCTCATGCAAGAATATATCTACTTCTTAAAAAATTATATGCCAATGCTACCCATTAATATTCAAGGTCAGATCAGTATTTAATTCTTATAACTCTTGTACAGTGAGATGGGTGGCATATATAAATTTGAATAAATAAATAACTTTCCTGAGATTATTTAAACAATAAATAAATTGTTAGAAACTTAAAAACATTTGCAAACTACAAGCTTTGTCAGCATTGGTATCTTGTGATATTATAGCCTGCTTATAGTTCTACATCAGGATGATTTGTACTGTGTTGAAATTCAAAATAACCTGTTGATTCCAGTGATATTTTGATTGTTTCCATGTTCCTTGATGCCATTTTCATTTGTGTGTGGATAAAATCTTTAATTTCAGTTCACATTTCTCCTTCTCCCTCTGTTTTGCCTAAAAAGTTGCCCTCAGCAGCAACAGGAGGAACATGAGAAAGGTGGCTGAAAATCAGGACAAGTTGCCAGATTTGTACAAAGGAAAACATAGAATCTCCTTTTGGCAAATCACCAAACTTCCTTGTATTTGTTTTGGATCAGGTGCTCACTTGGCTTAAACATAAACTTTAGAAATGTTACTAACATTATTGTAAACAGAGTAAGTTTTAAGTATAGTTTTCCGCTACCAGTGGCTGAATCATATAATTCATGAACTTTTTCCTCAGATGTGTAAAAAAAAAAAGTATAAAAAATTGTATAATTACTGATGTTCACGTACTCACATTCTTTCAAAAACA
Organism: Liasis olivaceus; assembly: GCA_030867105.1. Lineage (NCBI taxonomy): Eukaryota > Metazoa > Chordata > Lepidosauria > Squamata > Pythonidae > Liasis > Liasis olivaceus. The sequence goes on from CM061349.1 coordinate 81,178,438, forward strand.
CATAGCGTATGTAGCTTTAAGATAGGTGTGCACAGCTTCCATTTATTCAAAGCCAGCATTATGTTTTGCACAGCACATAAGGGGCAGTATTTCAAAAATGGGTGGGACCAGGACCCAAGTACGCCTGATTTTTGGAAGGTTTGGGATTGGTTGGTACCCCTTTTGCTTCTGAAATTACCCCTCAATCCCAAATAACATTTTAAAAGAGATCTGAATTCTAGAGAGATGATCAACTGTACTTCTCATACACCTGCTGTAAAAAATCTTGCCAGCAATCAAGTCATGAGCTGGTGTAGAGCAATGGCTAAACAGCAGAGATTCCCCTTCCTTCAGATACTGCACAGTTTGTTTTTCAAACTGGGCAACTATAAGATGTGTGGACTTCAACCCCCAGAATTCCCCAGCCAGCATACTGAAGGCCACACATCTTAAAGTTGCCAAGATTGAAAAACACTGCTGTTGAGCCTCAGGAAAGTCCCTAAACCTTCATCTCTAAACACTGTTGACATAGTAGTTGCACAGTAGGACAGCGATTACTGGGGTATGCTCAGACCTTTGTGTTATACTAGACAACCTGTGACCCATTGGGTCATAATTTCAGAGATATTTCCTTACCTAAACAGAGAAACAGAATGGCCAAGGGCAAAAAGCAGTGGGAGTGGGAGTGACTTACAATTTGCTGCTGGCTTCCCCATTGACTTTGCTTGTGGGAAGCTGGCAGGGAGCATCAGAAATCTTCCTCCCTCCCTCCCTTTCCACATATAATATAGTCTTGCACCATTTGCCCTCCCCTCATGACCCTCAGGAGACTCCCAGTGAAGCCGCCGCCGCCGCCTCCTCCTCCTCGGCTGACCTGCGGAACTGCCTGCCACTTCGCTGGGAGGCGGTAGAACAAAGGGAGCCATGGACTGTGAGGAAAACTTCACCCACACTCGCCATTCTGGCATGTCCCAAAGGGCTGCTCCCTCGAGGGAGGAAGAGGGCTCACCCATTGACCACCGACACCCCCCAGCCAGCCCTACCTCCCCAGCAGGCATCCAAGTCACTCCCTCATCCTTCCCTCAACACCAGTTGCCTCTAAAAAATTCCAGATTTCTGCCTCGTTTCCAAGCAGCCAATCACCACTCACCTGTCAGGCCTTGCTGCCAGCTGATTGGGTGCAGGGGACAGAGGAAGGCAGGACTTGGGCTGACCGTGGCGGCACAGCAGCATAGCAGTGTTGAAGCAGCCACAAATTTTCCAAATTTCAATCCTAAAGGAGTAATGGGTCCCGGATTTTGAATTCATTCTGTAAGTTAGCCCATTTTAGGTACCTTGGTTCAAAAATTGTTGCCCTATGACGCACCAGAGAAGAAGAATAATTATTAAACTTGTATGCCACCCAACTCTCAATGACTCTGGGCATTATTCATCTGAACAAGCACCAAATCACTCATAAAATGTAATGTTGGAAACCATCTGATCAAATGCTTTGTCCAGGGCAAGAACCCAATGCTACAGCAACCCTAACAGATGGCTGTGGACCATGATTTTTGAGAGTCTCCAACTGTAAATGATAATCCTATCTTTAGAATGGCATATACGGTCCTGCTTCCTTTTCTTAAGCTCTCAGACCAGAAGGTACAGGTGTTAAATATGTCATGCCCTTATTTATGAAGTTTATATGACTTCCATTCCCTCTCTCGGGGAAGGGAATTTCTTTACATTTCTCTGTGTATACAGATCATATACACCCCTTTGTGCAACACTGCTGAGCACTAGGGGTTGGAGTGGCTGTATAGCTACTGTACATACTGTATACTTGATGAGTTCCAAATAAGGATGAAACTGGTCATGTACTGCCTTCTGGTGCTCGATATCAGTAATGACAACTCTATATGGGTTTAGTTGACAGGGGCCCACAGATCAGTGGTAGTATGAACAGACACAAATTGGAGATTGCCATGTTGTGCTCTTTCTATATAATGTACATTCTAGTAATATATTGATATGTTGGTATCCTACTTAATTTTGTGAAACAAGAGAAAGCTCTTGAACAACCTCATTCTTTCTTTCTCTAAAGTGACATTAAACGATATCATATCATAAACACAAGCTGTTTCCAAACTACAAAGATATTTTTGCCAATGATATTTCACTATTGTCACTTTTAGGAGTATAGATTCAAAAGTGTTGCCCAGCTCTGAGACAAAACAAACTTTGCTGTTTTCAGTAACCAATGTTCAGTTGTAATTTAATTAGTAAGATGTTTCGCTCCTCAGTAAGATCATTTGGGAAGACTTTGTGGCGATCAGATTGTTGAAAGGAGGTAATCATTCTTCATTGTGGCTGATCAAGTCAGCTTTATACCTTTTTTAATGCTTCAGGCTTTAGAGTTGAAAAAAAAAAATTGTTTGGCATATCTTAATTCCATTCTATGCCATGAACTGCAGCTGAAACATGAAAATATTAATGGCAGGAACTGTTTAATGGTGATTCTAATTCTTTGTTCTGTGGCTATTGTTATTATTATTACTATTATTATTTCTGTATACAGAAAACAGTGAATAAATAAAGCTCATATTTCAGACCCCTACCTTTAATGCTGCTATTGTTATACGTGAAATGCCTGAGGCAGCCGTCAGATTGTCTCATCTCCCTACTTCAGCAGGGATAATTTACATGAAGTTGCTGTGCTAGATATTCCTAGGAAAATGATATCATGACAACTGCTACAACAGATAGTATTTTTCCTGTCTCTAAGATACAGAGCAAACATTCAATGATGGCCTGTGTTTCTGAGATTTATAAAGTATTTGGAGGCTCCACTCAAGTATTATGAACCAAAACAGGGTGCCTGGAAGAAATGTGATGGTAAGATTTAGTAATTAGCTTTTACGTCTTATTCTGAAGAGGGGTTGAAAGTTACAAATACATAAATCAGTACTTTTCATATCAACCACAAAATTAAATGCTAATTTTAGATTTCCAGCCAAGTGTACTTGTACTATTTATAACTATTAAATATTTGGGAACATGCAAATATACACACACACACACACACACACACACCAGTACATTCTTTGTTCTCGTATTTTGAAATAGTTAATTCACCACCACCAATTTATCATCTAAAACACTGCTATGGTATCCCATTCTGGGTCAGCTGAATTTTTTTCTTAATTTCTTCACCAGTATCAGGACTGAATTTATTTACATACTCTGTAAAGATTCCCATATCTCCTTAAACTACTAATGAATGGTTGTTTGTTTTACATTTTTTTAAATCCCACTTTTATTATTTTTATAAATAACTCAAGGTGGTGAACATACCTAATACTCCTTCCTCCTCCTATTTTCCCCACAACAACCACCACCCTGTGAGGTGAGCTGGGCTGAGAGAGAATGACTGGCCCAAAGTCACCCAGCCAGCTTTCATGCCTAAGGCAGGACTAGAACTCACGTTCTCTGGCTTTCTAGCCTGGTGCCTTAACTACTAGACCAAGCTGGCTCTCTGGTTAGTGGTAAGGTCTGGGAATTGCTTCTGTTTTTCATTCAGTGGATGAAAAGAAAACAACCAGGTAATGTTCTGATTAGAGTGTTCCATTCAAAACTGCATATTAGAATACGATGTCAGGTGGGAAATATCATAGCTATGAAGGGTATATAACATATGAGGTCACGACCTGACACTTGGAGAGGACAGGAAGAGACTTGTATATGATCTGCATGGTGTTCTAAGTGTGCTAGAGATACAAGTGGCTACTATAGAAATGGCTTTTGCAGATCTTCCATGTGTTATAGATGATGATGGCCTTTACTGCAGTCCCTTCCTCCTAGCGCAGGATGACCCTAAATAGACTGTTAGTGAATAAAGATTGGGGCATGCCACTGTACCCTGGTATTTCTCGGCCAATACTAACATTCTGTAGCAATCTCTTTTTGCAGTTAGTAATTTGTCTTTTTGCCTCTGTAACAGCAGGTAGCACCTTCTGTTCCACCTTGGCTGATTTCAAAAAATCTAAGCAAGCTGTCTTAGGCTAGACTACATAGTTGAAAAAGCATACTGGAAGAAGAGACTGTCAAACCCCTTTGGTACACCATTGCCAAGAAAACTACATGGTCCATGTAGGCACCAGGAGTTGACCTGAACTCTAAGGAGACTTCTATAGTTGTCATGTTTTAGGTGCTAGAAAATTGTATGAGAAAAGAGAATGAATCACGAGGCTGAGATTGAAGAAGGAGTTACCAATACTGTAGACGTCTTCAGTGGCAGAGGCAAGGAATGAAATAAGCATCGTGAGGCAAAACCTGCCACTTTTGTCTTTGGGTGAGACATGGCTGTAAGGATGGAGTTTGCATCATAATGTCATTGTGTGTGTGTTAATATTTTGACATAATGTTGGCTTGACCTGAACCAGTCTTAATTTTTTTTTTTTTGGTGACATTTACCAGATGTACTTACTAAACTAGAAAGATTTTGCATTGTTTTTCCCAATGCAGATCTTTATAGGTTACTATTATAAGGCTACATTATAGGCTAATAAAGCAGGTTTACTATTAAACCATTTTTTACAAAATATAATTTTAGCCAGTAACAAAATACATATTGAATGATGAAACTTTGCTGTTTTTTTGCAGCAAAACATGAAGCTGTAAGTGACCAATCAAAATCTATCCCTGTGTGCATGTAGATAAAGATGAGTAGAACAAAGAACTTGTTTGTGTAGAACAACTAAAAACCATTTAGTTGAATGTTTTCCTGTTTGCCATCAGGAGGAAATATTCTTTCTTCAGAGATAGCATTTTTATTTCGTATCAAAAGGAGCTAAAAAAGAAAGTCAGTTGACATATAATTCAGAATTTGGTGATCAAGTTTTGTACTGTGTCCTTTCAGGCTATTTGTAGAGTGCTGAGTGTTTTTAAAATGCATTAAAACATTATGTTAAGATCTGTTAAGCTGGGTCACTATATGCGCCCCCCCCCCAAATAAAAAATCATGTGAAGAATGGCAGTGATGTAATTCAGCATTCTGCAAGATATAATTCTGGTCTGCACTTGCAGCAGAATTAGGTAAAAATGAATAGGTTGCACTACTTCAGTCTAGAAAGCTTGTGGCCAAAACATGTCAAATATGATAAAGAGGATTTTCAACTGAATCCTGTGTGGGTTGGAGGAAAAAAAAACTTGGAATGAATGGAGGAGGGCAAATGTTTCTCTCTGCAAAAAGACAGGAAAAAAGAGAGCTCAGGAAACTATAGGCCTAACATTCTGTTACTGCTACATGAGAAGACTGTAATGCAGATCATAAAACCATCAACCTATACCCAGATAAGGATGTAGCCTACACCCAGATAGGGTGTAGCCAGCAGCCTACACCCAGATAAGCAGGGATTAACACCAGGCAAACAAACAAGCAGAAAACAATGCCCTAATCAAGGAACTACTAAAGAGAAACCCACCAACACTGGCAGGGCAAGCTACTGTATATAAACAGGGAACAAGCCCCACACTCACCAGCACTAATGATGTTACCTAGTTGGGTAATGAAACATCTGCAAGCAAACAACCAAGCTCAGAGGGCACAAAGGACTCCATAAAACCTTCTATCTATAAATATCTTGAAAACATAACCATGATAATTAGAAATCAGCATGGATTTATCAAGTATAAGTTTTGTCTGTCCTATTTTATTTTTTTGTATGAGGTAATTTTTTTCAGTAGATTATGAGGACAATGTGGACACAATAGATCTTGATTTCAGCAAGTATTTGACAATGCATTCCATGACATTCTGATTACACAAACAAGTTTAGTATGGGATGGATTGCATATCTGTCACTCTAGATGGTTCCACAGATGGTTTGAAAACTATACTCAAGACAGGTGATTAGTGGTTCCTTACCAAACTGGACTGAATATTATTTGGGATGCCACAAGTTTCAGTTAACATTTTACTAATTGTTTGGTATGGAGTGGTGTGAATACTTATCAGATTTGCAGTTGAAATAAAATGTAATGAGATAGCTAATACCCCTTTTCTATCTTTAATAGAAACAACTGCTAAATTTTTCATTTAGAAAGTAGAAATTCAATGCACAAGAGTAGAGTGGAAGTTATCTGGTTTGGTAATAGCACACATGAACTAGTCCTTGGAAATGTTATTACAAGCTGAAAATGAATGAATGGTATGACATGGCTTGTAAAAAGTCAAATGCAGTTTTATGTTACATCAAAGTATAATTTTGAAATCACCAGAAATATTAATTCCCTTGTATTCTACACTGATCAAATCCCACTTCAACTATGTCCGTATTTTCAGAAAAACTGAAACAGATGCAGTGAAAGGCAATGAGAAAGACCGGGGGACTGAGGAACTGGATATAGATAGTACTGAGAAAAGATGAGTGTTGGTAAGATAACACTTTTTAGGTACACAGAGAGGTGCTATGCAGAAGAGAGAAAGACCAGTTCCCTATCATTTCAGAGTATCAGGTATGAAATAACAGTCTTGAGTTACACACAAGAAGATTCTGATTGAACATTAGGAAAAACTTCATAAGAATAAGAGTGGCGCCAGTTACCCAGGGAAGTGGTGGATTCCACTGGATGACTTAGGAAGATGCTTTATTTTGGGTTCCTTTACTGGGCATGGGCTAAATGGTCCAGTCCATCTCTGATTCTCTGCAACTATAGGAGAAGAATAACAATTGTTAATAGTCACTAAGCACAATAGCTTCCTACTGGAGTCAGGTCCTAGCAGTCTGAGTAGATAATGCCTCTTTTGGGGGGAGAGGTCAGCCCCTTCTGTCCTCAACAAGGCAGTAATGTGACTTATGGAATAATGCTATGGATTCAAAGGGGTGCGCAAAACTTTATGTGCATGAACTGTTCCATGTGTTCCAAATTTAATGCAGTTGGTGGAGAGGTCTAAACTGAAATATGCACATTTGGGTCCATATACTGAATGAAACAGGATTGTTTTGTTCCCCATATAGACTGAAATATGATTGTTCTGGGCAGAGGTAGTTTGGGAGGGAAGACTGAGAAAAATCAATGGCTGAAGAGTTTCCTAGGCAGTAGCATACATGGATATTACTAGTGGCAGCAGCAACTGAGGGGAGACAAGGGAAGGTGCAGGGAGGGTGGGCCCGTGGGATATGCTGAATTATGACATTGGTGACAGTGGCTACGGGGGGAGCAGGGAGAGGGAAAACATTGAGAAGATGGTAGGTTCAGGCCAGGTGAGCAAGCCATGTAGAGGAGGAAGGAAGAGAAGGATGAGGCACAGCAGTGTTGCCCTGCTCATCCTGTAAGAATCACTCTAGATCCCCCTATATTTTGTTTTGGTTGAAACCCAGAAGAACCAAACTTTTCTTTCTGCCTAACCAGGCTTGAATAAAAATGGTTGGGCAGAATTTCCAATATGTGATTTCTGTTTCAGGTTTGAAACAAAACATACTTTCCATTTCCTACATATTCCTAAAATCAATGGTTTCCAATCTTCCTGTTTAAACAAAGTTCTAGATAAGGTGACAGATTTTCAATTCCAGATTTTTAAACCAGTTTGGATATATTTTAGCCTTGATTCTGATCACGTTATGGAACATAAACAGCCTTGGTAGTTCTAGTGAAGGAGCTTCACTGTGGACTGGATTATATGATTGCAGCCTGTCATCACTTGACCTCACCAATCATGGTTATTTACATGGTGGTAGGAAGCAAAGTGTTACTATAGTTCTAGTCATGTTTGGATAATCAATCAAAGAAGACTGTTGAGTGAATTCTGTTTCATTCTTTGGTCTTTGATTTGAAGTTGTAGTTATTTCATACAATTTTAAACCATATCTCAGAATCATTTTTTGAAACCTGGTACTGGAAGTGTTATGCCTTTTCAAAAGAAAAAAAGTGAATGGGAAAAGAGTCTTTCACTGTTCACTGTGAGGAAGTAGGTAGAAACAATCCTCTCCATTTCTGTTTTCATGGAGAAAATTCTAAAATTTTACATAACCCATTTGAGTCTGTTCATCTTAGATGTAAAGGAGATCCAAACTGAGAAATACTAATTGGCTTTTCAATAATTGTGTGAGTAAACAGTTGTTCAGTTGGGTGGGTAAACATGTTCTGGATTCTGGTTCAGTTTTTTTGTTTTATGACTTCTAGAAATTTTTACTTGATGTTTTATTTCAGAGTAATGATAATTTTTTTCATATCAAACTAATATGAAGTTACTGTTTAATTTCAGGAAACAGTGACATGAAACACTGAAAGGTTATGCTTGTGCCATTGAACTGCTGGTAGGGTACTGTTAGGAATGTTTATGAAGAAGTACTCTGTGCATGCTAAGCAATTCTTCCCATATCATGAAAACCATCAAAAATTAAACCCTTAGCTATAGTGGTTAAGACAATCCAATTTACAAGAAGTTTTACACATGGACTTTATTCCAGCATGAGTAACAAAGCACAAGAATGTTGATCCACAAAAATGTAAGCAGTGAACTATTCAGGAAATATTGTGCTACTGTAGTTTCTTGGAATTAAAAAGAGGATATAAATGTAATAACAAAATGTTAAGTATATGTAGCCAATAGGCAAAATCCAAGTACATATGGTATCAGCATAAGGGATTCTTCCTCTGCCTACTGCTGTCCTTGTTCTCCCCATCTCTGCTCCAAAGGATTGGTTGAACTTTCAAGAACAACTTTGGTAGATATAGGAGAACAATAATGAGATAAGTAATCCCATTATGCAAATATAATTCTGTTCCTGCAACATTTCTCAGCATGAACATTTTATAGCCAGTTAATTTCTTGTATACTATTTAATGAAAATACAAGTTGATTACAGCACATTTTAAAAAATTCTCTCCTCCCCTACCCCTGACCTTTTAAGATTGAAAACATAGATGTGTGCCTGAGTTTTCTGGCTGCCAAAGGAATAAACATACAGGGACTATCTGCAGAAGGTAAGTCTACTTTCATAGTGAATTTTATTACTTTATGGGAAATTTTCTATCTGCAAATTTTTGTTTGGGATTCAAAACATGCAGTGATTTCCAACAGCAATAAAATTAATGAGATAGAGGGAAATCTGGCTAATGCTGATTAACACTAGCAAATCATAGTAATGATAATAATATAATAGCTATTAATTATCCTCACCATCAATGTGTTATATAGTAATAGCAAGAAGTCCATGCCCTAATGGATTTAAAATCCAACATTCATCACAGGGAAACAGAAGGAGGAAAGCATGATGAAGATTTAAGTAAACATGGGAGGACTGTGTATTCAGGCTATTTTTTTCTAAAGCTTAGTTTCAAAGCTTCAAGTTTGAATTAGAGAAAGATTGTGAACAGGCACACTATTCAAATCTGATTACAATATAATAGCAAAAAAATCCAAAAAGCTTTGAAGGTAAGTGCAAGAAATTCATCATAGATCTTGAGATATAAACATTTAGGGGGAACGGTCACATGGGCAGGGCAAGAGAAGAGGCTAATGGTTTTGAGATGACAACAGTGGAAAATCATAAGATGAAATGTTTCACAATGTAAGGCCAAAAAGGGGGAAATTATTGTATAAGAAAAAAAAATGACTAGGAAGCCATGTAAGAACTATTTGTAGAAGAAAAAGCAATAGGAATATGTTAAGTAATGGTCAAATTACCTTATTTTACCCAGACAAGATAATTTGTGGACTTTCTGCCAATGAAGAAACCCAAGCCATTCATAAGAACAGCTGCCTCATACTAAATCTTAATCCATTCAGCTCAATGTTATCTTCTATGGTGACTAGGGATAACTGTCTGAAGTAGTCTTCAGAACACAGTGTTTCCCAGCCCCACCTGTAGATGCCAGGATTAAACAGAAATATCATCTAACTTGTGCTGTACCCCTGAGCTATGACCCTCCCATTATTTCTTACTAGATAAGACTGCTGGATATAACAAGTGTTTTTTTTTTTTTTAACTTATTGGAATGCACATTAATTAGAAGGTATAAGTTCACTCTGTTCCATCTCTATTCTACTTCTGTCCTTTCATTGTTTTCTTCCTTTTATTTATACCAGGGAAGAGTTACTGCTTCCTTTTCTTAAAAATACCTTCAGATCTATTGGGATCTAATATAGTCCTATTTCTATCAGTTTTAATAATGGGTGTAAGTAGGGGCTGGTTTTATTTTTGTAAATGCAATGCCATGTTGCCTTGACAAATTAATGGCTGTTTACACCGACATGGATAATCTAGGTCCAGAAATGCATTGTACTTTGAAGGTAATTTAATTTATATTTTGCTTTGGTTGGTTGGTTGGTTTACTCTATGTAAAATTCTCTGGCTTTTACCCAAGTTTTCAGCATCTCTGCTTTTGTTTTTCTAGACTGCTTTGTGTACTCAGAAGGTGATTGGGCTGACACTGAAAAGTATTTGCATGTGTATCTCAGTTCTAAGGTGAACTTTTACTTTCACTTGCATATTTGTAAGTGGAAATCAGTTTAAAAGAAAACCCTTCAATTAAATGGCAGTAAAATCTGCTGTTGTATGTTCTACCTCACATCTCTCTCACTAATCTCGGAGTGGTTGGATTTGGAAATCAAGGTGAGACTATTTTTTCTTGGTCATTTACCTGTGAGACAGGTTGCATGAGATCTGGATATCTCTGCAAACCATACACTTTTACCTTCCAAACTAGTAGCATAGTTTCCTTGACAGTAACACCAGCCTCTCTACCATTGAGTTCACACAGCCACTTGAGCCTAGTGAATTTGAAAGAATGTTTGTAGGTATCAGCTGCCAGAATGCTTAAGGGGAAGATCCACAACCCAGCTGACAAAGACATTTTATTTTTTTGGTTGTGGCACTCTGGTAGCCTGCAAACAGAATTCTTTGCCTCTGAGCATTAACTCTATGATTACTGAGGAAATCCCAGCTTCGTTTGCCAGGGAGATAATTATACTGTTTTTCTAGCTGTCTTCCACTCTTTGGTTGATTGTATTTATGCATGAAGGAAAAATACTGAGTGGGCAGAAAGGACAGATAGCACTGGATTCTCAAATTTACATTCAAGGTAGCCTAGAATGACAAGATACAGATTTCTGTATTTCTCTGAATAAGTTATGAAGTTCATCTCTTTGGAGAATGATCAAGTGCTTCCAGTAAAGCCTGATTAATACTTGTCTTTATATTCTCAGAATCTAATGACTCACAGCTGAGTGGTTTGTTAGGCGAGCATTCTGTTTGGGGTTAAATGCAAAATGACACGAATGTAGTTGCAGAGATTTTTGAACAAAGCCTGCACAGCTTTTGTGTTCAGGTTGCTCCACCTCTCTCTTGTGCTTCTCCATTGGCCTTCCTGCATGTCTTCCTTTTCTCTTGCTTGAGAGCTGAGTAGTTTTATACCTCAAGGAGAAAACAAATACTAAAATTTAAAAATGGGGTAAAGGAAATCGAAGTAACCAAAAGAACAGACACTTCACAGCATGGAAGTTTCCAAACTCCAGACTGAAAAGAAACCCTCCATGCCTTAAAAACTGTGACATCTGGCAGTATTTTGTTTTCAGCTTTTTTAAAAAAAAAAACAAATCCTTTTTTGTGGCCGGAATGGAAATGACTAGGTCATACACTCACAGGGTTGAAACTTGGAGCCTCTGTACTTAAACAGACCTAAAAGGGAGAAGGCGGTAGTAAGAGGAAGTAATTCAGACCATGCTTGATGAGCCCTCTGTGTACAAAGTCCAGTTGTAAGACGCCAGGTAAATTACCTCAGCCCATCTCTTGAGATAAGAGAAGAAGAAATACATTTGTAGAGTTCATTGGAAGCAGAGTTTATGGTTTATTTTGGAAGCACTGAAACCAGCACACAACAAAGTCCAGTAACGGATTGCTTTTCCCATCTTGGGGTATCAAATTTATTATTAATACCTCTGAAGAATCAAGTTACTGAGGCTTTTAATTGCATTTGTCCTTAATGGCATTTTCCTGTACAGTCAAGTATTGGAGGTTTACATGACCCCTCTCACATGTTGAAAGTATGCATGAAAAGGTCATGCTGGCTGACCCACTCCTGCTGCGGAGACACACCAGGCCTTGCCACTTGGCAGTGGCATGTTTGTATGAGATGAATACAGTGTGTGCAGAGATGGGAGAAAATGTCTTGATGCTCACAGGGTGGCTTTATTTGGCTTCCATATATGTGGGGATATTAACTCTGCAGCTGCCCCAGGTGTGTTTTCAGTAGGCCAGTGCATTTGCTCCCCAGTGTATTCTGTAAGTTAGGAACTACAAATAACCCAGACAAAAGACTCAAAGGAAATAAAGAAATGGGCAAGAATTTGAATTGCACTTCATTATTTCCTAACACCATATTCTGTCACTGATTTTTACTTTCCTTGACTTTTTCATTGAGTGTACAATTATTTGCCCTGATCCTGAACTGAAGCTACTTGGAGGACCATGGTCACGAGAAGTAATTGGTATCTCCCTTTACCTAAAAAGAAGAAATATTGAGTTTCTTGGAGGATTCTTTTGTTTCTGCAAGGGACAGCACACCTAATTTAATTAATCAATTCTTTGATTTTATTTTGATCAGTTGGGTCTCCAGGGAGCCTGAGCTGAATAAAGAAAGATGATATTGAACAAAACATTTGTTCAAATGAATCAAGTGCCTTGGTTGCTGATATAAATACTTCTTTTGAAATTGCCTTTCAGAGATCAGGAATGGGAATTTAAAGGCCATCTTAGGCCTTTTCTTTAGTCTGTCGCGCTACAAGCAGCAGCAACAGCAGTCCCCAAAGCAACATTCAGAGCATTCTCCATCCCAGCAACCGCCCACCTCATCCCAGCAAGCAGGGTCTCCCTCCCCCAGCCAGGTGGGACCACCAGACCAGCAGTTACAGCCACAACCACCGGTGCCAGCTTCGCCTCAGACTCAGTGCCAACACCCGCCACAAGCACCACAGCTTCAGTTAAAAGCACAACCAGAAATGCAGTCCAGGTGAGTGGCCTTTTTCAACCCCCCTTCCTTTTCCAAATGCCAAGAGTTTCACAGCAAGTTATTTGGGTACATTTACACCTACAGTAGATGCCCCTAATAAGAAGGAAAGGGGTCAGCCATTATTTTCAAGCTCTGGCCATTGTCTTAATGACAGTAATTGGGACCAGAATTTCTGTTGCTAAACGATGTGGTTGTAAAGCATGATGTCACGTAACGGTGCTGCTTAGTGATGGCAGTTGCGCCAGTCCCTGGTTATTGTCGTTAAGTGAGGACTGTGCAGTTCATTAAGCAAGGACTCCCATGACTGTTATGTCCAACTTCCTGCTGGCTTTCCCATTGACTTTGCTTGTGGGATGCTGCAATGGTTGGAAATCCAGGCCGGTTGCAAAGTGCCCAGATTGTCATCATGTAACTGCAGAGGTGTTGTGACAACCAGAACTTCAAGGACTGGTCATAAATACCACTCGTTCAGCGTTGTTGCAAGTTTGAACATTCGCTGAACAAGTGGTTATTAAACGAGGACCACCTGTAATTGCTAGTATGCCTCTCCAGGCTGATAGGAATCTCAAAAGGTTGATGAATCGTGAAACATCTCAGCATGAGATTGCATGAACATTCTGTCTTATTGTATGAGATTTATGAGGTCTCAGGCAAGAATACCAAAGTTCCATGATCTAGGATGATCTTGTGAACTTTCAGCCATTGTTACCATTTTAATTTTGTTCTTTTAATTTTTTTAAAGTTGTGGAATGTTCTGTTTTAAATATAATAATGTATGTAATTCTGAGGATTTCAAATACTCTTTAAGGAGCATTCAGTGCCATCATGCTAATGGAGACTGTAGTAGTACCTGAATTTCTGATCCTGACAGTCAGTTTGAAAACCACATCAATTTTGCAAGGAGATGGAGCAAAATAATATATACTAGAAGACTGAAAAACTCTAATCACATTGTCAGCTTTTCAGCAATTGAGCAGAGTGGGAAGAACTACATTCAGCCCTGCCCTCTGAACAGCTGATCATGCACCTATTGTTTTGCAACTGAGCTCCATTTGTGCAGTCTTGGCAACTGGATTGTAGGGGAAGGACCTATATGCACAAAAGCCACATATGCCTGGGATTCCATTCATGGAAATAGGTGCAGAAATTGCTTTCCAGAAATATGTATTCCTTAATTGGACTGGAATGACTATATGCAAATTCCAATATGGTTGCAGTTACTGACAAGAGAATGCCTTCTTAAATTCTTTACACAACTGTGTATGCTTTATTTTGCCATCATTAAAGTCAGGTAATTGGATCTTCCAGTGACTGGAGATGATTGGATTTTTCAATATTGTTTTTAATGCTTTACAGCAGTTGCCAGCACAGAAGGAAGAATGGTAGCCCCATGCTGTTTCCTCATTCCCTTTCCCTATAAACAGCTATGAGCTTTGTTGGGGAGAGCGAAGTGTAGAACATGGGGATACCTGCCTTTTTAACTGCAGAACAGTGGTGAATCTTTCAAGAAAAGGATCCTGATGGGTGTGTGTGTGTGTGTACACTGACTCACACATACTTGTAATAGGGTCGCTAGAAGTAGTTTTTTTTAATGTACCAACCCTCTCAAACATTCAAAGTATGGCTTCATATAAGAAAAACTTTCCTACAAGGAATACAATTAGCATTATTTTCAGCACAGCACAATATCTATTTTTGTCAGTAACAAAAAAACACTGAGCCATAAAACCTCTTTATAGCCTACAGATTGTTTATTCTATTTTTATTGATTAAACTGTCATTAAAAAAAGTAAAATGCAAGTGATGAAAATAAGTATGTGTGTTTGGGTAAATATGAGGATCATAAATATTGAATTATGCTATTGCTTTCCTTATTTTTTTCATGGTGAGGTTTTCCTCTACTATATTCCTTTTGATGAAGCTTTCTTTACTATGCACCCTCATGTGGTTAAAATTGGTATTTCTCACAATAACAAAATTTTTATTCTTGTATCAGCATCAAAATGTACTCAGTTATATGGGGCAAGTTTCATCATATCATCCTGTGGGATTTTTACCATTTTAGAAATGTATAAAACAGAAAGTACATTCACCTGTGAAGTTTTGCAAAAAGTTTATTTGATTGTGATAAAATTTGCATGTTCTAACTCTTTACTATTATTGCTTTTATAAATAGAAGCTTATAGTAGGTACCATTTCTAGACATTTGGCTGGGGTGAGCAAAATTATTTTCTCCTTTGGAAACATCTGGATAAATTGTTTCTCCATATCTTTTAGCTCAGTGGCTTTCTATATTAATATTTTTTCTTTACTCACTCGCATCTTCCAATTTTTTTTCCTTTCTTGTTGTACAGTGCATCACCCAGGGATTCATCTCAAAGCAAAATCATCCGATTCACTCTCGGTCAGAAAAAGACTTCTAGGTTAGCGTTTCTTCCTCTAACGTAAAGCATGGATAACCCCATTTGCAAAAATCCCAGTCTGCATGTTTCAGGCCTCACCAATGCTTATCTGTTGATTTTAAACCAAATATTAAAAATAACCTGAGAGAACTCTTTTTATTTAATACTAGCTGATTGATGGATTGATTGATTGATTAATTGATTGCCTTAATCTCTTACCCCTTCCTCTAAACAGAGGGGTTCTTGTTGGCATCTTGTCTCTATTGATCTTTATCTCAGAAACTAAGTTATAAATAATAAATATAATAAATACATACTGAGCAGATTTAATAATAGCTTGAAAATGGGTAGATCTAATTGATGACAGATAAAACTATTCATAACAGTAACACAACAGTCTATGTCAAATATGATTCACATCTGTGTTTCAGCTTATTAAAATGGAATGGGCACACTACTAGTTCCATTCCCAGGATTAGACACTTGTTCAGGATCTTCTTTGATATCGGTACTTGAACTGCCAAGGCACAATGTATGTTTCCACGCTGTCAGGTTCCATGGGAGTCCCAAACACATGGAACTTTTTATGTATGTGCAGCTCCTCCCACACAGCTAGATGTTAGCATTTCAGTTGCCCTCACCACGGCACAAATGTATGGAGGCCATATCATCTATGCCTGAACGGGCTTAAATGACAAGGTAAATGCTGTCAATTTTCCATGGTGGAAAAAGACATAAAATTGTTAATCTCACCCTTCCCTCTGTTTTAACTTTCTTTCTAATTACTCTTTATTGCTGATGCCTTTAACATCCAATTAGTTTCCTCAACACTAACAAATAGCAGGGAGTATATCTCCTATGTCAAGTGATGGAACACAGTGGCATACATGTCATCTTTTTTTCTGGATGTCTTCTGGATAGCAAACTTCTAATCTTCCTGGGAATGAGTAATAAGGTTTTCAGCCCATTCATATGTCTCTAAGATTTGTCTCTAATCTTTAGAAATGCCTATGTTATTTATCACAGATTAAAGTTCTTGTGACAAACTTTAATAGAAATGCTCCATAAATCTGTATTATGGAATGCACTATTACGCTGTGCCTTTTTGTCCACAAACTGCAAGACATTACTTATGTTTTGTAATTTAGATGCCTTCCTCTCAGCTGTCTGTTCACTCTTTGGTGCAGAAAATTGCAATATTTTACAATAAGTGATCCATTCCTTCATCAGTCTTGCTTCACTGCCATTATACTTATCTGCTCTGTAAATACAAAACGTCTTGCTTGGTTAGAGTCAAATTGGACATGATATGAGAGTGCAGAAATGGTCCGGATAAATATTTTTTTCTTTTAACTGAAATGCAGCCACAGCAAGAATGAAAACTTTGGTAGAAATTTTGAACAAAACTGGGCAATGTTTATACCTGCATATAGTAAATCAGTCTTTTGAGGTTATCCATGTTTGGGTTCTCCTTGAAGAGGAATATCTTTGTGTAGTTTTGTTCTGTTCATATGATTAGAAACAGATATGGGAGAAGTATTCTCAGATACCCAACAGACATAATGGGCAGGTGGATAAATATAAGTTCTATATTAATATCTGTTCTTCTTTCAGCCAATGCTAGCTCTGCATGAATGCTTTTGCTCTGTCAATGCCAGTCCCACAAAAGCATGCAAAGTGAAATAATGCCTTCTTTTCTTTTCCTTTCCTTCTAAGTCTGTTCTGACTCCGCCATTGTAGTTTTTGTTTGGGTCTCCTGTATCCAAGGCTGTTTACATGTGTGCATTTGGGATGATTGCCACGTACAATTCTCTGATGATTGTCTTACTGTCCTTACTTTGGCTTCTTCTTCAGAAGCATTTGAAAACAGAAGAGCTCATCTTTGTAAAAGCAAGCCTCATGTTCTATGTTTCAAAAGTCAGTGGAAGTAGAGAGCTAAAGATGCTGATTTGTGTTTGAACATGTAATCAATAAGCTTTGAAAGCATGTGCATGCATCTTCTAAGGCTGACCTGTCTTCTTGCCTCCCTTTTCTCTCCTCTCCACCTCCTGGTCACTCTAGAAACTGTTGGGAAGGAAATCTTGCCAACATTTCTTTTTCTGAGTCATAAAAGTGCCATTGGAGTAACAAAGGTTTGTAATGTGCTAATCAGATGGTTTTGTGGTATATCTCAAGAACATTGCATTCTGTATTAAGTAAGAAAAATGTAGTAAGCTATTTTAATACCTGAGAACATTGACACATCTAAGTTATTTCTCGCTAAAAAGGCATCAACTGCTGGAAACTTCAGTACACAAGCTGTTGCCAGATGAAGATGAGTTACATAGAAATTATATAATAGGCCTTTGCAGTAGAAATTCTAGATGCATTGCACCAAATGTGATTTATATTGCTCATTTCATTTTGTTCTATGTAACTCAATTAAAAAGATGAACATTAAGTGTGCAAATATCAAAGCATCAGTCATAAATACACATATTTGGGAATCAGTTTTACCAAACTGAGTGTGGCTTATTCCAAAGCAAATTGCCAAGGATTGTGCTGCATATTTTCAGTCGAGAGCCCTGAATATCAACTCTAGAATCTAGTATTTGGGGCTAGAATCTCAATCTCAATTTCTCTCTCCCTCAGTATTTCTGAGTCGCACAACATAATCCATCATGTCTTTGGTTAATGTTCATATAGGTATATACAGGTGAAACTCGAAAAATTAGAATATCATGCAAATGTTCATTTATGTCAGTATGGCAACTCAAAAGGTGAAACCAATATATGAGATAGACACATTACATGCAAATCGAGATATGTCAAGCCTTACTTTGGTATAATTGTGATGATTATGGCGTACAGCTTCTGAAAACCCCAAATTCACAATCTCAGAAAATTAGAATAGTGTGAAAAGGTTCAATATTCTAGGCTCAAAGTGTCCCACTCTAATCAGCTAATGAATCCATAACACCTGCAAAGGGTTCCTGATCCTTTAAATGGTCTCTCCGGCTGGTTCAGTAGGAATCACAAGCATGGGAAAGACTGCTGACCTGACAGTTGTGCAGAAAACCATCATTGACACCCTCCATAAGGAGGGAAAGCCCCAAAAGGGAATTGCAAAAGAAGTTGGATGTTCCCAAAGTGCTGTATCAAAGCACATCAATAGAAGGTTATGTGGAAGGGAAAAGTGTGGGAGAAAAAGGTGCACAAGCAGCAGGGATGACCGCAGCCTGGAGAGGATTGTCAGGAAAAGGCCATTCAAAAGTGTTGGGGACTTTCACAAGGAGTGGGCTGAGGCTGGAGTTAGTGCATCAAGAGCCACCACACACAGACGGATCCTGGACATGGGCTTCAAATGTCGTATTCCTCTTGTCAAGCCGCTCCTGAACAACAAACAACGTCAGAAGCATCTCACCTGGGCTACAGAAAAAAAGAACTGGTCTGTTGCCCAGTGGTCCAAAGTCCTGTTTTCTGATGAGAGCAACTTTTGCATCTCGTTTGGGAACCAAGGACCCAGAATCTGGAGGAAGAATGGAGAGGCACACAATGCACGATGCTTGAAGTCCAGTGTGAAGTTTCCACAGCCTGTGTTGATTTGGGGAGCCATGTCATCTGCTGGTGTTGGTCCACCGTGCTTCATTAAGTCCAGGGTCAACACAGCCGTCTACCAGGAGATTTTGGAGCACTTCATGCTTCCTTCCACAGACGAGCTTTATGGGGATGTTGACTTCATTTTCCAGCAGGACTTGGCACCTGTCCACACTGCCAAAAGTACCAAAACCTGGTTCAATGACCATGGGATTACTGTGCTTGATTGGCCAGCAAACTCGCCTGACCTGAACCCCATAGAGAATCTATGGGGCATTGCCAAGAGAAAGATGAGGGACATGAGACCGAACAATGCAGCGGAGCTGAAGGCTGCTATTGAAGCATCCTGGTCTTCCATAACACCTCAGCAGTGCCACAGGCTGATAGCATCCATGCCACGCCGCATTGCTGCAAAAGGGGCCCAAACCAAGTACTGAGTACATATGCATGCTTATGCTTTGCAGAGGTCCGATATTGTTCTATTTCCAATCCTTGTGTTATTGATGTCATGTAATATTCTAATTTTCTGAGATTGTGAATTTGGGGTTTCATAAGCTGTACGCCATAATCATCACAATTATACCAAAGTAAGGCTTGACATATCTCGCTTTGCATGTAATGCGTCTATCTCATATATTGGTTTCATCTTTTGAGTGGCCATACTGACATAAATGAACATTTGCATGATATTCTAATTTTTCGAGTTTCACCTGTAAACTTACATAAGGATTCCTTCAGTTATAGCTTGCATTTGTAATCTAGCATATACTTAGGTTGAGAAGAAATCAGTGTAACGAAAGACTGTGTGGCATGTTGCAGCCTACATAGCCAGATACAGAAACTATACCTCTCTCTGGGATTCAGTGCAGAAAAAGTTTTGTAGCTAGTGCATCAATCATGTGTCGTAACTAGAACAGAGAAACTGAGGAAACACTGTCTCTGGAGATATGATTTATAGTTTTTCAATAATAAACTCATACACACGCACACATGCATATATGTATATGTATGAGAAATAGGCACACCATCCAAATCCAGCTGTGATATGGCAAAGTCAAGATCTTTTCAAGGAGACTAAAATCAGTTAGTGATCACTGTCATTATTTAGAACTGAATCCACTGGGGCTCCTCGAAGCAGAATATTTCATTAACGACAGAATCAAACATTTAGATTTAAATGTTTTGATGCCTAGTGATTCAGTGAAATGTTAAGTTCCAATAACACATGGACAGAAAAAGGCTAACTGGTCCCCTGTGGTTGGAAAAAGGTATATATGCCTTGCATGGACATGGATGCTGACTCCATCTAACTAGTTAGGGAAGGCTTTGCACTGGAACTGCATAGAAATACAGGAGTATATGTGGAGCTCTTCACTTGGTCAGGTGTCTTTGTAAAGGAGGTAAGCCCCCCTCCAGTTTGACGTGAAATTAAATCAGCTCCATTTACATTTTGAGAGCAAGCATGTTTACTTATTTCTTTTTACCCTGAAAACAGGCTTCCAGGTCCTACCACAAGGGTTTCAGCTGCAGGCAGCGAAGTAAAAACCCGTGGTCCAGCAAGTTCGAACAATCGGCGCAGCCAGAGCTTTAACAACTATGACAAATCCAAACCCACGAGCCCACCATCCCTTCTAGCAAGTAGCAGTGAGAAAGGTGAGTGAACTGAAGTTTGTGTTAATAAACTACACATGCTATTCCCAATCACTGAATAAAAATCTGACCAGATTTTTTGAACGGTTGTAAATGAATGACATGATTCAGCCAAAATTAATCATTTTCAAGCATGTTTAAAATACAACTTAATTTGACTGCATTTTGCCAGTAGGCCCTTCTTTATGTGGTATTGTGGAAATTCTAAATGTTTTCCTGTTTTCATTTTTCTTGTTTAAAAAGTTTGTTTGTCATAAGGAAGGAGATGGCACAACATTTGCCATATAGGTATTGTTTTAGAACTGAATTATACATTTTTCACATATGTTGAAGATGTTGGGACTGTACAAAAACTTGGGAGATCAAGGAATGTTGGCTTCTAATCTATATTAGAGGAAATCAACTAGGTGAATTTGGCTGCATATGTAGAATGAAACACTGCATTGGAGAATGACATGAAGTTGCTTCTCCCTGATTGCCTGCCCTTTCCCACTTGAAGTATGACATCTACTTTCTGGCCATTTTATACGGTATTCTGTTCCAGTCTTTGTCTTCCATGGTGAATACTTCTCCACTCCACATTATCACAACCCCTTGGACTCAAAACAAAAGTTTGTAACAATAAGCATGTGTTTTGGGGGCCATGTGCAGGGGGAGGGGGTATCAACTGGGAAAAAGAGTATATAGGATCATAGGAAACTGCCTTACACGAACATGGTAGAGCTTTGCTCTGTCTAATCCGTCTTGCAGTACTTCTCCAGGTTTTTAGCTAGAAAGTTTTCCAATCTTATCTGGACATTCCGAAACTTGCATCTGGGATGGTCTGCATAGAAAACATGTGCAACCTCATTTACATATTTCAGAAGCTGTTTTGTCAAAAAAAGGGAGCCTATTGAGAATAATTACTTGCATTTAAAATTAATGCCTAATTCATATAATCAAATGAACAGGAAAGCACCCCTTCCTTATGTTAGTGTTCTTAGAGATTCCATTAAAGGGATTAAAAAGGGATTATTCCTATTCTTAGTCCTGCTAATTCTAGATTTTGTTTTACACATGTGCTCTATTTTTATACTAGAAAATAAGATATAAGTGAAAATTCAGATGGTATGCACTGCATATAACATCTTCTATTTGAAACCAGTTGGCTGCAATTCACCATGACTGAAGCAGATTCCTTGTTAGTCTGTAACCTTTCTCACCAGCAGTGTTGCCCTGGCATCCATATAATTTTGTTTTGTTGTTTAGAAAATAGTATCAGCCCCACGGAAGTAGGAGCTGAAAATCCATCCCTTTGAAATTGCATATTCTTGATTAAGAGCAGCCACAAAAGTAAACATCTCAAGCACATCTCTAATGTTTTCATATAATAAATCAGCCTGTTGACTTCTACTCCCTACTTTCCATGGAGAGGATGAAGGATTCTGAATGTACATGATTTAAATTTAATTTCAAGGATCATTGAGTACAGGGTTGATAGCTGTAAATGTGTTCTGTTGTTACATGAAAATGAAGAACTCATCATGAATGCAGATTTTATATGTATTCTTAAGAGGTGCTCTGTTGTATTAAGCTTATTGAAAATGGTCCTTTCACTTAATTTAAAAGGATAGTAAAATATGATTTAGTGTTTTATAAACTTTGATATAATGGTAGTTTCAAAGGATACAAAAAGATATTTATTTAATGTATTTATCTCACAAAGCATCTGGAAATGATGTTCACAATAAAGCAAATTCATTAAAATAGCAATACAATAAAATGAGATTTTCAAAAACATCCAAATTAAGGTCCAAAATCCAGCATGGAGAATGAACTCGTAACTATAATGATATAAGAGCAATGGTGGGACTGAAAAGTTATATGTTCCTCACAAATCTATATTCATAACTTCTCAGCTTGAGTGTTCTCAGGCCAGATTTTCTTTCCTATTGAATCATTTCTATTGTCTTATTTTCTGGCTCTTTGTACTTGGGCTGGTAATGCTTTTGTTGCAATTCTGGAAGAACTCATACTCATCAAGACATTAATAATAAAGAGATATTAGCCTGCATACAAATACTGCCCAACTGTTTGGCGACATGTGCATATATTCTTTCTCTCTTCCCCCTTTCTGTTTTATTAAACACAAATGAAAAAGTTACTCACACAATGATAGTTACCTTCAAAAATAAAAGTATCCTATGCATGCCTATTTAGAAGTAATTTTCAGAAAGGCATTATTATTGCACACAGAAATAACAAAGAAAGTGTGAAACACATTTTTACCTAGATGTAACAAAGTTGTTCTAATCTTTTTTATTCAATCAAGGTATATCTTCTAGTCACATGGGAATTCTAGATGAGTAGATTTTGTCTGTGATAATGGGAACAGCATAAAGCTCCATAAGACTACTGGAGCTTAATGAAAAGCCCTGATATAGCTTCAAAAAGAAATAAAAGCAGGGATGAGACCAAAAAGTCAGAATAAAAGTAGAATGGAGAGGTCAAAAAAAAAAAGTGGGCGTGGCAATAGAAAAGGTATGTGCCTAGATCAGAAGCTCTATGGGTTGGGTGGGAAGCACTGGAGGACCAGAAGTTGGTCATTCTTCCTTAAACTATGAGGCCAAATAGTTTGCTTATGAAGCATTTAACCATTATGGCTAAGAACAACCTAACAAAAATGACACAGTGGCATCTGAAAAACTTACCTCTTTACTACTTGAAATCTTGCTAGAAGTAAAATGTTGTGAGTGCTCAGTGTGGTCTATACATTCATCTCTTATATTACTGCTCACTATTCAAGTGAGTAGAAATTGAATGCACTGATTTCTTAACTTATCAATATCATAGCCTCCCTTAGTTTCTAATGTTCTATTCATTGTCACTATAATGGTTTTGTAATAATAATGGGCAGTCCAAACATTGAGTTTCTGATGTGAACTGTTGAACATTTTGGCCTGTTAAAGAGGTTTTTTGTTTGTTTGTTTTAATAATTGGCAGTTACTGAACACAGCTCTAATTACATCTTGGGCACTTGGGTATATAAAGAAAATGATGAAGCATTCAGGCTTACAATGTCAGCTGCAGCCTTTCAGCTTCTGTGTAATTAAACATTGCACTTCACTTCTGAATTGTCACTACCACTTAGGCATCCTTATCTAAAGTATCCATTGGTTTTTTTTTTTTTTTCCTGTTTTCTGTGAATAAACTGTGGCATAAACTTCTGCCCTCAGACAAGGCCATGCTGGAGTCTTCTTAATTACTTGAAACATTTCTGTATAATCTAATAAACGTGTATTATCTGTACAGAAGCCTTACATTCATCATTCTATACTATATCTCTTAGGGTACATTTATCTTTAAAACTCCTTGCATCTCATGTCTCACTGGATTTTTCTCACTGAATGTATATAATCATTTAAATAAACACAGAAATGTTCCAATCTCAGAAGTATGTTCCCATGAAACACTGTTCCTTTCGTAGTTTGAGTTGCAGAACAAGTGCCTCTCGGAATACTGTAGCAAAATTAAAAATTAACGAAGCACTACAAAACAACTCAATAGCATGTCCTAATATTTCATTCAACTGGACTAACAAACATCATTTTTGAAATCAAACATTTTAAGCTTATTCTGACCAGTTGGTTTACCTGTTTAATTACAATAATTGGTTGGTTTGGTTGTGCCCCAGCCCTTCTTTTCCCTTAACCATAAAATCATGTTGTTAATCTGATGTTACAAGTCCTTGTAATGTTCTTTAACAGAGGAATATTATTTTGTCTGGAATGTTTCTTTTCATAATCTGGACTTGAAAATAATCCTGCAGGTGGCAGTATACATCTGGAGAAATAGTTCAATTCTGTATCAGTCAGTGTAGGGCAAACTTTCTCGATCTGATGTCCTCCAAGTGTATTGGTTAACAGTTCCCAGAATTCCCAGTTATGGACAAAGACCTTTTCAGCTGGAATTCTGGGAGCTGTATCAAAATTATTTCTGGAGGACACCAAGTTATTAAAGACAATGTAGTGTATTTAATTGTTTTCTAAGATACCATTCTGTTGCCTAGTATCTTTCAATTAATTTTAAAGTTTTTTTTAATGTAGTTGGGAAAATTCTGAATTGCACATAAACAGACATAAAAGAGTCCTTAATCTTTTTGATGCAAATCAATTTTTTATTCACAATGTTTTATTCCTCCCATCCACAACCAGTTTTCTAAGAGAAGAAGAGAAGAATTTACTTAGTCTTCTTTCAAACCTACTGCCATAAGAATGACCCAGTTTATACCCCTATACAGTTTTGAAGGTCAGAATATGTTCATCCATATTCTGAAAACCAGAATTTGGAATATAGAAATACACACAAATAGTTTACTCACAATTTCATAACAGTACAACCCCAAGTGTAAGTTTGAATCATGTCAGTCATTAAAATTTATTTCCAAATACGTATGAAACTTAAGTAATTTTTTTTAAAAAATAGGTTCAGTACTGACTGCATCCACTCTTTCTCTCCCTTGCCCCCTATTTGTAGTTCCCAGAACACCATACAAAAGGACTTTTTTACGCTTTAGATATAAAAATACCATACTAATTTTTTTAAAAAAAATATCCATATCACATAAAGGGATATATCCCATTCTGTTGCATTCTGAGTGTTTTTCTCTAGGAAATAATATCAATTCACTAAAGTTTATTCAAGGATTATTTCATCCAACTCCATCTGTATATGCATTATAATGCATACATTATATGTAAAATGTATGCTTTACACTATGTTTTAACATTTTTTCCTAACTTTTTCCCAGAAAAGCTTTTTGGCATAATTGCATGATAAATAAATGTGTTCTTCCTAAAATATATGGTAGAAATGGTTAATTAAAGATAGATGGCTTTACTAGGATCTCTTGCATGCTCTATCCATCTTGGGAATCAGCGAATTGAAATGGACGGGAATGGGTGAATTTAATTCAGGTGACCATTATATCTACTACTGTGGGCAAGAAACCCTTAGAAGAAATGGAGTTGCACTCATAGTCAATAAGAGAGTGGGAAAGGCAGTAATGGGGTACAACCTCAAAAACGACAGAATGATCTCAGTGCGTATCCAAGGAAAACCATTCAACATCACGGTAATCCAAGTCTATGCCCCAACCACTGATGCCGAAGAAGCTGAAGTTGACCGGTTCTATGAAGACCTACAACACCTTCTAGAACTAGCACCAAAAAAAGATGTCCTTTTCATCATAGGGGATTGGAATGCTAAAGTAGGAAGTCAAGGAGTAATCGGAATAATAGGCAAGTTTGGCCTTGGAGTACAAAATGAAGCAGGGCAAAGGCTAATAGAGTTCTGTCAAGAGAACAAGCTAGTCATAGCAAACGCTCTTTTCCAACAACACAAGAGACGACTCTACACATGGACATCACCAGATGGTCAATACCGAAACCAGATTGATTACATACTTTGCAGCCAAAGATGGAGAAGCTCTATACAGACGGCAAAAACAAGACCAGGAGCTGGCTGTGGCTCAGATCATGAGCTTCTTACTGCAAAATTTAGGCTTAAATTGAAGAATGTAGGGAAAACCACTAGACCACTCAGGTATGACTTAGATCATATTCCATGTGAGTACACAGTGAAGGTGATGAATCGATTTAGAGGATTAGATTTGGTAGACAGAGTGCCTGAAGAACTATGGATGGAGGTCTGTAACATTGTACAAGAGGCAGCAACTAAAACCATCCCAAAGAAAAAGAAATGCAAGAAAGCAAAATGGCTGTCTGATGAGGCTTTACAAATAGCTGTGGAAAGAAGGAATGCGAAAAGCAAGGGTGAAAGGGAAAGATATAAGCAACTGAATGCAGATTTCCAGACAATAGCAAGGAGAGATAAGAAGGCCTTCTTAAATGAACGATGCAAAGAAATGGAAGAAAACAATAGAATGGGGAAGACTAGAGATCTCTTCAAGAAAATTGGAGATATCAAAGGAACGTTTAGTCCAAAGATGGGCACGATAAAGGACAAAAAAGGCAAGGACCTAACAGAAGCAGAAGAGATTAAGAAGAGGTGGCAAGAATACACAGAAGAACTCTACAAGAAAGATCTTAATGTCCCTGATGTCCATGCTGGTGTGGTCACTGACCCTGAGCCAGACATCCTAGAGAGTGAAGTCAAGTGGGCCTTAGGAAGCATTGCTAACAACAAAGCTAGTGGAGATGACAGTATTCCAGCTGAGTTATTTCAAATACTAAAAGACGATGCTGTTAAAGTGCTGCACTCAATATGCCAGCAAGTTTGGAAAACGCAACAGTGGCCATGGGATTGGAAAAGGTCAGTTTACGTTCCAATTCCAAAGAAGGGCAATGCCAAAGAATGCTCAAACTATCGCACAATTGCACTCATTTCACATGCTAGCAAGGTTATGCTCAAAATCCTACAAGCTAGGCTTCAGCAGTACGTGAACCGAGAACTACCGGATGTACAAGCTGGGTTTCGAAGAGGCAGAGGAACTAGAGATCAAATTGCCAACATTCGCTGGATCATGGAGAAAGCACGAGAGTTCCAGAAAAGCATCTACTTCTGCTTCATTGACTATGCAAAAGCCTTTGATCGTGTGGATCACAACAAACTGTGGCAAATTCTTGGAGAGATGGGGATACCAGACCACCTTACCTGTCTCCTGAGAAATCTGTATGCGGGCCAAGAATCAACAGTTAGAACCGGTCATGGAACAACCGATTGGTTCAAAATAGGGAAAAGAGTACGACAAGGCTGTATACTGTCACCCTGCTTATTTAACCTATATGCAGAGTACATCATGAGAAATGCCAGGCTGGAAGAATCACAAGCCGGAATTAAGATTGCAGGGAGAAACATCAATAACCTCAGATATGCAGACAATACCACCCTAATGGCAGAAAGTGAAGAAGAACTAAAGAGCCTCTTGATGAGGGTGAAAGAGGAGAGTGCGAAAGCTGGCTTGAAACTCAACATTAAAAAAACTAAGATCATGGCATCTGGACCCATCAATCCCTGGCAAATAGAAGGGGTAGAAATGGAAGCAGTAACAGACTTCATTTATTTGGGCTCCAAGATCACTGCAGACGGAGACTGCAGCCATGAAATTAAAAGACGCTTGCTCCTTGGGAGGAAAGCTATGGCAAACCTAGATAGCATATTAAAAAGCAGAGACGTCACCTTGCCGACAAATATCTGCATAGTCAAAACTATGGTTTTTCCAGTAGTAATGTATGGCTGTGAGAGCTGGACCATAAAGAAGGCTGAACGCCGAAGAATTGATGCCTTTGAACTGTGGTGCTGGAGAAGACTCTTAAGAGTCCCCTGGACTGCTAGGAGGTCAAACCAGTCAATCTTAAAGGAAATCAACTCTGATTGCTCATTGGAAGGATTGATAATGAAGCTCGAGCTCCGATACTTTGGTCACCTAATGCGAAGAGAGGACTCTTTGGAAAAGACCCTGATGCTGGGAAAGATGGAAGGCAAAAGGAGAAGAGGACGGCAGAGGATGAGATGGCTAGATAGCATCACTGAAGCAATGAGCATGAAATTGAGCAAACTCAGGGAGGCAGTGAAAGATAGGAAGGCCTGGCGCAATATGGTTCATGGGGTCACGAAGAGTTGGACATGACTTAACAACTGAACAACAACAACAAGCTTTACTAGGATCTCTTGTATGCTCTATCCATTAACGTGATTTGCCAGCAAAAACTCTGATATGCTTTAATTTATCTTGAAAAGATAGTGACCCTTTCTGGACCAACAGCCGGCTCATCAGTAAACTTGATTTTTGACTGTGCCAAATTCAGTAGCACTGAAGCCAAGTGTGTTAGCTGAAGAAGGGGGGGGGGGGGCAGGGTGAGGGTGGTAAATTCCCAGTAACTGAAAGGGCTTAACTAGCTATAGTTTGCCCAACTGTCAAAACTCAGTAAGCCTATGAAATAAAGCTCAGGTTCATTATCGGTGAACACTACTTTGGAAGCAAAGAGAAGAAAGCTAGCAGCAGCTGCAGAGTGAAACTTTTTTGCTCAGGTGCCGCAACACTGCCAAAGGGGAGGGGGGAAACCTTTGTAATAAAGAATACAAACTAGAAAACTTGTAATGTTAATTTGATATTTTTGAATGTAACATATACATACGTATTATGTTATGTCCTTTCAAGGTAAGCAACATTATGGAGAACACAGTAAAAGAGTAAGAAATAGTAGCCAAAGAAATTAAAGGCACGACATAAGAAAAAGGAAAGGAAACATAGCTTAACCTAGTTTATAACACCATTCGCTAATAAGAACAACAACAACAACATAACCCTGTCAAACAACAACATCTGCCTATCCCAGGTCCTTGGAAAGGACTCAATAGGTGGATAAAAATGCCAAATCCAGTCTAAACTTCTGGCTGCCTGTGCGACAACAACAATAATAATTATTAAATTTATATGCTGCCTGACACCTAGCGACTCTGGGAGGTTTACTGTTGTTAAAACATTTAAAAAACAAAGAACAGTACAGAAAACATAAAAACAGCGCAAGACAAAGGGACAACCATGGCAGAGGGGAACAGAAAGGAGGAAAGAGGCATCAGTCGTCCTTTCCATCCTTTTCTGTCCTTGCACATCATCCTTGCTTCTGCGCACTGCAATTTGTTCTTTAAACTTCTCACCTCTCTCTCTGAGGATCTTGTCAAAACTCTGTCCAGCTACAGCTTTTTTATTGCAGCTTAGAGCAATAAAAAATAAATCAATTATACAATGCTATACAGTTAAAACCAGAATTTAAATTACATGTTGGAATAAATTAAAAATTAAGCACTTGGTGGAAGATGTATGTTTTTTCTCTCTTCCTAAATGTTGAGAGAGGGTGAGCCAAATGCCTCTCCTTAGCAGAACACACAGGAGAAGGCCTTTCCCGCATACTAGATGGTTGAGCATCTGGCAGTCAGAGAAGTCTTTAAAAGAACCTCTCTAGCTGATTTAAATAGCTCTTAACTGTGCAGCCAGTTGTAGTCTGGCTCTTTTAAAATATTTCATACTAAAATATTTGCTTTATACAAAACTCTGTGCACATTCATGTGTATATGAATAAGTCTGATTATGGAATTTCACTGGAGCATCATCGCAAAAATCAGCCTTCCCCAGCATATACCCTTTTAGATGCGTTGAGACTCCAAGCCTTGGAATTCTCTAGCCAAAAAGCCCCACTAGTTTTAAAGCCTCCAGTGTAAATGTAATGATTTTGTGCACAAAGATCCAAATGCCACAATCATTACCCAGGCAGCATTATATTGGGACGGAACCTGGCTCTTTCAATGGGAAGAAAAAAAAATCGGTGAGAAACCATAGAGTTGGTGGAGCTTACGTACAGTACTTCCCTCTGAACAGTATTCCTTTGAAACCAGTCCTGGATAAGACCAAGATGAAGACAAATGCCAGATCTGTTAATTTATTGACATACAAGTTACTGTTGTTTAAAGGATATGCTTTATGTACCTTTCCTCTTGTGTATTTTTTCCAAACACTAAACATAATAAAATCTTCCTCAGCTGGATCCATACGAGAGAAAAAAGTTTTTATATAATTATAATTTTATATATTGTTTTATATAACTTCAACCCACATTGTCTGTATTTAGCTTTGCTCTCAAGTATATTTGAGAAGGGTGCCTACAGTCTTTGATTGAGATCGTGTATACATTTGGTAAATAACTAAAATCTATTTTAGACCATGAACAATTTGTATTTAAATGTGTTTCGACAGCAATCTTGGTGCTAAAAATTGGAAAGTAGAATGTAAATATTTTATCTATCTGTACACCACTAAAACTCTGATGTCTCTAACCTTCAACTGGGTGAAACAGTATGTCATAGGGCAACAATTTTTGAACCAAGGTACTTCGAATGGGCTAACTTACAGAATGCCTAAAAAATCTGGGACCCATTACTCCCATGGGGTTGAAACTTGGGAAATTTGCGGCTGCTTCAGCACTGCTGTGCTGCTGCGCTACCATGGTCAGCTTAGGTCATGTGATTGTTATGGGCATATCCCTGACCTCTTTCCTGCCTTCCTCTGTGCCCATTGGGCTGGCAGCAAGACCCGATGGGCGAGCATCGATTATCTGCTTTCGAACTGAGGCCACTATTTTAAATCTCTTAATGGCGGGTGTTGAGGGAAGGATGAGGGAGCAACATGGATGCCTGCTGGTGAGATAGGCTGACTGGGGGTTGGGGGGGGTGAACCTTCTTCCTCCCTCAAGGGAGGGGGCCCTTGGGGACACGCTGGAATGGGGAGTGGGGATGCAGTTTTCCTCCTGGTCCATGGCTCCCTTTGTTTCACCCCCCCAGCAAAGTGGCAGGCAGTTCTGCAGGTGAGCTGAGGAGGAGGAGGAGGAGGAGGCTTCACTGGGGCTCTCCTGAGGGTTGTGAGGGGAGGGCAAATGGCCCAAGCCTCTATTATATGATGAAGGGAGGGAGGGAGGGAGGGAGGGAGGGAGGGAGGGAGGGAGGGAAGGAAGGAAGGAAGGAAGGAAGGAAGGAAGGAAGGAAGGAAGGAAGGAAGGAAGGAAGGGGAAGGAAAGGAAGGGGAAGGAGGGAAAGAAGGGAGGGAGGGAGGGAGGGAGGGAGGGAGGAGGGAGGGAGGAAGGAAGGAAGGAAGGAAGGAAGGAAGGAAGGAAGGAAGGAAGGAAGGAAGGAAGGAAGGGAAGGATTTCTGATGCTCCCTGCCAGCTTCCCAAAAGCAAAGTCAATGGGGAAGCTGACAGCAAATCATAAATCTCTCATACTCCCGCTGCTTTTTTGCCCTTGGTCATTCTGTCTCTCTGTTTAGGAAAGGAAATATCTGTGTAATGATGACCCAGTGGGTCACAGGATATCTAGTCAAATATAAAATGCAAGTTTTTTTTCTTTTTAATACCACTTGTATGAGCAAGATAAGTAGCCTCAAATGTTTTCAGAACCCCATTTTTGGTTCTGAAGCTACCAACTTGATAAGTGGTAGAACTGGACTACAAATTTTTACTCTTACAAACATCAAAACATAATGTACTTTAAAGGTTGTAGAAAGTACAATTTAAATTGGGGTTTTTTTGTGGACACAAAATAATTCAAATGTACCAGACTGTTTTCCGTATTTAAAAAGAGTAGAACAAAATAGACAGAGGTATCTTTCTTAAAGGTTTTCCAGAACCTTAAAGTGGGAACCTTTCTTGATTTTTCTGATATGGAAAGTTTATAATATGTAAGGTATTCCAGTCAAAATTCCCATTTGAAAAATATTTTTCTGGTAACTACTTAATTTTTATTATTTTCATTCACCACTTTTCAAATTCACAGAACTGAGCCTAAATAATGCCACAGAACAACTCGGGGACCTCAATTTTGTCTGAGAAGACAACATGAATCTATCTTAAAAGAGAGGACATGTTGAACGTATGGCTCTCCAGATGTTGCTGAACTACAAATCAGCATAGTCCAAGCCAATGATGAAGGATGCAGGGAGTTATCCTTCTACAACATCTTGAGGCATCAGGTTCCTTATCCTTATACAGAGGGCAGCTTAGGGCTACTGTCCTCAATAATTAGCTGAAAGATACCTTTAAGAAAAGTTGATCAGTTGTGATCAGCTGCTGAAAAATGCAATTATCCATTCTATGTATTATTTATCAGGGTTTTTTTAAAATGAAACTTGCCATGTCTTATGAGCACAGTTGGCTTGTCTGAGTCAGACTTAAGTTTATTTGTTTTGGGGATGTGCCACAGGGCACAGTAAATCTAGAGGCCCAATGCAGTTAGTGGACAGGATTAAACAGCAAGCAGTACATCTGCTGTTTAATCTTATGTTGCTTTTAATAGGCTAAATTTGGCATTTGAATCATGCCTCGACATCTTACTTAAACACAGGCTATCGTTTCAATAGCAACTGAAATATTGGAAGACTACCATACTAGGTATGAACTTGAAGGAATATTAAAATAAAACAAAATTATGTTTGAATATAATTATTCAACAGACTGGCAATTGTCAAGAAACAGAAATTTTCTCAACTGCCATCATCTTAACAACTTATAAAAGGCCACAAAGGAGACTGAAAAACTAAATCTTTAGAATGGGCTGCATAAAGATTGATAAGCTACCAAAACTTGGCTATATAAATATGATAAATAAATAAATAAAACTACTCAAAAGTACCCCAGAAGCTGAAAAGTAGGCTACTAATGTACACATACAGACAGAACAATTTAGATTCTCCCTCTCTCTTTCTCTTCTAAATAATCTGTCTCCAGGATAACAAATGAACAAATTTTAAAACTAATAACTTCATTAATACATCAGCTGCCAAACAAAGCCTACTGCAGACAATTTCACTGTTATTTCATGTGCATATAACATGAGGAAAAAGGAAGATGCAAATGATGCTGTTGAAGTGGAAGGCAGAATTATTCAAGCTGTTTCCTGTGAATCCAGCAGCTACACTGAGCGATTCTCGATTAAATGTGTGAGTGGGAAAAGAATATACAGTTTAAGACCAAGTTGAACATCCTTTTATGGTCTGTGGGTTATACTTGCTCCTTCTGCTTTGTCCAGTGGCTGCAAAGAGCATGGTTTGGGATGTTACAGCATCATCAGGGTTGGAATTCTCTGGAGTTGTTTGTTTGATTTTTGGTACCCAAGGTTGGTTTTAAAGAACAGGATTGAGGGAGAAAAATTCAGGGACATTTGAGTTTTCAGGAGGGTTACGTGTAAGAAATTAAGCTGGCCCAGGGCTTCCTAGGCTAGCAAGAACTCTTACATCAACATAGATTAGGTGCCTTCTAAAGCCATCAAAAGAATGGCCAAGTATCCATTGAATCAGAAATGTAGGAGAAAAAAAAAGATAGAGTATAAATCTTAGAGTACAGACTTTATAAAAACTTTGATTCTGTATACCGCTGGAGGGCAAATCATCTATGTGCATGTAGCTTTATTCTTGTCTACAACAAAGAGACTATTGTAAACAAGACATGTCTGCCAAGTAACCCAATTCCTGAATTAAGAGTCTGGAGATTTACAGCCAAGCCTTGTGTGAGGCCTGACAGCTAGATTTGGCTATTCCTACTCCCATCACTATAGGAGGAAAGTCTTTGCTTAGAGACCAAGGATTAAACTATGGCTATAGAGCCTTTTGTGATCTGGTAACTGCTGATTAATTATCAGTGCCCTGCTCCAGTATTAGAATCAAGTGGCAACTCAGGTGAACCAATTATCCCAGATCACAAATCAGCAGGCGAGACAGAATATACCACAACTGCTGGTCCCGGTATCAGTCCAAGTCCAAGATTCTGCCTCCTTAGCTGACAAATAAAATGAGAATCTAAATACAAGCATTTCTTTCTCTGCTCAATTTGAACTATCTCTTGAGACCTGATCAATTTCCCACTCACTGAATCTTAGTAAGTTTTATAATTAGCCTAATGACTGTGAGGGCTATAAAATGGGCAATCCCTCTTCTGATTCAGACTTATAATCGCCCTAATTTTGTGCGATTACTGAGGGCTAACTGAGGATCCCATCAAGTAAATTGCAGCCTACTGTAAATCCATCACTTCCAACAGGTATGTGTTCAGTATAGGAATATTCTGCTTTAGTTTTAGGTATTAGCTCAGGAGGTGGGCTGGAATGAAAGACTTAACTGACCAGGTCAAACAAAGGTATCAGATGAAATACAGGATTAACCCATTCATCAGAGCATCCAGAGATTGTCAGCATTAACATAGGTCTGATTAGATATAAAGAAATTATAGCAAAGCAGAGACGTGTCAGGAAGACAATTTGCATATTTTACCTATGTTGAATTCACTTATAATAACTCAGTTCTTGCCTCTACATAGATGTTGCTATTTCAGGCCACCTGTGGCTACAACTTGCATCTGCTGCCAAATGCTTCATGACCCTCCCTCCTTCAGAGGCTTCCATTTTCTCCCAAAACTTCAAGCCACTCAGCCCCTCCTTAATTATTAACTGGAATATTTGAATTATTGAAAATACAAACAATTCTTTGTAAGTGGCAGAAGATGCTGATGTACCACATCTTCAACAATTCCATTTGCAGTACTCCAGAAGTTCAGGCCACCTATCCTTACCACAAAACCAAGCTTCTGTTCCCCAAAAGTTCTGACTCTGAGAAGGGGGAGATATACACAACTAATGAGTGAGAGATATACAGAGATACCCAAACTGAAGATGAGAGAGAGGATTCTGGAATGTGGAAGTTGCTGATGAACAGATAGAAAAATCTCTCCTCACCCCTCTTTCTGCCACCCAGTGTCAGAAAGAGGGATAAATAGGTCAATGAAAAATTAGAAGTGCAAGGAGAGCACAGATCCCTTAAACTAAGCATGAGCAAAAGGAGAAAGAAAGCAACCTCCAAATGTTGAAGAGGATTTCAAGGAAAAAATAAGTGGTATAAGGAATGAAGCTGGTAAATAGGAACCAGTGGTTTCCATTCAAGAGAGAACCATAATGTCATCATAGATCAGGTGTCTGCCAAAATTAAGAGAACAGCCAAGTATCCATTGATTCAGGAAGGCATGAGAAAAAAAAAGTGTAACTTAAACCCTGTAGTAAAGGTTTTGACTTTTGTGTACTGCAGTGGACAAGAATGAAGCCATATACACACACTATAAATTTGACGTTTTTACTAAAAGAAATTCAGCTGAATCTGTATACTACTAAAACTCTCCTGTCTGTTTGTCACCTTTGATTGGGCAAAACGGTGCATCATAGGGCAACATTTTTTGAACCAAGGTACCTCAAATGGGCTAACTTACAGAATGCATCCAAAATCTGGGACCCATTACTTCTGTGCGATTTAAATTTGACAAAGTTGTGACTGCTTAAGTGCTGCTGCACTGCCACAGTCATGTGATCATCATTTCCAAGGAAATGATGGAGAAGTCAATGGGGAAGCTGGCAGGAAGTCGGAAGTCACTCCCACTCCCACTGCTTTTTTGTCTTTGGTCATTCTCTTTCTCTGTTTAGAAACACAATATAACGAAATATCTCTGAAACGATGACCCAACAGGTCATGGGTTGTCTAGTTTTGTCTAAGAACCTTCTCCTGGGTAATCCAATTCTTCAATAATGGGTTAAGTGTTAGGAGAACCAAGATTTACAGACACATCTGTTACAAAACCTGACATTGTGGTTGCTCTAAGGTTCTGCAAGGTTTTAAGACACTTATTTCAGCTCCAAAAATCCTCAATTCCCAAAATACAGTAAAGACCCTATGGGGCTATAAATGGGATGCTGGAAGGTGGGATATGGCTTACAGGCTATAGGTTGCTTACCTCTGATTTAGGGCTTTAAATGACCAGCATTTCTGAAATGGGTTTGGAAATAGACAAGAACCAGTGAGTATTATCATCAAAGTCAAAATGAGTTACTGTAAAAAGAAATTCTTAGTCAGGGCTTTAGCTACAGCAGTTTACAGAAGCTGAAATGTTCAAATAATCTTTTCAGAGGCACTCTCATGAAAAACATGTTGTAATATCTAACCTGCATGCAATCAAAGTCCATATTTAGGTAGCAGGAATTGCTAGAACAAAATACAGTGATAACTGCCAACTTGCATGGCTTTAAGGAGAAAAAGACAAATTCATAGAGAATAGCTTCTGTCGATAGCTTCTAGTTAGGGTAGTTATATATCATCTTCAGGATCAGAGGTACTCTCTGAGGAGTTAATAAGCTGTATTATTCATGCACTGCTTCTGGGCTTCCCATAGACATCTGTATGTGACAAATACTGAACTAGATAGAGCTTTGATCCAGTCCGGTTCTTAATGTTGACACTAGTTAACTTTAAGCAATTACAACTGTGGTGAATCTGATGATTAGAAAAGAGGCATCCTATTTACTGAAAATGTAACATTTATTTTAGGTTCTCCCAAAACAATTTTATGTGACATAGGGCTTGGTTACTTGAGGGGCTACCTATCTCCTGTGGTATCAGCCCAGTTGGTTTGATCTGATAGGTTGGCGTGCTCTGGGTTCCTTTGATCAAGCAGTATCTGTTGGGACCCAGGAGTATGCCTTCTCTGTCATGGCACCTGCCCTCTGGAATGAGATTCCCCTGAGATCCAGGTGGCGATCCATGGTGTTCTGGAGGACCTTAAAGACCTGGCTCTTCTCCCAGGCTTTAGGCTAGGATTTCTAGGAGCGTGTGTGATGTTGTTGGCTGGATTTGCCATCTTGTTCATTGTATTATATCTGGCTTGTATATTGTTGTTGGTTTTTATTCTGTGAGCTGCCCAGAAGTGATGGGAGTCAGGTGGTGTCCAAGTCAATAAATAAATTCTTGGGTATGTCTGAATATATGATATAGATGCAAATTACAGTCAGACTTAACTTATCACTTGGTAATGCAGCAGATGTTGCAGGTTGATTTCTTTTTTGGTCAAGTTTTTTTTTTATCGCTGAATGAACCATGCCAGACATAAAGCTGTAGAAGGAAACTTGAATTCTTCTGACTTGGCCAGACAAAAGAATAGTCCTTGGTAATGCCAAATTATTATACTATCCAACAAATGCATTTTTCTCTCAGTTCTTCTTTACAAGAGAGGTAACTTGATATCAGTGAAACAATAAATGTTTGACTTTGAGATTTTATGGGCCTAGGCCACTGGTATTGAACTTATGTAATAAATGAGTAGATATTACTATTGCAGGCTTCCTCAAAAAAGATGGAATGAAAAATGCTAGTTGCCCTTGTGTATGATAGCAAACTCAGGTTGTAGGAAGAGTGAGAAGCAAACTGCTTTATTATTTACCATATTTTTTCATCAATTAGACGCCCCCATGTATAAGACGACCCCCACTTTTCCAACCCAAAATTAAGAAATAAATATTTTAAAGATAGTGCAGAACACATTTTTATTTAGTAATTAGGTAACATTTACCTGATACACTCGGTGGGAGGAGGTCCAAACCGTCTCTCTGCAGCTGTTTCCATGTTCTTTTGCATAACTGATTACATTCAATCATGAGTGAAACTGCCGATAGCTTGCCTCTGCAAACAGACTTCCTCCAATTGGTTTGTTCAGCATCAGCTGACGTCAGTTACGTAAGGCTCATGATTGGAGGAAGTCTGTTTGCAGAGACAAGCTATCGGCAGTTTCACTCATGATTGGAGGCTCGTGATTGGAGAAAGCCTGTTTGCAGAGACAAGCTATTTCACTCGTGATTGGAGGCTAGCAATAGGAGGAAGCCTGTTTGCAGAGACAAAGTATGGGCAGTTTTGCAACTGCATGGTTCTCTCCTCGGCTTACTTCCTTGCATAAGACGCCCTTCGATTTTTAGTGTAACAATTTTAGAAAAAAATATTGTCTTATAGATGGAAAAATACGGTATTTGTCTGTCTGTTAGTTTATAGAAGTATATTCCATCTTCTGTGAAAGAGCTCAGGGAGGCTTACATGGCAATTTCCTTTCATTTTATCCCCACAACAGCAGTCCAGTTGGTCTGTGAAAGAGTGGCCCAAAGTTACTCAGTCAGTTTCTGTGGCTGAGGGTGGACTTGAATGTAGGTTTTCCCAGTTCTAGAACACATAGAACATATTTATATGAAAGCACTGGACCCGAGAGATATCCTTGAAGGACTCCACTTACTATTTTCCTTCACTGAGAAAACTCACTTATTTCTGCTATTTTTTAAAAAAATTATTTATATATCAAATTTATCACCACCCATCTCATTAAAAAGTGACTCTGGGTGGTGATTTGCTTTCTGATGTTTACAAGTTAGCGATCCATAAAGGATAAGTTCTTTTATTCTCTGACTACTACATTTATTCAAAATTCTTGATGAGGAACTTTG
Source organism: Liasis olivaceus (assembly GCA_030867105.1). Classification (NCBI taxonomy): domain Eukaryota; kingdom Metazoa; phylum Chordata; class Lepidosauria; order Squamata; family Pythonidae; genus Liasis; species Liasis olivaceus. The sequence continues at coordinate 81,216,879 of CM061349.1, forward strand.
TCAGAGGCCTTTAAATATTCAGGTATGCAATGCCAGGGGGGTCACCTCCATCCACATGTCTGCTGACATTCTCAAAAAGTTCTAGAAAGTTAGTGAGGCAGATTTACTTTTGGAGAATCCATGCTGATTTTGCTTCAGGGCAGCTCATTTCTACCAATTGCCTGAATTTAAGACGACCATCCTATATTCCTGGATTCTCTTGGTCTCTTTGGAGCTCTCATTTGAATGGAAATTTCATCTGTAATGATTGGTATGAAATATTGTCAAGCCTTATTTATTAATCCAATTTATATGCCACCCATCTCACTATATTATGCCATGAAGAGCATTCTACCTATTGATGGTGCAGAAGCAAGCCAACTGGCTATTTTGTTTGAGTAGCTGTAATCCTTTTACTGAATCTTCAGTAATGGTCTGCAGGGTGCACCCTCAAATGTAAGTCATATTGAATTCAGCACCCTTGTTTTGCTTCTCTCATATGCAATTAATCAGATTTTCCTGAACAAGATTGGGCTCTTGTTCCATTTTGCCTGCCAAAAAGTTTTTGTCCACCAATGAGTTTCACACGTCTGCTTATTTTAGCTGTCTCACACTTTTTTCCTGCCAAATGAGTTAGAGGATAAGATTATCCCTTGATGATTGACAGTTACCTCTGCAAATGTATGTACCCATACTGTGATGACAACAAGGATATTGCAGCAATCCATTATGTCTGCAGAGGACAAGCACATTTGGGACATGAGATTTTAACACTAGTGGTGAGCAAAAAAGGGACAAGAGCTCAAGATTGTATAGTGGGGGCCAGGACAACTTCAGTACTTAGGTTTTCTTCTACAGACACATTCTTCAACTATGACAGGCAGCAAGGACATAAGAGAAGCAGTGCTGTTGGAAGGGCCAGACCCTTTTAACCTATCTGATGATAACGAAATAAAGGTTACTTTTTTCTGAATAAACAGCTCAGGTCCAAGTTATACATGTAAAATGCATGCATATGTTTTAGTAGATTTAATATATTAGCTCCAAATTGCCCTGTCAGAACGAGTGCGTTTCCCCCCTCTGCCTCAGTACTTTTTTCAGTTGTTGTCAGCGAATGTGAGGAATTTAAAGCAACTTCCATCTCATTAAAACTCTACATTTAGTCAAAGAAAATAATAATTTAATTATTAATTAAACTCTCAATGTCTCTGGGTGGTGCATTAAATAATAGTTTAAACCAACATTGCAACATTTTGATTTTGAGCATACCTCAAAAAAACCAAAACAAATGATCTTCGAGGAGAGCCTTAGATGGAGCACGGTGCATCAATCCAGGTGAAAGAATGAGTGACTGTTCCAACTGGTACACAAGATGAATTTGTGCAAAGACCTCCTAACCATGGGCTGCTACCTTTTCTTCAAGCAGAAGTCATGAGTCCAAGAGAAGCCTCAGATTGTGTACCAGTTCTGACTGGGGCAGTATGTCCCCACCCAGAACTATATATGGAAAATCTCTGAAATCAGGTGGTCCCCAAACCCATAGCCACTCAACCTTGCCCTTGATAGCCCTAGCTATTCCTCCCCATCCAGACCCCTACAGCCTCCATACACTTAGACAGAACTGTGTGGTCCCTCATCCATGATTTTCCTAGTATTCAACACCTCCCACATTTTTGGCACCTGGTCTCCAGGACCAACCAGAAACTGGCCAGGGCACACACATACTCTCCATGGACACTGACAGGCTACATGGAGCATCATGGAGACCCCTCACTGTCTCACTGCTGTAAGATAAAATTTGTAGAACTGAGAATTCTCAAAATTTTCAATGTGGAGTCTGTTTATTCTTGGATGCAAATGCACCATATACAGATTGAGATTGTCATATAGTACCACGTTTAGGAAAAAAGGCAAACTTACTGCAGTTCCTTGATTCATTATAACTCTGGGGCCTTTAAGAGAATAGTTCCAGGAGAAGACACATACATATGATTCTAAGGCAGGTTTAGAAGCCACTGCTTTCTCTCAGACAGACCAGCTGCATTTAACTGACACTTGCAAATGTTGGTCATAGGGTGGTCCTTAATTCCATTCATCCTGCTCTGATTCTATGTGGGGGGCAGGGAGAGGATGTCTCCCAACTTTTGTTATCTGGGAGGCCACAGATTCTTCCCACCGGCCCCCCCATCCCCTAGTGTTTATAAACTCATTTTTGACTCTTCCCAATGACTAACGTTAGTTAGAATCATGTTCTATAACTAATTTTCTTTATTTCTGACAAAACTCTACAGCTAATGGTAACTGTAAGTAAGCAGCCTGTGTTTAGATTTAACTTGACAAATGATGGGAAATTACATACGTTTTCTCCAGTGCTGCTTATAGTGCAAACGCAAACATTTCACAGAACAATTTAAACTATTGACATAGTTTCATTGTGAATGGCTAGGCTTGAAGATATTACAGAAGCTGATGAAATTGAAGCTAACTGTGGTACAGTGTGCATTGGCATTCAAACAGGACCACCAACGTATCTATAACAGAAACAATGGGAATTAAATAAACTCCAAGCTGAGCACTTGCCTTTGAAAGGAGGAGAGAAAGTGGTTATTTAGCCTAACCATATTTTGAATTTGAACATGTCTCACTTGTTGTTGATTAAAGTCGGCAAACACACTTTTGAAGAAACAAAACTGCCTCAGGGAAGATGACAGGTGGGAATTAATTTTACTCATTGCAAAATGAGATGATACGATGCACACAGTGAAAGAAATTGCTGTGCAGTGAACTTCTTTAGGAAATGAAATGCTTTAATCACTGAAGTAGGACCAAGACCAATGACCAGAAAAAGCAGTATAAATAATAATCAGCATTTATTCAGTCATAAGGGAGGTACATGGTAGAATCCTAACACAAGGGTTTCCTCTCCCAGGAACTCCAGACTGGGAACTGAAGATGAATGCCTTATCTGTAAAGTTTTGCAGTCTACCCATAACAAAGGTCAACTTTCACTTGACGCCGCTGCAGCCTCCATATCTGTGAAGATGTCCCACATTCACATTTGGAAATGAGGCAGAGAAGGGATGGGTTCCATTTTGTGGATTCCATCTGTATTTAGAGCTATCAGATTCCCACATGCAGCTCATAGGGGGTTTATTTAAGTAAGGGTTAGGCACTTTCTGCCCCAAGGGCTGTATATGGCTCTTACCTGGTTGCACATGATCTTCAGTCTAATTTCAAAAGTGCTGAACAATCAGTCATTTCAGGCATCTAGATACTACTACTACTACTACTGCAATTTGTGATTTAGGAGAATGAGAAGTGGATGCCAAAAATGAATGCCTCTCCTCACATTTGGCATTGCCTTCACTATTCTTTATGCAACTCCATCACCATGAGCCTCCCACAGAAATAACCCTGAGGGAATGTAACTTTTTCTGTTTTAAGGAATTAACATTCTACAGTACTGTATAATAAAAGATATGATGGGGTGGGGTAATTGGGAATTATTCACAAGTATTATAGGACTAAGAGAGCCAGTTTGTGTAGTGGTTAAGGCACGAGGCTAGAAACTGGGAGACCGTGAGTTCTAGTCCTGTCTTAGGCATGAAGCCAGCTGGGTGACTTTGGACCAGTCCCTCTCTCTCAGCCCTAGGAAGGAGACAATGGCAAACAACTTCTGAAAAACCTTGCCAAGAAAACTGCAGGGACTAGTCCAGGCAATCACCAGGAGTCACCACCGATTATAACACACCAAATAAATAAAAAATTATAGGACTAAAGATTTTAGCATTTTCTGGAAATGTTCAAACCAGTCTTTAATATCTTAATTCCATAGGTAGCTGAGTGATCCATATGCATCAGAAGGATGGGATACAGAACTTTGCATAAATCAATGAATCAATAATTCCTCCTTGCTGCAATTGATGCTTCAGAATTGAATTAGTTCCTTGATCTGTACAGGTGGTTTAATGTTTACATACAGTTGGGTACAAAATCATGTGTTTAAGATCTGGCTCTTCAGATATGTTTAGCATAACTTATGAACTGATTTGTATGTGTTGACTGCACCGTGGTGCAGTGTGTATTCAGACCTTTGGTGGACTCTGAACTTCTGTTCCAATTGCAAAATAAAAAGGGATTGCTTAGGTATTTAACTAATACCAAAAAAAAAAAATCTATAAATCTAGTTCGTGCTGTGAGGCATTTAGACATGAGTTGGTTCCCTTCTCCAACTTCTGGCATAAGAGTTTAAGGGATGGGTGGGTGAGGGAGGGAAAAAGTGCAACAGAGATTATCTAGTTTAATCATTTATAATTAATGACACTCTGGAAATCTTCCAATCCTAGCAATGCCTGCTCTCTATAAAATGAGCATATACATCTGCTGTTTCAGTTAGGACAGTATAGGCTGACTGCAAGAGAAATCTCTTAGAAATCCAAATCTCTGCTAAGTAAGGAAGATGGGTGTGTTGGAAATATGAAGCAGCTTGGTGCAGATCATACTGGTGAGATTAACAGAGCTGTCTCTTCCATGAGCAGTTGGAAGTGAAGTCAAAGAGACTCTGTGGCTTCAGCAGTGTATGATTCAGAAAAGGACATTCACAGTTCTTTTCCAAACTGCTGCAAACGTTCACTGCCAGTTGCTGTTTATTTTTAAGTTAAAAAAAAAACACAGGAAACTCTATTTGCCGTTTATTGCTAAAGGATCCAGGATAGCAGGTAAAAGCCGTTAATCCCCAGCAAGCTGCAGGGCAGGCTAACAGTGAGAGATGACAAAAGTTAATTGGAAGCATCAGCAGTCTGACAGAAGACATATTTGCAGTAATTGGGATGTAAGAGCTCCAGAAGAGAAAGTTTGCAAGGAGTAGCTTTAGAAAAGAAGAGGCTCTCCAGAGGTGAGTAAGGGTGATTTTTAAGCTCGCTCTCTCCAAAAAAAAAAGAAGAAGAAGAAGAATGAAATGCTTTCAAGGAAATGGAACATAGAAGAGATTTTAACTCATTGAGGAAACATTTTCAGCTGCATCTTTTTAATGCAGCTGCTGTCAGTTTAAGGTTAAATTGATCACATACGAACTCTTGTCAGAATAAAGGTATAACAAATTTTAGTTTTGTGGATTAAGAAATGAAATTTAATGTGTTGTTATCTAATGGATATTTGAACTTTGGTTGTTGTGGGGCTTTGTTTCTGGCGATGGTGGAATGTGAATGTTGGTTTTGTTTTGTTTGATCCTTGTTATATTTGGAATTGGGTCAAGATGCTGTTTCTTCGATTAATCATTTTTCAGGATTGTCAGGCTGGATGCTTCTGTATACATTAAGTTCATGTTGTTCTTTTTTAAAGTATAGCTTTGGTTAGGTAGCTTTCAAACTATATCACTCTAATTGGGTAAACGCCTAAATGTAGATTGGGTGATCCAGAGTAGTAAGGAAGAGATGGAGTCTCCAGTAGGCTTACAATTAAAAATAAAATAAAACCTTAGCAATTTTAATTGCCAGGGAGTTGATTATATTACTCTCCCCCAAAACTGATATTATTTCAAGTGAGATAGATAGATAGATAGATAGATAGATAATATAATATAAAATGTAATTTCTATATTTTTGAAATACGTTAAATACTGAAATACTGTGAAAGCAAATCATGTTCACCTGAAGGTTTTGTCCAAATCCAAAGTGTCAACAACCTTGCATTTTGTTTTTTTTCTCTCCCCAGAACCAGCAGACAGTTTAGACCCCCAACCCACAGGAATGAATGAAAATGGACCCCCTTTGGTTCAGAGCAGCAGTAGCAATAATGCTGCCAGTTGTAATAACTCTTCAGCCATCCCCCAACCCAATTCTGCAGTTAAACCTTGGCGCAGCAAATCACTGAGTGCTAAGCACACAACCACATCATCCATATTAACTATAAAACAGCAGGTTCAGGAATCTCCCAAACCTCTCCCAGAGATGGTCAAAACCACTCCCAATGGTCAGAAATCGATGCTGGAGAAGTTGAAACTCTTCAATACAAAAGGGGGTTCCAAAGCAGTAGGGTCATCTCTTGAATGTCCAGGGTCTCGGGACACTAGTTGTGAAAGATTAGAGGGCCTCTCAAACTTTGAAGAAAATGAAGAGATGGAGGCTGCAAATCGGAACTTAAACACCCCAGGACCCACATCAAATAGTCCCAAAATTGCACTTAAGGGAATTGCACAACGAACATTTAGTCGAGCTCTGACCAATAAAAAGAGTTCCCCAAAGGGCAATGAAAAAGAAAAGGAGAAACAGAAAGAAAAAGAAAAAGAGAAGGAGAAAGAGAAAGAAAAGGAAAAAAATAAAGATGTGGCAAAGAGAACTTCTGTGATAGAAAAAGCTGACATGAAAGAGGAGCTAAAGGAAGAACAGGTCCCTCCTGCTGTAAATGAAATGCCAAAAAAATCCTCCAAGATTGCAAGCTTTATCCCAAAAGGAGGAAAGCTCAATAGTGCCAAGAAAGAAGCAGCTGCCCCTTCACATAGTGGAATACCAAAACCAGGGATGAAAAACACCACAGGGAAATCCTCAAGTGCCCCAAGTTGTTCTGCAAAGGAAGGTGAAAGAAGCCGAAGCGCAAAGCCAGTCTCCAGCCTCTCTCATCAAAAAGCACAGCTAGATAGCAAGAATTCAAGTTCCACATCAAGTTTAGCTTCCACTGATGGGAGAGGAATGGGAGGGTGGTCAGCTTTAAGTTCCAGCAGCAGCAGCCATGCTGTCAATGGGCCAACAAATAGTACCACCCAGACAACAGGAAGCAATACTGTGAGTGTTCAGCTACCTCATCCGCAACAGCAATACAGCCATCCAAATACTGCCACAGTAGCTCCATTCATGTACAGGTAAGGAGTTACTTTTAATCTTGAGTTGTCAAGTCTGACTTTTCTAGTGTAACCCAGACTTTTCTGGCATATCTGTCTTCAAGGATGGCTATGAAAACTATAATAATTGCTTACTTGCTTGTTGCTATTTATTTTAAACAGCCTTGGGCGACAGTGCATATTCTGAGGTCATGGGAGTGCAAGCAGCCCTTGGAAAGTTGGCTGATCACAGCCCCATATAATATTTAGCTTTTACATCAACCCAACTAAATCTTTGTTGTAGCTCTGCTACTTTTTGTAACATGACCTTGGCATAACAGTCAAAGTTTACATGTAGCTTTCAACCTGAGAAAACATGGCACCATTTGGCTGAGGGTAATGTACTATACATAAGAGAAAGGTTTCCTACTTCTCCTGCTCTTCCTGCACTTTTTCTTGCTTTTAATCGAGAATAAGATGAAAAAGATAATAAAGTGATAGGTAAAGAGAACATCCATAATGTATGATGTAAATAATAATTTCATGTTATAAAATCATGGTTTAATTATCTTTGTGCCAAAACTTAATGATATAGAACTGCTTTGGGTTCAGAATTAAAAATCATTCTTTGTAATTATATAGTGTATATATAGAGATATTCTGGCTTGATAAGTTTGTCAAAAGTAGATGCCAGCTTCACTGGTTTCATCGACATAATTCAAGGAGCATCAACTAATCAGTTAATTGCCACATTCCAGCATCAACCAAAGCCATAAGCTGGGCAACATTTTTGGAGGCCAAAAAAATGCATTCAGTCCTGCCTGGTGTGCCTAAGGCATCATGTATTTGTAGATATTTTTTGGTAGAAAAAAATAATTGGGAATAAAGGGAAAATGTACAAGGAGAAAGTCAAAGAGGTAAGGTATGAATTAATACAATACATTACATGATTTAATAAAAATATTATGCCTATAGCATGCAAGATGCTTCTAAGAGGGAAAAAAGACCATCATAAGAGCTTAATTTTCAACAGAGTTATTAGTTAACACCATTCATCTAAATCTCACCCCAAAACTTTTTTTAATTGGCCCAGTTTTATCCATCATTAGTAGCCACTAATACATCGTAGATGTGAGAGTCAGGACAAGAGGGGTTAAGAACTTACTCTCATCACCAGAGCAATGAGGAACAGATAAGAGGATGAGACTGAACCCTCCCTAAAGAATGCAAGGGAGGTTGGGAGGGTGACCCTGGAATTTGCTCTCACTCTGAGAAGATTTCTGTAACGGGAGTAAGGCCATTAAACTTTGCTGGATTGAATCTGTACTGTCTCCTGGAGTTTCCTGGGCTAATCCTGACATCAATCTTCTCAGAGTCAGAGCAAATTCCAGGGTCACCCTCCCAACCTCCCTTGCATTCTTTAGGGAGGGTTCAGTCTCATCCTCTTATCTGTTCCTTGTTGCTCTGGTGATGAGAGTAAGTTCTTAACCCCTCTTGTCCTGACTCTCACAGTAGCATAGACAAATAGGAATTCATCCATAGTCATCTTTTACACATTCTACCAAAATGGTATTGAAATAGAAGATGAAAAGCCATGTGATTCTATTTCCTATGCAAGTAGCTACAGTGGTATTGGTCCCTCACTATGATTAGAGTTGTTTCGTGTTCTTTATCTACAGTTTCCTAAAAAAGTATGCATTGAGGCTTCCTATTTCTGTGAAAGAATGGTGTTTATGGCCCAAACTACACATGGTGGGAAAATAAGAGCTCCACTATATTATTGAAATGCCACCCAAGGGAATATAAAATCCAGCATGCAGGTTTGAACATGGAAAATTCATACTCAGTTTTGTTTGCTTATAAAGCCAGTGGGTAGGGAAGTATGAATCAGTGAAAAGGTAGTTTGTATCAGTGTTCAGTATCTCTCGTGATATTCCATTTCACTTAATTTCTCAAAGAATCATTAGAAAATTGTTCTGACCATCTGCAAATCATATATTTGGTGCAGAATTTCATGCAATTTTTGTAAAATATTATCTTTCCCTAATAGATATGGTAGTAATGAAATAAATAAGTATATATAAAGAATAGCCAGCATTAATAATTTATATCCCATTGAACTTTGTTGCCCTCAACAATGGTTGGATGATGAGCCACCAGTATAGACTGTTGATCTGATTGAAAACTTAATTTAGAACAGAAGTTATTCAAAATGGCAGTTGAAGGCCTTTTGACAGCAAATATTTCATATTTTTTACAGTTCAGTGCCTGTTTCCATTTCTAGGACATAGCACAACATGGGACTAATGAATTATGTACAGTCAGTCTGCTAGTGTATCCTGTGGAGAGGACACAATGACTGGCAAGCATTGTTATATTGATGCCAGAATTCTTTTTGGCATATGAATGAATGAATGAATGAATGAATGAATGAATGTGTTTTCCTATTTCTTTACCTCTGTTTCGCACTTCAGATCCCAGACAGACAATGAGGGGAATGTAACAGCAGAGTCCGGTACTGGAGGAGGGGGCACGAGCATGGAATCTGCTCCCTGCACAAAAACTGGACAGCCTGTTTTAGAAGATCTTTCTGGTAAGAGATAAGATGTGTTGAGTGCATTGGCTCTCTGAATCAGAGGAATAAAAAAAGATGCTAAGTGAGATTCAGTTTCTTTCATGAGAGTGAGGACAGCATGCATATTTATTCCTGGTGTTTCATTTTAGTGAGTTTTTCAGTATCTTCACTGCAGATGCTGTTAATCTCAGATTCTTACTCAGGAAAGTCAAAAGAGGAAGCATTATTTTGTGTATAGAATTTGTTTGGGGATTACTTAAGTCTCTTTCTATGGGCTTTTTTTTTTTTTTTTTTACTTTATATCTAACTTTGTGAAAATGCCCACTTGTACTTCTTTTAAATGTCAATTTTACCTTGAATAAATATTGTGGATTCCATGTAAAATGGTCAGAATGCTTTATTTAATTATTTTTAAAAAATTAAAAACAACAAAAATCTGTGAGTTTGGGCTATTGCTGTAAACATTGCCTGAACTTCCAATATTTAAGTCTATATAGTGTATTCTATTTAAGGTGTTTGGATTCTTGAAATGTTAATTGTGTTTTTAAAGGCCTAATACTGTGAAGGATTCTTAAAATGAGTGTATGTATGTTATATTGAAACTAGTTAACCATAAACTTTGCATTTATAACAAAAGTATTACAAACTTACTGTATATCTAAAAATCCATATACAATGCTAAGTGCTCATATTCCTTCAATACAGCTCTTGTGCTGAAAAAAAGCAGCTATGATGGCAATAGTTTATATCTTTCAATCATACACATAAGTCCTGAAATGTCTAAATAGTCTAAAATTATTGAAGCTATAAGCAGTATATTCTCACTTGGCTGCAATGTCATATACATTTAAACTTTAAGTGGCCATGTAGAAGCAAGGTTTTATCTGTATACCTCTAAACTCTTAAGTATTTTCAGCTCAACATATTTTAGAAGGTACATTTCCCCATGCTTTATCATGAATTTAAGATAGTTACAGCACTCTCTGAATCTGAAGTCATGGAAAGATAGTAATTATTCAACATGCTTTTATCAGAGTTGGTGCTGAGCATTTTTCAGAAGGTTTGTTTTGTTATTTAGCCTGGAGATTCAGAATTGTTCTGTTTGTTTCATATGATATTCACTTGATTATTCTTGCCGTTCTAATAACTAGTTTTTCCATGTTTGGGTAATTAGAGTGATCCATCTTTAGGAGACTGGTTAGTAGTTTAGAAGATACACAGATTTTGGAAAGTTTCCAACAATTTCTGTTCTCACAATTAATCCTCCATCCAATAAGTTATTTATCCTAGTGTTCAGTTTTTGTGTAGTTGCACCTAATTTATCATCCACTCAGGTTATAAATGTATAAAAGACTAATAAAGATTTTAATATTCTACAGATTGTTATTCAGCCAAATGTTAAGTCTGAACAACAATATTTTTATGAAAACAAGTGGCTAGTGCTGTTCAGCAGTTCTCTAAATAGCAGACTTTTAATAAAACATGTATGAGTATAGAAGAAGCAGTTAAAGATAACGAATGAGATTTGGTGTTTCTACAGCTGACCCAACTATGACAAGAGATACATTCAACAAATTAAGTTATATCACTATTCCCTGGGAATTTTAGAAGTTGCCGTTTCAACATATCTAAAGGCCGTTAGACTGAGAATTACATGGACCTAAGTCAATGACTACATGAGCCTCTAGTAGTGACTTTCAATAATATTTCTTTTCAGTGGTTGGAAAGACATATTTGTTCAAAAGTTATTTTTTATAAAACACTCATCTATAAGTCAAATTTGATTCCTACGGAGTAACAGGGAGGCATCCATGCAGTTTTCATGGCATGATGTGGAAATGATATCCAACTGCTTTCTTCTGGGATGCATTTTCAACTCCTGAGTCTAGCCTGCAACCCTGGACTTCCCAGATTGTGCTCATCCAGTTACTAATCAGGGACAAACCTGCTTAGTTTCTAATCAGCCAAGAGCCACCTTCTGCTGATGCTTCCATTTAAGTACAAAAGCAAAGTAGGGAAGTCTTGTACTTTGGTATGGAAAATATGTATGTAATAAGGAAGAATATTTTTCCCCACTCCCAAAACTAGGAGATACTATGGAATTTTAAACTCAAAGATATTTTTCCAAGTGAGATAAGTAAAACTCCTAGGTTTGGAAAATGTTATTCTAGGTTTCTTTTTAAATCAAATATCCATCTGATTTCCTCTTTTGAGGTACCATGACAACTGATAAAATACAAATAATGCAAAACAAGCAGGTACCCCTTTGCTCTTGTTGCCAAGGGAGGAAAATCCCTAATTTTTATAAGATACAGAGCTAATTTGCATAGAACGTAAACTGAGTTTAAAGTTTCTATGATCCCAGAAAGTTTTGTTTTTTTAAAAAAAGAAGCATCTTTAGTCAGAAGAAGTGGGCGGAAATCTACTATGCAGTTATCAGCACATTCAAACTGCCACCTATTTTTGCCAACAAATGTTAGAACTCTTTACTATAACTTTTCCTTTTTGGTCTCCTCTGCAGTAATCTTAGATTATTATTTTTATTTAAAAGAGAGATATTAACATTTTAAATAAAGGATTACTAAGATTTCAAATCTAAGGTCACAAAGGACCCTTTCAAGTTTCACAAAATTCTTCTTAAAACTGGATGTAGGACAAATGTTAACAAAGTGTTAAAGACTCCTTACACCTGCACAAATTTGCTCAATCTATTAGAGGAGTAGAAGAGGTTAGTCTGCAAGTCTTTGTGTCCCACCTGGATCCTATGAAGCCAAGCCAGTATATTCACAGAAGGTAGATTTCGCATTGGCTGCTCCCACTTTGTAGAATTACTTGTGGCCCAAATTTCATCTAGCCTCATTTTTTTTCCATTTCCAGGTGCAGTTGTGGCTTTTTTCCTCTGCCTTGTGCTGGATTTATTCAGTTGATTTATTAATTGGTGCTGACACTTCTGATTGACTGATGTCTAAAATGTATTCTATTTCTGTTAGCTGCTTTCAGTGCATTTTAAATATGCACACAAAAAAAGCAGGGTAAAATACATTAAATAAAATATATTGAAATAAGTGGTATGGAGAAGAGTTTTTTTCAAGCATGCAGAGCTCAGACTTGCCTGTTATGATGATCATTCAAAAAGATTTTGTAGACTAAGGTTGTATTAATCTGTGCATGCTTACCTTTGAGGAAAACTTCTTGAATGAAATGAAACTTCTGACAGAGATATGCTTTGATCTGAAGGTGACTAAAGCGTATTTAGGTAAAGGAGCAAGGACTGTTCTCCCTTTGGAAACATAAAATTGAACAATTGCTGTAATCTGTTTCTGGGATTATAACATGCAGGTACCTTTCAAAAATGAATTTTAAGTGGTGCACTAAAATAATTCCTGCACTATTCCTCACTCTAAAATGGATATCCTTTGTTCATTCATTTTCTAGAGAGCTCATATATGATATCCTTATCAGATTGTTGCACTCCAATATTTCTATGTTCTCCCAAGTACTTTTCTATTGAGGAAGCAGTCTGGTAGATAACATAATCTTCCATTTCAAATTTATGCTAAATGTTAAATTCCAATCTGCTTGAAGTTACAGAGCCCTGTATTCTAGTATAAGACTGCCTGAAGATCATTCTTGGTTTTGGAATGTTAAAAGCTAACTTTAATCAGTGCGTGTTTTTGCCATGAAGATTAGTAGATTTTAATAGATGTTTAAGAGATACTCTTTTGTTTTAAAGAAGCCACTCCTTCAGAAACAATGAGATTTATTTGTTTCAGATGTACATTGGATATCTCCAGAGATAATGAAAGTGTGTGTTTGGAGAGATGGGAATCTAAATAGAGAACGTGCAGGATTTTTCAAACCTATGTTGACCTCTAGAACTTCTGTATACTGATTATAAGACTAGGATACAAACATAATAGTGAGAGTCTTGAGATTGCTTTCGGGATAGTGAAAGTGAGATAAAATCAATACATTCATAAATGATTTTGGATTTTAAACATTCAGATTAGTGTACAAGATATACCTATGTTCATCAGATGGATAATACACTACCATGTCTCATTCAGCCCAAGATTAAGCAACAGCTAGCGAAAAACAATTACAACAAAAAAAAGTCTGGGTCTTAGTTAATATAAAAATAGAAAATTATTTTTGAGTTGGTATTGTGAAGTGTGTGTATGTGTGTGCTCTATACTGATAAAGTCTAGTTACTTCTACCTAAAAGTTACATTTTTCCATAGGGGAGGATCCAGAAACCCGCAGGTTACGAACTGTCAAGAATATAGCTGATCTTCGCCAAAACTTAGAAGAGACCATGTCTAGCTTACGAGGAACTCAGGTCTCCCATAGGTAAGAGGCATGAATTGTTTCTTTACGAGGACTAGAACTATGTTGCCTATCCTTGACTCTTTCTGCCTCTGAGAGATTGTTATGAATGACTAATGGCAAACATTAATTTGACTATGCACTGCACTTCATTATTTTTTTTTTTTTAATGTGAAAAACTAGAATCTGTACCTTATTAGGGCATTACTGAGATTAATGAAGAGTAAGTTTAGGTAGTGGAAGAAACCATTTCAGAGAGGGCTGTATATAAAAGCTGAGCCTTGGAAAAATATTTGTTAAATATTTTTTAGGTGATGTTTGAATAGAAACAAAGGTGCAAAGGTTGCTATTTAAAATGTTACCTAGGTTTACTTCTGAAAGTCTTTTAATGTATTTTAACCAGATCTACATTATTGTGTTTAAACAAGCAGCTGAACTGCATTTGACCTGTTTGATAAGGCACATAACTTGAATTCCTACCTGGCCTTTGGATATACAAAGCCTTATAATTCTATTAATGAGCTGTGCATGGTCATATTTTTTAAAGCAGTGCAAAAGTTTCATTAGTAATATTTCAAATAGAAATGAAAATTGTCTTATTGTTACATTATGGAACATAATGAAATTACCAATTTAGGCAATCAGCAAAATGCTTGGGAAGAAATCACATCAAAGAAGTAGTATAATTTAACTGTAGAGTTATACTTACACCAACACACATATTTCACTCAAGCCCTCCTAGTTTTTAAAAAATACTGTAAAAATTCCAGAAGTACAAACAAATAGAAGACAAAATACAAAAAAGTCATCAGTAATGTAACACAAGGGCCTGACACAACTGAAAAGTCCTTAAGACCCACCTAAAACTTGGAAGCACAAAGCCAAATGGATTTCTCAGGAAAGATATTTCCAAAGATGCCTTCTTGCCATAACTACAAAAAAATTAAGAAAAGAAGCTTCTTTAGACTTCAGACCCAGCCTAAAATAAATTCACTGTTTGAAAGGCTTCATTGCAATTTCAGTTAATTCAGCTCCTAGTTAAGTTATAAACTTCCAGCATGGCAATGTTATTCCTTAAATTTTAATACATTGGAATCAGTTGGATTTAATGATCATTATCATGGGATCATTAGACTCACTTAGAGGCCTACCAAAGTTCTGGTGTTGCAACAGTCAATCTAAACAAATAATAGGCTGAAATGTATTAGTAGAGCACGTCCTTTATAAGAAAAGTATTCCAGATTTACCATGCTCAAGGAAAGTGGTGTTCAGTGCAGCTGTGTTCCTTCTTAAAGATTTTACTAATGCTAGGATTCATAATAATATGAACCAGAATCACTTTCTGTTGGTCAACTATATCTTCTGCTTGTTAGGCTTTTTTTTTTTCAATATTCAGTTTTTCAACATTCAGTACCACACATAAGACCATCCTCAGAAGATAAGTAGGACCGTAACAGATATCCACCCATATTGACATGAAAATGCTACCTGCAATATTGTATAGCGGGGATTTTAAATTATGTGTCTCAAACCCCAGGGGGGGTTGCAAGAAAAATTGAGGGTCTCACTCCCTTGGCTGAACAAGGTGACTTTTGGTTTGTCCAGACAGAGTGAGAGCAGTCTGTCACTAATCCAGCTATGTGTTTGCAAAGCAGACTTGTACACTCAAAGCTGGAATGTTGTCATTACTCATGCTGCTAAGGGTGGCTGCAAGATTGACTACTCCAACATTCCTTGTTCCAAAGTCTTCATTGCTTTATTACCCACTCACTGGTCATACTAACCAGTACTTCCACGTTATGCAGGCTGACCTCTCTCATTCTCCCTGCTGCCTTTATAGTACAGTGGTACCTCGGTTCATGAACTTAATTCGTTCCGTGACTCTGATCGCGACCCAAATTGGTCGTGAACCGAATCAAATTTTCCCATAAGGTTCAATGTAAATATGGTTAATCCGTTCTGAACCATATGTTGTTGTTTTTTAAACCACAAAAATATGACACAAAGTACAGTACGAAGAGAGAGAACACTAACCTTGCTCGAGGCGACTTCTGGCGTGGAGGACAGGAAGGCGGGTGGGGAGGTGGTTATTGCTTGGAGGGAGAGTCCCCCTCCCTACAGGAAGCCCCGACCACGTGTCACGGCAGGGAAGATGGCCGCGGATCCTGTTCGTAACCTGATGCGGAGTTCACGAACGGAGGCAAAATTTTGCGACTGGAGCTGTTCGTGAACCGAATTGTTCGTGAACAGAAGCGTTCGTGAACCGAGGTACCACTGTAACTCCCAGTAGCTTGCTTCTGCCTACCCCAGTGAACAGCAGGTGAGGTGAGACTAGCTTCACTTGGGGCTTCCATGTGCTTGGCAGCCATTAGGTTGCAAAAGAATGGCTGATTCAGAGAAAAGGGACAAAGATAGGGAACAGTGACCTGTCTTGCTCAACCACAGCAAACTTGGCAGGGAATGAAATGTGTCGTGCAATATAAAAAATGAGAGAACACAATTCCTGCTGTATCCAGATGCAGATCTCTGGCCATTGATGTCTCAATTTCCTGGTGCTAAGTTACCACCAGCATCATTCCTGCGCATTTCAAAGGGGGTATTCCAGTTTCTACCCCAAGCTGGCCATTTGGGGAGAATCTAAGCTAGCAGGACAACCTTCTCCACCAGCATAACCACCACTCCTATATGGATAAAACTGTCAAAACAGTGACAGGACAGCATTGGAGCTAGGCCTAGCCTATGACCTGAAATAGTGGTTTGCAATGACGTAGGATCTTCTGGGCAAAAGAAGATGCAAAAAGGATACCTCCAGTAACAGGAAGAGGAGGTGGCCTCCTCTGGCTGTGCCAGACCAAACTAGTATAGGTAGTCCTCATTTAGCAACTGTGTCACACAGTGACTGTTCACAGTTACAATGGTGATGAAAAAGTAAGTTTGCAAACCAGTCCTCACATTTACAAACTTCACAGGTCTGTAAAACAAAGGAAAGCTAAGTAAGATTATAAGTACAGTTGCAGTTTCACTTAGCGATTGCTTTGCTTAACAACTGAGTTGCCGGTCCCTAAACGAGGACTGCCTGTAAATGCTTTTGTGTGACACCTCATTACTCCCCTCCCCTTGAATAAAAGCTGGAGCCCTATCAGACAGCAGAGACCTAACAGAGAGCACTTTGATAGGTTTATTCATTGGAGTTCCACAAAGTCATTTATTGTTTTAGGAGACCACAGCACTATAAAGTTATATAGCATAGGTATATAATGCAATTATTAACAATGAGTAGTTATGGTTGACATCTTCAACAAGCTGGCTGGGTGACTTTGAGCCAGTCACTCTCTCTTAGTCCAAGTCACCTCACAGGGATGTTGTTGTGGGGAAAATAGGAGGAGGAAGAAGTATTAGGTATGTTCGTCGCCTTCAGTTATTTATAAAAATAATGAAGGTGGGATTAAAAAAATCTTTTAAAAAATGGTCTCATCAAGGAAGTATTATAACATGATTGTATCTAGAGGATACAAGTGTATTAAATAGAGCTCTGCAGGTTGTCTTGACTAAGTGTGTTGCCTACCTTAGTGAAAGTTTAATATTCCTCTGCCCCATAGTTTATTAGTAAGATGAAAACAAACAAACAAAAACTGTCTTGCTTTTCTTTCATTGCAGACATCTAGTTTTTAAATAAAATATTTCTAACGTTTTCCATAAATCCAGTTATTTGTTGAAATGTATTATACCTTGAATCTTTTCTTATTTTAAGCACCTTGGAGACCACCTTTGATACTAATGTCACCACTGAAATAAGCGGACGCAGCATCCTCAGTTTGACAGGTAGGCCAACACCCTTATCTTGGAGACTTGGGCAGTCCAGTCCCCGTCTTCAGGCAGGTGATGCTCCATCAGTGGGTAATGGATATCCTCCGAGAGCCAATGCCAGCCGATTCATCAATGCAGAACCAGGGCGTTACATGTATTCAGCACCATTGAGAAGACAGCCAACATCTCGGGACAATAATGTTTGCCACATGGATATCACAGACAAAGGAGGTGATGAAGTAGATCTTGAAGGAATCAACATGGATGCTACAGGTTATATGAGTGATGGAGATGTCCTTGGGAAAAATATAAGGACTGATGATATTACAAGTGGGTGAGTACAATCAAAGCTATTTGTCACTTAAATCACATTTATACTCTGCTTCTGAGTCAAAATTAGCTCCTTCAATTAAACATAGTTAAAATAATGCAATATATTAAGAATATATTGGACAAATATATGGTAGCTCCTTATGATTATTGATGAGATAGTCCAGGTTTTAGGTTCCAGAAGTAAGGATCAGAAAAAGCAGCAGTGATGATAACAGAATAAAAATAGTTTTTCATATAGACTTTTGTAGCAAGGTATATATTTGGCTGAGCAATATAATAGTGAAACTAGCACCCAAAGAAGTAATGGGCTCCTCTTTCCTAGATATTTCCATTCTTTGGATCAAAGAATAGCTGTGTTTGCACATATTAGGTGTTGGAAGAGCTAGGATCCAAGTTCCAGCAGAAATTGCAGCTCACGAATAAAGCTATTCACATGAGGAATATGAGATATAACAAAGAATCACTTTGTCTATAGTCTAATATCTGGATATGCTAAAAAAAACTATTCATGTAATTTGTTTCTTACAAACTATGTAATCCAGAGTGTATTTGCTTTCCAAATTGTGTGTATGTATTAAACATATCCCATTAGAAATATTAGGGATATCAAGAAACATGCACGGGAATAGGACAAATTAATAGCTTGTTTAAACAGGGATAAGCTGAAGAAAACTGAACCCTGAGAGATGTGATATGAACTGCCAGAAATATTGAAGTCCCATTAAAGATGGACCATTTTTAAACGTTTTGGTTTTTTTCAGAATTACAGATATTTTATCTCTCATTCTATTGTATTCTACGCTGTAACATTTGCTAGTAAAGTTGTCATGTGCACATCGGTTTTGGATAAGATGATATAATGGAACCTTGTAAGACACAGTTCCATTATTTTATCATTCCTATTCTGATATATTCCTATCAGAATAGGAATGGATGAATTGATTTTTTTTTATTGTTGGTTATCTTTTATATTTCAGGATAACTTTGCCTATGGTCTTGGTCTTTTTTCTAATTTTTATAGCAATTCTTATTTGTTTGTAGCTCCATCTAGTGGTGAGCAATTTCCTTAATAGACCTGCATCATTGAACCCTAAATTTCCTTCCATTTAACTGTTATTGTATGGCAGAATGGGGAGAGCCAGTTTGGTTTACTGGTTAAGGCATCAGGCTAGAAACCAGGAGACTGTGCGTTCTAGTCCTGTCTTAGGCATGAAAGCCATCTGGGTGACTTTGGGCCAGTCACTCTCTCTCAGTCCACAATGTCAGGCTTGGGTGACGAGCCAGTTGGTCAATTCCTACCATAACCAACGGATCAACATTTGGTTGATCTGAAAAAAGTGGACCCTGCACGTGCGGGAGAAAATGCTAGGAAGAAATAGGGCATAATGGAATCTCTGTCTTTGAGTTTCATGTAAAAATTGAAATAATCAAGAAAAGAAGGTTGCTGCTGACATTTACAAATGGCCGAACTGTCCTCAGGGCATACTTATAAACAGCATTTATAACTAAGCCTATTCTTTTATGACTGAATTCCAGCTAGTATAGTTCCTTAGTAGGAACTACAGGTGAAACTCGAAAAATTAGAATATCGTGCAAATGTTCATTTATGTCAGTATGGCAACTCAAAACCAATATATGAGATAGACGCATTACATGGAAAGCGAGATATGTCAAGCCTTACTTTGGTATAATTGTGATGATTATGGCGTACAGCTTATGAAAACCCCAAATTCACAATCTCAGAAAATTAGAATATTACATGACATCAATAACACAAGGATTGGAAATAGAACAATATCGGACCTCTGCAAAGTATAAGCATGCATATGTACTCAGTACTTGGTTTGGGCCCCTTTTGCAGCAATGACTGCCGCAATGCGGCGTGGCATGGATGCTATCAGCCTGTGGCACTGCTGAGGTGTTATGGAAGACCAGGATGCTTCAATAGCGGCCTTCAGCTCCGCTGCATTGTTCGGTCTCATGTCCCTCATCTTTCTCTTGGCAATGCCCCATAGATTCTCTATGGGGTTCAGGTCAGGGGAGTTTGCTGGCCAATCAAGCACAGTAATCCCATGGTCATTGAACCAGGTTTTGGTACTTTTGGCAGTGTGGACAGGTGCCAAGTCCTGCTGGAAAATGAAGTCAGCATCCCCATAAAGCTCGTCTGCGGAAGGAAGCATGAAGTGCTCCAAAATCTCCTGGTAGACGGCTGCGTTGACCCTGGACTTAATGAAGCACAGTGGACCAACACCAGCAGATGCCATGGCTCCCCAAATCAACACAGACTGTGGAAACTTCACACTGGACTTCAAGCATCGTGCATTGTGTGCCTCTCCATTCTTCCTCCAGACTCTGGGTCCTTGGTTCCCAAATGAGATGCAAAAGTTGCTCTCATCAGAAAAGAGGACTTTGGACCACTGGGCAACAGACCAGTTCTTTTTTTTTGTAGCCCAGGTAAGACGCTTCTGACGTTGTTTGTTGTTCAGGAGCGGCTTGACAAGAGGAATATGACATTTGAAGCCCATGTCCAGGATCCGTCTGTGTGTGGTGGCTCTTGATGCACTAACTTAAGCCTCAGTCCACTCCTTGTGAAAGTCCCCAACACTTTTGAATGGCCTTTTCCTGACAATCCTCTCTAGGCTGCGGTCATCCCTGCTGCTTGTGCACCTTTTTCTCCCACACTTTTCCCTTCCACATAACCTTCTATTGATGTGCTTTGATACAGCACTTTTGGAACATCCAACTTCTTTTGCAATTCCCTTTTGGGGCTTTCCCTCCTTATGGAGGGTGTCAATGATGGTTTTCTGCACAACTGTCAGGTCAGCAGTCTTTCCCATGCTTGTGATTCCTACTGAACCAACCGGAGAGACCATTTAAAGGCTCAGGAACCCTTTTCAGGTGTTATGGATTCATTAGCTGATTAGAGTGGGACACTTTGAGCCTAGAATATTGAACCTTTTCACACTATTCTAATTTTCTGAGATTGTGAATTTGGGGTTTTCATAAGCTGTACGCCATAATCATCACAATTATACCAAAGTAAGGCTTGACATATCTCGCTTTCCATGTAATGCGTCTATCTCATATATTGGTTTCACCTTTTGAGTTGCCATACTGACATAAATGAACATTTGCACGATATTCTAATTTTTCGAGTTTCACCTGTATAAGCATTGTGCTAGATAGAAGTAAAATCCAATAGCTGACATATTTGAACATTAGAACAGCCCTGCTAGATCAGGCTGATGCCCATCTTAGTCCAGCATTTTGTTTCTCACTGTGGCCAGCCACAGTGAGTTTTTGGTGTGCTCACAAGTATGAACTGGAAACATATCTCCTTGCTGCTTTTGTTCCTCTGCACCTGGTATTTGAAGGCGTGTTGTACCTAACATATAAGTAACATTGAATCTTCAAGACTTAATAGGCCTGAACAGACCTAACCTCCATGAAAAAATGATAAGACAACTTGTTTTTCCAGGCAAACTGAATAAAATATACATTGCCACCTGTGAGCTTATAGATGTTAGACTATAAAACACATTGATCTTAATGGCCATAATAATTGTAGGCCACAATAACTAGTAGGTTTTGGAGTCCAACAACATCTTTGAAGGCCACAAAAAACATAATTACTATAAAATATCCCTTTGCCATTCTAGGTAACAATGTTACTTTAGATACAGTTGCAAGAAAAAGTATGTGAACCTTTTGGAATTTCATGGTGTTCTGCATTAGTCATAGAATGTGATCTGACCACCATCTGAGTCAAGAGTATTGACAAATATAATGTGTCTAAAATAATAACACAAAAACAATTCTGATCCTTCGTGTCTTTATTGAGAACAACCATAAAAACCTCATAGTGCTAGTGGAAAAAGTATGTGAACCCTTGAGTTGATCTCAAAAAAACTAATTGGAGTCAGGTGTTAGCATACCTGGAGTCTTGTTAAGCCTTGGAGATGTGGACTAGAGCTACGATGACTGATAAAAACCACTCAAACTTTTTGAGTTTGCTCCGCACAAGAAGAATACGCTTATGTGAGCCATGCCTCGCCAAAAGGAGCTTTCAGAGCATCTATGATCAAGAATTGTTGATTTACATAAAGCTGGAAAGGTTACAAAGTGATTTCAAAGACCTTAGAAATTCACCAGTCTACCGTTAGGCAAACGATCTACAAATGGAGGCACTTTGGGACTGTGGCTACTCTACCAAGAAGTGGGCACCCAGTCAAAATGACCCCCAAGAGCACAACGAAGATTCATCAATGAGGTAAAGAAACAACCCCGAGTGACAGCCAAAGATTTGAAGGCATCATTGGAACTGGCTAACATCTGTGTTCATGAGTCTACAGTATGTAAAACATTGAAGAAGCAGGGTGTCTATGGCAGGACACCACGAAGGAAGCCGCTGCCTACTACAAAGAACATTGCTGCATGCCTGAAGTTTGCGAAAGAGCACATTGACACTCCACAGCGGTATTGGCAAAATGTTTTGTGGACTGATGAAACAAAGATTGAACTATTTGGAAAAAACACGCAGCACTACATCTGGCGTAAAAAGGGCACTGCATATCATCATGAAAACATCACCCCAACCGTAAAGTATGGTGGAGGAAACATCATGATTTGGGCCTGCTTTGCTGCATCAAGGCCTGGCCAGCTTGCAGTCATTGAGGGGAAGACGAATTCCCAAGTGTATCAAAAAATTCTTCAGGATAATGTGAGAATGTCTGTACGTCAGCTGAAACTCTGTAGAAGTTGGGTGTTGCAACAGGACAATGACCCAAAACACTGGAGCAAGTCCACAACAGAATGGCTTCAGAAAAACAAAATCCGCCTTTTGGAGTGGCCAAGTCAGAGCCCAGACCTCAACCCATAGAGATGCTATGGAATGACTTGAAGAGAGCCATACACATGAGATGTCCAAAGAATATGACAGAGTTAAAGCAGTTCTGCCAGGAAGAATGGGCTAAAATCCCTCCTGAACGATGTACAGGTCTGATCCACAGCTACAGGAAGCGCCTGGTTGAGGTTATTGCTGCCAAGCGGGGGTCAACCAGTTACTGATTCCAAGGGTTCACTTACTTTTTCCACTAGCATTTTGAATGTTGAATGAGTGCGTTCAATAAAGACATGAAGGATCAGAATTGTTTTTGTGTTATTATTTTAGGCACATTATATTTGTCAATACTCTTGACTTAGATGCTGGTCAGATCACATTTTATGACAAATTAATGCAGAACACCATGAAATTCCAAAAGGTTCACATACTTTTTCTTGCAACTGTATGAGAGTGGCTTATATGATTGAACATTGCATATTATTTTATTCGGGGGGGATTGTGAGTGGGTTAGATAGAAATGCTATTCTGGGTACAATAGAATGTATAGCTTTCATCAGTTATCCCATGCATATATGAAAGGGATTGAGGGGTTACGTATTAGCCTATACATTTCTCAGAAATTTCCCAGGGATCAAGCCAAAGGATTTATCTCAGCTTTGGAGCTTTCTGGGAGTTGCACATCTGGCTGGCTGGGAAAACTGATCAAGGAAATATAACACTCATTGCCATTCATTCTCTCTTTCCCTGGCTGGATTTACAATTTACCTTAGAAAGCTGCAGGTTCTTTATTACAGGCAAGTCTTTTCTGACTGTCAAGATGAATTCCTGAATGTGAGGTTTCTTTACAAACAATGGTATAAAAATTTTGTAGTGGAACAAAAAACTAAATTCTACAATGTTGATTTTAGATTGTATAACTAGAGTATGGGCTAATATTAATGTTTGCCGAAAGGAAGTCAGCATTCTGCTACTGTCATTGTAAAGACAGCATTGGCTGAGTTTTCAAAATTTAATATGGACATAAACTGTTTTGCCTCTAGGGAAAGGGAGTTAACGTACTAAACAATGCAATCACCTAATCACACTGGACTAGTGTCTACACAGTACAAACAGATGTTTTTGTAACATCACTTTTATGATTCACGCCTTCCAGATGTCCATAATTTAAAACAAGAGAAAATGAGGAAGCCACATTTCTTACTGTGGTGGAATTAATTTGGGCAGCAGTCATCTTTTCAATTAAATGTACTTAAGGAAACAATCCTAGGCGTGTGTAGAGCTGTTTTACAGTTGTTGTTGTTTTTTTGCAGCAAATACATTTGCAAAATATCTAACATGTCATGCTAAAAGAGAAGAGGAAGAAATGACTCCTCCTGGAAAGTTGCATAATGTTCTTTTCTCTAGAAATATATCTACCAGAAAGATTTAGTGATGAGCAGCCCTGCACCATTTGGGGTACAAAGGGCTCTTGGCCTTGTTTTTGTTTCTGTAGCCTTCAGTAGTTCCCAACTTTACACTATCAATATTCAGTAGGGCAGTTATACTTTCCAAAATAATGAAAAGCAAATTACCTGACCCTCACATTTTTAAAAAGTGGGTAAAAAAAAATGGGTGAAAAAGTAGGGACACAACTGATAACGTGATACAGAATTAGGTGGACCTTCTTTAGATGCAGAACAAGCTTTATCTATTCAGTAGTAATTCCCCAAACACATATCAACTGTTCATCTTTATTCAGTTCCAAATTTACTGTATTCCTTCTGGACATGATTCATAATGTACATGGTTAAAGAACATCCGTACCACAACAGGTAGAGATCTCTTTGTTCAAAAAAAGACCATTAATGTGACAAGTTCCACATTACTTGAAAGAAAGCAAAGTGGTAACAACCTCCATCTACTAATGTAACTAATATACCTTGTCTGACCTCCAACTCATTCTCTAAGCTGGGAAAATGCGTGGTTATCATTTGTTAGAAATCTTGTGAGAAAAGTGGATGAAGCAAGAGCCACAATAAATCATTACTTTAAAGGATAGAAGAAGCTACACCCTAGCCTAGGAGAATTTGCAGAAACATTTTGCATTAAAATGAAGAACAAAAAAAAAAAATTACCCCAGTTTTTTTCAGACTAATTAAATTTATTTTTGAATGTGGTATTTACCACTTCGACACCGGCACTTAAAAAGTGAGGGGAAGTGCTGTTATGAAAACTGCTCAGGATAGGCAGCAGCAGAACAACTCTTGGCTGTGTCTTGGTGTTCAGAATATAATATGTTTACAGTATGAATGCCCTTTGTTTAACTGACTTGTGTTCCGCTGTCATTTTCTGAATGGTAAGTCTCTTATATTTTTACTGGCAATTAGATAGGAAAGAGAGCCAAAATATTTGTTACAGCCACAACAAATCCAGTGGCCAAGACAAACTGTTATACCTCCCCCATCTATGTTGGGTCATGGGAAATGTTGTAGAAACTTCACTTCCAGGTCTATCCAAGCAAAGTTCTGGCAGTCAGCCCTGTAGGGTATCTTGAGTTTAGAAATAATTATTCTTTTCTTGGCTTGTCACTATCTGAAATATCTGTGACCTTGTGTGTCTCTGAAAGATGTAATAGGCTTAGGTGCTTGTCCTGAAATCAGTTAGCTCACCCTGGAGAGTTATCTTATCATGGATACTGAAGACCAACGCAATTAGTCATCCTACATAAAGATTATAAAGATGTTTCTGTATCTCAATTTTCTCTTTAGGACTGAGACAAATTCAGCTGTCACAATTGATTGCATGTGAATGTAGATTGGGATACATACACACAAACATGATCTCCTCACCTAGAAGTGCAAAGTGTTGGCAGAGAATAGTGTTTCCCTTCTAGTTCCCTACTGCATTTCTTCAGTACAGTACAAGGAAGATTTACCTTTCTTGGTGGCTCACGTGGTAGCTGCAGAAAAACATGGAATGCGAGATGGCTCCTCTTCATTTTACAATTCTTTTTCACTTATAGTTAATTGCCAGGCTATTCGTTCTTACACTAGTCCTTCAGTACAAAGCTAAGTATAACTGCCTGTTGGGCAGTTGAACTGCCTGTAAAATATAAGGGTGATTTCCATATCTAAATGATATCAAATTCCTATAGTCTATGGACAGGTGGATTTTAAATTCCACCTGAATCCCTAGAATCCAATTTGCAGTGCCCAAATTTTACCACCAAACTTCAGTAATAAAAATGTCAATTTTGGATATTGCCGTTTTCTTTTTGAAATGTTTCTTAAATAATGGTCAAAATAGGGGTACTAATTCATTTTATAAATTTTTGAATCTGCTTTTCATAATGTCTCAGCAGGTGGCAGCATCTCACTAATCTTGTCTGGGCTTGAAAACTAAGGAGGATCAGGCCTAGTTAGCAGGGAATATCAGGACTATAAGCTTGACTAGGAAGTCAGAAACATCCCAGAAGATGACAATAGCCAATATACTACAGCTAAGAAAACTGCCGTTTGTCCATGTAGTCACCAAGCACCAATCACAACTTGAAAGCATATTACCTTTCCTTTTTTCATAGTGAAGAGCATATTCAAAAAGATCTGCAAGGCTTTATGCCCCTGTGTCATCCTGATGCCCTTCTCATCTCTTCTCAGCCCATTCTGGTTAAATCAGTGGATCAGCACCAACCCATCCTACATGAGTGCCGTCTCTGCTATAGTCATTATATTGCCTTTTAGACCTGAGGTCCTTGTTGATGTCTTAGATATATGAAATTAGATTCTTTAATTAAAGCAAAATAATACATTTTTAAACAAAATGTTAACAAGTATGTGTAGTCACAACCCAACCAAAAGGAAAACAATAAAGAGATGGTTGATCAGTTACATTCTGCATCATGGAGAAAAGCTGGCAAGTTGTGAGAAAAGAAGAGTGAGGGAAAATATCATAAAAGTGAGTGTGTTCTTTCCAACACATCGTAACCCCAAGATTGCACAGATTGTTAAGCAGGAAGAGGTGGGAGTCCCAGGCAAGGAGGTGGGGGTGCTGTAGGTGGGTGATAGGGAGTGTGTGCTGGCTGGCAGGGGCTGCGGGCAGGTGATAGGGAGTGAGGGCAGACCATCAAGGGCTATGGGCAGGGTGGTGGTACAGGCAGGCACATGCTACGGAGTGCAGGCAGGGGGTGTTATGGAGTACAGGATTGCTGGGAACTCATACTCCATAGCAGAGCTCCTTGGGAGAAAAAGCGGAGGGAGCAACTTAGAGGAGTGACTTGCAACCTTCCCTGCTGGCTTCCCCATTGACTTTGCTTGTGGGAAGCCAGCAGGGAAGGTTGCAAATGGCAAACATGAGTGCGGCTCGCTGCAACATCATAATAATGAGCCAGGCACATGATTGCGGAGATGTGACAGCTGCAACATTGTGGACCGGTCATAAGTCTCCCTCATTCAGCGCTGCCATAATTTTGAACGGTTGCTGAACAAATGGTTGTAACTACCTGTGCTTCCTTGCCTCGGCGCCTAAACTCTAGCAATCAGTTGACTGCCTCTTACACTGAGTGTTCTAATAGTTGCAGAAAAGCTTTGTAAAGGTCTAGTTGTTTCTCTTGAAGATCAAGTATGCTTCTTTGGACTGTATTTTCTAAGCAGTTTTCTTGTCTGAGGATATGTTTTGAAGCATTGTCCTGGAAAATTAAAGGATATAGAGAAAATCCAAACACCATTCAGATGACTTTTGATTTTTTTTCTTTTTCTTTATCATAATAATGAAAAAAGGTGTCTCAGAAGTTGAAATGCTACTGGTCCAAACAATGTTGTTAACAAATATTATAGCTGTTAATATTGCCATTGGGTTACATCTGGTAGATGATATTTATCTCTTAACACAGCATATGTTAAAAATTCATCTTCATCATCTATCAGTTGATCCAAAGTCAATATCCCACCTTCCATCCAATTTTTCCATATCATCATCTTTTTTAATGTTGGGTTTTTTTTTTTAATGTTGGGTTTCCCCATAAAGTCAGTTTAGTATGGGAAAAAGAATAGAATTTTTTTTAGTAGACATTCCATTCCATAGCTTTCTAACTGACATAATCCTTTTCACAGATACTAGAGTTCTTCTGTATTTAGATCCTAATAGTGTCTGAACAACCAAAGGTGCTATATATGTATATTCCAACATTGCCCAAATTGGCAAAATTAAGCCACTTGTTGGCTTCCAGTATTTAATACTTGACAATAGATAAGCTTGATGATAAAGCTCCAGATTCGTAAACCTGAATCCTCTCTCATTAATTGGTAATTATATTTTCTGTAAAGATACAGGTAATCCTTGCCTAATGACCACAACTGGGATTGGAATCTCAGTTGTTGAGTGAAGTGGTCATTAAGCGGGATGCCCACGTGACTGCTTTGCCCAATGATTGCAATCCAGGAACTCCGGGACAGAGCAAAAGAGGAAGGAATGAAAGAGCTGTCACTCTTTCGCTCTGTCCACGTTCTTTCGCTCCATCCTCTTTCCCCTCCCTTCTCAGCGCTGAATGGAGCATCTGAAGATTTGAGGTCTGTAACTGTGCAGCTGTGATGGAATGGACTTATAAAAGCCAGGCTCAGGGAGATAAGTGTGTTCTTAGCCCCCAACAGGAGCGTGGGAAGTTCAAGAAGATGAGGCTGGCACCTCCCTAAGGAATTCACAGTGTTGTGGATAGCTAGCTTAGGAACTAGGGTTGAGTCTGGAGAGATTTCTGTCTTGAGGTTGGAGCTAATAAACGCAACAGAACTGTATTTGCATTGTCTCTTGGAGTTCTTTGGGCTGAACCTGACAGCAGCACTGAGAGGGGAGGGGAAACCTTGCAGTGGTGTGAAGCCAGGGACCTCAAATCCTGAAGATTGGAGCTCCGTAACTGCCCACTGCTGCATCCCCTCCTCTTGCAACCTTCCCTGCTGGCTTCCAATGGAGAAGCTGGCAGAGATGATTGCAAATGGCGATCACATGATCGCAGGGCGCTTGGCAACTGGTCATAAATGCGAGCTAGTTGCCAAGTCCCTGAAATGTGACCACATTGGGGGGGGGGGGCGCCGCCGCAACGTTTTTTCTGAGGCTGTAGTAATTTTGAACCATTGTTAAATGAATGGTCATTAAGCAAGGACTACACATATCTAAATATTTAATGGATTTGGTACAAATATGGAATTGATATTCCTTAAATGGATGGGTAACCAAATTTTCTAGATGACTTTTGATTTCTTAAACAATGTGGATAGTATTTTTGTTAAGATTATCAGAGTTTTTGTCTATTTGGGGAAAAGAAGAAACCAGTTTTCTTATTTCCCTGCTCAACTGATAAAAGTGTTCAATTTTTTCCCAATTTATTTTGTTATTGATTGGCTCTCAGATGGTATATCACTTCATTATTATTCCTTGGATGGACAGAAGTAAGTAAAATTGAAATTTTTAAAGGTTCACTTTCTTAATTCAGTCTCACATGTGATGCCATTTAGTAAGTTGCTTCCCACTGTCTTCACTTACCTGACAATTTAATTTTCAGAAAAATGCTATTGACTTGTCTTGACTGTTTAACATAGTTTAAATTGTGCTTAAGGTTTGTTTTATCTTTTGAAGAACCTGGGAATTCTTGTTTAAGGATTTGCAGGTGCATATTTGTGGACCTGTTGTATTTTTCCCATTCATTTTTAGATGCATGATTCTCTCTTCTGTCAGAAGTCTACAGGATGAGTCCTGTCAATGGGGAAATGTTATTGACCTTAGTCATAAATTAAAGGCTAAATAAGTTAGAAGATAAGACAGCAGCAAGGCTAGTGGAACAAGATGGAGCATGGATTTCCTTGAGCATTGTGTAACATGACAAGATACTGATGTGTATTTAATGCCTTTATTGATGAGTGCTATTTGTAAATCAGTTGTACATTTTTTATGACTGAGAGTTCCTATAATCTTCCTTCACTTGGGGTATAACTTGGTTTTGAATACTAACACAGCTTGGTCCAGTTGAATAATGAAGAAAATGGAAACCTTTACTTTACCAGATTTCAAGATGACTAGTAATAATGATAAGTTATCTCTTCTGATTTTTGTTTGAACTGCTTTCAGTATTATTGAGGCAAACGGAAGGACAATTTTGTTCCAATATACTGAAAGTTACAATTTTGCAAATAGTGAAGCAGAACACCAACTGATTTTTCTCAGTGCTAAACCACCCCAGAATGATGTTGTTAAGTAGGCATACTTTACCACCCTCCATTTTCTATAAAGTTTACAGAAGCTTTCAATTTATGTAGTACTAGTTCCACAGTTACATAGTTCCTCCTCCTAAGTAATAGTTATGTATGTACTATCACCTTCTCCAGCATGGTGCCCCCAAATGTCTTCATGGATTTCCAATATCGGGAAGCAGCTACAATCTTCAATTAAGCTGAAACTATAATACCCATGTATCTGGCACAGGTAGACCTCTGTCAGCTGGAAATGTTGAATGCTTTAGTAGTCGAAAATAAGTGGAGTATGTACTGAGGATGACATGAGCATAGTTTTCGGAATTTCAGGATGTGTTTCTGTGGGTAGGGACAATGGGATAACTCTATAGAAAAGAAATGTATCAGACTTAAACTGTTGCCTTGTATATGAAATATTTTATATATAAGATCTATCCATTGCATATTACAATTGTCCACTAGAGGGAAATATGATCAAGAGCTCTTAAGTCAGTGAAATTTGGCCGAATGCATACCTTACTAGATTCAGCATTTCCAGGCTGCTTATTTCCTTTTTAGCATACCTAAGATTTCAGCTGTGCTTTAGGCATGAATATGTGATAAAACTCTTCCCTCCATCTACCCAGGGTCACTGCAAGTTTATTTGCCCCCAGCCATTCAAGAGATGGATGGGTGGAAATAGTTTCTATTCTCTTCATTTCGCATTTTAAGCAATCTGCAAGATAGTGGGTGTGAAAATATAACCCTGGCTCTGAACAAATTTCAGTTTTTTCCCCCTAATCTTCCCATGTGCATCTCTTAAAAGGGGAGAGGAACACATTCCTTAATCAGCTTTAAAATTATAAATGTTAACGTTCTTGTCCTCCCTAACTAGTCTTAACTGCATTGGCTGCTCTGCAATTTAGTGAACATTTTATTTCAGCCATAAGTACTACATTATTTAGGTTTGCTATGTTTTTATTTACTTTCTATTGGATATTAAGTAGAAGCCACAAGCTGATATAGCATACTTATGGATAACGTGCAATAATAAGTACCATGTGGATTTGGGATATGTGGGTTTTGTAGCTCATCTTATTTACTTCTAAGTTTAATTTAAGTTTGTTTATTTATTTTATTTATTTATTAGATTTATCACCGCCCATATCCCCCTAATGGGGGACTCTGGGCGGCTCACAACTCATTAAAACAATAAATAAAAATATAATTGCATAAAACCTAAAACCTATACAAAACAATTACTAAAAAAGAAGAAAGAGTCCCAGAGGTTCAGAGCAGCAAACGCCAGGCCTCTAAGGGGCTAGCTAACCCCACACCTGATGTCTTCAGGTTGCAAGCATATATAGCTGAGATGCAAGTTTGAGCTTGCATCTAAGCTATATATGCTTGCAAGCTGTTAGCTCAAATTTCTTATTAAATATAGAAATTGCTCTTACTTTAGACAAAGTTATTGTATTAGCCTCTATCACATAATAGCACTCAGTGAAAAATTTAGAGAAGTCTCACTTCAGTATTTAGACTGAGTTCATACATTATGCTAAGCCACACACTGCATCATGGCTTGTTAAATAAACTATAATGTATGAGTTCACACAACATATTGTAAGTAATACCTTTGGTTCTATGGTCCATAATGATTATGTTGATCAAACATGCCAACCCATAAAAAGCAAACCACATTTTCAATTTGCAATTTGTGAATCCAGCCTATATTTCTTAATTACATATCTTAACATTTTTCCTCTTAAGCTAGCTATCTCTATATTATGTATGCATTAGTGTATAGTTAATGCAACAATAAAAGCTAGCTCCCCAATGCTATTGTTTTCAACATTCAGCTTCTATTAGAAACATTGTTAGACTGAGTACCAAACTAAGATCATCCTGGGTTTATATACAGAATTCTTATGATAAATGAACTGTGGAAACATAATTACGTCCATATCACCTTGTTGATTTCCCAGTACTGTTCCTGATCACTGAGTTAACCCTGATCACTGATTAACCCTGAGATATCTTACACATAGCAAGGGAGCAATTTCTCCATTTTGAGAGGCTATGTATCTAAGGGATATGTTTAGTCCAGTTATGTGAGAGCCCAACCTCATAGTTGGAATAGAAACCGATTAAGTAGAATTGATCTTGCCAGTGAAACTGTAGGTGATTCAGAGTGAGCGTAGGAATGCCCATCATACCTGCTGATGACTCCTTAAGTCAAATGTGGCTTCTTTAAGGTGTTGCTAACAGGTAGTGTGTGTGACCTCCAAATCACTTTTCCCCTCTCAAATCCAAATTGCTGCTGAGCTCTGCGGTTAATAGTCATGCTTGCTGTCTCTTTGTCTGGATTCATACTGGAAGGCAAGTAGTCCTATGTAATTTAAGATGCTTGTAAAGTGGAGGTGTGGAATGCCTCAGGAATGTTTTCCAAGAGCTGGCTTGAAATGGGACTGCCCCACCGAAAATGTAAGGAACTCGTAGAACTCTTATCTCTATCAAAATGTTTAGTGAGCCATTTTTGCTCATTCCTTTCCTCAGAGGCTTCTCCTTTCCAAAAGAGAGTCTGCTTCTGAGAATGTATGTGCTAAAAAATGTGTTCATTAAACATGTTTAACATAACTACATGTTGGTTTTTTCATGGTTTGATTCTACTGAACACTGTAATTAGATGGGAAGTTGATGTTCAGGATATTTTGGGTTCATATATATCTTTTTTAAAAAGTCACTTGCATTAATTGAGTATTTTGGCTGCATGACAACAAAACACAACATAAGAGCTTATGACAGTTACACCCTGACTTGATTTCACTCATCTGTTCAAGTTTGTGCAGACTGAAACTTGAATTGACCCTAGCTAACTGGTTATTCATTTCTTTGTTTTCTCTTGAAAGGCAGGGCTTGTGGTTAGACTTTGCATTTCAGTCTTTGACCAGAAAGATCAAATTGACAAGAGATGGTGGTCAATTAAGGTTGATGGGTGGACAGAATAGGGGAATAAAAAGCATGGTTTGGCACTACCATTAATCTAGGAGAAAGAAAAACTAGAAAAACAAATCTGTAGTGAACTAAAGTTTCACTAGAGAAATTATGGATCTTTGTTCTTATTTCTTAACTTGTATTTTAACACCATAATTCTTAAATGCTGATGCTTTAAGACCCAGTATATATTTTTGCTGTAAAGTTCTCACAGATTTTCCAAACTAAAATTCAGTTGTTTTGCATTCCAGTTGTGAAACCAAATGAGTTCACACATAAGTATCTAAAAGCTATGACCTAAAATAGCTCTACCAAAGACTACTTTAATCCTATTAAACATATATGTTAGATCAGGGTCTATTTAGCCTAGTGTTTTCTCAACATGCGTGTAATATATACTTGGTCACTATAATTTGTGCCATCACAGCGAGTGCATTACAAGCTACCATGATTATCAAATCATACTTACCATGGAGTCCCTGCCTGGGGTGCTGCTTCATGTAGATGATGCTTCCATGTAAGTGCTGTTCAACTCCAAGCATGGCAACAATGCCAGAGACACCCCCAAATGCTGGCACAAAGTGTCAACTGGCTGTTAAAAGGCAGTATTTAAAAAACAGGTCAGGATGGCAAGCATTTGACCACACAATCACTTGGAGTTAAACCCAACACAGTATAATAATCTGACATAAGATTGCATAGTCTGTAGTTAGACAGTTAAGGTGGACACAGTGGTTATGATCTCTTTGAGGAAGTGTATAGGTAGTGCTATCCTAGGGTGCTAACTTTACTATTGTACTAGATAAGACCTAGTATATCATTTTGTTCCCCCATCCATAAACAGGATGTCTGTGAAGTACTGCATCTCCCAATAAATCAATTTGGAGGAATACTGCTTTCTAATACTGGGGGTAACACTTAGCCATCGTCACTAGTATTTTCATATATTCTCCTCCTTGCCAGGTCCCTGACTTTCCAACAGTTTTCCACTGTTTTGCTTGAATATGTTTTGAGGTGAACAGAAAATAAAATGATTCAAGCTAATACAGTGGTACCTCAGTTCACGAACTTAATTCGTTCTGCGACTCTGGTCGCGAACCGAATTGGTCGTGAACCGAATCAAATTTTCCCATAAGGTTCAATGTAAATACAGTTAATCCGTTCTGACCCCTACGAATTTGGTCGCCAACCGATTTTTGATCACGTCCCGAATCAAATTTCCCTATAAGGTTCAATGTAATTAGGGTTAATCCGTTCTGAACCATATGTTTTTGTTTTTTTTTAAACCGCAAAAATATGACACAAAGTACAGTACGAAGAGAGAGAAAGCTAACCTTGCTCGACGCGACTTCTGGCGTGGAGGACAGGAAGGCGGGTGGGGAGGCGGTTACTGCTTGGAGGGAGAGTCCCCCTCCCTACAGGAAGCCGCGACCACGTGTCACGGGAGGGAAAATGGCCGCGGATCCTGTTCGTAACCCGATGTGGAGTTCGCGAATGGAGGCAAAATTTTGCGACCGGAGCTGTTCGTGAACCGAATTGTTCGTGAACAGAAGTGTTCGTGAACCGAGGTACCACTGTAGTTAAGCATTGGATGGTTATGTTAGCCTTGCAACTTGTGAGCTATAATCTGATTAGTGGAATTAATTTACTTGCTCCAAATTTCAACCATTCTATCTTTGAATTTCTATTATAAGAAGTTAAGTTACAACTACTTAAGCTATGTACTTACCTTTTTCAAAGAAGCATGCCAGCCATGGTTTTATCAGTGATATTCAGAGGTTGAAAATTGGCATCAGGGCTTATTGAAAGCAGTTGAGAGAACAATGCAAAGCAATGTCAACATTCAGTAGACATTGTTCAGTGTACTAGGGATGGTCATCTTTATATATAACATAAATGGTTAAAATACACATAATAAGAAAAAAAGGTGACTAATAAATTAGTAAGATTGTTATAGTGGTTAAGTCATCAGGCTAGAAACTGGGAAACTGTGAGTTCTAGTCTTGCCTTAGGCACGAAGCCATCTGGGTGACCTTGGGCCAGTCACTCTCTCTAAGCCCTAGGAAGGAGGCAAGGGCAAATCACTTCTGAAATCTTGCCAAGAAAATTGCAGCAACTTGTCCAGGCAGTCGCCAAAAGTCAAGACTGACTCAACAGGGCCATAAATAAATAATCAATCAATCAAAACTCAAGTGCTGTAGCAACTGGGGAAAAAAAGCAAGTTTCACCCAATAGGCCACTAAAGGATCCTCCACACATCTCCATAAGGTATGTAATCCCTAAAGAGAAGGCCTAGTTCATTCTAACTTCTGTTCTCATATCTTTTTTGAAAAGATTTCTGTTCAGGTTCTCTTTTTTACTGAATGGTGATAATGAGAAATAGTACTGCTTACAAAGGAGGCTTGGAAGGAACAAAATGTTTGAGGCACTAGCAGTTGGCAGAATGGGAGAAAGGTTCAAAAGTTTTTGTTACCAAGGGAACTTGGAAGCAGTTGGCTTTTGCTAATAAAATGGACCTGTGGTTAGGAATGAGGCTCTTGATTTTTTTTCCTTAGAGCTTATTCTGTTGAATTTCCATTTGTGTCCTTTTAATGCTTTATTAACAGCAATTGAATCAACCAAATTTGTACAGTACACTGAATGTAAGAAAATTGTGGGGGAGATGGGTGGGGGAGAAATCCGAAGGAGAAGGAGAAGGAGAAGGAGAAGGAGAAGGAGAAGGAGAAGGAGAAGGAGAAGGAGAAGGAGAAGGAGAAGGAGAAGGAGAAGAAGAAGAAGAAGAAGAAGAAGAAGAAGAAGAAGAAGAAGAAGAAGAAGAAGAAGAAGAAGAAGAAGAAGAAGAAGAAGAAGAAGAAGAATTATTTCATGACAGCCATTGAATAAAATTTGGAGTGATAATTTGAGAGAAAGCGAATCAGAACTTTTTAAAATTAATGGCTATCATTTTAATTTTTCAGTTTTATTCAAGAAATGGTAGCTATCTCTGTTGCTTTCAGCCATTCCAAATTTTAACCATCTTGAGGAGCTGTAAATGTATGCATTTCCTAGATGTCAACAAGTGTTAACCAGCTTAGTCCCTCAAATTTTAATTAAAATTCCTCAGTGTGTCAGGCTACATTTCTTGTTCTTTTGGGGATTATCTGTAAATCATGATTTTATTTATTTGACTGTTTCTTGAAGTTGTTCACTGACTACTGAAGTATCTTTTTCTGCTGCAATTACTAGATAATAATTATATTTTATTTATCTTATAATATTTATAGCTTACTCTGATCCAGGTGGATTCTGGGTGGGTACACCAAAGTGAAGACATAAGCAAAAAATTAAAGTGTTATTAGTATCACATATTAATTGCTGCACATTGATTTGCTGCTAAAAATAATCTGACAACCTTGCATTTCATATTATCCTTGAATGGTTTGTGTTTGTTATAGGCATATTACAACCACATACCTGGAAGAGTAAAAGAAAGCAGGCTAGATATTCGCAGGAATGCACTAAATTATGACCACCACCTGTACTGACAATTAACATCAGTTTTGTGAATGGTGTGTTATAGTCAGTAACTGAGGATTTCATGGAACTTGTATCACAATGCAGTAAATGTAGAACTACTATCCTTCTCTTCAGTACTTGTTGCAACTTGAAGTTGTACTAGAATTCACAGATCTCTGTTCTAGCAGGCCTGCCAAGGTTAAGAAAAGCACAGGTAAAATTTTCCAGTTGTGTTTTTGTGGAACAGTTTCTCCCCCCAAGAAAGTGGAGTATACTCTGTCTTACTGCTATCATAGCACTAGTCTGTTTCAGAACTATACTGAAGGATGCCCTTTTTTGAATATGGAAAACTCATTTTCTCCATTTTCATTATTGCATCTGCTCCCTTCATGGTTTCCTATTTGTTTCTGGTCCATTCATATACCCATTGTCTATGGCGTTTCCTCAATTCTTGATAGGAATTGCTAAGGCCATATAACACCGGCAAGAAGGATCTTTTTACAGTGTACAGTATTCCATCTACATTGCAAGATACAGCTGCTAGTTGTCTTATGCTGTGTGAATAGCTGTCAGGATGAAATGCTTCTGTTCTGTTGCTGCTGAATTCAATGAAAAGGAAGACAGTGGAATGACATGAGGTTGGAGACGGAAGAGGAAGAAAACTGAGTAAACAGACATTGTAGGAGGAGAACTATATTAGTCTATGGTGGCTGCAGCTCACAAACCCTTACAGCTGTTAATAACATTTGTTAGCTGGAGAAAGTGCTACCAGATTCCTCCTGAGTAAATGCAAAGAAAGAATAAAAGAATGGAAATGGGAGGAATAGGGAGAGAGAAGGGAGAAGATGAATGAATGAACAGACAAACAAATAAGTATCGGTAACTTGGAGAAGACACATCTGCAGAGAGGCACACATGGGTTCAACAATGCTGTGAAGAATAGAGGACAAAATAAACAAGCCAAAATAGAATACCTGAAGATCCATTTCCTCTTATAGGAAAATATCCATAGTTATAACAACAGTTTAAAAGATCCTGTTCTATGTCCCATCATGTGAGAGTCAGGAGAAGAGGGGTTAAGAACTTACTCTCATCACCAGAACCATGAGGAACATATAAGAGGATGAGACTGGCCCCTCCCTAAAGAATGCAAGGGAGGTTGGGAGAGTGACCCTGGAAATTACTCTCACTCTGAGAAGATTTCTGTAACGGGACTGAAGCCAATAAACCTTGTTGGATTGAATCTGTACTGTCTCCTGGAGTTTCCTGGGCTAATCCTGACACATCATCTAAAGTATAGGTAGCCCTTGGCTTACAACAGCAACTGGGACTGCCCGGGATTGCGGTTGCTAAGCAATGTGGTCGTAAAGTATGATGTCACATGACTGCATCACATAGCAATGACAATCCTGGGCAGTCCCAATTGCCGTCATAACCCCAGGACACGCAGATCGTTAAGTGGGAAGAGGCGGGAGTTCCAGGTAAGGAGCACAGAGATGCTGTGCATGGGTCTGGAGAAACCTTGGGAGGGCTGGGGGAGGCTGTGCACAGGTTGGAGGAGACCTTGGGAGGGCCGGTGCAGGCTACATGCAAGTGGGGGGGGGGTGCTGTGGGCAGGAGAAAAAGAGGCAGGAGCAACTTACCAAAATGACTTGAGACCTTCCCTGCTGGCTTCCCCACTGATTTTGTTTGTTGGAAGCTGGCAGAGAAGGTCGCAAATGGCCAAGTGTCCAGCTCATACTCATGTGACCGTGAGGATGCTGCGATGGCCGGAACTTTGAGGCCAGTTGTATGTCCATTTTTTCAGCACCACCGTAACTTTGAATGCGCGCTGAACGAATGGACATAAGCCAAGGACTACCTGTGGTTAATTTAATAGGCACCTAAGAGAGGAGATTTTTCTGTCACTGTACCCAAATTATGGAACTCCCTCTATATAACATTTAAACAGGTGATTGCATGTTATTATGGAATCTGGCATTTGAAGAAATACTTTCAAATATGTATTTCCTCAGGAAAACACACATTTGTTTCATACAATTTGCAAATGAATGAATGTGAATATTCTTCCCTCTAGGAAAGGGGACAGGATGAAATCTTCCCTTCTCCTCAGGCCAGCATGAATTTGTATGTTGCTTTATTTGTATTTATATATGAAATCTTTCCTGTATTGTTTCTTAGATTGTTATACATATTTTTATTATATTATAAATTGTTACCATGTATTATAATACAGTACCATATTAGAAATTCCAAATGGTTTTATCTGTGTTGTAACCTAAGACAATGGTAGCAGAACAGCCAATATTCAACAAATGGTAGCATAATAATATATACAATATAAAACAGGATCCAATGTCATCCTGTCACCTGTTTTAGAATTTTAAGTCTCTTGACTTTCGTGTTAACATTTTCAGCAACTGTTATTTTCCTTAAACATTTGTCATTCATACACATACACACAGAGGCTTTGTTCTGGGAAAAAAAATAGAAAAGTATATTATTCATAGAGAGTTTTTTTTAATTAATATTTGGGACATGAACAGTGTTTTGAGAGTGGGGGATTATGGCTGGTGGCTGCTGTTTGACTCCTTGGAGACTGGATAGTGTAAAAATTGATCCCTAACATTCTCATACTGATGAACCAAGAACCCAAATCAAATAATGATAACTTTGTCATTTGCTAAAATATGATTATTCTGTTTACATTAAAGTCCCCCCCCGACTATGATTTTTAGTAGCCTTTGGAAAATATGAGGTAAAACAAATGTTTACGAAGGAAAAGATTTAAAGGATTGAATTCCATCTTTGTCTTCTCTGAAATTAAGTCCCACTGAATTCAGTGTTTGTTTACTCCTCCAAAAGTCATTTTAAGGCTACTATACAGTCTTATGATATTAACTTTTGTACCACAGTGTCAATTTATCCAGCATTAATTTTCAATTTAGTATTATATTTTCAGTGCATAACATAATAGAAAATGATCTGCCTATTAGACTGGGAAGGGCAGGACAGAAATGCACTTCATTGGAGTTTTTTGCATTCCCAGATTTTTAATACATGTAATGTATAAACTGACTGGACAGCAGATTCTGTCATAGATAAAGGATTGTTATTTAAATTAGGAGCAACCCAGTTCTGATTTGTGAACACAGCTTTTGTTGTGTACACACTGATGTACTAGTCTGAGTACAGTCATGTCTGGTGTACACATGCAGGAGTTTGCTCCTGCAAGAGCTGTTCATTACTCCAATCTCCAGGCCCCATATTTTGCTATTATGAGATGCTTTGAGGCACAGAGTTTATTTTGGTTGCCTGGCACTCTGTTTGTGTGACATGTGTTACTGTATTTTTGCACTGGGGAGGGAGAACACTAGATACCTATGAACCCAAATTGTTCCCTCTTCCCTGAATTCCCATTGCTGGCTCCTACCTGTGTATTCATCTGTTCTTCCTCATGCTGCTCTTATCTGGTCTGTTTTCCCTGTGTCTGCTAGACCCCTCTGGGACTCATTTATTTATTAATTTATTAAACCAATTTATATAGCCGCCCATCTAACCACAGGCAACTCTGGGTGGTGTACAACAAAGCTAAAAATCAATCAATACATTAAAAATATAAAAAGCAAAATAAAACAGAGAATAAAAGGATGTTAAAAATAAGGGAGCTACCTCACTAATTCCCCCGCCCCCTGGGTGTGCCCAAGCCTGCTGGAATAACCAAGTCTTAAGGGACCTCCGGAAACTCAACAGTGACGAGGCCAACCTCACCTCAGGGTGGAGAAGATTCCACAGCGCAAGGGCCTGGGGCCTGCCAAATGTACCTCCATAGATGACGGAACCTGTAACATGCTCTTATTAAAAATATGAATGTCCACCACCATGTTTCTGCTGTAGGGACGGGGTTGATTTAGCACCACATTGCACCTTCTTGTCTGAAATCGGGAAAGGCTGGAGAACATAAATATAGCAGATGTGAGGAGAGAGAAAGGAAAGAAGAAAAAAGAAGGATAGCAGGACACTGCACATTTAACAGGGAGTTTGTGTGGACTGGCCTGAACCAGCTAGATAACACGGCTGCATAGATGGTATCAACCTTCCCCTACCTAATGCCCTGATAGGGATAATGGGTGTTGGAGTCTAACACAACCTAGCATCATGTTAGGAGATGCTATCTTACAGAAACAATTCTGTCATTATCTAATCTACCCACAGGTCTCAAGAGAAAGGTATATTATTAGTTATTTTACTAAAATTAATGGAGTTTCAAAATATTTAATTTGCTTCAATTTTGTGACCATATTTGGGCTACATTTCTAAGAACTTTAAGTGTATCAGCTTCTGCATGTGTAAGAATTGATTACAACAAACAGGCATTGAAAAGTTTGTTTATCAAAAAAGGATATTTGTCAGAGTCAGGATTCACTATAGACCTCTGTTGAATATAGTGATGGTAGCAAATCTATTCATGGAATGTCTGTGTGTCTCTGTGTACACACTTACATGCATGCACACACATGCACACACTTACTAGACCATCCTTTTTTTAAGTTTATTCTCTTACTGAAAAAAAAACACATTGAAAAATACTTGTTTCTTACATAATGCCTGCATTTACTTTTCCCATTTTAAGGTTGATGTCTGTAATGTCTTGCAAACAAATGTTATAATAAATGAAATATTGGAGACTTGCTTCTGTCACTGCCATTGAAACTGAACTCCTTGTTTATGCAGTTGAGAAAAAAGTATTGTGTCTTGTCCCCATGGACAAAGCAGGACTGAGAATAGTCCTGTCCCTAGTTTTAACTAGCTTAGCAACCTCTTTGTGAAGCCCCAGAGGGGCAATTGTTTATTGTTCTTGCACCAGTAGAGACTTTCAGAGCTGACTTACATCCATTGCACTTTCCTTTTTCCTCCTTGTTGCATGTGACGTTTATATCTTGTTTTGGGCATTATAGTTAGAGGTTATCTATTATAGCTGACAGTGTAATTCAGTGATTTTTTTTTTTAAAGGTAGAAATGGGGTCAATGCTGGACAAAGCACTATTTTTTCCAGTTATTGCAAGAAGATCAGCATAGAAGCTACAACGTTTAAATTGTCTGACAGGAAGCCTTCTTTCTTCCTCCTCCTCGTCCTCATTGGCAAAGAGGAGTCTTTAAAAGAAAAGTCAGTAAATGGCAGTGAACTTTACAGAACTGAAGAACATTTTCAGACTCTTCAGATAATTTGGCCAGTGTTTTCAGACCAGCAACGGAAAGATTGAAAGGAAATAACGCTTCATTCATGACTTAGTAAAGTATGTTATTTTACTGAACGTTTGCCAAAGGTATCAACTTCACTGTTTTCTTTCCTTTTTGCTTGTTGCATAGTTGGATTATATTGTTGAATTGTACAGAATCTAGCAGAAGAGAAGGGGGAATTCAAATTTCAGAAACACGCGGGACATTTTCACCATACTGTATACTTAGGACCGCTTTCCCCAATCTGGCACTTGACCAGTGTGTGGGATTCTACTGTAAACTCTTTGGGCTATGCATTTGGGAAGTTTGTAGCCCCAGGAAGTTTGAGGAAGGCTGGCTTAGGGATCTTTTTGTTAAATGTCTATGGCGATAGTCATTTAAACTGTAGTTGATTTTAAAATCTGTACCATTTATTTAAGAAAGATGTGCATAAGTTAAAAAATATTGTATTATTTTTTATTTAGCCTACCTAGTTTCATATGATCCCTTAAACCTTGTGTGAATAAAGGTTATTAAGATTACTTAAAATGTCTCTAAAATGCAGCTTCTCAGAACTTTTCAGTTCTCTTTCATTGTCTGTTTAATTGTCTATATTTTATTTTACTCTTCCACTTCTATTTTTAAGATGAAAACTTCATTCAAAAGTTTGGCACAATGGCAGTTTACAATCTGTTAACCTTCATATGCTAAAAATACTGATATGGTTTTGGGGTAGTATATCTGAGAGAATATAGAGAAGCATAAACTCCAAACATGTTCAGATGAGCTTTTTCAAAAAAAAAAAAAAAGTGAAAAAATGCAATAATGAAAGAGGTCACTAATTATTTCAACTATTCTGTACGAAATACTCTATTCCCAAGTATTAATATTGGCACTGAAAAGTGTCTGCTGCTTGGATTTTACAATGAATTAGGAAATGACCTATTATCCTTTACTCTGAAATATGCACTTATCTAATCATTCCTGTGAAATTTTTTAAAGTTGAAGATAATTGTGGGAGCTCCATTTGTTGAAGCTATGCTGCTTAAACAATAATGATCGGATCTAGACTAATTGAGTTATATTTTAATGCTGATGAAACTATTGGTCCTGTTAAAACTGGAGCTATTAGTTGTTTTTTGAATAATTCAAGTGATTCCAGCGAGACTATAGTGTGATTTTTTAAAATGATAGGAAGTCCACCATAAAGAAGAGGCTGAAAAGGCAACAAGAAAGAAGTCAAGTGTATCACAGGAGTCCTATCTAATGGTGGAAAATGTCAAGGACTTTGCACACTTGAAAATGCTATATAAAAATAAAGTAAAATAAATACATTTCTTCTTAGGAAGAAAGGCAGCCATCCTGCATGTGTATCTGCAAATGAGATGGAGTGGTTTTGTGCTCTCTCTCTAGTTCATATCTAGAAAAAAACTCTACTATTTCTAAAATAGCAGTAGGCCTTTGGTTTAACTTGAGCTGCTGAGTTTTCTGTTTCTTACTGCTTGCTATCCTGTATCACCAGTTTTTAGTGGTTTGTGCATGCTAAGGTGTGAGAATGGATAGAGGGTTTATTGAAAACAGTTTTATTTTTTATTGCTCAAGTCTCTATCCGGGATTTTCGGTGCAAAACACAATACTTGAAGCTTGCACTTTAATATTAGCTTTGCCACATATGGGACTAGCTAGAGAGGCTTGTAATTATTTCATCAGCAAGGAAAGCTGTATCCGGATCTATATGGGGAAACAAAGCAACAAGCAGACGCAGATGGAAAAGAGAATAGAACTTTGGTGCTGGAACCAGCGTAGGAAATGGAAAGGACATAAAGAACAATTTATGGGCCAAGCTCAGAATGAACTGGGATACTGAAAATACTGAATGCTCAAATGTGAGGGTAGTTATAAGTTCACAGAAAGAGAAGAATTGGAAAGTAACTTAGAGATCATCTAGTCTAACTTAATGCTCAGGGCTGGGTCTACTGCACCATTTCTGATACATGACTATTCAGCTTCAGAGCTCTGTCAAGCCCCATACCTCAGGGCACAAGCAAGGAAGCAAGAATCACACAGATTTCAATAAAGGGTTTTAATGAACAAATTAGAGTTAAATTCCAGAATTTTGGAAATGCAATAGGAATCTCCTGCCCTCTTTCATTAGTGAGTTCATTAAGGCAGAATCTCTTTGAATCTCTTCTTCCTAGTTTTTTTGCAGCCCAGATTAACCCTGCCACCTATGAAATAAAGTACTAACAAACTCATCTCCCATCTGTTGGTTGTCTATGTCTAGAATTCCTTTCATTTCTTTCTCAGCCTCCTCACAATCACTTCATGTTTCTCTGGCTGACAGCTTGTACAGTCTAGAAATTCATCCTGAAATCTAGCTTGAACCTACTTGATTGTACTTTCAACTCTTTGGTTCTAGACCTGCTCTCTGGGACAGGAAATAATAAGTCTACCCTTGTTCCATTTGATAGCCCTTCAGATATTTGAAGACTGCTATTGTAGCTTCCCTTAGCTGTCTCTTCTGTATGCTAAACATATCCGTATCTTTTAACTGTTCCTCATAGGATTTCATTTCCAGGTCCTTCACCTTCTCGATA
The DNA here is from genome assembly GCA_030867105.1 of Liasis olivaceus. Classification (NCBI taxonomy): domain Eukaryota; kingdom Metazoa; phylum Chordata; class Lepidosauria; order Squamata; family Pythonidae; genus Liasis; species Liasis olivaceus. The sequence goes on from CM061349.1 coordinate 81,261,055, forward strand.
GCCATACTCTGAATTTGCTCCAGTTGTCACTGTTCTTTTTGAATTATGGTGCCCAGAACTGGACACAGTATTCTATAAGGGATCTAGCCAGGGCAAAGTAGAATGGAATAATTACTTCCTATATTCAGGAAATTGTTAGCAGCAGTTGGCAATGAATTATCATTAGTAAACAGTCAGCATCCCTGGCTCTTCCTCTTGTGTCTGCCTCTTCCAACTGGGTTGCCAAACTCTTGTATGTTCTTCCTATTCACTCACTCAGTGAGTTACAAAATAAAGCATACAAATAAACAGTAACTCTGGATTGGTGGTAGGGAACTATAGGGAACGTCATAGAGATTCCTGCCTACTTACAATAATTAAGGGTATCTGGCTTGGCTTTATGGAAGCTATACTACAGCAGAAGTTATAAAAAGGAGGGCACGGTTAATATTTTAATCTGATTTATGTTTTGATGGGATTTTTTGAATTGGATTGTAATTCCTGCCAAGACTTTCATGAATTACATTGAAGTCATGTAGATAAAGTTTGCCATGTGTCATCTCTTAATTTAATCAATCAAGGCATATATAGCATAGGGACATACTACTTTTTCCTCCAACTTGGGCTCTGTCCTCCTGGGGCCTTTAAACTCCCCCTTTCCTGGAACAAAATGGATAATTGAGTCAAAATGCCATGCTGACAAAAATACAAAACATAGACTACATGTTTCTATAAAGGCTCATCTTCTCTGTAACATTACAAAGCAACTTAAACAGATCAGAGATTAAATTAGCAAAATATAATGATTTAGCAAACCACTCTGTGTAGCCCATTGTTTTAAAGATATCAACAGGGTTACATATTCAGTTTACTATTATCAAACTCTAGCAGAGCAAGCTTGAAAATCCTGTATGTGGTAGGTTTTGAAACCACTTTGATATATTATATCCTGATCTTCTATAATTCTCAAGAGGCTTTCACTCTGTGATACCACTAGTATCCTGATACTTCTGGAATTCACTGGGAATTGTAGCCGGTATCAGTGTTCTGTGAGAGCATTTTCTTGTTAAAGTTGGTTTGGTTTAACCCACAATTGCTAGTGGGTAGCACTAAACAGTTATTGGGAGAGTTAAGTATGTGTACACTCACACATAAAAGGCATTATTTTTGTTCATTCTAGAGGAATTACACCTATCTGCTATCTGCAGACAAGAGATAAAATTCTTTGAAGAGTTGCTATGTTGCTAAGAACTGTTTCTTGTTGACAGTTAGAAGTAAACAGTAGTTCTGGTAAGGCTGAGTGGTTTGCATTCAGTGGCTTTTGGGGAGATGTGTCCCCTAGGCCAGGATTGTTAAATTTCTACATGCCAGACAGTATTCTGGAAGGCAGGCTCCTTCCTTCCTTCCTTCCTTCCTTCCTTCCTTCCTTCCTTCCTTCCTTCCTTCCTTCCTTCTACAATCAAAGCCTCTTGTTGTAGATCAGAGTCTGCAGATAATATCAGTACAACCTAGTAACCCAGTATTCATATGGAAATGGTTCTTTCAAACAATATGAGGTTATTGCCTTTTTCAGTGCTTATTGCTCTATCTGGAAACAATAAGGAAGGCAGTGCAGTAAAGCAGAGACCACTGATTTTCCATTTCCAAATGTCCATTAGCTGAGGTACTGAATACAGTGCTCAAGTAAGAGGTTTAATAGTAACTCAGAAGCTAGTTCCTTTCAGCTACAACTGTGAGCAAAATGTTCGCTGTATCTTAATTAAAACAGATAAGCCAAATTAGAGAAAACAACCATATAATTGCTTTGCAGCAAAATTCAACACTAATGCTTCCAGTTGATTGCCCCTGTTATAACCATTATTTTATTACAAGGAGAAATGATTTGTCATATGAAGGACCGTCTCATCCCCATCACATCAACCCCTCCCACCCGGTCATGCAGAGAGGGCATGCTACAGACCCCGTCTGCAAGAGAATTTCATCTGATGGGGTCCAGGAGGCGAGCCTTCTTTGCAGTAGCCCCTGCCCTTTGGAATACTCTTCCCCCAGAAGTGAGGTTGGCCCCCTCCCTTTTAGACTTCAGAAAAAAACTGAAGACCTGGTTTTGTCATCACGCATGGGGTGGGGATGGGAATAATCAGTTTTGGGGTTGGCTGGTTCCCTAGTCTTACCTTTGACCGATATTATCTGGTCACTGGCTGAAATAATAGCATCATCTCTTGGATTTTATTGTATTTAATAATTGTATTTTATATTTGTATTATTTATGTTTTTACTGATTTTAAATTGTTTTGTTGTGAACTGCCCAGAGTCCCTCCTTGTGGGGGAGTTGGGCAGTGATATAAATTGATAGATAGATAGATAGATAGATAGATAGATAGATAGATAGATAAATATTGTACTTCGTAGAAGCAGGTTTACCACAGAAACTTTAACAATCCAATTTATATACATCTGCAATACTAGAACAATCTTACCTAAAAGTAAAATTTCTTATCTCTTTACTTATGAAGGGAAATATCAAACTTAAGACAGTAAGCAAAAAATCACTAACCCATTCCCTGGTAGGAAATGTTACTGATAACATAGATCCTGCTGTACTTTTATTTTTCAGCCACAGATTTTTATACAATGAATATACAGTAACTAATAGAACAGTGTTTCAGTTTGTGCCAGAGTTAGCTTAAGTAGGTGGTACAACATAAACCACAGTTTTTAGATCTGTATATGTTATTTTGATCTATTTGTTTCCATAACTTTACAATTATTATGGTTGGTTGCAACGTCAGCCAGATGTTTAGGCTATTGTTATTTTTTTATTATTATTATTTTATTATTATTATTATTATTTTACAGCTACATGACTGATGGTGGATTGGGCCTTTACACTCGAAGATTAAATAGACTTCCTGATGGAATGGCTGCTGTACGGGAAACTCTGCAACGCAACACCTCACTGGGTCTTGGTGATGCAGACAGGTAGGCTGATCTGTTTCTCTTAATTTTTTTCAGTCCGAAATGTATTTCACTGCAAATACAAAACAAAAATGTGTCTTTCAAAAATAGTGTTGCAAGGCAGCAGAATTGAACTCCAAATGTTGCTGCTGTTCAGCTGAGATATTTTGATGAGAACTGAACCATGATACAGCAAGTGGAGTCGAACAGAAGTGTATTTTATACACTAGCACAACTGAACACTCATGTACATAATTCACTACTAATAGAATAAAATTCTAAGCGATTAAAATGTAATTGCAACAAAAGTGTTGGATTGGATGACGTGACTAGCAGGAAAAAAATAAGTTATATGTTTGGAAATTTACTCCCCCATGCCAGTGATCAGAGAATATGAAAATGTATCAGTGTCTTACCAAATCATGGGTAAAAAGTGTGTCAGTTATTGCATAATGAGTTAATTTACGCAGTCCTTTTCCATTTTAAAATACTGTGGCGTTGCCTTTGTAAATTCAGAATTCCTTGAAGTCTATCCAGGTTTTCTGTTATTTTCATTATAATAGGTTAGTATCTGTCACAAGTAATTCCAGTTTAGTACTGGCATAGAATAAATACATAATGGTGGATTAAGCCTTAACTGTGACTGACATGTCAGTAATACATTCAGCTAGTATAGAAGGGCTTGAATTCATGACATGAGCAGAGATAATTAAAAATAACAAACATTTTGTTCATCAGGGTGTGCTTACAAATGAAGCTGCTTTCTTGGTCTAGTTTAGCATTGCTCCCTTTGATTAGTAGCAGGCCTCTAGACTCTTAGGACTGAGGTAAAACCTTTGTCTACTGCAGCCCGCATCAATCTGGTGTCCTCCAGTTGTGTTGAACTGCAACCTCTGTAATCCTCAGGGGAGACCAGGCTGGAAATTATGGAAATTGTAGTTTGATATATTTGGACAGGGCCAGGTTGTAGAAAGCTGTGGCTTAAGAATTTTGTTTTGTTTTGCATTTTGTTTTGTTTGAGGGAATTGTATGGAATTTGACACTTGTGTGCAAAACATTTATCAATCTACGGCCTCTCTTATAATAGTCATGTGCTTTGTGGGATACAAAACCTTATTAGCATGTGGTTTTCTTGCATGTTGTAAAAGCGTATTTAATCCACCAATACATCTATTCTTGTCTGATGGGCATTTTTTCATACTACCATAGACAAGGTGTTGGGTGAAATGCAAATATTAGCTGTCAGTAGAGAGCTTATTCATGTAGCCAATACATTTACTGAAAGATTTCTGCACAGCTTTTGCAGCTGGAATGTAAGCAGACAAGGAGATGTATTATCTACTTTTTGTAAGTCAAATAAGAAGGAGGCAGGGGAGAGACAATACAAACTTGAAGGTTTGATCCATGATGTTGGTTTAGCATCAGAAGTTGCACGTACACCCAGATAAGAAGGTTTATTGTAATTGTGCTGAAGTTGTTTTGGCTGGGGGAGAAAATCCTATTGCTACTAGTTTGTTTCAAGCCAGAAAAACCATATGCAAAGTCTGAAGTTTAAAATTGTGTTGGGGGGGAAAATACCCTTTTGAATTCTAAACTTCTGCTCAGTTTCTTGTACAATGTTAGGCCTTATTTAAATATATTTCTCATGGAACATAGCAGAAACCAGAGTAAGAAGCATTCATATGGTATACATAAATCAATTGAGCAATACATGCACATATTGCAGATTTAACTTGTATTGCAATGGAGGGATATGTAGATTACCTAGTTTAGCACTTCCTATTACTCAAATGATTATGGTGATAAATGCACTCAGCAGAGTTTACTTAAATCATTCTGTGTTCAGTCTGCTGCCTTCTATGTTGCTGGAAATTTGAAGTCCAAAGCATATGGAAGTCACCAGGCTGAGAAAAGCAGATAGTCCTCAACTTACAACAACACTTGGGACTGGAATTTATATCGCTAAGTGATGCAGTTGTAAAGTGAGTGGCCACATGGCATGAGTGCAGAGGGGCTGAGAAGGGTGTGCGGGTGGGGAAGACTTACCCCAGCGACTTGCGACTGTCCCTGCCAGCTTCCCCAGAAAGTTAATGGGGAAGCTGGCAGGGAAGGTTGCAAATGGCAATCATATGATCGTGGGGTGCTTGGCAACCAGTCATAAGTGTGAACGGGTTGCCAAGTGCCTGAATCATGTTCATGTGATCACGGGGTGCTGAGACAGCTGTAACTCCAAGGACCAGTTGTAAGTCTCCTTTTTCAGCATTGTTGTAACTTTGAATGGTTTCTGAATGAATGGTCATAAGTCAAAGACTACTTGTATAGGGTAAGATAGGTAAACATTAGTGCACAAGAAGGCCATAGCTTGTATAAAGCCACATGATGTTTTGATAGAAGAGGAGAGATTTTTTTAGTCTTTTAATTCCACTATGATACATTAAATCAGAATTCCAATAAGCATAACGGAAAAAGTACAAGTATTTTTTAGTTAAATGCAGTGACATTCAGCTGAATGTGGCTGATTTCAAAAAGCTAAGCAGGAACAGACCTGATTAATAGCTGACTGCAAGACAGCCAAAGCTGTAGGCCAGACTGGGAAGTCCTAAGCCATCCTGGAAGAAAGAAATGGCAAACTACTTCTGAATTATTGCCAAGAAAACAACATAGACATATCTGTGACATCACTGGGATTGACTCAAAGGAGACTTTGTTTTAAGTTGGAAGAGAGTCCACATGGCTTACGCAGATGACAATACACATCCAGAGTGTGAAAACATACCTCCCTAATTCTAGAACATTGCATAAGACTCCAGGTATGAAACTAAATTCCGATCCCAAACCACTTCAAGAAAGAAGCTGCTTTCTGTTCTAGGTTGTGGACCAGCTGCTTTGGCAGCTTCAGAAACCCCAGTGGCTCTGAATCTACTGAAGGTTTTAATAGAGGCTAAACCAACTGTCCAGTAAAAGACAAAAATAAATTTGTATAATTTACAAGAAATTTGGAATAGACAATTTTAAGTATCCCATATTACTAAATCAATGGTCTCAGGTATTGAGAGATATTAAGTATCTTTCTTATGATTTAAAAACTAGATTAATTAGTGAAAAGATCTTTGGGAGTTTATTGGGTTTATCTGAGTTTATTAAAAACAGTTTGAGGTGTCCAGAGGGATGTCTTCAGGAGGGATTAAAAAACCTCAAGATGGCAGACACAATTGTGTGATTAAAAACCTGCCCCCTTTTATAGTGTGAATAAGGCATTTAAAAGCGGGGGGGGGGGGCTGGCTTCAGTCACATATTGACCTACCGATTTGACTTTTTTGACACCCCTTTTGCAGACACCTCTATAGCCTTCCTATATTGGAGATGCAATACATTTCAAGATTCATTAGTGCACAAACTTTGATCATATGCTTTTGGTGTACTAGCTGCCCTGCTGTTCTTTGGGATCACTCCCTGGGCTGCTTGATCTGGTTGCCAAGTTGGTGGTAGAGACCCCCGCATGTTGGTATTGGTGGACTTCATCCTCCATGTGGGAGGTGTCAGATCTGGTAGAGCCCAGGAATTCATGGCCTCCCTAGAAACTTTGTGCTGAGGGAATCTCAGGTCCAACACTTGTACACAGTTACATGTCTCTACCATGTCTTTACCTCAGAGCAGCTGTTATATGATCTGGATGTGGAGGGAATTACCATCTTCCCTTTGTCATGGTCAGATCACTTCCTGGTCCACATGTGACTGACTGCCACTCATTCCCTCCATAGGGCCAGATCCCCATTCAGATGGTCTGCTTCAATTGGTTTCTGGTGGGTGGTTGGGGATTTCCCTGACAATCTGGCAAAAGAGGCAGTTGAGGACCTGGTTCACCATTGACAAGGGGCAATGTCTTAGGCCCTTGATGAAAGGCCTGTTGCCAGTCCTGAGGGGCTCCTTGATTTTTGGAGAACCTCCGGAAAATGAATAGCAAAAGCAATTCCTGGAGTGCAGGTGGGGAATGATGAATACTGAATCTGAGCAAGCATGGTTTTGTGTCCAAGTTTGGGCGTAATCCATGGTGACAAGAGAAGCAAAGCATTTTTCTTCTCCTTCCTTATTGCAATGGCAGGTTAACATGCAGCAGCCATTCCTCGGGTGGCTAATTCCCTTTTGGGTAAGAGCCATCATGACTAGTTAGCACAACATTTTGTTGGTAAAGTAACTCAAATTCAAGTCTGGACTCCACTTAGGCAAGCCTCCAACTTTCACTCAGGATGATTGAGATGTTAATTTGGGGCCAATTATAGAGCACCCTAGAGGAAGTAGATTATCTGCAGCCTTATAGGGAGGTTCAAGCCCAGGCATGGGACAGAGACAGCATCAGTCACTCTAGTGAAAAACCTTTATTGAGGCTTAGATGGGACTAGTGCACATGTCTTGATCCTTTTGGACTTCTCAGTTGCCTTCAATACAATCGACTGGTTTCCTTCTGCACCTTCTGCAGGGATTGGGGATTGGAGGCACTGTTTTGCAATGGTTCCATTCCTTCCATAGCAGCTGGTTCCAGTGGCAGCAGAAGAGAAATTGCTTCCTTGTGGGATATTATAAGGATGGGTTGATGGGGTTCCGTGAGGAGGGAAAAAATGTTCACTCAAGTGGAGCCAATTTTCTACCACTACAGCTTTGTCTTCTGATCAAGGGCTCCGTGAATTTTTTTTAACTATCAGGTTCTACAGCATTAAAATTTTGAAAACACCTTTTCTAGGTTGTCCACTCTACTCAACATCTCAATGCAGTCTATTGTGCATTTGAAAAGTAATTTATAAAGAATTTTCAAAGAATTATAAATGAGTCTAGGCTACTTTTGCTTTATTCCAGGGCAAAGGAAAAAAAACCTTTCATTTTTATGTTGGGAGATGCTTATCTTTTAATAAATAAAATAGCGTTTAATGGTGTAATAAAAACTATCCCTTGCTCCAACTCTCATTTTATTTCCCCGCCCATGTAATGATTTTATAATAATACTGAGGGACAAGTGGTATTTTGGCTACATTTTTAAACATCTATAACAGCAGGCCATATATTGTTATCAGGTCTGGCATTATGTGCCAGAATTTCTGGGCATCTGTAAAGTCACCCACCAATCACTGGGCCTCACTCTCTACTTATTGCCCTTCTGCAATCAAATAAGAAATGAGGAAATTGAATATTGAAATAACTTGTCTTATTCTAGGTGAATTAGGTGCAAAATGCACTGAACAGGTGAAGAAGGAAATAATAACTATGATAAAGTGAAAGGGCAGTCAGAAAGAGGAAATATGTCCAGGGACTTCCAAGAAAAAAATACTTGCACCTTCAATCAACTTTGTAAGCTTTCACTTCCAGCCCTGCAAACTATCAATTAGTCAACTTAATTTTCCACATGAATGAGGTCAGAGCAATGTTCCTAATCAAAATAAAGCATTAAGAGAGAAGGTGCTTGAAATACGATTTATGGCAAAATGTTTTTGAGAAAGAATAGACATCCTTATCCTCCCTAGGGGCATATTTAAGATATTTGGAAAACCTAAGGCCCACCATAGGTGGGCAATGTTGATGTATCAGCTCCTTCCCCATCATTTTGTGTAGGTGTGTGTTTTAATGTCCTGGGTTTGGGAGGTGGGATTTTGGACTTTTTAGTGTTAACAATGCTTAAATGTATTTCAGAGCTTCCTGTAGAGTTTTTGATTTCCCACCACAAAAAGTCAGGGAACCCTGTTACCAATTTTAAGTAATTGTAGTCAGAGTATTCCAGGTGTGACGAATAAGTTCTCGAGCTTCCCTCCCTTGATCAAGATGTTTTGGCAGAGAACTCCTACAGAGCTTTTTGGGTTTATGGGAGTTATAGTTCAAAGAGCTAAATGGCAACAGGTTGCCTCACCTTTTTCAAAAGATTATATTTTATCCACTTTTAAACCTTTATAAATCTACATGCCCCAAGATAGAGACAATCCAAGACTTAACTTACGTTGCCCAGTAACAAAGAAAAAATATTTTTGGCTAAGATATTTGCAATGAAGTTTCTGCAGTGTTTCCAACTGCTTAGCTTGCATGTCCAAGCTACAACTTAGCTTGTAAGTTGCAGACAGAATGAAGATTTCTCGCTATTAATCGTATTAGCCTCTGACATAGCCCCTACAAGATGCATTTCTCCCTACAGCAGAGCAGGAGCTCTGAAAGTAGAAAATCAGTTCAATGCCTGATTGTTAGGTTAATGGGGATCATCACAAAAACAGCTGAGCTCTGTAGTTCATTTGTCTTTTAGTGTGTGCAAGCATGCATGCCATTCACAGTGGTTAGTATCTGAACCCCCTTTTAAATTTAGCTTTATTGTTTATAGTTGAGAGGATGCCAAGTAGCCAAAAATAGTTTGAGCTTTTTTTTTTAATTACCGCATGGGTATAACCATGCAGTTGGAAAACTGTTTCATGGTTTGGAGTTCTAGGAGACCTGCATCCCTCCATGAGAGAAAATGATTATCTAAATGAGACAGGGCATGGCCTACAAAAGGTCCTGCATTAGAAAAGTGCCAATGAAAACCACTTAGCAACAGATGATTAACATTTATAAGAGAGCAGGGTGAGGTGAAGCAGACAGATGATCCACAAACAAGATGCAGACAAAGGAATGGAATGTATAGCATTTGGACTAGTTGACCGTGCCAGCATTGTTAGCTTGTACAGTAGAGTTTTCATTTTCTATAAAATCAAAGCTATCAAGACCTTAGAAATCATGGCAATTACAGGTCTGATTTAAGACAGGAAGTGTTTCTTATCCTAACTGATAGGTTAAGTTGTCCATATCATAGCTTAGAGGATGTAGCAAGTAACTTTAGTAGTATGTCTTTATTTTAAAATATATGCGATATGTGTAAGGCTCATTTAAACAACTCTTATTCATGTCACCATGTTATCATGTAGGCTTGTGAAACTAATTCTTGCAGCTCAAAATGTTATGATACATTTTCTTTTAATTTTACATCTAAAGAAATGATCAAATACTTCTGATAAGTTTTACAAAAGCAACCAGTTTATGGAACTAATAAAGACTAGAAGGTATCTTTATGTAAGCAGATATGTCTTCTACATAAACATCTGGTTAATAAGTAACAATTAGAAGGCTATGTGATGCGTTGAATTCAATTCAGAAGCGGTGTCTTGGGACATGCTGTGAATGTGGCACCTGCCTACAACTTATTAGAGAAGCCACATCTTTTTCCAGGATTAAACAGCTGGGTTTGTGCTTCCACATGTTCCAAAATTGAGCATGAAACTGAGCAAACGCAGGGAGGCAGTGAAGAACAGGAAGGCCTGGCGCGATATGGTTCATGGAGTCATGAAGAGTCAGACACGACTTAACGACTGAACAACAACAAATGTTCCAAAATAGCTCTTCTAAATTGAATCAAAAATATTGCATAGTCCTTGTTTTAGTTCTTACTTCATGATCCCTAATGTTGAATTGGAAAAGACTAAGAGATGTAAAACCTTGGGATAAGATAGGTTCCCTGATATTAGTTTAGAATGTCATCTTGACTGTTATTGGATTTTTGCTTTGTTCTTTTTCTGATCTGCTGTAGGTTGTTTTTATCATTACTATGTTTATAGTCTTATTATGTAACCTGTCAAGATTTGTGATTGGGACAACATATATGTTTATTAAATATATACTGTACGTGCACACAAATTTTGTCAAATTAAAAAAAAAAGTTCTACTCTAGATGTTTTGGACTGCATACATTCCTTCAGCATTGGTCAGGTTGGTTGGAGCAGATGGGAACTGAAGTCCAAACTTTTAATGAACACTAGCTTGCCTGTCTCTGGGATGAGTTTCAGGCTAAGAATCAGAAGAATTAGATTCAAATCTACTGTGAAGCTCTTGCTGTATAACTGTATACATTTCTCTCAATTTATACACATTTGTTATGCAGATAAAATGAGAGCGGGGGAGACCATCTACATTCTTCTGATTAGAAAAAGAACAGTATCTAAATGTAACAAACAAAATAATGTTTAATCTTGAGGTATCATCTGAGGTGCAAGGTATATTTTGCTTTTTGTGAATTAGCAGAATCTAGATCTAGTCAGTATCTGGATGAGTTACTTACAAGGATAGCTTGTATGCAGCCTTGATGAAAGAAAGATGGATACAAATGCACTGAATGCATAAAATATACATAACCGAGGTTTAGTCAGAATAAAGAGCATTACCACATAAACATCATTTAAATATAATCATTTAAAGTATGCTTAGGTCCATGAATTCAACAAGACTATACTGTAACCCTAAATTATTTCTGCTTTTCTGATGGAGGAAAAAAGCCAGATGGCTAAAACCAAATAGCTCTAAAACTAGGTAGCTTCTGAAGTGCTAGAATACTTCATGTCTTTTCACTCTTGCAAATTAACATGGCCACTCTTCTGGCATTTGTCTCCAAGTATTTGTTGACACCCTGGTCCTTGGGAAAGTACATGTATCCAAAATTAGCTGCTCAAACTGTACTATATGAATATTTAGAGTTCCTGTAATAGAAAAATCAAAGGGCCACTTAAATGTTCAACCCAGTAAATCCCAGTCCTCTGCTAGCTGCCTGGTTCAGTTTTTATCAGCAAGCTCAAAAAGCAACCCCACTCCCAAAGAAAGACATAGGTCTTTCTTCAGGCCATGGAGATAATCCTTCTCTGCCTTTGCAAGATAACGTTTACCTTGAAAATCAGATGCCAAAAGAACAACAACAACAACAATAATAATTAAAAAAAAAACCTTTTCTGTTCCTGAAAATTACTGCACTAGAAATACAGTAATAGAAGATACTGTTAATTTTATGAATGGGATTTTTGTGTGGTTTGACTGTACCAACCCATTCTTTGTTCTATGTTGACTGGAATTCCTGGCATGGGCAAGATAAATTTCAATCTATCTCTCAGCATTGGGATTGCAAAAGGGGTCAGGGATCATCCCATAATTGTACGGCAGCTTCTGGTGTCTCTCAGCCCCACAGGGATGTTGTTGTGGGGAAATTCTAGAAGAGGGAGTACTGTGTGTGTGACTTCTGCAGCTTGAGATAAGGTGGGATAGAAAATGAGCAAACAAATAAAGGTTTCTGTGCTTTCTCCCTCAAGGCCCAAGGATAGTTTACATTTTCCAAAAATTCAGGTTAGTTAAAATATATTGACTCATAAATATGCACCTTCCCAACAGGGTGAGGATACAGTTCTTTGAAATCTTGTGAAGCTTACTTTTGTGCTAAAGAAAAGTTTCTTTCCTTCCTGTGGTTACCCTTTTCTTTATCTCCTGATGGAAGCAGGGGGAAAAGTTATTAATCCTTCAGGTTGACCAATATGAACATACCTATGTAGTTAGTTAGTTAGTTAGTTAGTTAGTTAGTTAGTTAGTTGGCATGATGCAGAAATGCTTTGCCATTGCCTTTTTCTGAGATGCTTTTTGACTTCCCAATCTAGCTCTCATAGATTTGCCAGAGCCAGGGAAAGAGAATGGTGGTTTGCAAATTATTATAAATGTGGAACACCTGCACATTTCCTCCTTATTGGGAAAACAGCCATTTCTGCTCTGTATGTAGTTAGCCAGAGGATCAAGGAATCCTTGCCCATAAGAGATAAATGGGGTGCTAAAGTAAACATATCCAGTTGCCAAGATTTCTACAACCTAGCCCCTCTTTTTCACTTTGAATAAATTGGGTTTATGGAACGATGAAAACCTAGCTCTTTTGGTTGTGAGCAGCTGCTTAACACTAGTCCATGGGCCTGAGCTTCCCAGATTATTTTTATCCAAGTATTAACTGTGACCAATCCTGCAGCTAGGTCTTGCCTACCACATACTGAGGGAGAAAAATATAAAGCAGTTTTGTTTAATTTTGCTTCCTTGGACTACATGACATGTGTCGCTGTTAATGGGATGCAAGGATGAATTTTAAAGATGCAAATGTATCCTTCAGTGGGAGTTAAGGCCTTTTTTATTAGAATTGCTGTGTAATATTAAAGGGAGTGAATTTGAACAGCACTAGCCTACAAATTCTCATTCCGTGGACTTCCATTTGTGTGACAACTTTTCATATTGGGAATATGCATCAATGAATCCTGAAATAGGACAAGGGTGGTTGCTTAGTCCTGGGGTCTCATGACAGAAACTTCCAGGAAAGCATGTGTGATATTTGGTTGAATGAAAGGAGGCCACTTCTCTTGTGACTGATATATTTGCAATGACTACTGAGATCTACTGACATTATGGTAATGATCACACTGCTGTTGGCTAGACTGATATCAGCATATGAATAGTCAATGAATAGTTTGATAGGTGACAAGTGAGCAAGCCATTCTGGCACTTGAGTAAAGGTTTTAAACTGAATGTTATTTCAGTCAGTACTTAGAATATCCTGAGAATCAGGTGTGGTATTCAGTTCAAAGAATTTTACTCTATTCTGTAACTTGTACACTTCGGGGTTGTTTTATTTTCCTAAGCTATGTACAATTCAATTGCAGCATCTCTAATGATATAATCTTATAAATTATTTTCTGTTTGAATTAACTAGTTAATTGGAATAGTTTGGATGGAAGGAATGGGAAAGGTTTCACTGCATGCCATCCTTTCCTTCCCCTTTCTTCAGTGCACTTACATTAGTTTTATACCTAAACTGTTAATAATTTTCATACAAGAAGAATTTTTACTAAAGTTAGTAATTAATCCTAAGCATTAATCAATAACTAATGGATTTAATTTGTATTAATGATACTTATCCCTTGTTCTTAAGTTTTTTAGATTTTAACAGTAAATTAAAACAAAATGTTTGCATTTCAGGCTAAAATGTGAATATGAACTGTGTGTGTATGAAAATTAACCAATCCAAGAACTTGACAGAACAAGTAAGGATATTGTCTTGAATCCTTTAAAATTAAATTGGCATTATTTTTAAAATGGCAAAGAAATTAACAATTCTGGTTTTCCAATCTTTAAAATTTAAGCATATCGCTTCTAAAGATGTTCCTACAGATTTCAGTGAGATTTATTCTGTGTAGGCAAAGTTACATATAAGTAACTCTCAATAGTATGGGTCCATTACACAGTTGTCAAGATACTTAGGGTTGAAATCACAAAATTATCCTTTCTGTTTGACTATGTATTAAGACTTTTAGTAGTTTATTATTTAATTATTTTACAAAATCTGTCCCCACCCCAACTGAGAAGATACTGGACACTGCACAACAAGGATACTTAATATAATGTCAGCAGAAACAAAACAGTATTCATTTAAATTCAATCATTATTATTTTAATAACTATTCTATCAGACTTCCTCTGATGGCCTTAGCCAGTATATGGAATTATTTGTTAATAGGATTAAAATGCTGAAAAATATTGCTCAAAATCTGTGCGCTAAAAACTTGATATATTTTTGTATGGAGGTTGTGCAGACATTTTGCAAATATAAAATACGTTAGCTACATGTTGTTCAGTAGCAAGTGCTTTTTTTGTATTCTCAGAATTCGTGTCTATGATATTTCCTAAATTTCAGAATGGAGAGGTAGACACTACAGAATGCTAATTATGCTCTCTTGCCTGAGGACCTTAAATAACAAAGCTTGAGCTTAACAGAACAATCCTATATGTGCTTATTAACAGAAAGGCTTCATTCGTTCGAATATAATAACAGCGCTTAGCATGCATCTTTTTTACAAACAAAAGGCTCCTTTTTTTGAAGGTCCTTGCATCTAGTAGTCTTCCACCAACAGAAGACCAGAATAGAAGAACAATTTTGCAAGATCCTCCTCCGTGGAAAAATTTCCTTCTGCTCAGAAGTTGTCAAAATCAAAGACAAAGTATGTTTTACAAATAGAAGCAGAGATAGGAGCATCTTTATTTGATTATGTATTACCCACCAGGAATTTAAAAATGTATTGATTTTTTTCAAAATCAAGCTGCAAAATGGGAACGTTTAGATCTGGAAGTTGTAAAGTAAAGTTGTCATTTCAAATGGAAGGTGGCATATGTAATAAAGACTACTATTAAAAAGTAGAAAATTATCAAGCCTAGAACCTACTTCTCATTAAGGTAGCCATTCTTCTTTAAAGGTCAGTTTAAATTGTATCTTTCTGTTTACATCTGAAGTGATATAGTCCACTCCATCAGCTCAAAGTTTTACCATTTCATTCTTTACAAATGTTCTAATTTTCCCAGTTCCAGGACAGTCATTATTTTCTGGTTTCTGTCTGTGATAAGATAGTGGCTCTGTTTTGCCATGTGGGCAAAAAAAAGCCATTTAATCAGTGGATTTAAGGGTGCACAAGATTGAAGCAGGCATGATGTCTTATTCCAGGAAGAAGGATATCTCGTTCTTGTTTTCTGAGTGTACATTGCCATACATACTTATTGCCAGGATATAAGCATTTTAATTTCATTAGAATCTTGTTTTGTTGTTTTAAAAAATAGTTCTGATCTGCTTATAAATACACCCTGATTCTGAAGCCACAACCCTCAACAATGGGTAAGGGACCCAGATGTTGTTACAAGTATGAGAGTAAAATTCCTATTTTTAAATTTTAAATAGGCTGGCATGCTACTACAGTATATGAATAGACTAAGCCTTAAAAAGGAGTTTTAAAAAGGAAAGGAAAGAAATGAAGCTTTTTCCCCTGTCCTTGAATGCAGATTTTAGATGCAGATAATGTATATATGACATATAAATCTTCCCAAATGTTAAGTGCATCAATGAGTGCAAGGCCCACTTGGACTTTTGCTAAATTGAGCCCTGCCTATCTAAGTGTCATACAAGGTCCTTCTTAGCTGTCTTCTTCCACTAATCCAATAGAGGGACCAGTGTGGAAGAAAACAACAGTTTCTGGAAATGGCAGACTTTGAAGCAGAGCACAGAAGGTAGGAGCCATGCTTGGACGGTTTTGAGCCTGTTCTAGAGGAGAGGCACCTCATTATAATAATCTCAACAAGAAGTATTGTATTGTATTGTATTGATTTGCAAGAAGTGATATTAGCATAGATTCTCAGGCTACTTATTATTACTGGCTAATGTGATGTTCACTTGAGTAGATAATTAACATACTGTATTAGTAATATCTCCTTCACTTTAAGAAGAAAGTCATTTGCTTTAACATTGTGGTTGAAGTAGAATTCTTCACATTCATGAAGGATCATTACAGAGAAAAAACGCTGCCAGCTTGCCTCCCTGTTGTATCAGTTTCATTAAAGTTTCTCTCAAAACACTAAAAGAAAATGCAGTTTGGGATGAGCACTTACCTGTTCTACCTCTTAAACCTTCTGAGCTTTAATAAAACTCAGAATTGTCAGTTGCTGAAACAGGACTGAATCCATTTAAAACCCTCAAAAGTTTCAGGAGAAATGTACTGCGCTGATATACACAGCAGTCATATTATTGTGAATTTATTTTCTTGCAAGTGGCTTTTGGATTATCTGGCCTGTTTTAAGATTTATCAGACTGCATTTCCCAAATACCATATTGCTTCCATTGGTTAAAATGATGGCACTTGTTAAAAGCCTGAGTGAACAATTTAACAAGGAGTAAGAGGGAGAGTAGCTTGGGGTGGACATTTATCTCCCAGCAATCCAAAGTAAACATTTAACTCCATTCCTAAGGTAAATAATTGATACATTCACTTTATTTTGCAGGTCAGGTGACATTGAATCAGGTTAACAAGTTAAATCCTCCAGGCGATAGCTGGTCAAGGAATCATGTAAAAACACAACAGAATGAATAAGCAGCGTTGTTACATACACAAGATTTAGATATAAAATGGGCCAGTGCAAACCTTTCACATTACTAAGAAAATAATTTTGTAGTGCGTGAGTAGCTTTTGTTATTATAGGGTGTCTATTTATAAACATTCAGTTGTTAAATTCTTTCTTCCTGTACTGAACCAGAGTGATTAGTCTGACTGCTGTGACAATGATATTCCTTTTTCTTTCCAACTGCTAAAGAACAATGAAGTAAGGTTTATTTTTAATACAACTGTGGATTTGCACTGTCATTTAATTCTGGTAAATAAACAAGACAACCTGTAAAAAGTTGTCTTGCATTACAAAAGTTACAAAAGACATGTTTGCTGGGCTATACTTTGCTAAGCCAATAATAAATTGTGTTGAAACTGGAGGATATCTTCCAGTGTTTTAATACTGAAAGAAATCTTTATTCCTTACCTGTAGAATACCTGGGAAGAAGCTCACTAACAATCTTCCCAATCAGTTCTACCTTATTAATTTTGCAGTAGTGGGCCTTTTTACAGGGATATTATATCTAAATTTCTTTTCAGATGTGGAAGCATAAATTGCATGACAACTAGCATTTTTAAACCAGTGGAGATGTCCAGCTGGAACCTTGCATGTTGCTCTCTCTCTGGAGTTCTGAAATTGAAAATTTCCAAAACTAGCTATTTTTATCTTATTTATGACCTTCACTTTTTGCAGAATTTTTGCAGAATTTACCATTAGGTATTTTCTTCTAATTATATATATGGCAAATGTGCCAGTTTGGGCTTCAAACAAGGTATGTGAATGCCTGATAAGAGGGTTCTTCTTAGTGCAAAGGAATAAATGAAGACGTTATTGACCATGAAATGAAAATTTGAGGCATTTGATTCTATCATTTTTGTAGGCTGTGGTATATTTCCAGTAGCACTCCATGAAGTTGATATTCTTATAAGGCTGTTAATATTCTCTAATGGCAGAGACTATTGACTGGGATTTTCTGTGACAATTCTTACATATCAAAATGGCACTGATACTGTAAGTGCTAGTATGTTTCATGTAAGATGTTATATTAAAGCAGCCCTTTCAATTCTTGTGGCATATGTAGGGAATATCTACATATGTAGATATATGTAGATAGAGACTCCATGTAGGGAGTCTCTACTTTTTTCATTAAGAACTTGAACCACCGGAAGGTTAGGGACAGATATAACATTATATAAGTTGCTAAAACTCTAGGAATGACACCGAGACAAAATGAAAAGTCTGTCGTTTCAAACTAATTACCTTGCAAAAGAATTTGAGTGAGAGCAGTATCATTGAGAAGGAAATATCATGTACAGGCATGACAAAATTTTGCTAACAGGGAGGAAATGGAGCTATCCAAAATCTTGAATTATATATTTTTCATCTTGCTTGAAATCGAAAAATAGAAGTAGTGATATAACTTTTTAAAGAAGAAAAATGTGCAAACCCCTAATTTTTCTGCATGATCAAAAGTTGTTTTAGATCCACATGAAAGTGGCTTCACTTTACATTGGAAAAAAAATGGTATGTGGATGTAGTAAGGCTTGCTCAATCCTCATTTTCATGTGTTGAAAAAAAATGTATGAATCTCTCTGCAGGTTCAAATTTTATAGTCCCACATTGCCAAATGAAAGAACCCAAAGTAGGTAAGTATCTTCCTACATGTATAAGAAAACTGGGTTCCAGTGAAGAATGCCTGTCATATGAATATATACCTCTATTGTGTACACATCTGTACATCTTTAATGCCCACTGGATACATGGGGATCATGTTCATTTTGTGGGGTAGGAGGTGTATGTCTCTGTCACAAATATTTTCAGCATTCTTTTTATTATATGGAAAACCTTTAGAATTCCATCATGTCCAAGTACAACTTTAAGTTAGCAAAAGCTGATGGAGTCTAATATCTGTTAAAAAATTAAAAAGGCATAGTATAATGTGTGAGAATCCTGCAGATTTTTTAAAATGTCAAATAAACATTGAAACTATTTTTTATCTGAATGGTTGCGATTAGACATAATAAAAAAAAAGTTCATTTCCAAAAGAAAGCTCTGTGTATGAGTCCCCATGAATTTTCTTTGACCTGCTTCATTTTGTTAAATAATTATAGTTTTATGAATACTTTAGTTCTGTTGTAGACCGTTTCACTGGAATCCAAACTCTATCCCAAATGCAGGCAGTCACAATGGTCTATGACTGTTCAGGTTTAGATGGTTGCTTTCTTAGATAATCTATATGTTCAATAATGTAATATAATGTATATGTTAATTATATGTCCCACCTATGTTTTCATTGGTGAAACAAAAGGCAAAAGCAGAGAATTATGTTGCTTGGCTAACCCTTTCTGTAATTCAGTATTAACACCTACAGAAGGCAAGGGATTGTTGCTGTGTAAGGAGTGAGAATAATATTTGATTTAGGGCTACTATATCTGGCAGCAAAGATCTGGATGGTGCCATCATGCTATGTTGGTGCCTAGAGGTCTTCCAGATTTTGCAGCCTAGATATGACAGTCCTAAGTTAATTGGAAGATTAGAGTTTTTCTCCCTATACAAGATAATTAATTTGGAAATCCATCATTAATAATGTGCATAACGTAGATTTATTAAACAGTTTAAAATGTAAGCTAATTACATCTTAGGTATCAATTCCATTTTAAGTGGAAGAATTAGATGGAATTTTGAAAAAAAGGAACATAAAACTTTATAGTGTACTATACATTTAGTTTTTTTATACAATAGGAAGATTTTTTTAACCCATTGCCTGACATTTTATAGGTCTGCCTAATTTTTCAATCCTGAAGTGGGAATAGTATAAACAAATAATGTTACAAATGGCATTTCAAGTTTGAGTGCTCGGCTGGATAAATAAATCTTTACATTTTGTCCTGATTTTTAAAAGAACAAATTTCCTTATATTGTTATCCACATCAAAAGGAATACAATTAAAACCACCGTAAATTTTGAACAAATCATGGAGCCCATTTCCTTGTTTTCTCATCCTCATCTCATAAGAAATTGCTTTAGTTTCAGACTCTTGGGAGAAGCAATTCTATTTCAAAGTGAAGAAAGAGAAATATATCATTCCGTGATACACCACTTAATTAGCTTCACTTTTTCTTCTGAAGCTCTGAATAATAAACTATGGTCTCTTCATGCTTGGGAACCCTTGCCTGGAAGTATGGCTGTCCTCACTATGTTGTGTTTACTGTGGCCTCTGGACTTAAATCTTTTTTCCTGGGTAATTTTTCTTCTCCTTCAGGATACATTTCCATTCGTGCAATCAAAGGAAGGACATTATAGTATCATTACTATCGTGATTCTTCCAACTTTTGTTTTGTCAGCAGGATATAAATAAATCAAATATTGTCTTTGGATGATTGATTTTCAGATCCCTCATTTTTTAAAAAAGCTGCCTTGCCATTCTCATTTGTGTGTTGACTCAGTCTATTACTTACTTAATTTATGTTGTGCTTTGGTATAGGTATCTAAGAAAAGGAAATACAAATTTAAAACACAAATATTAAAACTGTTACTATTTAAAGGCTTGAGTAAAGAACTGCACAATAACTATTCTAAATATTGGGAGTGAGGGCCTGCTGAGGGAATGTATTTAATGATTAAATGTAAATGAAAATTGAATGAAATTATATTTAATTAGCGTGGTAGCTTCAACAACTTTTTGAAATGCCACTAAAGGTATGCCCCTAAAAAAACCAATCATGACCCTTGGTTGTTGTTTTTTTTTAAAGGAGCAACCTGCAGCCTTTATTAACCTCCTTTGAGTGGTTGACAGCACATACCTATAGGTATTTTTACAGACATAATGTCTGAGTGCAATGAACTCCCCCCCCCCCCGGTAAATATGTGTGTAAGATTGCAGTTTGCTTTATTTTTTTTATTTATTTATAGTGTCCATACTTTTTTCAGAACAAAGTTCCATCCCAAGTAGAAGATATTCTTAAAGCAGTTTTCAAAATAGCAATAAAACAACAATTATTATTATTATTTATATTTCAATTGGTATCAGCTGATTGGCTGATTGGAAAACCTTCATTTCCTAATTATTCATGAGATGACAATGCTTGGATATTTTGTATACCAAACGTCAATTGCATTTGAACTTATTGTCAAATCAACTTTTTGGAAGGGTTTCTGAATCTTCACAAACCTGAGTAAATTTATGACTTTGAAAGAACAAAGAATGTGGACATTGATTCATTTCAGTCCCCTCCCTTCAGCAGTGTTGAGGGAAGCTATCATAAAATTCCTGTTAGCAAGCAGCTTCACCCATGTGGAACAGGGGAAGTTGAAGCAGTGAGTCATGTTCTCTTGTATTGTTCAAACTATTGTAGCACCCTCTTTGTGCTCTTTGACTGCTTTTCAGTGATCCAGGGATTTGACCGTTGTTAACTCTTACTTTTTCACTAAATCTGACATTTGATATAGGCAACTGGAAATAACATTAGTTGATGCTTCCGTGCCAGCTAGCTTGATTCCATGCTGTGAGGTACGTTGAACATATTGGTTATTTGCTTATCTGTTTGTAATATGTTTATTTCTTCTTTACTTAAGAACAATAATAATGATTCATTTCATTTCGCATCTTGGGAGCAGGCCTGTGAACAAGATCTCAGATGCTGATTTTAAAGCTTGGACAGATTCATTTGTAAAAGCTTGTAGAAGTTCATTTTAGTGCAAGCATAGAGTCTGAAAGTTGGAAGGGGTAACTTAGTCCATTGAATCTAGTTCCCTGAAGAAATGCAAATTAAAGCACCTCTACAGACAGCTGGCCAGTCTGTGATAGAACATGGTCAGCAAAGTGATGCCCTCACTTCCGTTGATATGAGATCAAGTCCTAAATTGTTTTTATTGTGAATAAGTTTTTCCTATGTTCATTTGGAATCTTCATGTAATTTAAATCTATTATTTGTGTCCCAAGCACAACAGAAAAATTATCATTGACCTGTACTTTGTGACCATCCATCAGGTAGCCTAGTCCTAAGCAATATAGGCTGCTTGCGGGAACTTAAGCATTTTGATTTGAATCCAGAAACAAATAGGTAGTGCAGCTTACTCAGTGTCAGTTGCATATATTAAAAATCCCTGTATCTCACCACTATCCTAATTTCGCTCTTTCTGTGCCAGTTGACAATTCCAAGCCATTTTAAGATACCCTTATTCAGTCTAACCAGGTTGGTGTAATTTTGTATAGTTCTGATTAAATATAAACCCATAAAAGGGTTTTTTATGGCTTTATACCTAGCCAGCAATAGTAACATGAATTAATCTGTAATCCATGTTTCGTATAGTCTTCCAGCTATTTTTCTAAGTTTCCTTGATGTACTTCTTTTTTTGTTTATTTTCAGAGTTTATATCCCATCTTTTTGCCAGAAGGTCAAGACAATGTGCAATTGTATTCCCACCTCTATTTCCCCCCACAATAACAACTCTGTAGGGTAGGTTGGGCCAAGAGAGAGTGATTGACCCAAAATCACCCAGTGAATTTCCATAGCTGAGAGTGGACTTAAACCTGTATCTCCCAGTTTCTAGTCCAACACCTTAAGCCCAGTACTACATGGTGTCTCATTTATAAACAAATAAGTATTATGATTTGTCCAGTGGGATTACCAAGGCAATTTAGATACAAGTAGTCCCCAGGTTAAGAACACCTGGGTTAGAGACAGCCCATAGTTAAGAATGGAGCCTTTTGTAGCAAAACTCAAGTTAAATATGCAATAATTTGAATTAAATACACAATGGTTTGAGTTAATTACATAATACTACTTTTACAATATTATAAAATAATACTATTCCAGCTTCCATACAAATTTGACTTAAAGACAGACCTTGGGAATGGAACTCATTCTTAAACTAGGGACTACTATAGTCTAAAAAAAGTTACAGCAAATTAAAAATAAATCTTTTTCTCACAGCCTCATGTGATTGCGATGCAAGCGTCATGTGGACATTAAACATTGTAGTTTAGCAATAGAAATTAAAGTATTAAGTTGACTTTTTATGTTAATGGTATAAAGCTAAGGGCTACAATTTCCTTTCACTGCAGTCTGGATCCGTGTCTCATTAACATTTCAAAGAGCTGAATACATTCTTAGACTAGAGATTTAAGTGGTAAACCAAGGATTCTTTGATTTGACTGATTTCATTACAACTGGATATGTTTGACACAATATAAAGCCTTTTCTAACAGCTGCTCTTTAGGTAAATCAATATATGATATTAAATCTAAATCTCTAAATCTGATCACCATTTTAAATCCAGAAACAAACCCTTAATGAAGAATTTATTAATTTATCTTGCTAGATTACTATTTCAACTTTTTTAAAAAGAAGTGCATAATATATCTTGCATTCTAATCCCACTTAGATTCTGAAAGCTTATTAGTGTAATGCTAAGTGCAAAAATTGATAAATCAAGTTAGTGTTTATTTTCTGTGCACTGAAGAACTGCAAAAAATTAATCAAACTTCGGATAAATACAAAGAAAATAAACTCATTGGAGCCAACAAAGAATTATTCCAACCTATGTTTGTGCTTGACAGCCTTTGAGGCTGGCACAAAATGAACAATGCAGTTATTTTCAGTAAGTAAGATGCTGTTTCTAATTTGCTTTGTCACTGAAGGTAGTTGAAGAGTTTCAGTAATACAGATTGCTTTTACCACTATTGTTGTTCCTTAGTTGTGTGGTCCTGCAAATATAATTCTGAAGGGATTTTTTTTTCCATTTTAGGTTTTCTTTTTCTTTTTTAGAAAGGGAACAATTGCATTTCCAGATTTTGTGAGTTTAAATATTTTCAAACATTTCAAGTGGTTCAACCTATTCTACGCAAACTTGACTACAGAAAAATTTCCCAATTATGGTGGTACACGAGCATGACAAATAAATATTTGGAATGTTCCTGATAAAACTTGTTACAACAGTTAAAAGCTTGTTTACATGGGACTGCTTTGAAAAGACCTCATCCCTTTTCTGAAAGTCCACTAACAAATCTTGCTTTAATTATCAGCACTCTTTTCATACATCTTTAAACAATCTTTAAAAAAACATCGGCATTAAAACTAACAGTCTTTGCAAATAATAAGTACAAAAAATGTAAAAAGTTCATCTGGAGAAAAAGCAGTCTTCGGTCTAAAAGGCAATCCTGTACTGGAGTTTCTGTTATCCTATAATTGCCTGGTTGAACATACACATCTTTGTCATCTAAAAGAAGACACTGTGGAGGCTAGCCAGAGATTTCCATCACTGAGGTGCTGCCT
Organism: Liasis olivaceus; assembly: GCA_030867105.1. NCBI lineage: Eukaryota > Metazoa > Chordata > Lepidosauria > Squamata > Pythonidae > Liasis > Liasis olivaceus. The sequence goes on from CM061349.1 coordinate 81,285,035, forward strand.
CTGAGAAGGCCCTACTTCTGGCCTCTGCACAGTAATCTGAACCAACCACAAGCAGTTCTTATTGTATGGGTTGGATGGTATTGGGGAGGCTGTCCTTTAAGTATTTGGGTCCTAAGATGTTTAAAGCTTTGTAGAATAATGTTAGCATCTTAAATTGGGTCCAGCACTGTACAGTTAGTCATGGCACTGCTTCATGACCAGAATTATGTAATCCCATTTAATCACTCCAGTTAACAGTTCAGCAGCTGTATTCTGCACCAGTTGCATATTCCTGACTGTTTTCAAGGTAGCCCCACACAGAGTCCATTGCACTAATACAACACTGTGGGCATTTGAGCACTGATCACTGGTCCATCTAGAGCCATTGCTGACTCAGCAACTGGAAATAGGCATAGGCCTTTGCTGCCTCTGAAGTCTTCTATGAAAGACTGAAATCAAGAGCACTCCCCTACACAGTTGTTTTTTTGAAGGGCGTGCTATCTCATCCAGAACACAAAACTAGTTGCCCGTTCTGTGTATTTTGGATGGGGGGGGGGGGGGAATGTTGTCCTGCAAGGTTTCCTGCACACAGATTATTCTCTATAGTAAAAACACATTTGAATGGAGCAGCTGCTAGGAACCTGGGAAAAGACCTTGAATTAGAGCATTGATCCATTTAGCTGTTTTAAAGGTACTTGTTGGATTCACATCTCATGAGATGCAATAAAGTGGTTTGATTTGGTTGTATGAATCCAGGCGCTGTGGGTTGTAAATCATGGTTTTTGGCAGGGACGTATAACTTTCATCAGCTTGAGGGCTGCCCCAGGCTTTGCACAACAAGTGAAGAGTGAACATCCAAAAGTGGGTAAATCAACAATACGTTCCTGAGAGGTGCCAGAGGCTTTAGGGGGTTCAATGAATGCTTTAAGCCCCTGCAAGGCTTAACTATATCCAATTTATATTCCACCTTTCTACTTAAGTACTCAAAGCTACCTACAACAGTTAAAACAAAATGCAGTACATGACAATAACATCAAGATGATTAAATCAATTAAATCCCCAGTCCCCCAAAGGCTGTAAAGCGAAAGCCATATATATGAGGCAAATGTGTACCCTGGTTTATAGCTGAAGGTTATGCATGAACCCAGCCCTTAAGCCATGTTTAAAAGAAATTGGGTTTTGCATACATGCAAATGTAGACCCTGACTGGCAGCTACTCTCCAAGGTTACAGGCAGGGGTTTTTCCATCCCTGCCTGAAAGCACCCAGGATTGAACCTAAGACTTTTTACATGTTCCACAACCATGCAAAATGTGCTTTTGATAGCTGTCCCATCTCACCCGCACCCAACTAACAAGGTCCCCAGTTCTGTCATTATCCAAATTTGTGGCGAGAGGCTGTGGCACTTGTCTTTATATATACACTGCTAATCTAGTTTAATGCAGATAATGATTCCAGCTGCAGGAAGGAATTTCATTAGCACTCTCTTTTCATCCTAAAAACACAATCATCTGTTTTTAAATGAGGCTTTTCTAAATGTCTATGATTTTCTGTTTTGTTTTGTTTATTCAAAAATAGCAAATTGTCACATCCACCATCCTCTAAATAAGCAGTCTTTCGTGTTGCTATGGTGACCCAGTGGCCACTAAAGTATAGACTGCAGGAAAGCAAAAGCAAGTGCTGGATTTGACCGGCTTACCTATATAAGTGATTTGGGAGCACGTTTTTCTCCAGTCTGTATTTTTTAACCCATTGGAGAACTTACATTTTAACCATTAAGCTGAAGAACATGTCAATGTTGTTAATAAGTATAGGTGCAAAACACATGGCTCTTTTGAGAATGAGTCAAGATGGCCCTATACAGTGTACTGTCACTGGAGAACTGCAGCCAGTCCCGGCTCTCTGACCTATATGACGAATCAGGCTTTGGCATTCACACTTTATTTTCCAGTGTAACTATTAATCCTAGCCTAAGGCATTCAGTTCAAACATTATAGTTTCAGATAATAGAAGGGAGTGAAAACAACGTTTAAGATTATAGTAATAATATATGGGAACATAGTGAATCAAACTCTCCTTCCTTCCTCCCTCCCTCCCAGAACATCTTGTTAGAAAATAGAAGGAAAAACTGCTGGGTTATTTGGTCTTTTCAAGGAAATATTAAAGGAAAAATCCTTAGTTACTTCACTTTTAGTAATAGCCCATCTCCCTAAAGTTTTGGAGTTTGCCATTAGTCTTCCCTCATCCACATTCTATAAATACAAAGTAGTCCTACAAAAATAGAAGGGGAATATTCCACAGTTGTAAGTACATGTATTGTTGTTACCAGGACTTCTGGCTTCAGCACAGAAATGCAAGATTGGGAAACTTACAATGCATGCCTTGAATATGAGGCAACAGTTAAAGATTCCAAATTCTTCTCTGCCTGGATTTTAATCTACTCTGAAAGCTTCATTTTCTACCAAACCAGTCCACAAAAGTCTGTCTTCTTCCTGCCTCTCAAATCAATGCTTTTTATATACTGTATGTGTGTGTGTATGCATGCCTGCAACTCATTCTTGACTTTTGGCAACAATCCATGTAGTCTTATATAGAGACCGGACTTCTTTTCCCCCTCCTAATTTGTTTAAATGCAGTAATTATTATTTTAATTAGTCCAGTTATTTTAATTTTTTTCAGAACACTGGAAACATGGAAAACATCCATGTCTTTACACATGTAAAAAAGAAAAAGGGCTTTGATCATGCGATTGTGGTCCCTGTCTTGACTTTTGTGACCTCCCCATAAAGCCCCTGTTCTATAGTGAAAGGCTGTTGCTACTCAAGTCAAAAATAGTACTGCCAACTCTAGATCGTATTTTACCTGCCCTTATAATTTACTTTAAATCTCCCCTGGGCAGTTTATGACCTGACAGGTCAAATCCAACCTATTGTAAGGTGGCTGAGAAAACTGCTTGAAGCCCAGGAAACCTATTTCAATTGTTTTGTGTCCTAAGCTGCAATAACAGGGAGATTTTCAATTACCTAGTAGACTGTAACACATGGTCAGTAGCTGTATTAGCTGCACTAGGAATTGTGCAGACCTGCCTTAGGTGATTTATTAATAGGGCTTGGCGACAGCAAATATTAAAGCAAGCATTTAAGGAACTACCGTCTTTTTGAAATTTCTCTTTGGCGGAATGGTGTGACAGGAGGTTGTATCAGGTGGGTGGGTGATCTGGGATTTGTATCTGAAATACAAAATATTGTTGTAAATTATGCACTGAATTTTAATTTTGGAGCATCTCTCTTCAAGTGACATTTTATTTATTTGTTTATCACAACTAGTTCCATATCACTCAGCTCAAATGACTGTGGGATATTATTAATAGCTCATAAAAAATAATACAAATTAAGGAACTCTTGGCCATCCATAATATCCCACAATTATCAGCCTCTGAAGACTTGTCCCTTCTGAAGACCAACAGGGAGGATGCCATGTGAGAACAAGAAGTTCCAGACCATGGGAGCCATTGCAGAGAACAATTGCCCTCAGGTCAAGTCACCTTAACTTCTCTCAGGGAAGGGATGGGCCCATCCGCTTTTCTAGGCAGAATCTATTTAGAGAAGAAGGTCCCTGAGATCGGAGTTGGATTTATACTGTCAATATATAATGTTTTGCGCATGCACGCTGAGTGTCTTCTGAATTTCTCTGCATGTGCATTTAAATTCATTTAGACTTTCATCAAGCTCTTCCTCTAGTTTTATTTACTCACAAATGAGCATGTGCTTGGTCAGGGTTGGGAGCACTGTGTGAAGGGAGAAGAGATTTAAATCTTCTGTCTGCAGCTGCTTCATCCTGAGATTTGATCACTCTACAAACAAAAGCTTTGTTCTTTTTCTTTCTTTCTTTTTTAAAATCCCAGCAAGGGGCTGGGAAAAAGGGCAATAATTGAGAAGGGGATTATTATTGGAGTATTACCCTTCTTGGTTGTGTCATCCTCATTGTGGAACTTTTTAGAAATTACATTCAGCATTTTCAATCATTCTGTTTTGTCATTTAGCTCGCCAGTTACCCAGACCTTTGTTTTCTTTTGATATGTTTGTTGCTGGTGGATAGAGTCAGTGTTTTGTTATCTTGTATTTTATTTTCAATAGAATTTTTGTTATTTATTTATTTAACACATTTGTATAGGTACCCATCTTAAAGCAAACTCTGGGCAGCTTACAGTCCAAAAATAAAACAACATATGCAGCAATAAAAACGATACCCTGCCCCCCAAAAGACCCTATAAAACCAAAAACAGAAAAACCTGGTGCCACAACCACACTTCTCGCATGCAACATTCTCATCCTGCTCTGACTTCACCCTATCCCAATGCTTGGGGGAAGAGCCAGGTCTTAAGTGCTGTCCTGAAGGTCAAGAGGGTGGGGGCCTGCCAGATTTCTGGGGGAAGGGTGTTCCATAGGGCAGGGCTGCAGTGGAGAAGGCACTCTTCTGAGGACCCACAAGATGGCAATATTTAAAAGAACAGACCTGGAGTGTGCCCACCCTATCTGATGTAGTGGGACAGTCAGATACACTCAGGGAGAGGCAGTCCTACAGATAACCTGATCCTGTGCCATGCAGGTCTTTAAAGGTATCGATTTGTTGTTATTTGACTGTTCCATCAAGAGAAACAGCGAATTGGGCTATATTTAATAGGAAAGGAATTCAGATTAGTATCTTCATACAGAAGGAGAACACATATGGTACATAGAATCTCTCTATCTTAAGTTAATACAATTAATTCTAGTGGATACTCTCTGTTGAGCAGAACTTCTAAAAGCTCCTCTCCATGGAAACAGATTTTTATGTATAAGTTTAATTCTTACTATAGTTGAATGTCTGGCTGATGGATTATGTGACCAGCAAAAAAAACTTATAAGGAGAATGGCAAGTTAACAAATTTAAACTAGGTCTCATTTTTTCCCCGCCTGTAAACATACATAACCTGATATAAATCAAGTCAGCATTCTTTTTCTGTATAGTGAAGTTTGTATTTCTTAATTAATAATTATGTGTTCTGTAACACATTGTGTTTATAAAAAGTGAGCACACAGCATGATTCAAATCACTTGGGCAATATATATTCTAAAGAATGAGAATTCAAAGATAGCAATCTGGTCTCTGTTTAGAAAACCTTTTTTTAAAAAAATCCAAAACCATTTTTCCATGTGAGTGTGAATATAAGTGTGTAAGTGAAGGAAATGCATTGTGCTGCAAGCAGTGAATAAAATGAACAGAAAGTGTTAAGTGTCTCAAAGTAGGTTAGAGTTCATATGACTGGGTTTCCAGCAGCCCGAGGTATGCAGTTGTGACAACACTGGCTGTTTGTGTTGTGGCCTTCCAACTATCTAATCTGAAAGTTTTGCACAACCTTCTCTATCCCTTTACAACCAAGGATGCTGGAATGCTTTCCTAGCTAACCTAATGCCAGAATGACTTAATTTCACTCTCCTTCGGCACTTTACAGGTTAATTTCGCAGAGGGATCAAATTACTTTCTGGGCTGTTTATAGTGTTCACCTTCTTGCTAGCTTGCTTTTTTCCCAGCCTCTTCCAGAGCCACTGAGTGAGCTATTGAGAAAACTTGCCTTGTTCATTCCTGTCACTTCCTCCGCGTGGAGTATTTTGATGGCACCCCAATGAAGGTGTCAACCTATAAAATAAACCTGGCCCCTTTCTCTAGGGTTCTTCATGGGCAGCAAAGTGGAGAGATGCTTTGGCCAAGAGACCGGGCAAGGTAAGACTATCGTTGGCTTACCGAAAATAAAATCAAGGTGCAGAAAGTAAGGGAGAAGGGAGAACATGGAGAGGTTTCTAGGTGTTCATATCCTAGCAACGCTGAAATAAGAATTACCCACCAAAGGGCTGCAAACATCTGCGGTGATTTGAAATTAAGCCAGAGTATGAAATCTGACTTTTACTCTTTTTATTTCTAGTGTGATAACACGTTTTAGGAGATAGGTGCATTTCTTTAGCAAATGGCAGCTGTGTTGTTCATTGTAATTTCTTTCATTCTGCATTTCTAATTGAATGTATGTACATAAGGACTTGTTGGTTTGTTTTGATAGTTTTTATTTTTTTAAGTATATTGTTAGTATCCCTTTCATCTGTACTGGAAAGTTCTGTCATGCTTAGTAAATGTCCTGTTTTAAATTTTATGTTTCTGAACATTTACTTTTATGTGAATGAGCTCATCTATCTGCACTGTGATAATTTTTCTCCTCTCAGCTGTGGCAGTTGGGGAGACATGTATGCTTTTAAATACTTTAAGTGCACATTGCTTTCTGCAAGTTAATTTCAAATATATTTTGATTATTTTTACATTCTGTGCTTTTTCTTTTTTTTGTTCACATACCTAACGGTGATACTTTGATTATAAGTAATTTTTATTTACAAATCCAGGGGAAAACTCTGCAGTTGTCTGTCAATGTGTGTATTATCATCAGCACACATGGATCTATAACATTATGCAGAATATCATTATTATTATTTAGGTAGATTTTTGATGCTAGAACTTTAATTTCAAATCAGAAATCTGGTGCCAGATTTATTGCGTGGTCCTGAAGAAGTGATGAAATGATGACAAACATAGCATAGACTTTGCAAATTAAACAGTTGTGATAAATAGGAATATGGCCACTTCTAGACTTTTTTTTTTTGCTTCAGTTTTTCAAACTATGCTGCATTCCATTATACAGCTCCTTCTCTGAGATTAAGACCTGCTTTCCTTCACTACAGTTTGCTTTATCTATCCTGCTCAGATCTTTCAGCTTGCCATTGAAAATACAGTGATATGGTATCTATGTCCGGATTCTTGGTCACAGATTTGTGGTGATCTCTGGCAGGAGCTATGTCACTGTTTCCACATTTTAATTCAAGGATAATCTTCAGACCTCACGCTGGCTCCATGTGTCTTCCTGAGAATTGGACATCATGGTTGTGTGATAGGAAGGCCTTTAAAAAGTATGGAGTTAAATTATTGAGGTAGCTGCTTGTGTAGATAAAGCAAAGACGGGGAAATGTAAGGGTATACAGAAATGAGCTTGGCAGTCTAGTGAACACTGCTAATATAGAAATACTGTAATAAAATGAGTGGAAAATAGAAGAGTGGTACTTCAGGATAGGTTGAAGTGACCTCAGTGTATCATAAAGCAATTGAGTAAACTTCCTTTTTGTAATAGTTGCCTCAGACTTAATAAATATCCATCAAAGTTCTTCTGGGTCAGTATCCTATAAAACAGTTGTTATTACTATATGCTTAATGGGTTTGATGCTGATTAATTATTCTATATTTATATAAAATTATCCATACCTTTGGAAAATGTTGACCCACCTTACTGGGCTCTTCTCTGAATATCCTCAAATCTGTTTGATTCTACCACCATACAACTTGACCACTTGTTGTGCTTGAGGACACCAACCATGCTTCATGATATGTCAGTAAGAAGTGTAACTATCCTGTTGCCTTTGGGACCCATTGTAATGGTATGTGAGAAAAACCTTGGGAAATGGGGTGAAGAGATGCTGCCTAGGGAATGGTTAGATAAGAGAGAGCATAGCCCACAGCTGCATAGTCAGCAGAGCAAGAGGCTCAGAAGGGACCCTTCCTAAGTTCTCGGACTGTAAAGGAGACAGCGGGAGAATTGTACTTTCAAACTTGTAAGATTGATGTCAGTTTTACCAGGTAGACCAGACAGGAAACACGACCAGATAAACTAATTCTACTTTATGTAAAGCTACATTAACAGAATTTTCCAAGTCTGAAAGTACAATTTTGTGCACTAAGCTGGAGGTTCTACAATTATCTATTGGCTACAAAAGGCTTGGAGCCACCCCTTGGTGACAGTGCAAGCTGTGCATCTTGGCATGGGTAGGGTGAAGAGAGGCAAGTAACAGCTTAACCCTTCCTCCTTCTCATCTCATGTCTGCCATCTGGTGGACATATTAATAATTGTAAAAAGATTATTCAGTAGATCATTCAGGGATGTGATTTTAGATCCTTTTCAGCAGTTAACATATGAGCCAATAATAGGAAAAAGAAATAGTGTCTCCAGCTAAGTTAGGTTTAGTTAGTAAGTATCAAAAACTAATCTAAGCTTAGCCAGTGGAGATCAAAAACGTGACTTTCCTCTTTCGCTGTTTACTTTTTCTAGTCTGGATCTCTTGCAGTCTTTAATCTAGGCTTATTTCTGCACTGATATAATAGTGTAGTTACAGTTCTCTTGAAGCCTTCCTGATTTTCTCCCTTTGCCTATATTTATACCTACTGCTACTATTTTACTCAGTTTTTCAGATTGTTTGTATGAATTATTTTCCTTCCCCTCTCATTCTTCTGTCCACTCAGAACTGGAGTAGAGTCTTGGTTAGGTGTCAACTTCTCCTTAATTGCTAGAATCATCTGAGCCTCTGCCTCCCTTTAAATGTTACATTACGGGCTTGAACTTCTTTAACCTTCCTGTGCCTTTTTCACTTTCCAGGATTTTAGTATAGGTGTGATTGGACAGTAGCATATATATCACTAGACACATGCACAAATATCTATAAAATAGCAACAAAAAAAGGAGCAACCCTCTAGAATATATTTCAAATTTTGAATTCCCTCTCCAGATGACAGATGGGTTACTTTAATATTTTCTTATCTCTATGATTCTTACCTCTATGATTTCAGAAAGTCCTGAATAAGAATAGACAACTGAAGGTGAGCTTGCTTCCTACAGTCCTTTCTAGCCTTCTAGAATGCTTCAGGCCAGCTCACATTAAAGGTAAAATATCCTTTGACTTAAGCTCTACTCTTGGTGTCTTTATCCACATGGCCATGCAGTTTTCATGGCAGTAATGCTGAAATGATTGCCCCTTGTCTTCTTCTGGGACATGTTTTGAACTTTCCAGTCTAGTCTAGAATCCTAGGACTTCCTAGAAGCCGCCTGTCCCAAATACAAATCAGGTCTTTTCCTTTGTCTAGTTTCTGGAGAAATGGGAAGACTTTGAAAGAAGGCACTAGACTGCAGCAGAACACTGTATTAATTTTATAAGAATGTCTACGTAGGTTCCAGAGACATGGTTTTTTTTTTTGCTTTGCACCTTCCAGGATTCCTATTTAATATTTTCATTTCCTTTTTTGTTATAATTAAAATAACATAAACACAATTGAAATCAGGGCAGTACATAATAGGGTTATGCAGTGCTTATGCAGTCTCCCAAAGGTGCTTCAGAGTGTGCGAGGAAGCTCACAAAACACCTGTCTGCAACACTTTAGAACACCTGCATCTTTTTCTAGGATCACAACTGCCACACAATCCCAGGAAAAGGGACTCCTGCTTTATGGTGTTGCAGAAAGAGGCTACATATGTGCTTCTGTGTGTTCCAAATTGCCTTTGGAAGACTGAGTCCAAAGCATTGCACCATCCAGGTATTTAGACTGGCGTGTGTTAAAAGTGTCGGTGGGCATCATATTGTCTATCCCATCCTGGAAATTCTGAGCAGTATGTTTTGTTTTATTTTTAAACATGTCTAAAACTCTCCACAATCTCTCTCTCTCTCTCTCACACACACACTTCTGCATACTTAGAAAATGTGCTGAGCTTATAGAAAAGTTCAAGGTGTCTTTAGTTTTCCAGACTGATGGGCACTTGGCATCCGAATGCAGTCTCACAGGCCCTGTGATGAATGATAACATTGAGAACAAACATGAGCTATGCTCATATTTGTCCATTCTTTTACTTTCATTTTGTTTGGCGAGCTGAATTTCTCCACATTGCTTCAGGGAATGTTCAGGCAGACATGACTAAGGCCAGTTTGAGCCTCTGATCTAAAGTCCAGAAACTGTTTACAAATGTATTTCAGATTTGAATCTTAGCTACTACTCTCTAGAAGCTTCATCATGACCCCTGGCTTATACTTCATGAAACTGCAGTACATCTGTCATCACAGGAATGTGGTGTACATTTCTGTGTGATACATTTTAGATGTCTCTTTATAGGCAACCAACTTGATGGTAGTTGATAATACACATGAAGTGCATTTAAGTATTCTTAAGGCATCAGGAAACAGTAATGGCCACTGGAACTATACAATTTCAAGGGCTAGAATCAATTGGAAGCATTTTATCCCCAGCCTTAGCATATGCTTTCAGAAGCACCTTTCAGACTGTCTTTGTTCCCCCTTGGGGATATAGTTGCATCACATAGAGGTATTTATGTCCTTTCTCAGAGGCAACAATGTAATATAGCAATCTAGCTGATAGCAAGATCAGAGGCTGCAAAAGAGCCAACAGTTCACAGGCAACTGAAAATAGAGTCAGAATCAGAGTCCAAAGGTGAATTACAGAGTGAGTTTGAGGATCAATAGATAGTGTTTTCACTAATCAAGAGAATCTGGTTAACAGTGCAGAGCCTGAGATAGACATTGTTCGGTCACTGATTATTAGGAAGCAAAAGCTTATAAAGCTAGGGTTTCTGGGATTCAGTTGTTCCAGCTATTAGCCATTAGGTCATTGGAAAATCTTTTTCTTCATGAGTAGGATCTTTACTCTATACAGGTAGTCCTCGTTTAACAACCATAATTGGGACTAGCAACTTGGTCATTATGTGAAGCGGTTGCGAAGTGAGACTGTGGCTGTGCTTATCATCGTACTTCCTCTTTCCTTTGTTTTACAGACCTGCAAAAGTCATAAATGTGAGGACTGGTCATAAAGTTACTTTTTCATTACCATTGTAACTCCAAATGGTTGCTAAACAAGGCAGTTGCTAAACGAGGACTACCTGTAGTGTAATACCATGGATGATGTAGAAATTAAAGATGAATCCAACAAGTATGAAAAGCAGAAGCATGAAAAAAAGCTGGGGAATCCCTGGGCATTCTGGGATTGGGGATAATATAATACTAGTACAGTATTCTGATTTAGTGCTGGAGAAATGTTCTGTTTCTTAAGATTTTTTTAAATTGATATATCCTATTCTGACAACCACAGTAGACTAGTCTCTGTGTTTTTCTCTCTAGGAAGTTTTATCCTCATTATATGGATTAGGTGTTTGTGGCTTAGAACCTTTCACACACACAAAAAGTCTCACCAAAATAGAACTTTTCGCCCTACTACCACTACTTATATGTACATACGTACTCCTCATGCTGTTCCCTTTTGAGGTAATTGCACTCTTGAGAACAGAGTCCTGGACATTGCCTTAAGAAGACATAGTATGTTTAATGTGTGTGAAGATCTTGACTGCTGACATAGGATGACTGAGAAACTTAGTGTAATACAAAGAGGATGCCTCCATTTGTAAGCAGTTATGGTAGCTGGAGGGAAATCTTTATTTCATTCATGGAATCCTTTGGTGTGTCATTTGCATTAGAAAGATGAGAGTGTCATCCAAAGTGAAACTGTAGGTCAACATATAAATTAATAGAGTCTTTGAGGGATGGTGGAGGTTTGGTCATGGCACCGAGTAATTTATTCATCACTGAAAGCCACATTACAAAAAACAATGATACGGAAAGGAAAGAGCTAATTTAATAGCATGATTATATCAAATATCAACCCTGTGAGAATTGGTATTTCCCCCATAGTATTGTTGCAGTTGGATAAATTTAGGTTGAACAATGCTTTTATTAAGTGGATTTATTGCTGGTTGATTGATCATACCCAGAAGTGTTCATCAATGGTTCCTTGCCAATCTGGAGAAAACTAACAAATGGAATATCACAAGATTTCATTCTTTGCTTAATGCTTTTATCCTTATAAGTGATTTAGATGGAGGAGAAGAAAGGATGCTTGTCAGATTTGTAATTTACACCAGACTGGGGGAATTAATTGCCTAGAGGATAGAAACAAGCTTTAATATATTTGAGAATATACAAAATCAAATTTGACAGACCTAAATGTAAAATGTGCATTGAAATAGAAGAAAAATAAGAATAAATATAAGATGGGTGATACTTGGTTGATAACAGCATATGTCAAAAGAAGGTGGGTGTTTTAATTGACCATAAAACATAAGCCAGCTACTAGTATGCTTAAAAAGGGTAAGGTGATTCTACATTATGTAGTGTCCAAATTGTGTCCTTCCTTTTCTCCTTCCTTCTTATATAAGCATTCAATATGGCTTATATAATATGGGAATAAAACAAAATATAAAACACCCAAGTAAAGCCAGTGCAGTTAAAATTAGCATTAAAATCTGAACCTTGGCAAAGCAAGATCATTGCCATTTTTCTAAATACTGGGCAATTGGGAGCCAAACACTTTCTTGGAATAAGCATTCCATAGCCTCAGAACCACACAAGAAAAGAACTTTCATTCCTTTATTCATTCATTTCCCATACTTTAGGTAGTCAAGCTTCTAGCAGTGGGGACAGGTTCATAGGAGTGCCTCTTGCTCATCTAAATAAGTAGGCAGGTTCATAGGAGAGAGGCAAGCCCTCAGAGAGTCAGGCCCTAAGCTTTTCAGAGTAGTAATTCTATTCTGCTTTGGTGAGGCATGTGCTTAATTCTGGGCACTTTAATTTAAGAAGGATATCAACAAACTACAGTGCATCTAGAAGATGATAAAGATCATGAAGAACCAGGAGATTAAGTCCTATGTTGAAAGGTTGGAGAAGCGGTCTCTGTTTAGCCTATACAAGAGGTGTTACAGCCATGTCCAAATATGCATAAGGTTATTAAATAGATAAAAGAACTTTATGCTGTTCTAGAATATTTTGACTAAACATTATCTTTTAAACTTAAACGTTTAAACTTAAACTGCTTTCCTTTTGTAACATGCACAAATAAATACACCATAGTATACTTTAATGTGATGGCTGTATGCATCTAACAACTAAGATGGGTCAGCACACTATGGCCCATGGGTCAAATCCAGTCCACTGCCTCTTTTTGTGCAGCCCACAAGCTAAGAATTGGCAGGTAGCAAATCGCCAGGCTCCAACCTCAGCTGAGATAATGCAGCAAGGGCCGGGGCCGGGGTTGGAGTCTCCTGGGTGGAGGCAGCAGCCTCCTTGTTGACGGGCAGGTGCAATCCAATGGCTGCCATGCTCTTTGGCTTGCAGACCTGCCAGCTGCGCCCATGGAGGCGAGACGGGATCTGGCCCTTTACAGAAGGAGTTTGCCGACCCCTAATCTAAGACATTGAGTACCCACAATATGCTAAAAGAAAAGTTATTCAATCCCTTTTAGTCTGTTTTAGCATACCATGTGAATACGTCCAGTATGATTAGAGTATGGTATGGAACTGAGGAGACTCAGGTCAAGAGCTCAGCATCAGGTTGGCTGCTGTAAGAAACAAAATGCTGGACTTGATGGGTCTTGGGCTGACCCAGCGGGGCTGTACTTGTTTTGATTCATTCTTTACCTGCCAACTTAACCTGTTTATATTTAACTTACAGAACTGGTTAGAGAAAGTAATAGGCTGGGAAGAACTCTCAGTGCTAGGGTTTTCAAACAGTGTCGGTGGAACTCTAGGGTTCTGCAAAATCTTGATGGGGGCTCCATGAAAACTAAAAAAAAAAAAAGTTCACCCAAACCCAGATAGTTTTCTATCTCTAAAGTTTGCCCCTTGATCAGGGTTCCAGGGTTTGTTTGTTTTTTTAATTAACAAGTTCTACAGCTTGAAAAAGTTTGAAAATTCCTGATTTATGGTGCCATGAGCTCCTAAAGGAAAAGCAAGTTAAAATTTGTAACAAATAAAGATTATGTGATTATATGAGACATTTCACAGAAGAACAGTGTCTTGGAATGTAACAGACTCTCCTTCGTTACGGATTTTTAAACAGGAGCCTGATGGATACCTATCAGAGATATTATAGCAGTGGATTTTCTGTTATTACAGAATCTTACAATGTCCAAATAAGTATTTTAAAGGTATAGCACAATGACACTGGCTTAATGGAATCTGGAATTAATCTAAACCAGCTTTCCTAATATGACATCCTACAAATAAAATGGAATTATGCTTTCCAGAATTCCCACCCAGCATGACCATGGTTGCCTATAAATTTTAGGAGATGCAATCCAAGTACATCTGAACTAGATTTTTTAATTATTTCTCTTATGAAGTACTAATGCTCTATAGCCTTAATATACCTTTTAGGACATTGTTGGAGGGCCACTGCTTGTGATATAACTATAGATCAACAGATACTGGAAAAATAAATGAAAGTGAAATTAGCACAGCTTTTTCAAAATTGCTCTCTCCCCATCTTTTGGACTATGCTGCCTGGAAATTATGGGAATTGAAGTCCAAAGCATCTGAAGGCTTAGAGGTTGAAGAAGATTGGCAAATCTGAACATGACAATCAGGCTTAACAAAGCAAAAGTTGTTCTTGTAGGGAGAAATATGAACTAAGAATTCACAGTCCTTGTTGTGTGTACATAGTATAAAATGAGAAATGTCTTGGCAGTAATAAATGGGTAATTATGAATCTTATTTTTGTACAACTTTAAAATTATTTGGTTTGCTGATGGAATTTAAAGCAACAAAAATTTCAATTGAGAGCAGTGCTCAATAGTGCTTTTAAGTTACTTTGTCTGGATATTTGGCATGTTTTTTTCATATTATTTCACTGGTCTGAAACGTATTTTTAAGCTTGTATCAATGGAGTTATTGTTGCTTTCTTTTAATGGTGTGAAATACCATAGTTCAATTACTTCATTGTTATTTGGGAAATTATGTTTGCTAGCTATTTTGAATTATTTTTTAAAAATAAAAAAATGGTAATAATTTTTGTTATAGGGCAGCGCGATAAATATTTATGATTGATTGATTGATTGATTTAAATGTATATGCTACCTGGCTCCCCATGACCCTGAGTGGTTCACAAATAAAAAATTCAGGTAAAGGTTTACAATTACCTTTAAAACATATTGATTTCACTGTAATATGGGAATGGGTTACTTAAGTGTATGCAGTAAAACAAAAAAACATAAGGTTGCTGGATCAAACCCTTGGCTCATCTAGTCCAGCAGTTCTCACAGTGGCTGACCAACTGCACAAGGAAGCCTACTAGTCTCCAGCAGGTGGCTTTCAGAAGTAGTCACCCTGCTATCAAGGCTAATAGCAAGATGTGATCAGGTCAGAAGTAAATAGATGATGGATGGATGAATGAATGAATGAATGTGGATTTAATACAAAAATAAGTGACTAGTGTGAAGGAAATGGCATTGAGGTGGTTTAAGGGAATGACTAAATAGCAACTCACAAGACAAATTTCCCTTGTGTGAAAGAATTGTGAATGGGTCAAGAGGAATGGAAACTGAAGAAGTCATAATTAAATGGAGTTCATTTGATCCTCAAGAGAGAAGCAAGAAGTTTAAAGAACAGAAGTCATTGTATTAATGGATTTATGAACATGGTGAAAATGAAGAAGAAAGAAAGGTATGAGGATGTAGAGTAAATGATGTTGCTATAAATCACATAGTCACATTTTCTTTTCTATTATATCCTGTATTCAGTTTCTTTGTTTGCTATCTCCATTCTTTTTCTGTATATAATGTTGCTTGCCCTTAACATGATGGTTAAGTTTGTATGTATGGGTTTTTTTTTTGTTAAATTGTGTTCTGAAATTGTATGGCTACCATGACATTGATAAGATTTCTTTGTATATTGCTCTGATCTCTCTTCAGTTGCTTTGTGCTCATTCTGTCTTTTGATTTGACATTATATATCTCAGCAGTGGGAAACTTGTTTTTCAGCCAAGGGCCACACTTTAACCAGTTTGTTTGTTTGTTTGTTTGTTTATTGGTTGGTTGGTTGGTTGACTGCCAAGGAATGCAGGAGATGTTATGCAGATATATTGTTAAAAGGGGCAGAGATAAAATAATGGCTATTCTGCAAATACATTTCAGAGGTGTGATGTTGGAGTGCCTTGGAGATTGCAAAAGTGCTGGGTCCAGGGCTTCTTTACTTGCTTTATTCCCTGTCCTTTAAAGGGGTTGATTTCTTAGGCTAGCCTTCCATATCTACTGGGGATAATGGGAGTTGTAGTCCAACAGAGTTCACCTAATGTTTGTTAAAAGTGAGGTCCCTTAATAGGTATTTGCGGTATAATATAGTTAAGGCACTTATGGGAGTTACATACATCTTCTAATCAAAGATTTTAGGGCATTACAGTCCTCATTTCATTTTTTTAAAAGTGCCAATTAAAAATGTCACAATTTTTCTGTAGGCATGTCTGTTATTGTTTTTTTATATTTATATTTATATTTATTTATTTATATTTCAAATTTGTCACCACCCATCTCACTGTGGAATGACTCTGGGTGGTTTACAGCAAAAGTAGAATAAATAATGATTAAAATAGATAAATATTAATTAATTAATTAATTAAAATATGTGAAAATACACTTCCTTGTTATTTATTATGGTCGTGCTTTGGGTTGTAGATTATATCATTTAGACTATTAATTTCGTTTATGGCTGAACAAGATTTAAGAGGTCTCAAAAAGACAGAGCTGATAAATGAGTTGTAATCAGGGACTTACTGTACTATAACGTATAATGGGGGAAAATAATAGCTTATTGCAACTCAGCAATTTTCAAATGCATTCTTCATTTATTGGATTTTTTAAAAAGTTTCTTCTTAAACACCCTGAATTCATTCCTTAATAAACTGGAAAAAAAGAAACATATTCTATGAGCATTACATTTTTGTAGCCGATAGTCCACAATCCAGTACATAGCGGGTGAGTTTAGGTAGGATTTCTAATCCACTTTTCAGTGATAAAGTCCATCTTAATTCCATTTCAATAAGCCTTAGACGTGAATGGGTTGATAGTAGCATAGTAGCATTAGTGAATGGGTTGATAGTAGCATAGTAGCATTAGTGAATGGGTTGATAGTAGCATAGTAGCATTAGTAGCATAACATTTAGAAAAAAGGGATTTAGAAAGTTACCAGTGTAAATGCCACAAGGCCTTCCCCTCTGAAATGAAAGACAACCTTTGTGGGTTTTTTTTTTTTTTTAACTACAAAGAGAGTTACACTTAATTCCATTTCAATCAGCCTTAGACATGAATGGGTTGATAGTAGCATTTGCTGTCACAGGTAACACCAAAATTCAATGTATTGGTGAAGTGGA
This sequence comes from Liasis olivaceus, assembly GCA_030867105.1. Taxonomy (NCBI): domain Eukaryota; kingdom Metazoa; phylum Chordata; class Lepidosauria; order Squamata; family Pythonidae; genus Liasis; species Liasis olivaceus. The sequence goes on from CM061349.1 coordinate 81,302,109, forward strand.
CTAAGGAGGGGATAGCTGGACAGAGTAAGATGCTTAAAACATGATCAAATAATTCTTTGGGAGGAAAACCTCAGAAAGAAGGATCCATCACTGGTGATATTGGGGATGGGTTTATTATTTCAAGATCTGCAATACCAATATAGAGCCAAAGTGGAAAAGGGCTTCTTTTTGCAATAGGTTCAAGAAGCTTGATGTAAAAGCTGATACATGTTCATCTGATGATTGCCACTTGTAAAGCTTTCATTAATTAAGTGTATCAATTGAGTCTTGGCTTGAAAAAAAAATAAAACAAACGCTTTAATAAAATAGGGGGAGGTAACAAAGTAGGACTTTTGGTTTTAAAACTATGGCAATGCAGAGTTTTAAGAGATGAAATTATTATGCTCCTAATTTATATTTTCAACATGTAGCAGCTTGTCTTCATTTATCCTGCAGGCTGATGATGCAATATTGATAATAAATCCACGCAATTGCTGCGTATCGTTCTTGGAATTCCTAATACCACGATGTCAGTATTTGGTGCAGCCCCAAAGGGACAAAATGGAAAGAGCTATTCTGGGTTGTTTTATGGTACAACTAAACATGCTCTGTGGCCTTTCTTTCCTTTAAGAATTCTCTTCTGTTCTGTGATGTTTGGTTTCTACACCAAAAGAAATTAATAGCTAATGTTTTACAAAAAGGGAATTTAGGAAGAAAATTCCCAATTTGAAATGCCGCATGAACTGTTTTAGAAAGAAGGGATTTAGAAAATTACCAGTGTAAATGCCACAAGGCCTTCTCCTCTGAAATGAAAGATAACCTTTGTGGGTTTTTTTTTTTTTAAACTACAAAGAGAGTTACACTCAAACTCTTAATATATTACTTAGTTGGTACACAGGAAAATACCTTCTACCTCTTTCCAGTTCAGTAGGCCTCTTAAAAGCACGTAAATGTCACTCCTGGTTGAGAAGAATTTCTGAAAAATACATATACCTGCCTATTTCTAGTAGACAAATTCAAAGAAATAATTAGAATAATGATATTTCCCAGAAATAACAAAGACTTTGCAATATTAAGTTTACTTTTGACAATTCTGTACTTAGCCTGGTTTACAAATCTTTGAATAGCTGAGCAATGCTGAGCAGTAACATTTGACTATTGGAGAAAAGCATGCATGCATGCACGCATTTATATTTATATTTATATATATATATATTTCATGCATGCATGCATGCATGCATGCATTCTTGAAAAGCATCGGTTTTGTTATACTACTTTTCTAAAGAGGCTGAATTCCCGAGGCTGGCTGCACTGAGCAATGCTGAATTTGTGAAACAATGCACTTTTGAAAATTACTGTTGTAAGTATGTTATAGGAAATATGTATTTTGCATGTCATAGTTCTAAACATATTATCACATCAGCTATAGAATTTCATGATTATATATGTGTACGTGGAGTTGCTCTGAATATAATCAGCAACATTTACTCTTCTGTTGAATTATGGGAAAAGTAAACTTGCTCCAACTTAGGACAATCCTTCAGTATATAGTTAATCAGTATATAGTTAAGCTTTCAGAAAAGAACTAGTGTGGTGTAGTATTTAGAGTATTGAGGTTGAATCTTGCTTTGCGGGATTATTGTGAGATTGATAACAGCTAATTACTATTGTTTAAAGAAATGAAAGAAGGGTGGTGTTAAAGCAGGATTAATAAACTAAAGAAATGTTGCATGCTGTTGCAAGAAATGTTGCAGAGATTGGATCTAGTATCCCTAGATCTGCTTAAAATAAACTTGTTGAAATAGATTAATTGAAATCAGTGGAATTTAAATTAATCCTTTCTAACTGAAGTCCCAGGAACTATAATGAATCTACTCTGAGCATCTTTAGAGAAACAGCATTTATTCCTAAAAGTCTCTTGGGCAAAAATAGGATATACAGTAATCTGAGTAAGATCTAGAGGTGTCATATTGAGTCTTTGCTGGTTGATAGCTCCTTCATTTACTTTGTATCTCCAGCTTGGAAATATCCATTTTACTTCCCCCAAAATAGCACTCCAGCATTAATATCTCTGGTAAATTGGGCATCTTGGTGGTCTCATGACAGCAAATAGAAGTTAGGGAGCTGGCCTTTGGCCACCACAACTGCCTTTTTTATTTTTTTCATTGAACCTAAGATTTTATTGATTGAATGACTGATTAATTAGATTTAAGTATACTGCCACATCTCAGGACTCTTGGCAGTTCATAGCAGTCAAAGAGCAAGAATAAAATGTCCACAGTAAATGCAATGAAAACTACATTCAATTAAAATTAAAACCAAATCACATGACTCTGATAGCATCCTAATTCACCCCAAAGCCCTCTGGAATATCTTGGTTTTAATAAGCTTCTGGAAGGATATTAAAAATGGAGCTGATCTCACCTCTAAAGGAAGGCTATTCCAGAGAACTGGGACCATCGCAAAGAAATGCTTCCTGGTGTTAACTGCTCCACTTCCCAGAAATGAGGCACCTTCAGAGCTTTCTCCAGAGAGGGACTTATTGGTCAGGTCAAATAGGCTTAGAAGAGGTAGTCTCAAATGTACCCAGGTGCCTAGCTATTAAAGAGTTCATGCTAAACCAGCATTTTGAAGTATACCCAGAAACCTATTGGCAACGAAGGCAGGGTCTGCAGGACAAGTGGCACGTGATCATAGTGATGAGTGCCTGGCAACATGTGGGCCACTGCATTCTAGACTAACTGTAGTTTCTGAGTGGTCTTCAAAGATAGCCTCTGTAGAATTGCAGTAGTCCAAGACAGTGATGAGATCGTGAGTCACAGTAGCAGAGCTGGCCAAATGACCTCTTAATCATAACCTCCATCTGCTAGGAGGTCAGGATGGCCCCCAAGTTACAGACTTGTTACCTCCAGTTGATAGAAAACTGGAATGAACAAAAACAACTCCATCTTCTGGGGTTCAACGTAGCCTATTTTGTTTAATCCAGATCCTAGCAGCTTCCAGGCACCAAGACAAAGCTTCTGTGGCATCTTCAGCCAGTCGTAGCGTGGTTATGTACAATTTGAGAATCATCAACATACTGATGGTATTTACCCCAGAGCACCAGTTGACCTCCCCTAATGGCCTCATATAGATGTTAAAAAGCAAAGGGAGAGGACTGAACCCTGTTATAACCCACAAGAGAGAGGCCACCAGGCTAATCTCTCAGCCCCACAACCACTAATTGGAACTGCCTTCATAGGAAGGAGCCAGATCCCTGCAGAACAGTGCCTTCAGCCTTAACCCTCCCTGGTTGTCCAAAAATATGGCATGACTGATTGAAAGCCTTTGAGAGTTTAATAGGATTGGGCGGGGTGCCTTACCCCCATCCAAGGTACCAGGAAAGGTTATCACTAGAATAACCAAAGCTATTTTGACCCCACACCCAAGCTTGAATCCTGACTGATAAGGATCTATATCTGCTTCTTCTAGGGAACTCTGTAGCTGTACCCCTCCACGGGTTCACTGACCTTCCCTGAAGAGGAAAGGTTGTAGACAATAGTTGTCAAAAATTGCTAGATCCAGGGATCCAATTTTGGAATGTGCTAGAAACCTGAAAGGACGGTGGATCCTGTGAATCTGTGACTCTTCCATTGTTACCTAGGCCGGTCCATACTACAGATTCTTTATTTCTGACATCAGCTTCAGAGTTTGAGTGAAAAGAGATTTCTTATGTTCCTGGTTCATAACACCAGTTATTATTTGTTTATTTATCTGCCATATTTTTAAAGAGCTGACTCCATACAGATTCATGGCAGTTTACAGACAATAAGTATATTAAAATCATCAAGCCTTAATAAATTATAAATGGAAAATTTTGCACAGTTTGTGCAGGGCTCATTACATTCATTTGAAGAAACTGTATCTACCCTCTCACAGTTTAATGTCGGAACATATTCCAACATTTTTTTTCAGTCTTTCTAAAATTGTGCTCTCCATTAAGATGGAATATGAGACAAAATAAAGATGCCTTTAAGTACTCACATGATTTCCAGCATCCAACTTATATTTCATTTGATTGGTCAAGTGAGTAAAAGGAAGTTACAGCTGAACAGATTTTTTGCTGACATTAAGTTTTTAATTGTCTTAGCTAAATTGCAACGATCCTTTCTTTGCTTACAGAGTCTGGAATGCAAGAGTTAGGAGAGCTGTTGTATTTCCCTTTTCTATCATTACCTTTAGAATTTAACCACTGAAATACAGATGCATAGGAGTAGCAACACTAATTTTTGTAATGAAGTTACCTAAAGAACCATTTTGAATTTCATTTACTGAAAAGATGAGAATGTGCTTTCATAGATCTTTTGTACCTTTTGTCATCTGTACCTCCCACAAGCTTCAGTAGGATATATTAAAGTAAAAGTTTTTTTTTGTAGTACCAAGAGAAAGATTTACTTGCTGCTTAAGGAAAAAAAATGATCTCTGTACCTCTCTCTCAATTCAAAGACATGAGAGAAAGATCTGTTTAATCAGGAGATATTTAATCTACTGTATTGCTGATTGACAAAATATGCCATAATAAAAAATAATAATCAAAATCAAATGCTACCTCTGGCAAATGGTCATGAGAGCCCAGCTTTTAGAGTTGTTGGTGTCAGGTGGCATATAAATAATAATAATAACTACTACTACTACTACTACTATTACTACTCAGTCTGGGCCACTGCTGAAACACTATAACAGAAACACAAATAATGGAAGGGTAAGAAGAAACTTTTTTTGTGCAAGAAAGAGGAACTTGCATTCTGAATCAGTAATAGAACTAGTACGTCAGACCCAAATCATAGCCTGGCTGAAATTGGTGCAGCTCAGTCCCAGATCATATCTTCTGAGTTCATCTTTTCTGGCTATTCTTTATGTGCTACATTTCAGAATGTATTGCAAACAGCTGGGTGAGTGCCTAATAATTCCCTACGGATGCCTCTGAAAAGTGTATAAATATTACATTCTTTTTTCAAAACATTTCTCTTTGCAGTTGTATCTAATGCACATCATGTAATATGAAAACTGCAACTGATAAAGCATGTGCATTACTTTCTGGGCTACACTCACATGTTCAGGGGATTGAAAAATTGCATTTGTAGTTTTGAACATGCTAATCCTGCCTTTGTACTTGGTAGGAAAAAATAGCAGGGTATTTAAAAGCTGAGGGATATGATTGTTCATTGGTTAAAACTTTGGCAATTAGGGCCAGCAGGCTTCTTTTGGATACATCTCTTCTCCTACATTACATTCTGCCAACTGCACCTGAATTTAGAAGTCTGTATATTGAGAACGTTGATGAAAAGGCAGATCTTCCTGTCAGGGACACCTAGGAAAGGTGGTTTCCACACAGGTGCACTTTGAGGGCATCCCTGAGGAACACAAATGGGTTCCTCTTTGAAGCAGTTCAAAGTTTGCTTCATTTGATAGCTTCTGGTTTCTCAATCACACTTATCCAGTTCCTAAGGACCACTTCACCCTGCTATATATGATATTTTCCAAACCTGCTTACTGGTTGGGGAATATCACAACCTTAATACATGGGTATTCATGCACCAAACACACTTGGCAATTGTGCATAATGATCCTTTATATATTCATCTGAATAGTATATTGTGGGAAGCTTCTCTAAAACATTGGTAAAACTGAGACAGAGGAAATGTTCTCCATAATTTTCCATATAATTAATAACCAATGATGTGAGAGATTGTTGTTTGGTGGAATGCAAGTAAAGGGTTAACCAGACACTTCCTTATAAGGAAGGCAGTGCAGAATACTAAGGGAACTTGTATTGGAGAGAGCACCCAGTAAAGAGAGGGAAAAGAAAGGAAACAGACAATTGGTAGTTTTAAAAGAAGAGATAAAAAAGTAAAGTCTTGTTCTGTAAATAAACATCAAGGTTATTTGATGTACCTCCTAACAGAAATTTTCATACAGTGGAGTCTTTAAGTAAAATATTAAAGGGTTTACCGACAATTGATCTTCTGAACAATAAAAGACATACTGCTGTATAACTAAGATACAACAATAGCAGGAAAACAGCTGATAAGAGAGCAGCAAACTTTATGAGAACTCCAAATTGGGAAGGGGGGTGGCAGTGAGATTTTAAACTATGCTCCCCCTCCAAAAACAGAAGAAATTCAGCCACTTCAAACCATATAAGCCCAGCCTCAAGACAAGCCCGTGAACAGCTGGTTTGCACACGTTCCAGGATTGCTGATGATGATAATGATGATGATAAACTCATAACTTTGTTCCCTATTGAGAAGAATGATTGCCTTCCACACACAAATATAAGAACAAGAAATGCAGTGAATCCTTGTAAAGCACTTTTAAAGTTTGGAAACTATTTGTTATTAGTAATTAAAATAAGAATTCATTAAATACTATAAGGATATAATGACTTCTGGATAGCTATTTTCAAATCCAGAATGGTTTTGTTCACTGTTCCCTAAATTTTGGCTGCTTCTGTTGTTCCATCCAGGTTTTGTATTAGCATGATTCTGTGTTTCTTTCAAAGCAACTTTTTTTTTTTAAATGTCTAAAAGCAGTTACCCAAGATGTTTGTCTAGGGATATCCCTGGATTATGTTGGAAGATTCCGAAAATAGTCTAAGTCAATGGGATCTTAATATGTTCTGCTTTTGGGGGGTACTGGTGGTTGTTTACAGTATTTGAATTAACTTTATGGGAATTCTTTTGTCTCTGTGCAGCTGGGATGACAGCAGTTCTGTCAGCAGTGGTATCAGTGATACCATAGATAACCTCAGCACTGATGACATTAATACAAGTTCCTCCATCAGCTCTTATGCCAACACCCCTGCATCCTCACGGAAAAACCTAGATTCCCAGGTAAGGTTTCTCTTAGATTTCAGATAACTTATACTAACGTTGAAGGCACTCACTAAAGAGAATAAATAATTGCAGAATGTCAAGGCTGACTTCTAAATACATTTATTAATTGAGCGTGGCCACAATAGTTATAAAAATCTGATGCTTGCTTCTAGAGAAGGGGCAAAATTAGAATAATGAATTATCCGTGCTAATGTCCTTGCTTTAATGTTGTAAAATATCTCCATTTATGTGCTTACATGGCCAACTGTATGGTATATGGCTGTAACAGGTGACAAAGTTTGAATAAATGATATGGGGGGTTGAGATTAGAGAGAAACTACTGAATGCCCTAGCTCTGTTGACTGAAGGGGAAACAGGACTAGAATTGTGCTGTCATTAGCTCCCTTCATGTTCAGAAGGGTTATATCCAATGCTATCCATCTGTCAGCAGAAAGAATTGGATTGTGTCTCTCAGACAGCCTCCTTTGTATCCTCAAATCTTTAGGAAAAAAAAAAAAATCAGAGACACTCCAGAGCAGATTTTGGGGACATTTAGCAGTACTTGTATGTCTGAAGTTCAGTAATATGGTGTTAAATGCTTTTACAGATATACAGTACAGTCCTACTCACACAGACACTTCATATTTGAGAACTAACCATACTGTTTACATATATTCATTAAGGAACAGAAATCTAATTATGGTCACACAAAAGCTTAAATGTTATTACATTCTCAGTGGAAATGTGAACACTTGCTATTTAATTAAGTATATTCCGATTTTCCAAACCTGCATGTTGTTACAAGTTAAAAGCAGCTTTTGGCAGCTTTTCACAAGAAAATTAAATTCTAATGTTTCTTTCACATTCATCAAACTTTCAGTATTCCTAACCAACAGATAACATGGTAAAGAATTTTAGATCACTTAGACATTTTTAGTAATTTTCTGTCTCAGAAGTATTAACATATATATTCTGTTTATGTTGTTTTCTGTATAACACATATAATTATTTTATGTGCATGCACACATACCCCATCTATCTACCTTAAACACACACACACGCACACACACAAATTGCTTTGGAGGATCTATCTGGGGGTTCTTCCAAATGGGGGTCAAATTGGGTACTCTTGCTAATTGTTACTATTTTATAAATATTTTGTTGTTATTATTTCACTTCCTTTCCCCACACCTTGTTACTAGAACAAAAAATTACTTTAATAATAGTTTTTAATGTATCATAGAGTTACTGTGAAGTGCTAAATTGGCTTTGTACACCAATGCAGGGATCATAATACCCTTTGTTTGCTTGCCATAGAGTGCACAGCCATGGTTGCATGAAAGAATTTTGCCTCTGTTTGTAAATTGGGGGTTTCATTGCCTGGATTTGAAATTGCTAATGCTACATTCTAAACTTGATGCTCTGTGCCCTGGTTTTGAAGTACTCCTTAAAATTATACAGATAGTCCTCGCTTAACAACCACAGTTGGGACTGGCATTTAGGTCGCTAAGTGATGCGGTTGTTAAGCAAATCATGTGACCGGACCTGATTTTATGACCTTTTTTGTGGTGGTCATTAAGCAAATCATCACAGTCATTTAATTAATCATGTGGTTCCCCATTGATTTTGCTTGCCAGAAGGTGGCGGGAAGGTTGCAAACGTCAATCACATGACCCGGGGAATCTGCAACTGTCGTAAGTGCAACCTGGGTTGCCAAACACCCAAATCATGATCACATGACCGCGGGAGCACTGCGATGATTGTAACTTCAGGCAGTGGTCGTAAGTCACTTTTTAGTGCCATTGTAACTTCGAATGGTCACTAAATGAACTGTTGTTAGCAAGGACTCCCTGTACATTGAAAAAATCTAGAGCTGCAGCTTGCGTTTCCTCCCATAAGTATTATTTATAGAAGATTAAAATAATGTTCCCAGAATTCTCAGCACACCTTTCTAGGCAAATAGAGGAGAACCCCTAAAAGGTATCAGCTTTTTTCTGATTAACATACCAGTCCAGCTGATGAATCTGCTTTATTGGAAAAATTACCGCATCTTGATTATTTCTCACTGTGGCAGGAGAAGTTGTAGGAGAAGAGCCATGTTAGTCTCTGGTGGCAAAAATCAGGGGTAGTCTGGTAGCACCTTTTTGACTACATATTTTATTAAAAACTTGTGCTTTTTAATAACATTTGTTAGCCACAAAAGTGCTGCCAGACTTATTAAAGTCTACACAAAATTTATTTTCAGGCACATTTCTCCTGTTATCCTTTTATTATGCGCTTTCCATATATACATACTTTTGCAAGTATTTTCTCCTAAAATGGTCCATTTTTGTTTGCTATTTTCTTTTTTTAATAATGTTTTTATTAAAGTTTATATATATAAAAACTAATACAAAACTGAAATACCTACAAATAAAAAGAAAAGAAAGAAAAAGAGAAAGATAAAAGAGAAAGAAATATAAAAGATTACTTCACTCTCCCTCCAAACAAGTATATGCATAAACAGTAACTTGTTTGCTATTTCCCGTGTAGTCATATTTTTGTGCACATTTTTGTTTTGAGGACCACATGTCAAAATTCAGAAAAGCACATCACAGCTTCAGACTCACAGATTAGTTCAAGAAGTGCAAATTAGATAAATTAACATCAAAATGTGAATCACATCAATTTCTCCTCCACCCATCTAGTCTTTATAAATGAAAAGCAATGCAATGGACTAGGAATAAATAGAAATTGTACGGGTTTTTTTTTTATTTTTTGGTTTTGTATGTGTGTGCCTTAATTATAAATGAACTGAGTCATCTTACTTTCTGGGAGAATTCAAAAGCTGGAGCAAATCCAATTTTACATATACTCTGTGTGCTAGACTGGAAGAATCACAAGTATTTTGCTAATACCAAGAAAGAAAGTCAGTCTATGTGTCTAAATTATTATTCAAATATTAAATGAGGTGATTGACCTATGCCTGTAGCTTGATTTCTTGCAAAATCACAGTCTATAACAACAAGCTTTCTTTCAGTTGTTCTCTGTATTTTATTATTTAACAAAGATATTGAGGTATGCTACTTTTAAAACGTCCCTTGTGGAGTGCTGGGAGAAAAGAACAACCCTATGTTAAATAGGCTTGCGTATGTATGACGTGGTGGTAGCTTTTCTTACCACACAATAATCTGTGTCTATGAAGAAAATGTATATTGAGAGACTTTTTACACTGGACAGAGTCCAGTGCAATTGCTCCACGAATCGAAGGAGCTTCTGTTTGTAGAACAAGAGCCTCATTCACCAAAGGCACCCTTCTGTGAGCTTCCTTTCACAGAGTGATTGCATTGGATGCTGACCATTCTGACCTTTCTGCCAAAATATAATTCATATTTTGCATTTAAAACCCCTAAATTAACCAAAAGTAATTCCTTCATCTTTGGTACAACTGTCCATGTTTATTCAGTTTGCTTAATTTGTATAGATGTATTATGTGGTTTAGGATGAACAGATGCGTTGCATCGAATACTTTCATCCTTTTATAGAAAGAGCCCGCATTCCTGGAAAAGTTGTTCTGTGAATGCTTTCTTCAACAGAATTTTAATCCATGGGTGGAAACGTTTGGATTTAACTCCATATCTGGAATGGCTGGGGAAGAGATGGAAGGAGTTTTCCAGACCTGTTTTGTGCTGCTCAGTGACATTTCAGATTCCATCTCCAAAAAGTGCTTTGGGGTGCACAGGACGGGATCCTGGGAAAAAGCTGTGCTGCTTTAAGGAATTGCCAACAGGTGCTATGATGGTTGCACTCTCACGCCTTCTAAAGTGTTTTTTGGGAATGGAATCCAAGACCTTGCATAACCCTCGTTGTTTTGGAATCTGAGATTTCAGCAATGTTTTTTTACAATTTTATTTAGCATGTTTATAGCCTATCTTTCTTCTGTCAAGGACTTCAGGAGCATACACATAATGTTCCAAATATCTACCGATGAAGCACTGACAAAGCAAATCTTAGTTTTAATTGAGCTGAATTGATAGCTGTACTATGTGTGCTCAGAGAGCTGTGATTTTCATAGCATCCTTCATTACTGGTTTTGATTTTAGAATACCCGTTTCTTGGAGGCAAGCCAGATGCTACATGTTGATTAATTTCCAAATAGCTTTTATAAACTGGAAAAGCCACTTTTGGGATGAGTAACTGGAAATGGAGAAGTACGGGCGTTTCTGAACCTGCAGTTTCCCTGCTTCAGATCAGTCATCCAGTAGTTTTTTTCTCTGTAGGACTGCCTGTTTCAGTTCCCAGATCCAGACATATTAATTTACATATTAGACACTACACATATTAGGCAGATTGACTACTATTTATACCTTTATTTTGTATGAAAAATATGATTGCTTTTCATTATTTTGAAATTCAAGACTTTTGCAGACAAGTCAATGGAGTTTAAGGTTTCTGTTTACAATTGTTTGCTGCAATAGGTCTGGGAAGATTTAGACAAGGCAAATAGGCTAGTAATTGTACCCTAGGAATGTTCTCCATTGAAAAATTTTATCTAGCAATCTCACTGCACTTCAGTCACACCTTTGCCTTGTGATTTTAGGAGAGGACTCTATTGTATTGTAAGCAGCCTATCAGTAATCTGCAGTAAAGGTGTAACAACAGTGAACTATATTGTAGAATCCTGATGGGCTACTTTTTCAGGTAATCATCCCTTCTCTGCCCTCATGCAACTTTAAAGTGGGATTAATAACATGGGATAACACTACAGGATTGGTGTATACCAGTGTTTTTCAACCTTGGCAATTTTAAGTGGTGTGGATTTCAACTCCCAGAATTCCCCAGCCAGCATGGCTGGTTGAGAAATTCTGGAAGTTGAAGTCCACATATCTTAAAGTTGCCAAGATTGAGAAACACTGGTGTATGCTACACTTTTCAGTCCCAGCCTGACCTCTTTATGTGAAGTATAATACGGGATAATGCTGTGAGAGAGTTATAAGTATACTTTCACCCCCAGCTGCCCCCTTGTAATATAATAAGCTGTACTTGAGCATTGCTTTAAAACAGCCTTCTAGCCAAACCCTCTAAACGGCAATATGAGAGTAATGGTTTTCACATTTTTCCCATGACAAAAGTCTTAGGGAAAGATCCTAATCACTTAGAGAGAAATTCTAGGCCTTGCAGCTGGGCATGCAGCTGTGCAATCATGGGTACACCTTAACTGAGATTTCTTCACTGTTTTCTATGAGCAATGCTCATAGAAGTTCTGTCTCAGGAAAATTGAAGCGTGACTCTAGATTTTTTTCTGGAAATCACTGTCACTCTTACCAGTGAGTTGTCTCATTGGCTACAATAGAAGGGGGACTGGACAAAATGTCATTTGCATATTTCGCCTTTTCTCTTCGGTTCAATAAGGGCTAGAGGCATTCATTTATACAGGCCAACTAGTTACTACGCATGGACAGAAACCAGGCAAAATACAGGAAATTGTATTTCTGATTCTAGATGCTTGTTTTTAAATGTAGAAAGAACACATAGTTCTGCTCTGAACAGTTTTGTAAAACTTCAGAACTACATGGCCCAAAGGAGAGCTGTGTGTTTTTGACAGTGCCAAAGAAATTTGTCCATGGAGAGGCAGAGAGCTTTTCTTGGAAAGCAGCAAGAATGACAACATATCCCCCTTGCTTTTCTTTTTAGAAGGCTTCTTTTACTTTATATTTAATCTCACAGTACTCTTCCAAATTTTCCCCATTAAGTCTCCTTTGAACTTTGTGACATAGTGTTTTTTTTTAATGCATTTTTAGGATGGCAAAGAAATAGCATCCAAACATGATTGTGTAGTGCTTTTAAGGTAGTGGGGTATTACAGCAAAGCCCAGGCTGCTTGGAGGAACAGTTTTGCAAAAGATTTTTTTAAAGGTGCTGCTCTTCCAATAAATTAACCTTCCTTAAACTGGGTGCTTTCCAAATATATGGACTTTAGATCCCAGAATTTTCCTTAATGGCCAAATTCTGGAAGTTAAGTCAACATAGCTAGAGGAGATCAGGCTTGGGGGAAACTGAAGTAAATCTACTGTATTTGCCCTTGAGGGAAAAAAAATGACATTGCTCTCCCATCCCTGCTGAGAATGATAGAAAATGCCCCCATTCACTTTTGTGGTTTATAAATGAACTATGAAAGTTGGAAGGCACTATCAGCGCAACCCTGGATTTAAAACTGACTAAACATTTACCATTTGAAGAATTAAAGCGCATCACCTTTGATTTCTGTAATTGTATGTGGTGCCTGATTATTCAGTATTTGCACTTTGAAATCCGTGAACAGTAGAAGGTTTTGCTTATTTGTATTAAAAAGATAACCAGCAAAACCAGACTGGAAGGAAAAGTGCACAGCATGGATCCCTCAGCATCTCCTTTTTTGGGTTCCCGTATGTGTAAGCGTGTTCACAGTTTTTCAATTAGTTTTGGCATTGGTAGTTGTTAGTCTCCGTGTCAAGGATTTGAATTGCAAATGATTTCAGATAGTTCATAAAGCCAGTACAAGTGAAACAAAGAGGGCAGATACAGAATACAGCCCAGCTCATTGTCTCTCTTGTAACCATCATAAGGAAGTAAAAAATAGAATATTACTATATTTGAAGGACTCTAATCATTCACATAAATTCAGAGTGATACATTTAATTATGAATAAATAAGTAATCTAGGTGATTAAATTTAGTGAGATGGAGTTGTAAATCATTGTCACTCATAAACATTTCTCACCTCGGTTGATGATGAAGTTTGGGCAAGACTGAAACAGAAAGCCTCGTTTATCTTTAGTGCGGCAAAAAGCTGCCTCTTCATGCTCCACAGATCAAATTGCCAGCAAAGAGATAGGAAGGCAGAACAAAGGGAAAAGCTCACAACACATATTTGAAGTGAATGAGTTTGTGCTTTGCAATGAAAGGTGTGGTGCAAAATACAGGGATAAGGAAGCTACACAACCTCAAGAGAGATCTTTTAATATATTTTTTTTCCTTGATCTCATTTTATGAAATGTTGAATGGTTTGGGATTTGTTTGCTTTTTTTGACTTAAGTGTAATACAGATTCCTTAATTTTCTGTTTGTAGATTTGTGTCTTATTTTTTACAAAAATGGAAAGCCAGAACTCTTATCTGTATGAATTATTGAAATGTTGAAATATTCGATGTTGACTCATGGGAGGAAAAAAACTTTGCAGTGTAAGTTGATTAATTTCTATTTTCCAACAGACTGACGCTGAAAAGCATTCCCAGGTGGAGCGGAGTTCCTTGTGGTCTGGTGATGAAATAAAAAAATCAGATGGAGGCTCAGACAGTGGTGTAAAAATGGAGTCTGGATCTAAATGGAGAAGGAATCCCTCCGATGTGTCTGATGAATCTGATAAAAGCACTTCTGGAAGGAAGAACATCGTCATTTCACAGACGGGATCCTGGAGACGGGGCATGTCAGCTCAAGTTGGCATTACCACACCGAGGATGAAAACAGCAGCCACCTCAGGAACTTTGAAGACACCTGGAACAGGTGAGGAATGCACAGCCAAAAGCCGTGCCGTGCAGGCCAAGAATACATGCTGTTAGTTAAAAAATACATTTCTTCTGCCAGGATTTCAAGCTGCATTTTGATCTGCGCTCCTCTTTGATGGAATGTAGCAATAAATCTTCTTTCCTGATTGTCTTTACCAAATTAAAGGGGTACTGGTAACTGAGAGTTGATCAGGAAAATGCATGCTTCTTGCATGGATTAATGTGTTTATCAATAGGGCATTTTAATGTATCTATATACTACCAAAACTCTCGTGTCTGTTTGTAACCTTCAGCTGGGTGAAGGTACATCATAGGGCAACAATTTTTGAACCAGGGTACTCAAATGGACTAACTTACAGAATGTCCAGGGCCCATTACTCCTGTGAGATTGAAATTTGAGAAAGTTGTGACCGCTTCAGTGTTGCTGCGCTGCTGCCACTTCAGCACCACAGTGCTGCTGCAGTGCTTTCTAACAGCTTCCCACAAGTCAGCAGGGAAGCTAGCAGGAAGTCTAACTCGATTGTGATTGCTGACGCTTCCTGACAGCTTCCCACAAGCAAAGTCAGCGGGGAAGCCAGCAGGAAGTTGCAAGTCCAAAGCCAGCAGGCAGGTAGGTAGGTAGCTGCTGCTGGGTGGGAGAATGAGTGAGGGGGTGACCAAGAGGTGTGGTGAGGGTCAGGGAGGGTGTCTGAGGGTGCAACAGAGGTTGGGGAGGGTGTGCAAGGGTGTGGTGCAGGTCAGGGAGGGTGCACAGGGGTGCAAGAGTGGCTGGCATGGCATGAGCACAGAGGGACTTGGGGAGGGCACACGGGTGGGGGAGATTTACGAGGGAGGGAGGGAGATTTCCAACACTCCCTGCTAGCTTCCCATAAGGAAAGTCAATGGGGAAGCCGGTTGGAAGTTGCTCCCACTCCCAACTGCTTTTTTGCCTGCCCATGGTCATTCTGTTTCTCTGTTTAGGTAAGGAAATATTTCTGAAACAATGACCCAATGGGTCACAAGTGATCTAGTATAAATCTAAAGATATCTGCAGAATGTTTAGTTAGAGCTTGTTTTTCCATTGTTTTTCAATCTCTGCTTAATTTTGAAATCTGTCTAAGGCTGTGTATTTACTAACTCTTTTAAACAAGAGATTTTGCTATAACTAAATTATACCACAGATTTCCTGAAAATTATGTGGAGGAGGGAGACCTTTCTTAGTTCCCTTTACTCTCATTTCTAATTCTATGTAGTTAGGTAGCAATATCCCTCATCAGCACTCAATACGGTAGATCTTTAACGTACAATCTACTTGTCATCACAGCAGTTCAAACAAAGTAAGGAGGATAATACAGGTAGTCCTCAGGTTATGACAGCAATTGGGTCCTCAGGTTATGACAGAATTTCCATCACTAAGTGATGTGGTTGTAAGGGATAACATCACATAACCGCATTGCTTAGCAGTCCCAGTTGCCATCATAACCCCAGGACTGCGCAGGTTGTTAAGCAGGAAGAGGCAGGAGTTCCAAGCAAGCAGGCCAGTAGATGAGTGGATGGGTGCCACGGGGGGTGCTGCCGGCAGGTGCTACAGAGCATAGGGGTGTGCAGATGCCATGGGCAGGCACTACAGAATGCAGGCAGATAACCTCCATACAGGTAGTCCTCGCTTACTGACCACCTCATTTAGCGACTGTTCAAAGTTACAACAGTGCTGAAAAAATAGTTTTATAACCAGTCCTCGCATTTACAACCCATGCAGCATCCCTGTGGTCATATTATCAACATTTGAGCACTTTGCAACCCCAGGCATTTACGACTGTTGCAGCATCCTATGGTCACATGATTGCCATTTGTGTGCTTCCCAGCTGGCTTGCAACAAGCAGAGTCAATGGAGAAGGTGGTAGTAAAACTACAAGTCACAGCCATGTGATGCCTCACTTAATG
The DNA here is from genome assembly GCA_030867105.1 of Liasis olivaceus. Taxonomy (NCBI): domain Eukaryota; kingdom Metazoa; phylum Chordata; class Lepidosauria; order Squamata; family Pythonidae; genus Liasis; species Liasis olivaceus. The sequence continues at coordinate 81,318,385 of CM061349.1, forward strand.
ACTGTGGTAACTCGCTTAATGACTGAATGGGAAATGACATAAGTCCGTCGCAGTCACATGAAGTTTTGCTTAGTAACTGTGCACTTAGTGATGGTGTTGCCAGTCCCAGTTGTAGTCACTAAGCGAGGACTACCTGTATTTGTTGAACATCATCTTTTAATATCCCCAGTAAAACACCATTAACACAATTGATGTTAGCTGGGGATGACAGAAGTTGTATTCTAACATATCTGGAAGGGGACAGGCTGAGGATGCTGGCTGTTCTACTCAAAGTGCTGGAGCGATATGAGTTTTAAGTGGCATGCTGGGAGCAATAGACTAAAAATTAAATTTCATTCCATAATTTAAATCTAGAGGTTTACTAAATTTCGATTGAAGTGAGTAAACTGTGCTTTGGATTCAGGGTGGACATGGTAGCTATGTGGGCTGAGGAGAATACTCATTTGAGTTCAGGAGCTGTTACAGAGATGCAACAAAGGGTGTCCACCTGTCTCTTTCCCCTTACCCCACCCCAGTCACCATCTTCTTAAAGCGTCTTTAATTCAAACTCATAATTTCCTGAGCCCATGTGGCTACCATGTGAGCCCAAGAGTAAGAACTGTCAACCAGTGGCATTGATTGCCTCCTGAAGTGGCAAAAACTCCCTTTTACTGGGTTTTTTCAGTCTTTTAGCTACCTGAAGATATCTCCCCTCAGTCATTTTTCCTCATTCCGTTTCAATACTAGTTACGTTACAGCATATTCAACCATCATTGAGTAGTGATGTCTCAAATGCTTGTTCTAGATGACAACATTGTAATGTTTCATGTGATAGTACAAAACATTTATTGTTCTGTAACCTTAAAGACAGTAATTTTAACACAAATCAGTTAACTGAAGCTTTCTGGAGGTGTGTTACATTGCACACATACTTTTCTTTCTGCAACATATTTTGAGAATCTAGAGAAGATAGTTAAGGTATTTTTCCTGTCACCTTATGCATTTGGTTAATTAAAGGTCTCTGGAAGCTTTACTTTTCCCCATCTATTAATCTATTCAGGTGGTTATGTTTTTAAACTTAATAATATATTAAGTATGTTCTCCTGGCACTCAGATGTATTAATTATTTACAAATAATTTAAAAAATATTGGAATGTTACTGCATAATATTTGAAGTCATGCAATATTTGAAATTGTCTTTTTCTTCTTCTTCCTCCTCCTCTTCTAGGAAAAACTGATGATGCCAAGGTTTCAGAAAAGGGTAGAATTTCTCCCAAATCTGGAAACATTAAACGTTCCCCTTCAGATGCTGGGCGAAGCAGTGGGGATGAATCAAAAAAGCCTTCCGCAAATAACTGTAGAACAGCTACTACTAATACAAACATGTTTGGATTTAAAAAGCAGAGTGGGTCAGCTGTAGCTGTCACCATGATTACAGCTAGTGGAGCAACTATTACTAGTAGAGCTGCTACTCTGGGCAAAATCCCCAAGTCATCTGGACTCATGGGTAGGTCTACTGGTCGGAAGACTAGTGTTGATGGCTCACAAAATCAGGATGATGGCTATTTAGCCATTACTACCCGAACCAATCTTCAGTATCGGAGTTTACCCCGTCCCAGCAAATCCAGCAGCAGAAGTGGAGCTGGCAATAGATCTAGCACCAGCAGCATAGACTCCAACATAAGCAGCAAGTCTGCAGGCCTGCCTGTTCCTAAAATAAGAGAGCCAACAAAAGTTGCCCTTGGGAGCTCTCTGCCAGGCTTAATAAACCAGACCGATAAAGAGAAAGGGATCTCCTCAGACAATGAAAGTGTGGTCTCTTGTAATTCGGTTAAAGCAAACCCTTCATCTCAGACAACATCCAATTCATCCCAGAGTACTCACCAGCAAGCAGTAAAGTACCCAGATGTGGCCTCTCCTACGCTGCGCAGGTATTTATAGCTTTTTCATTTGAATTAGTTTGAGTTTGAAAGATGGGAAGTCATTCTGGAAGTTACCCTTGATGTCTAGGTCTAGAATAGAAACCCTTTATTTGAAAAACTTCAGTCAATAAAAATCTGTAGATGCCCTGTTATTCAAAACACTGTTTTCCACCTGACATCCTCCAAATATGGTAGACTTCAAATTCTGGTAATTTCCAGGATGCATGATTGCTAGGATTTGTAAGAATCTGTGAGGAACATCAAGTTATTCTAGGTCATCTGTTCCAAAAATGATTTTGTTAGGAACATAATTGGAGGGGGGGGGGCAGAGGTCTGTTGTTAGATATTTTCTCACTCTTACCTGTAACTATAACAGAGCCATTAAGGGATGTTGTTGAAATCTAGTGTCAGCCCAGGAGTTTTCTGGTTAAGACTGTATGGGCTCTTTTTAGGTAAATGCTGCCTTTCTTTTAAAAGACAGTTATAGCTTCTCCAGCAGTATATGGGATACATAATAAACATTATGAGCATTGTAGTCACATTCTGTAAAATATATACAGGTGATCCTTGCATAACGATGGTAATTGGGACCAGCAACGCAGTCGCAAAACATGATGTCATGTGACCACACTGCTTAGCAATGGCAGTTCCAGCACTTCTGGTTGCTGTCATTAAAGCAAATCCTGTGCGGTCATTAAGCGCGACCTCACATGGTCGCCATCTGCGACCTCCTGCTGGCTTTCCCATTGGCTTTGCTCATCAGAAGCTGGCAGTGAAGGTTCCCAATGACGATCACGTGACTGCGGGATGCTGCGACGTCATAATGGCAAGCCAGTCACCAAGCACAACTACAAGAACCAGTTGTAAGTCCCTCTCATTCAGTGCCTTCATGACTTTGAATGGTCGCTGAATGAGTGGTTGTTAAGTGAGGACTACCTGTACCACTAAAATATGAATAGCTGAGTATTTTTCTCATAGCAATATCAAAACGAAAATTTAGGTAATACAGGAGAAAATTTTGGAGCACTTTTTGACTGTTTCTGCTTGTACTGACTAGCTAAACGTGGGCAGAGAAAATGCGAGGAAGGTGAAACTGTCACATATCATTCAGGACCTTTTTTACCATAGTTCAGGTCATTCAAAAGGTCATTCAGGACCTTTTTTACCATAGTTCAGGTCATTCAAAAGGTCACTCAGGACCTTTTTTACCATAGACTACCGTAGTTGGACTGCAAAAATCTAGATGATGGCTAGATGGCAGGAAAGGGTTTTCATTGCTGTCATTTAGGGGTCCTCAGACAATATATGTACTGTCCAAATGAATTTAGCACAGTATACCACACTCATTGTGATTTTCCTGGAAGGAGATATGTTTACAGAAGAAGAAATTAATTTATAATTTAATGTTAATGTTAATCATATTAAGGATAATTTTTTCATATATGCTAGAGCCTTTCTTTTTTAAATATCCTTTTAGTATATACCTGACTTCTTTATTTTTCTTTTCTTCCTCAGACTTTTTGGTGGAAAGCCAAGTAAACAACCTCCCATCACAACAGCAGAAAGCATGAAAAATTCAGTAGTCATCTCCAACCCACATGCAACCATGAACCAACAAGGAAATCCAGAATCACCTTCTGGCAGTGGCATATTGAGCAGTGGTGGTAGTAGCCCTCTTTATTGCAAAAATCCAGACACAAACCAGTCTCCATTAGCATCTAGTCCCAGTTCAGCTCACTCAGCTCCTTCCAACAGCTTGACCTGGGGTACTAATCCCAGTAGTTCTTCTGCTGTAAGCAAGGATGGGATTGGATACCAGTCTGTCAGCAGCCTGCACACCAGTTGTGAATCCATTGATATTTCTCTCAGCAGTGGAAGTGGGCTGAACCACAATTCTTCCAGTGGCTTGACTGCGGCTTCTAAGGATGACTCGCTGACTCCCTTTGTTAGAACCAACAGTGTTAAGACAACCTTGTCAGAAAGGTGAGAAAATTTCAAAAGATACCAATAGTTTTCGTCTCCCCAGTTATTAGTTTGTGGTTTGTATATTGAGGAGCTTAATCTTAACCTGACTGCTATACATGGGAATAAGACCAATAGTTTTCAAGTCTTCTTAAAGGTAGCAATCCGTGATAATTATTCAGACTGACTTTTCTCTTTGGTAAATAAGGGATAATATATTTTTGTGTAAACATATGGTAATATAGAGAGTCAAATGGAAGTCCACATCGTTTGGTCTCCATCATTTTGGAAATTTCAAATAACCGAGGTCTTCCAGCAATTGTGGTTTTTTAAACAAAACCCTTCTGTATCTTTCTCCACAACTTGAAAAATTGCCCCCTGGCAACTTGGATTCCTTTTAGTGTAAACTGAAGAAATTAACAAGTTTGGGATATATATAGCAATATGACATGATAATTATAAAAAACACACTTTATGTCCTGTTAAGCCACAGTTTAAGGCATACTGCATCTCTGACTTGTCTGTTAGCCAGATGTGTTTCCTATTCTGCTTCCTCTTGGATTCCAGCCAGGGTATCTTCATACAGTAACCTCCTAGCCCTGGGTTAATGAAATCTCAAATATTGTAGTTGAAATCAATTCATAGCGCAAGAATGAACAATATATGGCCCTTTAGTACTGTTAGACTACAGTTTGCATTAGCCTTTTTATTGCTAGCAAAGTGGACAGTTGGGAGGACCAAATTTGTCCACCTTTGCATAAGAACAGACAAAACCTAAAGGCCAAAAGAGAGGTATAGGACGAGAAGACTGTGATTCAGATCTAATTTCACCACAAATTCATGAATGGGAAGCCATAGTTTTATGAACTTCAGCCATTCATTTCTAGTATAACAACATTGGCCTATATTTCTGATATAATAACTATAATGTACTTTGAAAAACTAGAGAACAAAGTACATGTATCATGCACAGATTTTTTACATGCACATTGCATCAGTTTTGGGGGGGGGGAGGTGATAATTAAATTATCTTTCTTCACTGTTGCAGTTTTGATGAAAACCCATCCTCCCAAACTGCTCTCTGTTCTGTGGAGAGCTTCACTCTTGATGCCAAAGCAAATACCAGTTTTAGAAGAAGAGCTCTCGTTAGGAGAGGAAAGAAAAAATAAATCTTAAATTCATTCAATTTTTGCTCTAATCCCTTCTGCCACTTAATTCGTATTTTAAAAATCTGTGAAAAGTAGAGAAGCTTGCATATCATTTTACGTGTGCTTTTATCGTATTTTTATATATTGTTCCTATGTGAACATCTTGCTAAATAAGCAACCTTAATTTTGTCACTGTTCATTTATTTCCATTTTTCTCTGTGTTATATTAGTTTTTATATCTAAAGTGAACAGATGCTGAAAATAAATGGTGCTAAATTTAGAGGGTGCTAAAATAAAAGATCAAATGTCTAGGAAGCACTGGAATCAAACACATTCACTTTTTAGTTTAATATTCCTTTGCGAAGTTAAACATTCATGATTATAATGAAAACATGTTTATTATCCACTGTTGTACCTATGGCTTCAGTTACTTACTTAGCAAATGTAGTGCTGTGCATTCTGCAGAATATCAGACAACTCTGATAATTTCTTGATCTGACCTCTCTAATTTTCATATGCATCCCAGAAAGAGAGAGATCCAAGTGTTCAGATACCAAATTCAGTTAAATTACTACTTTGCCTGATGGGTCTTCAAAACTGCACTATCCGATAGTTGTATTCTTGAAATGAACGCCAGATAGGCTGCCTTGATTTTGTAGTAGTATAGTTACATGCAATGGTAGTAGCTTAACCATTTATTCAGGATCTCCATTAGAGTGGACATTAATTAATTAATTAATTCAACTTATAGAGCTGCCCATCTCCATACAAGACTGGGCGGCTCCCAAACAATTAAAAAACAGTATAAAAACAGCAAACCAATACAAGAAGGAAAAACTATTAAAAAGACAACACAAAACCATATAAAATCATAAAACAAATTTCATAGCCGAGGTAATCATCTTTATAACAGTCAATTTTGGTGGCCAGCGTGGCATCCTCTTTGAAAGTACAAGATGAAGATGTTGGCGATCACCTTAAATTCTCTTCCAGAGAAAATCCCAGGCTCATTCTGAAATGTTTTGGATATGACCTGACCGTGCTGAATAACTTAGGCAGTTCCTAAAATCTTCTAATGATCTATGGCTTCACAACATAAAACAACTGTTGCCAACCTTTGATGGATTCTTTTTTCTAACAGCTTTCCCTTTCTTCCTTTTGTGCTAATATTCCTCTCTCTTTTTGTTGTTGTTTTGTTTTTCTGTCTTGTTGAACTTCTTCTAGCCCTCTCTCTTCCCCTGCTGCTAGTCCCAAATTCTGCAGAAATACTTTACCCAGGAGGCAGGACAGGTAATGCTGTCACAGAGTAGCAGAATGCACAAGATCCAGGAGGGTTCATTGTGACACTTAAGAAGCCAAAGTGTATTGTGCAAGACTGTGTATATTTCACTGGGGTGTGTTTAACTGTCACTCAAAGACATGCCAGTGAGAGTATATTTAACAGCATTATGCCACAGTTTATTTTGGAGGAAGGTTTGCACAAAAGCAAGGTTTTTCCAACAATGCAGAGTTAACGATCTTATGCAGTTCTGCATCTTTTTACTGGAAGTGTAAACTCTCACTAGCATTTCTGCATTCTGGTGGCATGCTGCTTTCCCCCATGTTTTCAGATGTTTCACCTTTTGTCTTGGTTCCCTATCCCAACTCTTCTGTTGTGGCTGAAATTAGTCCCTGTAATAAGTTGCTTACATCAGTGTCAATTTTGGGAATCTTTGGCTCTTTTGATATATATTGCTGTGTGTGCTTCCTTGTAAAACTGAATATAAGGAAACAGATAGTATGTAGCAAAGCACACTGGAAGTGTATTCCTACCATCAGATGTTTAGTAACTGATTATAATGGTAGAATGAATATAATTCTCTGTATTTCCTGCACTAGAATTGTATTAGTGCAGGGAAAACTCTTTTTTACTAAGTTTCAGAACTCATTAGCAGAGATATTTAATTGTTTAACAAACAACATATTTAAGTGATTTCCAGAGAGGTGATTGCTACTCTATTGGAGCAAGAATAGCAGAGAATCTTGTGGGATCTTAAATATGAATGTATTTTTTCCAGGCATACACTTTTGTAGACTATAGCTTATTTCATTTGATGCACTTCATTTCAAGTTCCATCTCAGAATATCTAGTTATATGATCAACACATTAGTCACTCCCTCATTAAACTAAAAGTATTTGTACTGTTGGCAGATATTATTCAGAACGAGGCTCTTTTGAACATTTATAACCATAGTTTGTTTCTGTGCAGAACTTGTGCTTCTGAGGACAGTCAAGTGTGATCTGAATATAGCCTATTTCAGTGATAATCTTGTTCCCTGAAAGTAAATAAAAATCTTCCTCATGGATGTCCAAATGCCTGTTTGGTAGTTCATGCAACACATCCACATTTTGACCTTCAAAAAAATGTAGATTGTATTATTAATGCCAATCTGATACTGGAAGAGTTCTTGGTATTTTATACTAGAATTGAGGGATAGCGTTGTACTAATATATTTTTGAAGGCAACTTTTCAACATTATCATTAGAGATGACTAGTATAGATTTACCCAGAAACATTCATTCGAAGTATGTACATGGTAAGAAAAGAGCTGTCCCAGTTACTTTTGTGAAAGAGAAATGTGAAGAATAATGGTCAGTCCAACTTCCAAATGAGCTTGAAAAGTTGCATTAAAATAAGTATTTACCATTTTCCAAATCTGATGTCCCCCAGATATGTCAGACTGCCTTTCCTAAATCTCCATCTGAAGGGCTCCAATTAGGGAAGGTTGAATTGTGCTATGAGATCTCAAAGTCTTGGGTTTGAGTTCATCTAGCATGGTCCCTTGTGCATGTCCTGTATAACAGAGTCTAAACATGGTTAGGTTTTTGCATGTTTGGCAGGGGCCTTCATCTCTTTTTTTTTTAGTACTAAGATAGATTTGTTTAATAGTGTGTTCTTCTCTCTTTCAAACTGACCTTTATATTCCCTTTTTGCTCTTCTCTGAAGTTCTTTCTCTTTTAACTTTTCTACAGCGACCCACATCTTGATAGGAACACTTTGCCTAAGAAAGGACTCAGGTATTGGTGTTTCCATATAGCATAAGTAGTTTTCCATGTGGTTTTTGGAGCTTTTTTGCCTGTGTGTCTTTTGTGACCGTCAGTAGTGCTGGTGGTGGTCTCTGCTTTGCAGTGAGTGGCTGCAGTCTCTTCCTCCCTGTCCTCCCTCCCCTGTCCTCTTGAAGCAGGTCATTACTCTCTTTTCCCACCTACATGCTTCTTTTCATAGCTTCTCAGCTTGAGCAGGGATTGTAATTATAGCTGGCTGGCTTTTCAAAAACCAACTCACCGAGCTTGACTTGCGAGCAATAATTTGCAGCTTTTATGACTGAAATAGTAACTGGATGATGCTATTCTCACAGAGTTAACTTCTGAAATGCAGATCAAGAGGAACTGAGAAGTCATTAAAAGTGCAGATTTTGCTATACTGTAGCTGAAGCTGTAATTGTACTTAAAAAAAAAAGAATCAAATCAAGCCTATCAGACGTTCCATAAATATATCTTTTTAAATTACGTATTATAGACAATTTGATATCAAGAAAAATTACACTGAAAATGTATGCTCTCTTATTTCAATGAAGACTTACAACTTTACTAGATTTATTAATCTGATTGTCACAAATTGAAAGCTGTAAACTAATTCCACAGATATTGTTGAACTTGAAATGGTTCAACTTTAGACTAGATTGTGCCGCTGCTTTTTACAACCACTGAACTGATGACTTTAAATTATAGCTGCAATTTATTCTGTGCTATAAACACATTGTTATTTGCAGCATCTTTGATTGTCTCACTGAGCTGGATGCTAAAAGCACTGTGTAAAATAAGGGAGGGCTAAGATTGTGTAAGTTAATTGGTTTGTAATATTTTCTCTGCCTATCAAATGTCTCCAGCTATTAATGAAGACCATTTTTTAAGCTTGAAACATTTAAATGTCAAGGAGGTAGGTATCTGTAGTTTGTTCATTTGCTTATTGTGCTAAAATTTGTGTGCCTTTTTATGGCCCCAGTTTCTTAATACACATGAACAACTTTTCACATCAGAAACTTTTACTGAAAATAGAGGCTAATGGCAGGAAGACTGCTGTTTCTAGTGCTGTCATTTGCATCCTCAATTACTTTCGAATAGACTTCCTCAGTCTCCAGATGTGTTGGACTACAATTTCCATATTCACTATCAGCATGTCCAAATAGAGGTCAACTGATGAGAAATAACAACTGCAAAATATCCAGTTTTAATAGGGTTAGCAGATCTGGACTGCAAAAATCTAGATGGTTGCTAGATAGTAGCCCTAGTTCTTTACTGCCAAGTACAGATTAACATCTCTAGATCACTCTGGAACATGAAAGTTAAAAAGTGGAATTAATACCATTGCTATACCTGAAATGTAACTGCTTGTGCTTTAAAGGAGGTATTTTAAAGAGTACATTCATTTGCTGGCAGTGCTTGTTTTATTTTTACCACTGGGAAGAAGAAGAAAAAATGATACCTATCACATTAGTCAGTGAGATGCCTGTATGTATTTATTCCAGTCTTCACCAATTTGGTATTCTGACCAGTATATTGGTCAGAATACCAGATACTCACATATAAGCCCATCAGCAGATAAGCCAGCCCTTGAAATGTTCGTATGTTTTCTGCAGATGGCACATTTATCATGGTATTTTGGTTAAAAATTTGAGGGTCTGTTTATCTGCAGATGGGCTTATCCACAAATATATATGGGATATACTGGTACTTCTAAAAAGCTGAGGAAAAAACCTACCATATATACTTGCAGATGAGCCTAGCCATTTTGAGGGGTGTATTCTGGCACCTAAAATTCGCAGTTTATCTGTGAGTATATACGGTATGTATCTGGAGTGCAAAAGGTTGAGGCAGGCTGCTGGGTCATTATCAAATGATGGTAATCACTGAGGTTATGAACCCAATATGTACAAAATCTATAGGCACATGTAGATGTTCTTTTGCTAGGTGTTCAGGTTTGATTCTTGCAAATCAGTTCGTTTTAGGCTTTGAGCAGGACTACTTTAATGACATAGGTCTGGCTTTTCCCCTCCCCTCCCTCCCCCCATCACCTTTCTACAAGTTGATAACCTCCAAGTATTTTTAAAATTTTTCTTTGTTTGTTTGTTTATTTATTTATTTATTTATCAAATTTATACAACCGCCTATCTCACGAATGGGACTCTGGGTAGCATACAATAAAAACAGAACAATTAAAATAAAACTTTTAAAACCATTAAACAATTAAAACATAAATATAACTAAAACCATAAGAGAGTGCCTTCAATATCTTATGTACAATATAGCTGTTTCATGGGCTTCCCACTTCCATGGGATATCCCGAAGCCTGCTGACAAAACCAAGTTTTAAGGGATTTCCAGAAAATCAGCAGGGTTAGGGCCAATCTCACCTCAGGGGGAATGGTATTCCACAGGGTGAGTGCTGTGGCAGAGGAGGGGATGTTGGGACAACTCTAAAAATTAGCGTGTAATGGCAGCAGTGGCTGTTGGCCTTGTTGAATGTGAATATTGGTGATTGTTTAAACATAACTAGGGGGCATCAAGTTGAAGATCTCTGTTCCCTGTTGTGCTCTGGCTTTAGGTCACACATTAGGTTTCATGGTTCCTTGTACAGACATAAGTTGATACATGTGTGCAAAATCAAGCCTTTCAACTAGACTAATTCTACTGACATGAAAAAGTGTCCTTTGGCAGGCATAGACTTCTTTTCAGTTTTGCTCTTTTCTTTCCATATGCTTCTGTATTTTGGCCAAGCTAGATTTTTTTGAGAAAAAGTAAATCCTGATTTTAATTTGTGCAGGTATACACCATCATCACAACTTCGCAGTCAAGAGGAAGCAAAAGAATGGCTACGTTCACACTCTGCAGGTGGTCTTCAGGATACCGTGGTCAATTCTCCATTTTCTTCTGGTTCCAGCATCACATCACCATCTGGGACTAGATTTAACTTCTCCCAGCTTGGTGAGTGAACTGTTATGTTTTCTTTCAACTCTGAAAAGTACAGCTTGTTAGAAAATATGTAAAATTAGTTGGTGATTGATACTGATAAGTTGGTATGTGTCTGACATAGCATGCCGGTTGAAACATACCAAACCAGTATGAGCATTATGCTCATAATTTTCTAACTTACAACTTAGAATTTTGGAGTGTCATAGGAGTTTGCACTTTTGTTTTCCCTCTGCTTTTGCATGTAACATTTTTTATAGCCATGCAAGGTTTATGCTATATCTGAAAAATTATTCACTATATTCACTAACTTGGTTTAAAAGAATCGCACATTATGGTTGAGTTTTTTTAATTATTTATTTGTTTTATCTTCTATGAATGAACATAAAGCTTAAGATCTAAGATGTTTTGGCAACCACTGCATAAAGACTTGCCTTGATAGAGTCATAAGAATAATAGTTATTAGGTTGATACAAAACTTCAAAGGGGTTCTTTGTTTTGATCAAAGCTTCAGGGAACTGCCCCCTCAATGCACATCCTGCGTCTAGATGCTGTGTGAGTGTTGCCATACCATGCTGAATTGCCTGTTTCATTGGCCTTCAATAGAAGACATTTTCACCAAAGCAAAGCAGCCAAGTGAAATAAAGAGACCCATATCAATGCCTTCCATTGGAGTGCCTTGCTTTTCTGAATCTGGGCAATGTTTTAAAGTGAATTCCTCAAGCGATCAGAGTTGAGTCTCTGTGAAGCAAAACAGTACAATTTTGCACAGCCCTAGCCACTATTAACTAGTACCAGTAAAGTTGAACAGGATTCAAAAATAAGATCAGAAGATGAACAGTTGCAAGCTGATACCATGATACCCACAAGCTTATTCCCATATCACCAATTCTATGATAGGTGGATCTTTTTAATGGATCAGCCTTGTCCCTGGAGTTTTGCTTGGTTATTTTTTCTGGGTACACTGTCTTCTTTATCTGATAGTGAAGATTGCAAAGTCCCAAGGGTACAAACTAATAGTTTCTTGCGGAAAAAGAAGATTCTGATCCAAGGAGTTTTAGCTTTGGGAGTGCCCTCTCCAATGACTCCAACTAACTTGATATTCTAATACTGTCTGGATTTGTGCCTGGCAACTCTGTGGTGTATGCTACCAGAATTTTAGTTGCTTCCGGTATCTTCATTTCTGTTCAGAATCAAGATAGTAATATGGTTGGAGGTAAGCATGGTTGCAGAAGATTCTTCCACGACCTTATTTTCTACCTATCTGATTAAGGCAGGATTTATTAGGACAAATTTGCAGAGAGATTTAGTTAGAGACTGCTATCTTGCTTTATAGTAATTGTTTGGTTTGTTTCTTTGTGATGGTAGCGTAGCATGTATGTGAATTTCCTGTCTCTGCTTTGCTTTGTAGCGAGCCCCACCACAGCAGCCCAAATGAGCTTATCCAACCCAACCATGCTACGGACACACAGTCTTTCTAACGCAGATGGCCCTTATGATCCTTACAATGACACCCGGTTCCGGAACAGCTCAATGTCACTGGATGAAAAGAGCAGGACAATGAGCCGTTCTGGGTCATTCCGGGATGGCTTTGAAGAGGGTAAGTGATCCAATTAATTTTTTTCCAAAAGTTTGATCATGTATGCATATGGGAAGGAACTTCATAAATAACTTGACCAATATTGTTTATTAATTGTTAATAAATTTTTATTTAGTTTATGGGGAAAAGAAAAAAGGCAACAAAACACATATTCAAAACTTTGTTTAATTAACACAGTGGGCTTTGAATTCAAGAAATTTCAGTGTCCAGAAATGGGGTAGGAATCAGATGCCAGTGTTTTGCTTGAATTGAAAAATAGTTCAAATTAATCAAGATGATGAAAACATTAACAAGCTTGTAATTTTTAGATATCAAATTCTGTAAAATACTCTACAGAGCCTAATGCTGCCCGTGAGGTTGAGTGCATAAAGCCTCTTTTTCAGTGTGTACAGAGCTCCCATATTGCTTACCCCTACCTTGAGCTTACCTAAATATCACTAATTTCAAATAGTGACCTTTTTAGGGCATCTAGAAATTCTCTTGCAGAGATAGAGAAATCTCTTCTGCCCCAAAGTCTGAATTGGGTATACTGTAGTCAGGAATGTGGAACAACTTGTTGGCAATCGGTAGAGCATTAGTTCAAACTAAGGGGAATAAGGCCTCTGGCACTCTTCCTGGACCCAGAACCAGGCGTGTCCTGTACTCCTTCTCATACACCAGCAGTGCAGGTCACTGGGAATTCACCACTTCAAGCATCCTAGCACCTTGAAGCAACAGCATCCTCTAAGTTGCCTTCAACTCAAGTTGCCTGACAGTAAAGGTGACAGGGAGCAAAGATTCTTGGCATTTAAAACAGAAGCTCCCAGGTAGCATAGAAAAGGCCCGGATGGAAATTTTGAGTTAGACACATAAAACAGTAATTTCCTCTTACCCAAACTTACTGATCGAAGAATAATTTCCTAGGTTAGTGATCTTTCCCTTCCCTGTTTTTTTTCTTCTACTATCAGTTGAATGTGAATTGGCTGTGCCTACTATTGTGATAATGATTTAACTTGGGGGAAAAAAGTAGTTTTTCAAGATTTTTCCCTGAAACAGCTATACTACCTAAAAACTAGCTGTGGAAAAAAAACTTTTTTGCTGACTCAAACTGGTATCTTGTTCACTGAGCTCAGCACCCGGGTGACCAGTTGCTGGACTAAATGTGTTTGGTTTCTGTTAGAGGTAAAACATTATTGTGAAGGTTCCAAAATAATTTGAGATTTTAATTGCCTAATTTAAGATCAAACTTTTCCTAGTATAGTTTTATGTTTAATTGTGACCTTTGTGGGTTGGAACAGTTCTTTTTTGCCTTTTTCCACAAACTGCAGAGACCATTAATTTATGTTTTAGCTGGAATTTCTTTGGCAATTAGCATTCTGTGAGAATTGTAAATTTAATAAAAGAAAAAAAAAGAAAAGCATATCAGGTGAAATGTAAAATATTTTCTGTGCCAAGAATAATATTAGACTCAAAGCAGAATAATTCAATATGCAATCTTGTAATAGAGAAGCATCATACTTGGTATTCAGATTTTCAGACACATAAGCACTTTGGTCAACGAAGAGGTTGTAAAATATTCTTGGTATTTGATGAATGTAAAAGTAAGCTGCTTAGTACAAGAAATCACTGTTATTTTTTGGGAATTTGTAACAATAGCAGGTGATTTATTTTCATACAAGCTCCCTTTAAAATGATTTAGGAATGTCTACTAGAAGCAGAATTCAAATGTTATAAAACCACATTTCAAAAAACGTACATGCCAGAATAAAGTCACTACCGCAAACTTGAGTACATTATATAACTAGGTTTATAAAATATAAGAGCCTTATTTACATGTTTGGTGAAGGTGGTATTTATTTTTAAATTTACTTACAATATTTACATATTGTACAATAAATAGTTCTATAGCAATCATGTGTCACTGTCTGATAATGCTAACAATCCAATTATTTTATATACAGTATGTTGACATTTGTTCAGTTTCAATATGAAATATTGAATATGCCTTTAAAACTGAGTTCCTAAAGAGCTATAACTATGTAGCTATGTACAATTCTTGTGAGGAATCCAGATGCCTTACTTTGACAACTATGTTGCTATTTTACTATTATTTTAATAGTTTATTGAGTATCAACTTGGGGGTGTTTTTAGAAGGAAGGCAATCAGAAAGCAACACCCTTAGTTTGCAATGATTATCCTACAAAATGGTATGCCATTCGGTAATTAGTAGATCTATGAATCCATTGCAGTCTCTGCTTCTTGGCAATGTAAACTATTGAAATATAAGACAAGGAGTCAGGAAGACCATATAGAAAGAGCGCATCTTCCTGCCTCGTTCAGCAGATAGCCTTATTCTTCAAGGACTGGGGGATTGTCCATTTTAAAAGCAGTAATATAGGAAGGCAGAGTGTTTCTGGAAAATAATACAATATATTTTCAACTGTAGACATATTCAGAGTTTGGGCATCATGTAGCTCTGAGTAGGTTTTGATACCAAAGCTGGATAAATTTATTTTAAATCATTCTGTTTGTCTTTTTAAGTGTAAATAAATAAATTTAAGTATTAACACTATTTTTAAAGGAAACCACATTTTGTAAACCATTTCGTAAATATATTTGACAAAAAATGTATTTTTCCTAGTTTTTTTTTTCCCTAGGAAATATCAAAATATATTCCAATGTTCTTTCTCTTACATTGCTGACTTATAATTAAATGAGTCTTTACCTAAACTATTCACACCAAAATATTCAATCTTCTTTATTTACGAAATCTTTTAACTCCCTTTTACTGTTTATGCTTCAGGCCAACAATATGGTGAAACTGGACTGGTCAGTTGAACCTTTACTTTGTCTGCTTCTCATCATCTTCTGTTTCATTTTCCATGCACTATCATAACCTTGCAATGTTTGAAACACAGCAGGCAGGCAAATACTTACATCCAAATAATGATTTTTAAAAGCTTGATTTGAGATCATTTTGGGCTATGGTCTGTATAATGCTTCCATTTATTTCAGCTTACTCTCTGATACGTCTGCAAAGATTTATGTTCAGTAAATATGTTCATGACTGGTGATGCAATTTTTAAATAGGCTGCTGATGAAATGCGTAGCCCTTATGAACATCCGTAGTATGTATACTGCATATGTAATAATCTGCTGTTGTTACTGTGTCGTATACACAAAAGTCAGATGGATAATTTGTTTGTTTATTTTTCCTGTAGTGCATGGTTCGTCTCTATCTTTGGTTTCAAGCACATCATCTATTTACTCAACGGTGAGTGTCATAGCCACTATCAGTCTGTGTGGAGTTGGCAGCATAAAAATTTAACAAATTTAATTCATTAATAAATAGAACGATGTACTCAAACTAGGGCAAACAATGGAATATCTGTTCCTCCAAGGAACTTCCATGCTTCATTGTCTCCTTATCCTTTGATTTCTATGAGATGGGTGGAGATTCTTGTGAAATTAGGAGATGGGGAAGCTGCGGTTTACAAACTGCCAAATACAAGTCCTCTTGGACTTCAAATTATCAAAGCAGAAGTCACATAGGGAATTACTTAAGTTCTTTTATTTGTTTTATACAATATAGCAATTTCAAATAAAATGTTAACTTAATGAAAAGTGGATGTATTTAGCTTACAAAAAATGTTCTTTAAGAGAAATGTACTGCTAGTTGGCCAGCAGTGTAGCATAACTTGCAGCTGGTCAGGAAGAGCATATCCCATTTGATAAGCTCCTGTTTTTACTAGAAGAGTAATCTATAACTGCAGAACTGGAGCAGAAAATAATCAACATTTCTTTTTGGTAGATTATAAGCCCTAATTCCTATAACTAATCATGGAACAACCCAGCAGAAAAGACAAAGAACAATGAACTCAGGTTTTTGCAGATGAAGACTAGGAATCAGGAAAAAAATTCTAATAGTGTATTTATATTATTTTTTTTATTGTGCCTGCTGCATTTACTGACATCATGGAATAGAGTACAGTAATATTTATTATTTATTTATACTGATATTTTGATGTTCCTGTTTTCAGATTATAAAACTGCACATCATGAGTGTTATTAAGTGGTACATTAATAAAATATGTGGTTTGGACAACATCTTTTATCACATAGCTGAATAAAAGATGTTTTGGACTCAAAAGATTTAATCAGGTATTTTGAGTGAAAGGGCATAGTCAAATGGTTATCAGTAGGCGGAAAAATTAAATGAATCCTAATTTTAATTTTGATTTTAATGCGTTTTTCAAAACAGCATTCTCATTTTTTTTCCCCCACAGCCTGAAGAAAAATGTCAGTCAGAGGTAAGGAGAATTTTGTTTTCCTTAAAATTACTAAATTCAGTGGCAGGTGCTCATTTTAAATATTTGGGAAATTGAGGGCATGATATGACTCAGTTTTTAAAATTCAGTGATGTTAATGTAGTACCCTCTTGAATTATTTGTTACTGCTCCTCTTTATGCAAATCTCTTCCACCAACTTTATTGGACTACCTTCCATACACCATGCTGTACACGCTGAATGACTGCATGTACAAATGATTCAAGTACAGGAATGAACTGGATCAAATCCAAAACGTTCTTGCATATTTGTATTCATTGCTATTGATCCTTCACCACAGTCATATCTCATTGGCTTTGACTTAAAATAAATTCTTGGACGTCAAAATGGCCATTACATCTGAAAAGTTCATAGCTGGCTGTAGATTTGTTCAGTCTTGGCTTGTTTCTTTCTGTTATCTTTTCCCTGCTGGAAACTTTCCCAAACCTCCCTGCCTCCCTCAATAATTTAATCATGATCCAAACCATCTTTCAAGAATCACCAGAAGCTAGTACCTATGTTGCAGTTAAGCACCTGCTTACATTTATCAGTAACTTGTGAAGAGCTACATCCCCACCAGTGTAATATTTGTATTATTCTTGTATTTTGCTTGAATATCTTAATTTTCCAAATGCTCAATAAATTTTGCTCTGTATCCAGTCATCTGATCTGAACTACATGGGCCTAGTCATTACTGGGTAGAAATACTGTTTGGATGTTATCTTTGCATTTTAAATAAAGAACAGTTTTGGGGAACTGCTAGGAAGTTGCTTGCCAATAGACAGTGTATTTTGTATGAAATGAATTGACTGAATTGAGAGTGAGTAGTACTTTTAATCTAATCTAGTGCATGATGTAATTTAACCTGAATACCACTGAATCATAATGATTAATTTTTCTGCTGGCTATACTCCTACGTAAATTCTTAGGAAGATCTACTAGTGCAATTTGCTAATACTTAGGTAATATTTACCTAGTATTTAGAAAAATAGACTCTTCATCTATATCTCTTTCTCTGATCAAATGTTTCTGAAAGCAGCTAACAACAATACAGATAAAAGCTTACATAAAAGTTAAAACAAGTGTTCAAATCAGTAAATGGACAAAAGTGCTAAAATGTAGTACCCATCATAGTTTGTTTAATCATGGTTCATAGAAAAAGCCATAGTGGTTTTATAATTCACAAATCACATTCAGTCAAAAACAAATAACTACATCTTAGTCCACTATTATGTCTGAACCAGGTCAGTAAAATAAGTGGAGAACAACAAACAGCAACAGAATAAATAACAGTAGAAATCAGTTATATAAAATAACTTGAATTGTAAGTGCTTTCCCAGAGGACCAGGAGCGTGAATATGGAAAATTTCCATCAAAAAGAAATTCCACAAAATAGATGCCATGACTGAGAAGGCACTATTTGTAGTAGTTGAGCCAATAATGATGGGTTTCATTATAACTGTGCCAATGTTGTGTCTTCAGTTTGGTCTAGAAGTTATTTAGTGTGTGTGTGTATGTGTATCACTCATCTTCCTCTAAAATAGCAGCTTGTATGGGATGGGGTTTTTCTCTCGTTTTTTAAAATGTTGCTTTTCACGATTGTGAAGATGTTGTTAAACAAAACCATGTTTTGAAATATAATGTTTAGATTCGCAAGCTAAGGAGGGAGTTGGATGCATCCCAGGAGAAAGTTTCAGCTCTAACAACCCAGTTGACTGCCAATGTGAGTACAGTGCAGAGAAACAGATACTGATAATTGATGGTAATGAATGATCTGGAATACAAGATAGCTTTAGATAGCTATATTCGTAACAGAAACAAATGAAAATTCCTTCAGTGACTAGTAACATTCATTTTAGATTTTTTTATTAAGGTTGTTGTTAATTGTTTTGAAATATATTTTTGGAGGACTGTATTGCAACATTTCAGCAGCTCCAAAGGTTTAGGCAGTATGAAGCCTATATTTTTCAAAGTACACATTTCTGTGTGTTGACTTTAATCTTAAATGTTGTATGCATTCCAACTGCTGTAGCTCCAAAGCAAACGTGAAAATCTTGGGGTCATCTTTCTTCTTTTTTCTTCCTTTCATTGTAATGGAAGAAGCCTATCATCCCTTTTTTTTTAAATGGATGGTTTAGCTCCTTCTGAAAAGAACAGGGGACATTCTGTGCATTACTGTATGCATAACTCAGATTGGATATAATTTCTGTAAAAATAGCTTGCTTACATGATTTTTCTTTCGCAAAAAAGGAGGTGAGATTCCACATATGACTAGGTTTTTGATCAAGTTGGTACAGCTGTTGTATCATCAGAATTTATAATGTCAATCTCAAGGGACTGACTATAAAATAGTGTGGAAATGAAACCAACCCATCCAAAAAGAGGTTTCTAAATATATATCTTGCCCCTCGAGTATGTATATCGCACTCAGGATGGCTAAATGTAGGGAAATTGCTGCAAATAATGCAATTTTGATTAATATTTGTCATGAATTTAAAAGATTCCTCTTTTGCACTAAACCAGTGTTTCCCAATCTCAGCAGCTTCCAGGTATATGGACTTCAACTCCCAGAATTCCCATCAGTGGCCATGCTGGCTCTGGAATTCTGGGATATGAACTCCACATTCCCACAAACTGCCAAACGGATGCCTTGCTTTCCAGAACTGAGGCTGCTATATTGCTATGAAATACTTAGGTGTAAGGCTCAGTCATGTACTCAGCATATAAGTAGGAATGTTTTATTAAGAAAGCTTTCTGCTATTCAAAAGATAGTGAACATCTTGTCTGGGTTTTTTTTCTTTTTTTTTGAAGAACAGGTAGAATAATTGTCCAATAGTAAACATATTTTAGGCTTCACATCATGAAAATTAGAAATTTGATTTCATCTTAAATGCCTCTCCCCCACTTCTCTCTTTATTTGAACTGAAAGCTTTTGCTAGTACTTGAAATAGTTGGCACATTTTTTCAAACAGGAATGATTTGCCCCAGTATTTTTTAAATAAACATTTCAGCTTTATAATACATGTACTCTGTGCTAAGCTTGTTTTATTTTCTGCCATTTTTCTCACAGTCTCAGTCTGGCTTGTTTTTATAGTGGCCAGAGAGGAATTAAAGCCACATATCCCAATGTTTCCATCTCCTTTATGGTTGTTTTCACTGTGAATGTGAGGACAGATAGATTGGATGTGCTGATGAGATGACTGCACAAGACTTACTGTACCACATAATCATAGGAAAAATTGCTGTGGTGGAGGAAAAGCTGCTATCCTTTAGACTAGTGTTTCTCAAATTGTCAACTTTAAGCTGTGGATTTCAACTCCCAGTATTCCCCAGATAACATGCCCAGGATCAGCATCCTGCACAAATCGGTAGCTATGCAACAGCATAATCTGAGGCTCTCATTAGCTGGAACAGGTTCCACAGTTCTATGTAAGGAATCGTGGAAACTCACAACACCTTGTTCCTTGATCAGGTGGTGCTGTGTATGCAAGAGGTGTACAGCTAGTTGGTAAAGAGATACTTGATTTTGCTTCCCACATCTCAGGTATCTGTGTTGGGCTTGTAAAGGACAGCTGTAGCATAGTGGGACCGTCTGTGGATCATCATGTATACTGTGCAATATCCTACAAATTTTTCAGCAGACAATCTCATAACCATCAGGATCATATAATTTAATTTACAGGCTCACCTTGTGGCAGCATTTGAGCAGAGCCTAGGAAACATGACCATTAGACTGCAAAGCCTTACCATGACTGCAGAACAGAAGGCAAGTTTGACATTTCCTTATATGTTATCCATGAACAATGATTCCAAAAGCAACTTTTTGAAATTGAGTTCATTGTAAATGATGACTTTGAGATCAAGCTAACAAGCAAAATAAAATTTCCCTAAGCATAGGTTAGGATTCTGATTTGCCCTTCTGCTAGTAATCAATGTATAAACTTTTCTGGAAGAAAAAGCAAAGGAGATTTTTGACCATGTTCCTAATTTCCATTCATAGAGTTTTTTACAATCCATATTTTAACCTTTACATTCTTTCTCTCCATTTCTAGAAAATTAACATTTCAGGACTTGTGTACATTAGAGAGGGAGCAAAAATATTAGGCTAATAATAAAGCAAAAAATACATTTGTTTGTTGCAGTTGCATCCCATTCAGCTGTAGCCAGATAGCTTACAGGCAGTTCCCAGATGGCTTCTTATTCAGAAAGTCTGCACAAAGAGATCTGCTTATCTTTGAAATACAGCAACACTAAATGATTATATCAGGCCAATATTATACTTGAAAAGTGTTTTCCTGTATCTGCTCATATCATATAGAAACACACTTAGCTATAGTTAATACATTTCTTATATGTTACATCTACTAATATGTTTTAAACCTAGATCAAGAGTATTTTCTACAGAACAGTGGATCTATCATAAAGATAAAAGTAAAAAATAATACATATATTCAGAACTGACTCCTTTGTCAATTTTAGTGTTAATTTTTTTCCTTTTGATTTCATTTGGGATAATAGATAGAATCATCTAATTGTGCAATCCTAGACTTGTCAGCTGAGATGTAAAGTCCCACTGAATTCAGTAAAGGCTAACGAATAGGTGACTGCAGCCAACAACACGTTTAGAAGCCCTAGTTTTGGTTAAAGTGCCTAAAAGTTTCAACTTGAGTAATGCTTTAGCATTAATGCCTTCTGATCTATATAATTTATAAATGTTGAGGCTATTGAATTTTATACCATCGCAGTGTGAGTGCAGGAAACAAAATACCTTTGACAGATTAATGCATATTGTCCAATGGATTGTGCACATGGAGAAAACAATATTGATCAAAAAGCGATGTGCCATGAGTGTACACCTGTGGTTGAAGAGGTGAGACGTGCTCCATGACACAGGGAAGGCAATACATAAAAACATAGATTATGAGATGCTAGAATCCAGCCACTTTACCTTGAGGGAAGTACTAGAAATATATAGTGGAGAACAGACCAGCCTTACCCAGTTGGATGTCCTCCAAGTGTATAGGGGATCTGCTGCCCAGGTTCCTTGACAATACGATTATTGAAGGAATGGCCAAACCAATCTGTTAAATCATTTCAGATGTAAAATTGAACTGTTTCTGAGAGATGAGTACTGTACTTTAGTACTCCTCTAGCAATCCTTGATTGATTAGATCAAAATACCAACAAACCTTAGCCACTTGGAAAGATGTTCAGATAGGGCATTTCTCAGGTGCCAGCTGCAGATTTACCAGAGTGCTAAACATTTTTCCAGCTAATCAATTGTTCTTACTGAAACCTTCAATGTGTTTTTTTTTATTTGTTTGCTTGTTTTCTTCATGCTTCAGGATTCAGAATTGAATGAGTTAAGAAAAACGATTGAATTACTGAAGAAACAAAATGCTGCTGCTCAAGCTGCCATTAATGGAGTAATTAACACACCTGAGCTCACCTGCAAAGGTAAAGAATAAAAAATGCAATCTTTATTTTCAATAACAATGTAGCACTCTGAGGACATTCATCCTCCTGATAATAGCTGATGCAAAGTTCTTTCCCAGAGACAGATAATTATCAAACAATTTTTGAAGTGTCTTTCATAAAATAAGAAGCCTGTCTTTGCTAATAATCAGTAATTATCTTTATTTTTTTATACCCGCACACTTACCCTGCTGAGCGCTTAAGGTGGCTAACCGAACTTAAAAAACAAAATCAGGATATACAAAGTTAAATGTAATTTAATTTACGTTTAAATTAACTTTAAATTCTTACTTAATACCTTTTAACACTAAAAAGAATAGCGGAATTATTTAACAGTTAAAATCATGGCATTATTATTAGTATACCATAGTTTTAAATAGTTTTAGATTAAAAAAACAAACCATAGTTTTAACAGTAGACAGTATTCAGATATATGAGCTGCACTAATACCAGACAGGCGCTAAGCCTGGTTAAAACTACAAACATCTACAAAAAAAAACAAAAGGGGGAGATAATTAGAAATTGTCTTGCAGCTCTTTGCCATGTTTATCTGCCTGGTATTCTACAGTCTGTCATGGACATGTCACTGCCATTTGCCTTTCATTACTATGATAATCTTATACAGCCATCAGAATTGCTCTCTTTCTTCATTCGCTTTAATTAGTGCTGTTTTTCTAATCTAACATATGGCATTCACTGGCAGGCAGGCTGGTGAGAAACTGTGTGTCACAGCACAAATTCCATCTCTTGCATGTGATGTCATGACCCAAGAATGAAAGGGCTGGGCTTGCATTGTGAGGTCACAAAGGACATTTCATCGTTTTGGACTCATCGTGGCTAGCTGCAGATGCCTCTGAAAAGGCCTGTTCTTTTTCTATGACTACCATAATGACATTATCCAGCTATGGCAACTGTCTATCGTGGACAATTGTGGATGAGGAATTGAGTTAGGTTTGATATAGAAATATCAGTTGAAAAAGTACAATGTAAGGTCCTAGCTGCTTGGCTGTTTATGAAGAAAACAGTTTAAACAATAAGGATAAGGTGATAAGGGGCAGCAATAGAAAACATTCAGAGTAGAGGAAGAAGGGCAAATGTCATTTCCAAATGTCTATAACTATGTTTAAATTAATATCTAGGAAGCGGAACTGCCCAGACCACTGACTTGCGGATCCGAAGACAACACTCTTCAGATAGCGTCTCTAGCATTAACAGTGCTACTAGTCATTCCAGTGTGGGGAGCAACATAGAGTGTGACTCTAAGAAAAAGAAGAGAAAAAACTGGGTATGTTTGAAGAATATCCTCCAATGAATAAAGCATGTTTCCTTGAATATGCCAAAAGATCTTATATGAGGAGCCAAGTAGGTTAGGCAAAAGTTTGTCCTGAGCCATGATGATATATTAGAGGCATTTAGTAGATTCTTTTACTATGTGTCAGCTGAATCCAATCTATAAGAATTGTGGCAGGATTGCATCTCTGATCTGGGGTTTCCTTTTGTTTTTCTGTAATCATATTGTTGTATTTTTATATACTGTGGTCAAAAGCAGCCTATAGGAGAGAACCAATTTGACTGGCAAAGCATGTGAAGGAAGAGTTAAAACACATAGTCACGTACCATAGGCATGCATATTGCTCCAGATACATTGTGCCTGGAAGGGGGATAGAGGGGGCAGGCAATCTAAAGACATGTAAATTGAAAATCTAAATTTCTGTAACATATTTGAGAAGAGTTGCCCAGACATAGACACTCAAAAGTTTACGTTACAAAAGATGGAAGGAAGATATTTTGCTTTAAATGCAAATCAGCTGATACAATCTAGCACACAGATTGTAATTTGTAATCATGGCTAAGATAAATGTCCAACAGTTCATGTGGCACGTAAGACAAAAGTTGACAGGCTTTTCAGGTGGTGGACACCATCATGCAATTTTGTATAATGAAAGTCCCCCACAAAGTTAATAATAATCTTCTATGAAAAGAACACAAAGTTTCAGAGATTGCTGAATCTTGCCAGGATTTCCCTATTTTAATTCCAAAATCTTATGAGATATATTGATGACCTTGCCCAAAGTCTTAGATAAAAATACTGGAACCTTCTGAGATTTTATGATTTCATGAGATTTTGGCCATTTTAATTTTGCTAGTATTTTTTGTGGCCTCAAGAACATGTTGTGGGTTATATAGCATGCACTGTATTAGCCAATCTCTGATAATAAGAGAATATCTGTTTATTGAATAAAGTTGTTTAGCTTTTGAGTAAGTATTAGTTATGTTCACTGTTCCCATGGGGCCTATTTTAGCTATCATTGTAAGAATTGTGAAGCCAAAATATCTATCTTTAAAGTAGTTGTAGTTTGAACTAAATCTCTTAGTTCCTATAGTCCATTTTGAACGTTAGGATTCTGAGTTGTGTCCAAATAAACCATGTACTGTCCCAAATGCATTTAAAAATCCAAACAAGAATTGAATAACATTTGTTCTGCAGAGCCTGTTTAGCTCACTAATTTATCAATATATTTTGGCCTTCAAAATAGTTATATTACAAGTGTGATTTGGTATTAACTTGAAGACCCTTTACCTCTAGACCATGTATATTTTCTTCTTTGGCGCTTGACCTGGAGATTTTGGGATTGTCTGAAGCTGGATTTACCAAAAAATCATGTCTTGAATTATTTCTTTGCCTTAGGTTTAAGGAAATCAAATAAATACAAAATGTCTTAGAGTGGAGAATAACTTCCATAATGGTTGGGGAGGAGAAATGGGAAGGATATATATGTAGGCCTGATTTTGCTGACCATAGTATTAGGTCCCCAAAGATCCTATTTTTCCTGCTCCGTACCATCTCTCAAGATATGGAGGAGATCAAGCTGGCACTTTTAGAAGCATTCAGTTTCAGTGTATTAAACTAATGGTGAGTGTGGGAGAAAACATGATTACAACTGTGCACACATTACATTACAACCTTATAGGATCTCCAGTCACTTACATAAATCCTCCCAAGCCCACAATCATTTTTGGGAAAAAAAATAATAGGTAAAAATATATGCATCCTCCTGTGCTGGATTTGGTGAAGTTCAGAATACTGTATACATTTGAACAATAACCTGTACGTCAACTATTTAGGTGTGCAAAACATCCCAATCATACATTAAAATGTGAGGAAAAAATTGACTAGCATAATTATTTGTGCCTGCTTTTGGGGAGAAGAGGGGTAAATTTATCTGAGCAACCCAATGCTTTGCCTGTCTTTGGCTTTATCTGTTAAAAGTTGTCTTTTTTTCCTTCCCCTTCCCTTTCTGCTTGCACTTCCTGTGGCAGGTCAATGAGGTAAGGAAGATATATCTTAAGTACTAAAACACATAAGCTAAACTCATCCATTAACCCTATCTGCATCAGTGTTTGTCTGAGCCGTATCACCTCATAACTGCAGCCTCTCATAACATCTTAATAAAATGGTCCTTGGAATGAAAAGGGTTTGGAATAGGTCTTGTTTAAAAAAAAAAGGGGGGGGGGGATGCTTCCAGACAGCTCTTGTCATCACCAGCACTTTCCTCAGCAAAGCAACTCAGATCCTGCCCTTTCTTAACAAGATATAAAGCAATTAGGAAGAAATTACTTCTGTTGTTCAGTTTGCACTGCTACCAAATGGAATTACATAGGTAACTTTTTTTTTTTAAGTGTTGCATGTTAGCTCTTTTCTGTTCTTCATTTCTTGTCATAAAGCATTTCCCCCCAGATCCATTATATATTTATTTTGCTGTTCTCTTTTCAGTTACGCAGTTCCTTCAAGCAAGCTTTTGGAAAGAAGAAGTCCCCCAAGTCAGCATCTTCTCATTCTGACATTGAGGAGATGACAGATTGCTCATTGCCTTCTTCACCGAAACTGCCACACAACGGCACACTGGTATCAACGCCATTACTGAGAACTTCACATTCCAATTCCCTGTGAGTTGAATGTGCCAGCGAAAAACTCATATTCCTCTTAATATTGTAACATTGCATTATACCAAATTGAAGTGTCATCTTTCTGGAGATTCTTCTATAAGGTTCAAGTAGATTTTCTTCATCATAAGTTCTTTGCTTCTTCACATCAGTTTATTTCCAGACCTTGTATCTCTTCTGGTATTTGCTCCTTCATTCTTTTTTCACCATTGTCTCAGTTTTAAAATACTAGCCTTCATTTTCATCTTTCTGTGCTGTTATAAAGAAACTGCTGGATTCAAGACTGCAATATTTTAATAAGAATCTCTCCTTTTAACTTCAGGGAAGAACGCATGCATGTATTTCAATCTTTGCCTAATTCCTCTCACTTGAACTGCTGCGAGGCTAAAGTAAATTCAATAATTTTTTAACTTCTTTTCCACCACTATTCTTCTCAGTTGATAAAATGCCTGCTTTTTGTGCTGTAGTTGCAAACAACTCTTGAACAGAAGTTGCTGACATCTTCTGTATTTGATAATGGGCAATTTTCACTTCATGCATTGAAGCACAAATCATGAACTTCTGCAAATGGCTCTCTTTTAAAATTCAGAATGTATTTTTAATGAGCTTTAGAAATGACACCCTCCTATTTAGAATATTTCAATAATATACATGTCAGGTATTTGAAATTGAGTCTAAATATAAAGTGGAAATATATTTGACTTTTCCCTTATTTGCCCTGACTATTCATTATAAAGTGGAGTTTTCTCCCTCAGGGAATATCTTAAATTACCAGATCAGTAGTTGAAATTGTGACTGAGGTGATGAGAGAACATTTTTTCCAACAGCCACTTTAGATTATTGTTTAGATTATTAAAGGAACAGATGAGCTGCTAAAAGTATTTGCGGAGAATGAAGAAAAATGATTGAATATAAACAGTTTCCAAAACCTTAGTACTGTCCCCATATATAGCATTTATTATTTAATCAAAGTTCCATGTTACTGGTTACTCTAAATGATAAAATGCAACAAAAGTAGGGAATGGAAAACCAAGGATATCAGCAGCATTCAAATTCAGGCAAATTTATATGTTATTCATAAATCAAGGAACTATGATTTCAATCGGCATTCCTTAATATGCTCAATTATCTTAATCACTTTGAAACTGCCCTGTCCATGCAGTCCGGAATATTAGGTAATGCTTAAAACCATTATGGTTCCTGTCATCAGTCAAACTGTGATGGAATATGACAAGTATCTGAAGAGTCAACAGCCAACAGAGAGCTAAGGAAGGAAATTGCACAGTGCTACGTTGCCTGCAGCTTCTGCACTGATTTAGTTGTTTTGTGGGTTTTGTTATTAGAAAACAGAAGAGTTCTACAATGGCAGTAGAATAATTCCCAGATTCAGCCTCCATAACATTTCTGTTCTAAAAAATCACATTAAAAAGACAGTTTTCTGACACATATACTTATGTGTTGTACTTTAAATCAAGTGTGTGTGGTTATTACTCAGTCATTTTTCTACCTACAGGTTTCACTTGATTGGTCAGATCACTGTACTAGGAGCAACAACACTACTTTTTAATGAGTAAAGGGGAAATGCAAAATGCTTTGGACACTTTACTGTCATGACATTAAAACACTTTCTGCTCCTTAATGAGAAGCTTTCCACCTCAGTCTATGGCAAGTGCTTCTGTTCCTCTGCAAGATTTCTTCATTCACCATCTTCGGGCTCTGGGCAGCTGCATTTTTTACAATGCTCCCTTCTTTAACATCAAAGGAAAAGCCCTCCAACAGACAGGAGCGCCTGAGGTGGAGATGCTGCTAGACCAGAATAGTTACTCGCAGAAGACAATTCTAGCACAATCCTGTGCACGTTTTGTCAGAAGCAAGATCCATTATGAGATCTACTCTGAAAATAAGAACATTCATAGGTTATGGCCTAGAGGCTGCTAACATATAAACTCTCACCAGCAGTAACGCAGGCAAAGGAATAAATCTGTGCCCTACTATTCCAAAGGATAGGGCACTAATCAGGAACTTCAAATCACAAAAAACAGTGAACTCTTATATTATTTAGATTGTCATTAAATTAAATCAAATTTCAAGATTTGTGTGTGTCCACTCTGCTGATTGGAGGACAGCCCTTGGCAAGCTACAAGTCCAATAGTGACTCTCAACTTAAAAATAAAAAATACGCAGTTGATTTTGTAATATAACCAGAATGCCATTCTGACAATGAAAGTGGCTTCTCTGGTCTTGGAATAGTTATGTGTGGTCTGCAGCAGTTATTACTAATAATGAATAAACATTAATAAGAATCATTTTATTATTGCCAATACTTGCCTATCTTCTCTTCAGATTCACCTACCTCGTGTACTAACAACTATCCTTTCAGATTTGGCACCTGCTTTTAGCATAAAGTGTGTGAGCACTCAGTGTGAGCACTGA
Organism: Liasis olivaceus; assembly: GCA_030867105.1. Taxonomy (NCBI): domain Eukaryota; kingdom Metazoa; phylum Chordata; class Lepidosauria; order Squamata; family Pythonidae; genus Liasis; species Liasis olivaceus. Next base: position 81,347,163 of record CM061349.1, read on the forward strand.
GCATAAATCTCCGCTCTCACCTCTCCTGCCTCTGCTTCTTTCTTACAAAAATTGGAATTTGGACTTTAAAAGGATTGGGGAGTGGAGAGATGCAACAAGGTTACATTTGGGGCAACTTTCTGCCTTTACAGTGTGCTGAATGACAGTGAATTAGGCCTTAGGTGCAATGTATTTTACCTATGGATTGCTACAACTGAATTGTCCATGAAACAAAATAAGAGGAAAGGAGTTGGGGAAAAGTTTGCTTTTTTCCCCCACTTTTGTTTTGCTGCTCCTTTGCTACTGCTGCCTCTGTCAGAGTTTCAATGCAGGGATATGGAAGGTGAAGCCAAGAGCAGCCTGTCTATAAAAGAGGAGGGCTGGCAGAAACGCTCAAAGGGAAGCTGCAAAGTCTACTCCAGCTTGGACTTGAACCCCAGTAGGAGAATTTGGTTCCTTTAAAAATTCACCTCTCCTTTGATGGTCAGTTTTAAGGAATTCTCAAAGTTACATTCCAAACTCTTTGAATTGCACCAGAATTCCTTCAGAATTCTCACTTTGCTTTGTTGTTTCTCATCTGCTGTACATTTGTTAAAAGAAGTGAAACTGAACAGGAGGGATTTGCAAAAGGCGTATGTGAAAAACTGCCAGCAAATGATGCTCCTGGTCCTTTAGGTATTGAGAAGGAATTGAATTTAGTTTTGTAAGGCAAGAAAAGGAGACGGGGAGAGAGAAAGCTGATACCAGGAAAACAAAGGGTGCTTTTTTTTTTCAACCTGAGCAGTATAGAGTGCAAAGGAATGTTTTATGTCTGAAAAGGTGTATGTTTCCAAAGCCCTCTAGAATTGTACAGGGAGGCCCAGCTATGTATTACACCTGCTGAGTCTAAATCTTTCTTTAAGGCCATCAATCTCCAAGTGACTGCAGCTGCTTCTCTATCCCCTTAATGTACTTGGGATTTTCAAGTGAAATGGATTTTCCACAGAATCACTACAGCAAGTTACCTACTGAAGCTAAATAGTCACAGTGGATCAGAACAAATAGTGCAAATACAGCCCCTGTTTGAGACTCACTGAAACAGTCACATCTTTTCCCCAGATTGTGTGGCTGCTGAAGGGAGAATTCCATACAGCTTTGCAGTCTTGGAAATGAGTTGTATGTGGGGGCTTCTTTCACATACTAACATTCTCTAAAATACTTCTTCCAGCTGACGCCAGAGCACCACACAGCTCTAAAGAATAGGTCACGAAGATAAATTTGTGTCCTGCTCTGATATCAGTTTCAAATAATCATGTCCACTGGATCTTATCGTTGGCACAAAGTAAAAAAAAAAAAAAAGCTTTGTTGAAACCTAGGGAACTAAGTTAATTTTACTAACATGCATAATTCAAACTTTCCAATTTCTTACCTCAATATTTATTTGTTTTTAATGAACTCCCAGAATTTCAGAGTGCATTGATAGTGAAGCTGAAACAGTTATGCAGCTGCGAAATGAGCTGAGAGACAAAGAGATGAAGCTGACCGATATCCGTTTGGAGGCCCTCAGCTCTGCTCATCAACTGGATCAGCTCCGGGAAGCTATGAACAGGATGCAGGTAGGAATGTGAAGTCCAGCCAGGAAGCCAGAAAGTAGAGCTGCTGTGGTAAGACATTGGTATGCCATTATGCTTTTCACTGAGTGAAAATAACAGGGGTGAAATCAGCAAGTTTTGCACGTACCAAAATGCTAACCTAAGGCCCTTAAGCTGCAGTTGCCACTAATTGCCATCCAGAAGTTCATAAGGAGCAACAGTGTTTGCTTGGTTCTCTGGGGTTGTGACTCTTCAGAGCTTTGATAAAATTATGCTCTAAGAAAATAGATGTCCTACATCTACATGTTTCTCGAGCGCTCTGCAGATGTTTGCCTGAACATATAAAAGCTTGGAAGTGGGTAGAAGATGGAATATGCATGAAGCTTACCCCCTCTCTCTCCAACTCTCACATGTTCCACTTGAAGGTGTGAAGGGGAAAGCTGCAGTCAGGTTTGGTTGTGCAGCTGTTTTGGGAACCTAATAAGGCAGGGACCTGGATTACCCAAGAAGGTTGTACTTAATCCTCAACTGAATGTGTGAGGATTGAAGACGCTGTGGGGCTGACTCATTGTATGCCCCCTCCTGTACCTAGTTTCACACCCTTATACATTCATTCATTTTTTAAAATTTTTGTTTCATAGATCTATCTCACCATCCTTATTAGTTTTATTTGGTACAGTTTGCAATTAAATTTGCATCCAAAATAGGCGTTCTGGTAACATCAGAAAGTATAATTGCAACAGAGAAAAATAGTTTGGATATAAAAAGTTTTATGTTCCACCGAGTAAAGCCACACCTATCGTGATTTCAATAACGTGATCCTCCGTGGGCAATTTTCCCTTCAGAAAGGCATACAGTGTTTCTTTTGCAGATGCTGTGCTTTTGGATCTGTTTACATTGTTATAGAAATGCAACAAAATAATCTTCTGGGAGAAAGCATGACTTCAGTGTTGTCAACAAACTCTAAGTTTGATTCTGGCAGGAAACACTACCTTTAACAATCTGTATGTCAGGTTTAAATTTAACTGAGAAAGCTACACTTTTGTTCCAGGGTTGTTAAAAACCCAGCTCAGCGAAAGGGGGAAAAGCTGCAAACCTTTATGCACCTGGAGTAATAAAACTGATATTTGGCCCACTGCTTTTAAAAGAGGTTGGGGAATGTGTCTCCTTTAAACTTTGAAGAGCTTTGATGTGTATACAGCACATCATTTTGACTCGACATGAAGTCTTGCTCTGTATCTAGTGAGAGGATGGACTTTATCTTTTGGTGAGGAATAAAAGGCCCATTGGGATAGGGTCAATGAAAGAAAGTACAAAAGAAGGAAGCAGAATCTCAACTAGGATCTGTATTGCGTGTATATATGTATGTAATTGTATCTTTATCTCCACTTGAGATGGAGGTAGTAGCTGGTAGAAGTGTTTATACAGATGTTGGATGGCCATCTTTAGGGATAATACAGTAGCAAGTACACTTACTAGGAGTTTAGACCCGCTGATCTCTATGGTTTTTTCCAGAACTTACATTCTATGTTTCTATGATTCCATGACATATTGATCACATTCAGAAATAGCAAAAGATATTTGTGTTTCTATTTCCTTCACTGTCTGTTTGCCTTTTTTTAAAATCCAGAGTGAGATTGAGAAATTAAAAGCCGAAAATGACCGGCTGAAGTCTGAAAATCAAGGCAGCTGTAGTAGAGCCCAGTCTCAAGTTTTCATTTCATCATCTCCAAGGCAATCTATGGGTCTCTCCCAGCACAGTCTGAACCTCACAGAGTCAGCTAGTCTTGGTGAGTATGTATGAAAGCCAGTGGGCAGGTTTTATCCTGTAGCTGTGAATTCAATTAATGGATAAGATGGTAAAGTGGAAGAACTGGAATGGTAAATCTTTCCCCTGTAATAGAACTAGTTCTTCTGTATTCTGAAGTGTACTATGAACATAGCATTCTAGTTATGACCTCAGCTAAACTGAATCACATTCGGTGATCTGATTGCATACATTTAGCAGAGTTACGTGTTTTTTCAAGAGAAGACTTTGCATTAATATTTATGGGATCTTTGTTTTTTATAGAACCATTCCAAGTTGCTAGGGAATTTTCATTTGTTCAAGGAAGGGTTTGCTTCATAATTTTGAAAATACAAAAGTTGGCATTTTAAACATTTTGTGAATCTCAGTTTCCTCCCACTTTCTTTTATAAATACGTTTCTAGCCCATGTAGTGGCAATCATGACTAGAACAAGATGTTTGTCAAAGTCTCAAAAACCAAATCAAAAATAGCTTCCAATACTTGAAGATAGAATCTGTGCTTCCTATCGACAGATATGCTGCTGGATGACCCCAGTGATGGTTCTTCTCGGAAAGAAGGTGGTAGGCGTGTTAAAATAGTTGTCAGCTTTCAGGATGAAGAGAAATGGAAAGAAGTGAGTCCAAATGTTTTTGGTCCATGATGATTTATCATGTTGTTAAGAAAAATAAAGTTTCTGTGGTTTTGTTTATTTAAATTATAGACTATTTTTCATCCAGGGATCCCAAAGCAGTTTAATAGGCAGTTTCAGTGGTGAAATGGGTCTTGAAAACCTATTTTGCCTTCAAACCAGATTTACCTCCTTGCTCAAAACATAACTGGAGAAAGATGTTAAGGAGGGAATATCTCAGCGCTTTTTCAAGTACTTCTTGAGTGCCCTGTCACCTTTTTCATGCTACATGGCCTCCATAAATTGAAAGAGAGAATATTTCTTTTATTAGAACCACTCTTAGTTTCCAAAAGCTCTGCAAGAAAAGGTCATAATTCCAGAAGTGCTTCAGTTATCAAAAGGCCAGTTCTGATCTGGGTTCCACTAGTACCTGTTTTTTCCCGTCATACTGTACCTCTTTCATTGCTGCCACTGATGTATGATTTTGCTTGGACTTTTAGTCTAGACTTAATGCCAGCAGCCATGGTTGTTTTAATTGTTGGGAAGTCCAAACCTCCTAGTGCTTCAGGAATTTGGAATAAATAAAAGGGAAATTGAACCAAGTGTGCATAGCTTTGAGTGGAAAGATTTTCAAGATCTGTCTTGTACACACTGAAAAATGCCCTCTGACTTTTCTCTTTTCTAGTTATAAAATAACTTAAAGAATTTTCGGGGAAAGTGATTCAACACCTAGATCAGATGTAAGGGAACAGGAAAAGGACTTTTCTGTCAATAGAATTTGTTTTATGCTAAATTATTTATTTTGGACTTAAGTCAAAAAGATTTCAGTGTAAGAAGTAGTAGTACAGGCAGTCCTCAACTTATGACCTTTCGTTCAACGACTGTCAAGGTTACAACGGTGCTGAACAAAGGGACTTACAACTGGTCCCCGAAGTTACAGCCATTGCAGCAGTCATGTGATCGCGATCTGGGCGTTTGGCAACCTGTTCACACTTACGACTGGTTGCCAAGCATCCTGCAATCATGTGATTGCCATTTGTAATCTTCCCTGCTGGCTTCCCCAGAAAGTCAGTGGGGAAGCTGGCAGGGAAGGTTGCAAGTTGCTGGGGTAAGTCTCCCCCATCCACATGCCCTCCCCAGCCCCTTTGCAGTCATGCCATGCTGGCCACTTGCACACCCCTGTGCACCCTCCCCGACCCATGTGGCACCCCTCACGCACCCCAGTGCATGCTTCCCAACCCACACTGCACCTCCTGCGTGCCCTCCCTGACCTGCACAGCAGCTCTCGTGCACCCCTGTGCACCCTTTCAGACCCACACCGCATCCCCATGCGCCCTTCCCGACTTGCATGGCACCTATCCTGCACCCCTGCACACCCTCCTCACACACACCCTCACTCCCTCCCCCACCCAGCAGCAGCCACTTACCTGCCTGCCAGCCTGGGACTTGCAACTTCCTGCTGGCTTCCCCACTGACTTTTGTTGTGGGAAGCTGGCAGGAAGTTGCTTCACCTAACAACTGTGAGATTCAGTTAATGACAACAACCAGGGCTGCAGTAATTGCTATCACTAAGTGATGCGGTTGTGGTTTACAACTGCATCGCTTAGTGATGGAAATTCCAGTCTCAATTGTTGTCGTAAGTCAAGGACTACCTGTATTTTATCCTGGTCTAATGTTTCAGTCTCAATAAAATGCTGATTTCAGTGTATAGCAGTTCCTTGGCTCTAGATATATGCTAGTGAAGGATGCTTAGATAGTATTTTGTGAGCTGTTGAACAAGAGAGACCCAAAGATATGTAAAATTGTACAAGAAATTGTGCAATATTGTTTGCAAACAAAAACATTCTTCTCCATTTTAGTTATTTTCTGATATAAAGATCTTGCAATCTTAAGAATATTTTTACACTAGTGTTTGGTTCAGGACTGTGGAGCAATGCTGCTGAATCATAGTAAAATATTGTGAACATATTGAAGACAATTTATCTTGTTTGAACACTTTTCTTTTAACATACTTCAATTTTTATTTAGGATCCTAGGCCTCGCCTGTTCCTAATTGGCTGTATAGGAGTGAGTGGAAAAACCAAATGGGATGTTCTTGATGGTGTTGTAAGAAGACTATTTAAGGTAAATAATGTTATTTTTGAGTGTTTCCTAACAACAGTGCCATATTTTGAAAGCTTTGTCAGTGTTTTCTGTATGTAATCTTATTTGAAGCCTAAAAGAAAATTTACAGATTCTTCATTGGATCAATAAGCATTTCTGATTAATTTTAGAAGATTTTGAGAACCACTGCTTATGTCAAAGTTTACCTAAGAACTAGTTTACTACACTTGAGATGATTTGATATTAAAAACCAAGTTAATAAAACAAACCTTCCCAAACCTGCTGACACTCAGATGTGTTGGACTTCAGCTCACATAATCCATATCCAGCATGGTCAGTGGTCATGCTAGCTAAGAATTATGGAAATTTAAATCCAACACATCTGGAAAGAGACTGGAGGAAGAAGAGCTGTAATAAATAATGCCTGTTTAGATTAGGAATACATATTGTGCATATTGTAGGATCACAATTAGGTAATCAGACCAAATACATAATAGTTGTCTCTTATTATAATTCAGACTCCTTGATCTATTTCAAATATTTTTTTTTAAAAATCCCCCCCCCCCAAAAAAGCGCAGCTGGTATGTTGGTTCTAACGTTGTATTGCGTGTTTCTTCTGATACTTGCAGTCTCTCTCATGTCCAAGACCATGGAATTCTCTTATGGCTTTGGGTATTATGCCAAAGTCTGAAACAATTAACATATTAGATCACAATGTATCTAATACAGTTTCCTGTAAAATGATGGTGCCCTCCAGATGTATTAAGCAACGAATTCCATTACCCTGGCTAGGATGATATAGTCCCACCATCTGAATGTTACCAGGTTGGGAAAGGCTACTTAATCTATCATCAACTTAGAAACATGGTTTCAGATGCCTGTGGAGTTTCCTGTGTTTTTTCTCCCAAAATCTGATACTCATGGGTATATTGCCTCTCATATATAATGCGTACCAAACTTTCATCTTGCTACATTTATAAGTGACCTGTAGAGATCTATGTATGAAACAAGCAAATCAGACTAACCTGGAATATTCCTTTAGAACATTTTTACTAATCCATATTCCAATGGAACAAAACTCAAAATGTTTTGAGTGAATAATGTTACTTGCTACCTCTGTTTTCATCCTGGAGCACAAATGCATAAATGGGGATAAAATGGAATCTTGGGTAAACACTTTGAGAATGAGCAGAAACTCCCCAGTGCCATATTCTGGAGATAGCTATCCAGGTATAAACAGAATCTTCAAGGCTGTTCCATCAGTACCTAACTTGAACCTCCTCTCCAAAAGAATACCATGATTGATGGTATTAAAAGCTGATGAGATCCGGAGAATCAATAGGGTGGCACTCCCCTCATCTACCTGTCACCAAAGATCATCCAGCAGAATAACCAAGGCAGTTTGGGTACCAAAATCAAGTCTAAACTCTGATTGAAGTGGCTGTAGAAAAATATGTTTTATTCTTCCAGGATTTGCCATTGCCTTCTTCCACATTTGGAGGTTGGGGTAGGGGTGGCATTCCAATCTAGCCTGCAGAGTTTGGGTTCTGCTTCCTACCTGGGCACAGATCACACTACAGTTTGGTAGAATTAAACTACAAAAATTACAATCTGTCTAGATTATGTTGATAAAGCTGTAAATAAATTGTACTTATCACCACTTTTGGTGACAATGCCTAATTAAGCTTCTTGATTGAAAGTTTTTGAAGAAATTGGGAAAATCACCAGTTTTTAATTAATCTTATAATTTGTTTATTGTCCATAATGTCCATATTTGCTATAATGCTTGTGCAATATAGCCACAGAACTTAAATCAAGCAAAAAGAAAAAAGAGTAGCAATGGATTAATTAACCCATCTCATGAATAACATAATGTCCATTAAAATATACTTCTTTAATTGTAGGTTTGAAGTTTCTTCATAATGCACATGAACTTTTGCATTTTGCAATCGCCCTCCAAAATTCAGCAAACAAAACAATGTATATGGCACCCTGCAAGCTTAAGTGCATAGCAATCACACTTTAATAAACATGCACCGGGCACATTTGCATTTGGCAGTATGGCTGAAAAGAAAATCTCTCATGGAATGCACCAACCCTTGCCTCACTACACATTCCATTACACTACCTAGACAGATACACCAACAAATCAGGTGAACATCCAGAGATCACCATTCTCAGGATTCATAGCAGAGGCCATGATGCAGCATCTAGAAGCTATAGCACTCCCACATATAGAACCAAAAGTATGGATCTGTTATGTAGATGACACCATCATAATAAAAAGGAACAACTAGAGAAGACACATGAGACAATCAACATCATCATAGGAATAAAATTCACAAGGGAAGAAAACAACAACATCATACTACCCTTCCTGGATATCCTCATCAGCAGAAGAAACAATGGCAAATTAGAAACCCAACTCTATCAGAAAACAACCCAAACTCACCAAGTGCTCAGCTACCAAAGCAGCAACCCAGCTTCCCACAAGATGAGCTGTGTAAGAACATTATTCAGATGATCACAAACATACTGCAGCAACCTGAAATGCCAGAAAGAGGAAACAGACCACATATACAACTTCTTGCAACAAAATGGATACCCATGCATCTATATTAAAAAGTGCCTGACTATGCAACCTGCTACAAGACAACTAGTACAACCTATGAAAAAGATAACACTTCCATACATCAAAAACATTTCAGAAGCAACCAACAGATTACTACAGCCACTTGGCATCACTGTACACACAAACCAACCAAAGCCCTCCAAAACATCTTAAGCAAACCACAAAACCCCAGTAGTCCAAGAAGAAAAAACAGGAGTAATCTACAAGATACAATTTAAGGACTATAACAGCCACTATATAGGGCAGACAGGTAGAAGACTAGAAGAATGCATCCATGAACACCAACTAGCAGTCAGAAGACATGACAAAAACTCCTTAATCTCATCACACATGGACAGACATAACCACAGTTTCAACTGGGAAACTATTAGCATTTTAGACCAAGCCAAATCCAAAAATGCTAGGGAATTCCTGGAAGCTTGGCATTCAGACAAATCAGCCATCAACAGAACATAGAGATAAACCACATTTATATACTATTCAAAAGAGACAATAAAATAGAAAGAAAGAAAACAAAAAGACTAGAACACAACCCCTTCAGCAGCCAACACTCAAATAAGCAGGGATCTAACACCAGGCAAACAAGGCAGAAAACAACACTATACTCAAAGAACCTCCTAGGAGGATACTACACCTCCCCACCAAAACTGGCAGGGCAAGCTGCTATATATAAAGAGGAAGTAAATCCCACACTCACTAGCACTGATGATGCTACCTAGTTGGGTAAAGAAACATCTGCAAGCAAACAACCAAGCTCAGCACCAAGAACTCCACAAAATCACATAGAACAGACAGGGCTAGCAACATTACATTGTACCCACTGAGCATTAACTTTCCCATAGTGAAGGATTTAAAAACACCAGTTCATACTTGGTAAGATAGACAGGATCTTTTCTGATGTCTAAAATAGCTCTTAACTCTTCACCTCTCCTTTAACTTCTTCCACTTTCTTTCAGCTAGCTCCAGCCTTCTGTTTTATTGGCTAATGCATTCTCCAAGTTTCTGTGAATTGGAGGAGGAGGGATGATTTTTTAAATCAAAGCAATAATGTGTAATGAAGTGCCCCAATGAGTCCTGAGCGCACTACAAGACTGAACATGAAATGCTTTGCTTCAGCCTTGGAACAATCAAAATAGCCATTCCAAGCATGGAACATTTTACACTCAGAAGTTTTTGCACAGTCCTAGTGGCTGGGAAATATTTGTCACAATACATTCATGTAGACCAGGCTCAAATTATCCTGCTTTGGACCCATTATGAGAAAACTCTGGAAAAGTCTCTAATCCTGGGAAAGGTGGAAGGAAAGAGAGGAAGTGGACTACTAGCAGCAAGGTGGATGGATTCGTTACAGTGGTGATGAGTGCACTGTTGGGAGATGTGAAAGAACATGTTAGGGATAGATCGTCATGGAGAAAACCTATCTATGTGGTCGCTAGGAGTCAAAAATGACTTGATGGCACATAATCAATTCTTTTTCCTAAATATCATCTGCTAAATATCATTTCTTTATAATGGGAATTAATTTGTCTTGAAAGGAGAATTGTACTTGATTGTGAAGTTTTGTTCTTAAAGCCAAAACCCCTTAAGATATATTAATTTTCTCTTTGCTCTCTGTTTCCAGGAATACATCATTCATGTAGATCCTGTGAGTCAACTTGGGTTGAATTCGGACAGTGTCCTAGGATACAGCATTGGGGAAATTGTTCGCACAAATAGCACAGAAACACCTGAGCTGCTACCCTGTGGCTATCTGGTTGGTGAAAACAATACCATCTCTGTGAAAATCAAAGGTAAATTGTAGGTGACGTATTTGTTACAACCCTTTGAAATTACAGGCTTGCCAGATGTCAGCATTGGAGAAATCTCAGGGGATATAAGAGAATGTAATTAACTTTCTTTCTGTCTTTCTTTCTTGGCTAAACGTTGTTTTTCCTTCAGTTGCATACTACTATTGGTATGAAATTTCAAGCGCAATCACATTCCTGTGAACCTTTCATTTTCCTGTTCATGTAGTTATACAGGTGGGCCTCATTAGCCATGGTTCCATTACCCATGGTTTTGCATATTCATGGCTGGTAAATAAAGCCCAGATCGATTGATCTTTCTTTTCCTTCCTTCCTTCCTTCCTTCCTTCCTTCCTTCCTTCCTTCCTTCCTTCCTTCCTTCCTTCCTTCCTTCCTTCCTTCCTTCCTTCCCTATCTATCTATCTATCTATCTATCTATCTATCTATCTATCTATCTATCTATCATATTTATATAGCCGCCCATCTCACACAAGCGTACAATAATTAAAAAGAATACATAAAAACAATTACAAATAAAGAACTGTAAAAATAGGAGGGGATAAAATTAATAAGGGAGCCATCATAAAATCTCCCCAGTCCCCTGGGAGCCCTAGGGCTGATTACATAGCCAGGTCTTGAGAGACTTGTGGATTGTTAAGAGGGATGGAGCTAATCTCACTTCTGGGGGGAGAAGTTATCCGCAGCCTAGTTTCATGTACAGGTAGTCCTTGGGTTATGATGGCAATTGGGACCAGCATTGCCGTTGCTAAGTGATGCAGTCGTAAAGCACAACATCACATGACCACATCACTTAGTGACGGAAATCCAGACAGTCTGGATTGCCATTGTAACCCTAAGGTATACGTGGGCTGTTAAGCGGGAAGCGGTGTGAGTCCCAAGTAAGGAGCTATGGGTGCTGCAAGGGGGGGGGCCCTGCATGAATTGAGATGGGGGGGTGCTGTGGTGTGATATGAGTGCAGGGAGGCCAAGGGAAAGAGGGCACAGGTTGGTATGAGCACAGGGAGACCAAGGGAAGGAGGGTGCGGGTCTGTGCAAGCGCCGGGGGGGGGGGGACTTAACAGAGCAATTTGCAACCTTCCCTGCCGGCTTCCCCATTGACTTTGTTTGTGGGAAACTGGCAGGGAAAGTCACAAATGAGGATCACATGACTGTGAGACACCACAACCATTGTTAAGTACAAGCTGGTTGCCAAGCACCTGAATCGAATCACGTGACTGGGGGGCACTATGATGGCTGGAACTTTGAGGACTGGTTATAAGTACCACTCGTTCAATGCCATCACAACTTCAAATGGTCACTGAACAAGTGGTTGGTAAGTGAGGACTACCTGTATTCACAGTTTGGGGCACATAGGTTTGTTTGGAAGACTTCTGGAGTTTTCTTAGGTATTTTATGTGTACGTTTTTGTCAAGGTCTCATTATCCACAATTTCATTATCTGTGATTGTTAAACCACAAATAACAAGAGCCACCTTTATAAATAATGTGGATATTGCACAAAACATTTCCACTTATTAAAAAGAAAGGAACAATCCTTTTTATGTAGAGCTCTTGATAGCCTGTGTAATTTGTTTATCATTGAAATGTTCTCTATTTCAAGAGAAATTTATCAAATAAACAAATTCAATAGAGCTTGGGACCCACATTTGCAACCCAACAAAGCTACCTTGATGGCATTTGCTAAAATTTTCAAAGCTTAAGTTCAAGAACTGGGATTATGTTATATATGTGCAGGCTATGACAGAGAGTGAATGTATGACATAGCTGTCTAGGTCCATCTATGATAGGAAGAACTTTTCCTCCCCTCCCCCCATCCCAAATTGGAAGGTGTTACTGGTAGCTTTGTGGTACAGCTTTGCATTTATATATTGTGTGTGTGCGTGCGTGTGTGTTATATAATGTATATCATTGCTGTGATGTTTGGGTTACTTGAAAAAAGGCCTTCTGAGTGTAACAGTTGATGAACATTGGCAAATAAGGGAGCATAATGCTCCCAAGAAAATGCATAGGTTTATTGCCTTCTAACAATTGTATCTTCAAGAACCAACAGTGGTCACCAAGGAAAAAGGAAATTATTTGCTGTGCCTCCACCAAAGATCATTGCTATTCAGTTTTTCTTGATTTGTTGCTCTGTAACGAATTCTGATGTGGCTTAAAAGTTTGTATTTTTAAAAAAAGCCAATTCTGAGTTCATGTTAATAGGATATTTTTTTTGTAAGAAAGGTCTAAACTGATTTTTCAGTCATTTTTTGTAAGCTGTTAAAATATTTATACCCTCCAGATATACGGGTAGTCCCCAGTTTAAGAATGAGTTCCGTTCCCAAGGTCTGTCCTTAAGTCAAATTTGTATGTAAGTTGGAACAGTATTTCTGACGGAACATGTATAATACTGTGTAAGTAGTATTGTGTAATTAACTCAAATCATTGTGTATTGAACTCAAATTTTGCTACAATAGGCTCCATTCTTAATTATGGGTCGTCCTTAAACCAGTCGTTCTTAACCTGGGGACTACCTGTACAACTGTTCCTTTAATGCTCAATCTTAATAATTTTTGCCTGAGTGTCAAACATCTATGTGCATGCAATCATTCTGCAGAAGTTGCATCTGCTGGCCTGTAAGAATTGCTGGCTTTCTCTTTTGTGTCAGCCAGCTGTGCCTGCTGACCTTGCATAATGTTTTGTATATGGAAGCTTTTCTGCCAAAAAAGATATAACTTCTTCTAATAGAAAACTGAGATGATGTGTGTTGATGAGTAGGCAGCCAGTGAGGATTAAGGGAGAAGTATCAGTCATATAATAAATGGGGGGGGGGGGGGGGGGGGGGGAGATCCTGAAAGGCTTTCTCCCAATTTTTTTTTAATCAAAACTACAGGTAAAACTCGAAAAATTAGAATATCGTGCAAATGTTCATTTATGTCAGTATGGCAACTCAAAAGGTGAAACCAATATATGAGATAGACGCATTACATGCAAAGCGAGATATGTCAAGCCTTACTTTGGTATAATTGTGATGATTATGGCGTACAGCTTATGAAAACCCCAAATTCACAATCTCAGAAAATTAGAATATTACATGACATCAATAACACAAGGATTGGAAATAGAACAATATCGGACCTCTGCAAAGTATAAGCATGCATATGTACTCAGTACTTGGTTTGGGCCCCTTTTGCAGCAATGACTGCCGCAATGCTGCGTGGCATGGATGCTATCAGCCTGTGGCACTGCTGAGGTGTTATGGAAGACCAGGATGCTTCAATAGCGGCCTTCAGCTCCGCTGCATTGTTCGGTCTCATGTCCCTCATCTTTCTCTTGGCAATGCCCCATAGATTCTCTATGGGGTTCAGGTCAGGCGAGTTTGCTGGCCAATCAAGCACAGTAATCCCATGGTCATTGAACCAGGTTTTGGTACTTTTGGCAGTGTGGGCAGGTGCAAAGTGCTGCTGGAAAATGAAGTCAGCATCCCCATAAAGCTCGTCTGCGGAAGGAAGCATGAAGTGCTCCAAAATCTCCTGGTAGACGGCTGCGTTGACCCTGGACTTAATGAAGCACAGTGGACCAACACCAGCAGATGACATGGCTCCCCAAATCAACACAGACTGTGGAAACTTCACACTGGACTTCAAGCATCGTGCATTGTGTGCCTCTCCATTCTTCCTCCAGACTCTGGGTCCTTGGTTCCCAAATGAGATGCAAAAGTTGCTCTCATCAGAAAAGAGGACTTTGGACCACTGGGCAACAGACCAGTTCTTTTTTTCTGTAGCCCAGGTAAGACGCTTCTGACGTTGTTTGTTGTTCAGGAGCGGCTTGACAAGAGGAATATGACATTTGAAGCCCATGTCCAGGATCCGTCTGTGTGTGGTGGCTCTTGATGCACTAACTTAAGCCTCAGTCCACTCCTTGTGAAAGTCCCCAACACTTTTGAATGGCCTTTTCCTGACAATCCTCTCCAGGCTGCGGTCATCCCTGCTGTTTGTGCACCTTTTTCTCCCACACTTTTCCCTTCCACATAACCTTCTATTGATGTGCTTTGATACAGCCCTTTGGGAACATCCAACTTCTTTTGCAATTACCTTTTGGGGCTTTCCCTCCTTATGGAGGGTGTCAGTGATGGTTTTCTGCACAACTGTCAGGTCAGCAGTCTTTCCCATGCTTGTGATTCCTACTGAACCAGCCTGAGAGACCATTTAAAGGCTCAGGAACCCTTGGCAGGTGTTATGGATTCATTAGCTGATTAGAGTGGGACACTTTGAGCCTAGAATATTGAACCTTTTCACACTATTCTAATTTTCTGAGATTGTGAATTTGGGGTTTTCATAAGCTGTACGCCATAATCATCACAATTATACCAAAGTAAGGCTTGACATATCTCGCTTTGCATGTAATGTGTCTATCTCATATATTGGTTTCACCTTTTGAGTTGCCATACTGACATAAATGAACATTTGCACGATATTCTAATTTTTCGAGTTTCACCTGTAAAGCCCATGTGTAGACACTGAGTGGAAACAATGAATTTTTTTTTATTTTAGGGCCTTTGCTGGGTGAATGGAACCCTGAATGAAGAAGATTTTGCTGCATGTTCCAATTATATATATTGTAAAACACAACATAAAATTCATTCAATAGTTTGTATTTTGTATGAAGAGTGATGGTGAAATATTTTCTCTGCTGAAATTAAAAATGCGCTTCAAAGAAAGTACAGGTAGTCCTCGCTTAACGGCAGCCCCACTTGACCAATTTTCTGATCCCTAGTGTGGTTGTTAAGCAAGGACTACCTCTATGTTGTAACTCATGTTAGTTTTGCATATTGATAGGAAAATCATATCTTCAGTCTGTCAGATGATAGGAGATTCTGATTTACATAATCAGCATGCCTAGTCCTTACAGTGATGGAGAATGTTTAGAAATGGATAAGGCCAATAATCACAGCACATACATTGGGTAGTATTTCTCAGACGGCAACTTTGGTTAACTTTGAGATAACTTAGGAAATTGATGGAGAAGTTCAAAGTATATCTGATCAGATGATGCTTTCCAAGATCACTTTGTTATTATTAGTGTGCAAAGACCCATATGGATACTTTCAATTTATACATTTTCTCCATTCATGAAAAGAAATTGCACATTCATTTTTTCACTTGAAATAACCCCAATGTGTACATCAGAATTCTATCTGGTGCTTAAAAACTAGGTGGGAAAACTGTTTGACTTTGACAACAGAAATGGAGTACTTATTTTATTAGCCAGACCTAGAAATAAAAAGTTTTCAATTCACTAGCTTACAAGGTGGGAGTTTTTTGAAGTTCTTTATTGCAAAATATTGATGCTGAATAGAATTTCTTCCACTGGACCCCACTGGACTGCATTATCTTCTTTTTTCCATTCCTTTTCTATAAGAAGGAACGTTCTTTGAGAATTATATGAGTATTTTGCTTATTTAACAAATGTTACTACAAATTGAAAGTGCTTGGGGATGGGGAGGTTCAAAGATATTATATATGAAAATAGTACCACTTCTCTCTTGTGTAAGGGACATAATAAATCTTTTAGAAACCAAGTAGAAGTTTCAAATTGCAGTTTTCTATTATTACAGGTATCATAGAGAATAGCTTGGATGGTCTGGTGTTTGAGTCCCTGATTCCAAAGCCAATACTACAGCGTTACGTGTCACTCTTGATAGAACATAGGAGAATCATTTTATCTGGTCCAAGTGGCACTGGAAAGACATACTTAGCCAATCGCCTGTCTGAGTATATGGTCCTTAGAGAGGGCAGGGAGCTGGCTGATGGTGCTATTGCAACTTTTAATGTGGATCATAAGTCCAGTAAGGTGAGTGTTACAGATACTGAATTGGGGAAAATATTGTTTATGTTTGCAAATAATTTGCCTTCCTGTGCAAACACTTCATAGGAAATGAAATACCTTATACCTTACCCAAAATGGAGATACACATAACACTTCTTTGAATAGTGGGTTGATACAGCTTCTGGTATGCCTTAGAGACTGGAAGAGGAATCCTTCTGTATAATGAAAAATGGTATTTAGTTACTAATTAATGCCTTCTTGGGTTTCCTCTACTGTCTCCTGTAATGATAATTTGTACTAATACTCCACAAAATCCACCTGCACAATGACATTCCAGGAAGTGGAATGTCTTGGTGGCGTCTTAATCCTTTTGGAATTCCAAGCCTGTCAGTGCTACTTCTCTTTTTGTCTCCTCCCTTATCCTGGTATATAATGCTTACTTTTCATAATTGCTGCTGTTCGTAGGCCCTGCTCTACTCTATCTTTTGACACCGCCTCCTATTCAGTAATGAAATCAAGGTAGACCCAGCACCATGTAGAGAAACAATTACATGCTCTGAGAGTCACTATTTTGGGATTAAGCAAGAGAACACTGTTCATTGTCTCAGACAAGATAACCAGCTTACCCGAACAATTATTTGTAGACTTCATTCAAAATATTTTTTTAAAGAACTATGTGGCTGTGTGGTTTGTTACTGTATTCTTGCAAAGGACTTTTTAGAATTGAATCAAACAGCCTTCATCACCTCCAAGCCATAATTACAAGCCAGTTTTTTCCTATTGCATTATTTTTACAGGAACTCCGGCAATACCTTTCCAACCTTGCAGACCAATGTAGTAGTGAAAATAATGCAGTGGAGATGCCACTTGTAATCATTTTGGACAATTTACATCATGTCAGCTCCCTAGGAGAGATCTTCAATGGGCTTTTGAACTGCAAGTACCACAAATGGTAACAATATTGTTTTACCTTTGCCTTTCATGATGGAAAGTCTGCTTTTCCACCAACAAACTTATTCTCTGAACCTTAAATTAACTGTAATTTAATTAATTTCAGTGACCATAAATAGAATATTGTTTATTTAAACAAATCATAGTAAAATTTTACTGATTTTTAGTTCAACTGCTACTCAGAAGGAAGCCTTAAGTGAACATGTAGGATTTCTATCTGAATATGAGCCAGTAAAACTACATACATTTATAAATCCTGCAACCAAAGATTTGACTGTACGTGAATTATTTAATAATGCTCATAAGGTTTTTTTAAAAAAAGAAAAGCTGATTGTAATGTTTTTGTAAATTTAATTTTTAAAAATTAACAGCAAAAAGTACTTCAACTCCCTTTACTGTGCTGCTCTTTTATTGCTGTCCATCATTCCCAGGCTTCCCTTGTCTATCCACTATTTTCTAGCCAATAACTGGAGGTTTTATCCTTTAGACTAGAGATGGGTAACAAGTGACTCCAGTTGCATTCAGTCCCTTAGTCTTGTCTTATGGCCCTCAGACCATGCTTGCTGAATGTTGACAGCATACTTTCCTGCTATTTTGAGGTGAGAAATATGTGAAAGCTGCTGTGCAAATTCTACAATAAGTATATCATAGTTTAAAAAAGAAAACACCTCAACTTTCTCCTTCCCTTGGATTGTTGAGGACCATAGGGTGGAGGGCTGGAAGTCCCAAACTTTCCCAGAAGCCTTTGGGGTCTTCACACCCTGGTCCTGTCTCCTCCTTTGAGGTAGTGGCTTGGTAGTCCCACTGACATCACCTATCTTCCAGTGGATGCTTCTTCTGGCATCTGCCCCCAACTCAGATGTGCAAAAGAGATTGGGTTCTCGTGGCCTGTACTGTTTTTCTGGTTATTAAAAAGGTCAAAATACTTTGAAATAGGGTTACCTCCTGACCATAACATAGAATAGCATAGCAGTGTAGTGACTAGAAAATTCTGGCCTTTTCCCCCTTTTGGGAGATAAACAAATCTCACAGAAGATAAACAAAATCAAGATAAGATCTTATCTTTAAAAAGATAAAATGTAAAAAAAAAAAACCTTTAAATATAAAATGTAGGCCTTCCATGTGGAAGAAGATAATACAAGCTCAGGTCATTGTTTAGCAGCCTGCAAATTAGTTTTTTAAAAAATCTAAAAGAAAAAGTACTCTAGACAAAATAGCGATATATTACAAATGCAAAGCTTTTTGTCAGAATCTCAGAAAATATACTGGAGAGGTTTCAGATTATTATTACAGATCACAAGAAATTTTAAAGAGAAATTATATTTTTTACGAACATACCCTGAGATTTGATTGAAAACATTCAATTCTATAATTGATAGACATAAAGAGCATAACATTTAGCAGGACACAGCAAACAGAAATAAAAGATCTAGAGCAAATTCCTGGCTTTACATTTTATCTATGTCTACAAAAATAGGAGATCCCTGAAACAAACGTTCATATGCTTGAATGTAGACTTCTCCAGCTTCTTGAAGATTCAATATTAACTGAGGCTTCTGGGGAGATAGAAAACACCAGTCTTTGTCAGCCCCTTTCTGCCAACGTCTGTCTTTTAAAAAAGCCAAACCTTTTTCATTGATAGCACAGAATGGCTGGAGTAATTTGAAAATATATAAGATAGTTGCCCATCCCCTGCTCTAGACCAACTTCCTCCTAACCAAGTACCTCTCAGGTAGATTGGATATCCAATCCTATCATGAGCAGGACATCTGAAGGGCAGTAGGTTGGGGAAGGTTGCTCTAGACTTCATTCATGTTCTCGTTTCTCAAATTTCTTGCTTTGCATTCTGACCACTTCTCCTGTCTTTCCCTCCTAGAAACCCTCCTGTTTTAAATCTGTATATGAGGATTTTAATTTTTCTCTCACTGTTTTTTAAAATGTTTTTCAAAAGTTTAACTGATCATCTCACTGCAGAGCAAATAAAATGTTCTAAAGCATTCCAGAAATTCAGCCAGCACAGGAAGCAGCATCACAACAACTCTGGTATAGAATCCATTCACATCTCATGAGTAGGAAGCAAAAAAGCACATGAGATGATAATTTAAAGTAAAAAAGAGAAAAATTTTCTAGAAATAAATGCTGGCTAATCTTTTTCCTATAGTCCTTACATCATTGGAACAATGAACCAAGCAACATCCTCCACACCTAACCTTCAGCTGCACCACAACTTTAGATGGGTACTGTGTGCCAATCACACTGAGCCAGTCAAGGGCTTTCTTGGCCGATTCTTGAGAAGAAAACTCATTGAAACAGAAATTGGTGGGCGAATGAGAAATGCAGAATTAATTAAGATTGTAGACTGGATTCCCAAGGTTTGGCAACATCTCAACAAGTTCTTGGAAGCTCACAGTTCTTCAGATGTTACTATTGGTGAGAAATTTAAAACTCTTTATGCAGGGATTATTTGTGGGGTTGCCTCTCTCCGATCATTTCTACCTGTCCCATTGGATCTGACAGAAGAGGGATGCTATGGGTCTCAACAATTAAGGAGTATCATTAGATGGGACCCAGAAAGTGATCTGTTTCTGTTATGGTACCTGTCCTTTGGAACATCATTCCCTTGGAGATTAGATTGGCCCCAATTTGTTGACCTTTCACGATAACCTGAAGACAGAGTTGTGTTCCCAGACATGGAGGTCAGATTGTGAGTTAGAGTCTGTGAGGTGGTTACTTTAATTGTTGCCTGACTGATTTTTACTTTGGCTGCCGGTTATATATTTTATTTTGCTGTTGCTTTTATTTTTGGCTGCAGTTAGCTACCCAGAATCACTATGGTGAGATAGGCAGCCACATAAATTGAATGGATAGATAAATAAGGGTCCTAATCTTTCTTAGGCTTCTTCTGAACAGAAAATGTGAATGGACTTTTTCATAGAAAATCAGAGGTCATCTGATTATTAAGAAAAAACTCACTTTTAAATGTCGATTCATTCAAGATGCTGTAGAGAAAATGTAGTTGATTGATAAATCCCTACTTAGTGTAGATACATGTAACTTGCTCATTTCTTATAACTGAAGTACCCTCTCATAATAAATAAGTTTTTTCCCCTGTCTTCCCTGCCTTTTTTCTCTTTCTCCTGTCATTCTGTGACATTATTGTTAAAATAAATTCATCAGATCCTCCTCACTGAAAATAATCAACTTGTAATTGTACGTTTCTCCCAATTTTCACAGGTCCACGGCTCTTTCTCTCTTGCCCTCTAGATGTGGATGGGTCAAGGGTTTGGTTTACTGACCTGTGGAACTACTCCATTGTTCCCTATCTTCTTGAGGCCGTCAGAGAAGGGCTA
Source organism: Liasis olivaceus (assembly GCA_030867105.1). Taxonomy (NCBI): domain Eukaryota; kingdom Metazoa; phylum Chordata; class Lepidosauria; order Squamata; family Pythonidae; genus Liasis; species Liasis olivaceus. Next base: position 81,367,776 of record CM061349.1, read on the forward strand.
CAGGTAAGGGCATTTTACAAAGGCCGAGATATAAATATGGCAAATAAAGTACAGGTGCACAATTCCAGGCTGGTTGTGGTTTTGTGTTGCAAAACCCTGAAATTCCCTGATGATAGGCATGGGACCATGCTTTATTTTTGTGTCCTTTTTGAAAGCACCCACAAATATGGCCAGTAAAATTGTCATGTCTCTAGAGGCAGCAGAGCAAACATTTTTGGATCTGCTTTTCCATGTTTTGTTTAGAGTTAAGGGGAGAAATTCATTGCTGATGCTTAAGGCACTGATTTTGCCATTTTAAGACTGCCAAAATGGGAGGTTGGGTTTTTTTTTAAGGATTGCTATTTCTCTACAAGAATTACCCTTTTACCCTTAAAATCCCCCATTTTTCTCTCAAATGGAGTTGAAAATATCAGCCCTGCTTAGAGGGCTCTGGGGCTTACAAATGAGTTATTTAAGGGCCATGTGCCTCTCAGAGGTGGCCATCCTTGCTTTGCAAGTTCATTAATCATAGAAAACTTGGTGATTTTTAACTGTTCTCAGTCCTCATTGGCCCATTTTCAGAAAGTCTTTCCCTTTTAGAGGGCTGTTCTACAAAAACTTCATTTTGGACTCCTGCATATCTTGGGGGTCTCTTGGGCATGCTGATACCTTCCTCTTCAGTGTAGGTGGAGCAGCTACATAAGGCCTGACAGTTGAGTCCATGAATTCACTGTTACTAATATGTAAGGAAATATTGGAATAAATAAGTTATGACATCCTGATACTGTCTAACCAATAGTCCCCAAGCATGGACTGTTGATAGTAGTCCCAAGGATGGTCTATAAAACCAGTCTACTGAAGACATTCAGGTTGCACCAACACAGGGGGCCATGCTCAGGGGCAACTGAAGTTTTCAAAAAAAGTGCCCTAGGGAAGAGCTCTCTTTCCTGAGTAAAAAAATGTTTCAGCGTCTTGTTGGGGTCAGCTTGCATGAACAGCAGGATGATAATCCTGATGCAGAGAATCTGGTTCTCTGTGTGCCTCAGGGACTTTCCTCTATAGCACTATCAAATGAACAAATATTATCTTTGGCACCCGTTTCCATTTGGCAGTTCTCTCTTTCTCTCCAGGGTTTTTGTGTTTAAAACATTTTTTATGACCTTGTACTTTGAAAATAAGAGCAGGACCCACCCTTTTTTCTGTCCACTCAGTGACTCCTTGGGCACATCACTGTTGGATGAATCTAGCATAGTCTTTGCCATGAGGAATCCTGTCTGAGCCATGAACAGACCATTGTGATAGCCCCCACTTGCTCCAGTTTGAGTTTTTCTGGAAATGCAAAAATTGGAAAGTTTAAATAAACATTTGACTTGGACTCCACCTTGGTTATCTGCCAACTCCTCCATTATCTCTCCAACCTTGCATCGTATCAATCACAAATAAATTTATTTTGTTATTTTTAATATCCCTGCTACCACCTTGTGATTCTAAGACAGAAGACTAGTAATGGGCAGAGATGGGGCAAGAGAAATAATGTAATTTTAATTTCCCATGATTCAGAAATTAGTTCTTGACATATTAAATAGTGATTTACACATTAATAAACTATATATTGTTCTGAATATAGAGAAACTGAGTGGGAAATAATGCCTTTCGCTATTTCTAAGCAGTAAAAGTCTGTGAGTGCTGAGTTTAACTTTAAATATTTGCATGTGTATCTATTACAAATGTAACATAGCTACAACTTTGATATACACAATATTTGTCCACCTGTCCCTGAGTATATTAATGTTCTGCCATTCAATAGGTCTTCGGATCTCTTTGCATATTCCATTTTTGGAGATTCATTGAAGATTTTAACTGCACACCAAACAATGTAAACTGTGAATGTATCAAACATTTATCTGCAAGCACATACATTCACCTTACAGGGAGCTAAGATTAGCTATTGAGTTTTTGCTGTATAAGACCAATTTTACTTCTGATCAATATGTGAAATAGCCTCAAGGCAGAAATATCTCCAGACATTTTATCCCCACAATAACAATAATATGAGTAGGTTGGGCTGAGAGAGAAGGATTTGCTCAGAATCACCCAATGAGTTTCTTAAGGTGAGGCTAGACTTGACCCTGTGTCTCCACAGTCTTACTTCAACTCTAGAGCAATCTACCGAAACGATCTTTCTCAGCTGCTGTGCTCCAGCCATGTTGAAAATCCTATAATTCAGGGAGTTGTAGTTCCAATTATATTAGGCACTGGATTAGGAAGATCAGCAGCAGAAGATTCCTTATATCTGAGAATGAAGTAGAGATACCCAAAATTGCTGTTGTCCCACAGTCTGCCACTCCTTTCATTGCTATTTGTAACAAGACTAACTACCTGATCACCAGAAGTGGTTTTGGCAACATCCAGAGTAGCAACAAATCATTTCCAGAACATTTTTTTTCAGGAGTGAAGGGAGGATAAATTTAAGATAAATGTTACTGGGTAAAGGTGCAGGAGGCAGCACTTGGAGCCACTGTCCTTGCCAGGATCTTTTGCATCCTCTCCAAGTTTCATCTGCATGATGAAGCTTCTTCCAGTTATTGGAAGTGCTGGAGGAGGCTTCTGAAGTGAGGGGAAGCCAAGCAACAAGGCCATTTGGCTTTGCTTTAGAATTGGGAGGGTGGATGGGCTCCAATGCTTCAAGAAACAGCTTCAAAGGTGAGCTTTCCAGGTGACTTGCCTGAGGGAAATGGCCCCTTTGAAGCTTTTCACAGTCCTGTTACAGAGCCATAAAAATTGGGTTTGAGTGTAGTATGTCTTGACTTACCAGGTTCAGCCTTTGCCTTTGGAATAAAGAACCTTTTTTTATTTAAAGCATTTTGTGTTGGTCTTCAGCCAAAAATTTTCCAGAACAACTTAGAAAGATCAATATTAAAACTGGCTGATAATATAAAATGGACATTACAAAGGAAGAAAAAAAAAGAGGAAGAGCCAGGGCAGCATTTTTTAAATTTGTCTACCTTAGCTCAGTTGTTAGCAGCTGTTCTTCAGATGTGTTGCACTACAGCTCATATAGTGCCCAATCAGCAAAGGTGGACCACTGGTTTCATTTTCTGGAGGTGATTGAACCTGAGGTTCAGCACATCTAGAGAGCATCAAGTTGGGGGAGGCTGTCTTTATATTTTCTTCCACCCACTCTCCTGTACTAATTGCTGGACACCCAAGAAGCATCAGATCTTTGATTTATTGGTGGCTTTCTCTGATTCATTAAGTATCTCTGCTTTCAGATGATATGGTGACACCTAGTGGACAGATTTGCTCACAAAGCCTTTGTTGTACTGTCAGGTTAGAATGTACATTTTACTAAGAATATGGGTAGGAGAGGAGAATCTTCCTCCCTATATACTGGGGTATAATCCATATCATTGAAATCATTGGTCAAATGTATTTATATCTTTTTAGCAAAGTATTTTTTTTTCCTGGAATGTGTGTTTTGTTATCATCTGTGGCTTGGATCTAAAGTGCCAACTTGCTCTTCAGTCTCAAAGGAATGCATTTTTCCCCAAGCTGTGTATATGCAGTAGGTATTCACTCACTCACTCACTCATTCATTTTATATACCAGTTTTGTTCAGGAGCTGAAGGTATAAACTATGTATATAACACTCCTTCCTCCCTGTTTCTTTTGAATGAAGAGATTTTCAAAAATATAGATCCTTCTGGTCAAAGGGGAAAAAAAACAGTAATTTAGATTTTTAAAAACCCAGTAATAACCCTCTGATCTGTTTTTTTCTCCACATTGTCATGCTACTTTCTGTTCATGGCAGACCTTCTGGTTAGAAGAAGGAGACCACAGCTTTCCCATCTTTTATTTTCCTCCTATTAGGAAGTTTCTTCAAGTTTCCATTATTATAGACACAACATTGGATTAAATGTTATGGGCAGGGTCTGCTTTAATTTTTAATTTAAATGCATTATTTAGCATTTCCTAGATCTGATTTGATTGCATTGGACTACAACTATTGTAATTCCAGCCGGCATATTCAATGGTTGTTACTGAAGAGTACTAGATTAGGGAAGGTTCTACTAGATGATATTTACTAAAAGAAGATCTAGTTTTGTATTTCTTCAACAGTGGTGCAGCAGATCACATGTCAGACTTCCTGTAAAAGTTCAAAGAGTTTCATAAAGTATTCCTATTATAGGAGCTTCTACTGATCAAAAGTAGAATTTCACTGGTCATACCAAAGGAAACACCAAATCTGGGTAAAAAGACATTGGTTGGTAGTTGCTGGACAAATAGTATGTACACCTTCTTAAGAAAAATACAAATTTGGTTGTGTTTCCAGCTCTAGGATTGTGATTACAACTTAATTGCAAATGTTCAGTGCTGTGAAAAGACTCAGCTTGTAAACAAGGAAGGAATAGAAACATTTACCTTCATGCATTCTTCATTTTCTGAATGGAAAAATGAAGAAGGATAATGAGAAAAGTAAGACAGTGATCCCCACTCACAAAGGAGAGATGCAACAATCTGTTAGTGGGTTTCTGTTCCTTCTCATTTGGGGTGTACAGTGGATATTGAAAGAGAAAAATACTTGTTTTAAACTGGAAATTTTACATGTAACCACACCACAGGCTTCTAAGTTTATACAAACAATATGGATCCAATAGATTTTCGAGAAGCCTCAGATCCACTGATTTAAAAAAAACAAAGCAGCAGGAATTTCATCTGCTACAGTTGTACATTTCATTCTTTATTTCCTGTTGTGTTTGTTGATGTGTTATTTAAGAGGTTTGCAATGGTCAGTGGCATCCATAACAAGCTGTGACGAAGCTAAATGATGATGTCATATCATTATGTACTTACGTACTTACGTCATGATATTTCATGTAAATATATAAGTTGTTTCATTTCCATGATGACATACATGGTATACATGTCATCATTTACCCCCCTCTCCTCACAAATGCATGGTGTGTATACCTTAATTATGAAGAGTCAGAAAGAACTGATTTTTGTGAACTACAGCTCACTTCACCAAATGTAAGGAGCAGCTAAACTGATACAAGCTTTAAATTGAGATGAGATGGAAAGAAATGGGAAAGAACGTTAGTTATGCAGATTCGAATTACATGAGAGACAGAGTACAAGCACCTTATCAATTAACATTTGTAATTTGGTAAAAACCCATTGTTATTTGTTAAGACCTTCTGAGATAGCCTGAAACCTTTTGATGTACAGTATGTAAGTTCAGCAGTCTTTCATTGAATTATGCTAGTGAAGTTTCTTCATTCTAGAGTAGTTACTTTGAGATCCATAATGGAACGTCCTGGGAGATTAAAATGCTTTTCCATTAACTTTGCAACACTCCATGCATCTGAGTGAGCTACATTTCATGAAAGCTTATGCCTTTAAATAAAATTCATTGGTCTGAAAAGGTGCTATCAGACTTCTTCCAATGTTGAGCTGTTAGGCTAAAATTGTAAATTTTATGTCCATAATTATATAAGAAAGGAATATGTCACCAGATTACTATTTTAATTACAACTCAGCTGGTTCTCTAGAATTCTACTGAAAACTTTCAGAACTAGCGCTAGATCAGATATCCTAACTAGGGGTGTCTCAAATATTTCAAAATTGATCACAGCTCATTTCGCATGTAAAATCAGCTGTTTCAAAATACAATGTACTTTTTGTGATTAAAGGGGGGAAATGTAGGGGTGGAGAACCCTTGGTTGCCTTTGTTTGTGGTATTTTTCCAGATTGGAAGATTCCTCAGATGAGTTGATCATGTGCTAAAACACGAGAGCATTGCTATAGAATACATTATATGACTAAAAACAAGTTTAATATCAAGTCCTTTTATTAAGAATGGGTTCATGCTGTTGCTTGCAGTTGTATGGTAGAAGAGCACCATGGGAGGACCCTGCCAAATGGGTGATGGACACTTATCCATGGGCAGCTTCCCCGCAACATCACGAGTGGCCTCCTTTGCTGCAACTGCGGCCAGAAGATGTTGGATTTGATGGTTATTCTATGCCACGGGAAGGTTCAACCAGCAAACAGGTTCCACCGAGTGATGCTGAGGGAGATCCTCTGGTGAGATTATCAGCACAATACTATTCATATAAGTTATATTAAATCATAAATTGTTAAATATGTGAAGTATCAAGGCTATTTCTCCAAATTAATTTGTAAAATGTTCTAAAGGTAAACTCAGAATAGGCCTAGTAGTCTTTTGTGATTTATGCTAGGAGTTTAGAATTATGCTGGATGGAAATGAACTTATTGTGGGGTTCTATATACTGTGTTTTATACTGATCCTTAGTACAAGCATTTTAATTACTCAAATTTATAATAAATGAATCCTTCCAGAATGCTCATCCAGACTCTAGGGATTGACAATTACATATGTTTGTTATATTAAATGTATTGACTAGAACTGAGGACAGGGAGGTTACATAATACATCTGCCACTGAAAATTGATAGGAAAGCATATTTGTTACAAAACACTGCTTTATTATCTCCATGACAAGGCAATGACTTATGTCTGTTTCTCTTGATCCATGTATATGGTGCTATTTTATGTTATAACCAGCACCATTGTAGAAATTGCTTTTCTGTGGCTTCCCATGGAACTGCTGTACTGTTTGAAGCCCAGAAATGAATGACAGGGTGTTTCTTTTGTATTAATTACATTGTGTGACAAATAGAAAAGTCATCATGAGATTAAAATGTGGATCCTCCAGTGTAAAATTGACAGTACTGGATTTCATTGTTTATTCAACCAATAGTAGCCAGGATTTCCAATGTGTGCTAATTTCTTCCATACTGTCTAACTTCAGTGTTATCCCTGCTATTACAGTGCAAGTCAATATACCCTAGGAAAGAACTGTTTTTTTTGTTTGTCATGTGGGTAGAGCAAATCAGTCCATGATGGCAAAAAAATCTATCATTGAATTTTGCTGGAATGTAAATGATCTCACTAAATCTTAAAACCATGTCTCTTTACTTTCTATAACAGTACTGGGGAAACTATTTCTCTGTGACATTAACATACAATATGTTTTAATCTGTAATGTATAGTACTTTCCCTGTGCTTGTTGAGTAGTATGGCAGTTCAGGCCCTACCAAATTGAGGAATTCTGCTTTAAAGGCTCACAGTTGTATGGGCAGAGTCAGTATGAAGTCTTCTTATAAACCTGATTCTCTGAGACCAGCCCAAATGGCTAATTGCAGGGGCAGTTCATGAACTCCATGTCTGCTTCAATTACCCAAGAGAGATAACTGACCATGATGGTCAAGTAATATTTTTCTTTCTGTATTTCACCAGATGAACATGCTGATGAGGTTGCAGGAGGCAGCTAATTATTCAAGTCCACAGAGTTATGACAGTGACTCCAACAGCAATAGCCATCACGATGATATCCTTGACTCATCCCTGGAGTCAACATTATGAATCAGAACTAGAAATGGTTGCTTCCAGTGATCCATCCTTTGCCTCCCTTAGAAAAATGAATCACCAAGCCATGGAGAGAATTGATCCTTGGTCCAGAAGGACATCTCAGTATTAGAGCTACAAGAACAATACAGTCTCTTCCACCCTCTCTGCCTCCCCCATTCAGTGTCAAAGATGGGTGCAGGCAACCCAGCTGATGTTTTATATCTCGTGTTTTGTTTTCCTTAATAAGAACTGCACTATTTTGTTTTTGTTTTGTAGTTTACATTGCTGTGAGCTCACATGCCTACGACACTGAACACATTATTTTCATAAAAACAATGGTGCTTATCTAGTTGTGTCTGTCCATTGACCAAACAGCATCTGTTTGTGGAGTGGATTCCCATTATCTCTGATTCCCTGCCACATACCCCTAAACCTGCTCCAGTATTTAAAGGGACTTCTGGAGTAGATTTCATTACATGGGTGCAGGGGAGGAGAGCAGGGGAAAACCTGAGGTGCAAAAGAATTGTGTTTAATTCACATAAGATGTACTCCATTAGTTATCACAATCTCTGGGGAGAGTGAATTGGAGTCAATAAATGAAAAAAACATTCACCATCGAAATTATGAACCCAAGAAGCATTGTGCCACTTCATGTCCAAAAAGGGAGTGGATCTCAGCTATGCTGCTTCAGTACAAACTCACTAATGGCTGATTTTTCCAAGTCATTTTTTTTTCAATCTAACCTCAGATAATTCTGGTGCTGTAATAATCACTTGCCTTGGTAATAAATCATTCCATAAAAGGCAAAGAGATGAGAAACAGGGAAGTTTAAAATATTCACATATACACCTGCAAAAAAGAGATCTTCTCCAATTTGAGACCCTGGTCCCTTTTTTTTATTATTATTATTATTTCACTTGTTTATATAGAACCAAGCATTGGGCTCAATCCCCTGAGCACAGTAGCTGCACATCCTTTTAAAATCACTCTGAAGCTGCCAGTGTTAATTAAAGCAACAATCATGGAGTATTTTAGCCATGATCCAAAGTATGGGAACAACATGTATAAGAAAGACCAAAACAAGCTGCTAAAATTTGTTTTCATATTTGCTTCAGAATTCTTACTGCTGAAGAGACAAGTTTCTTCTTAAACCTGGATATCCGCTTTTCTCTGCAAGTAGAAGATGTGCTTTGTAAAAAGTGAAAACAACACACCAGTCTGTTTGTCCCTGGATTCCTAACCATTCTATGGATACCAGCCTCAAGTACATAACATGTGGGTGTCATTTCCTCAAACCATTCATTCAGGTTTTGGGATCATTCCATAATTATATCGAATGTGCAACAAAGCTTGGAAACGACAATTCTCTGGATTGAAAGGATTATTTCGTTCTTCCACTGTACAGTACAGTTTCTTACTCTTTCATCCCCTTGACCTCATGTCAACCTCATAGCAATCTATTCCTAAAGTTCCATTCTTCTAAATGGCTTGCTTTGAGACATGAGAAGCTTCCATTTTATTGAGCAGTGTAAAGTCTCTTGGGGTTACTGGTATTTAGCTGTTTTAATATTTGGAAATATTTGGTATCTGTTTTTACTTGTCCTTTGCAGACCTCCTTTCTGCACAAAGGGTAAATGAGGACCACATCTAACAGCTACCCACCTAGCATGCTAGGCCCTACTGGTCCTGTCTCCCTAACATCTTTATATTCAAATGGCAGTCAGAAATGATCTCTGGGTGTCCTTTGTCAGAGATTGCACTGAATGTGCAGGCATTTGCATGGAGCCAGGGAGAAATGAGAACTTGGAGAATGCATCTAGGAGGCACATCCTACATATAAAGAGAATACTTGAATGAAAGGTGTGGTGCCTGTTAAATTTGGCATTTAAGAATACAATCTTCTGTTTTTCTATGCCCAGGACCGCGGCACTCTTTCATTTTCCCTTTCTGAAAGGAAAAAAGAGAAAATCCAAGTTCCTCGCCCCACAAATTCTCTAAGGCCTGTGTAGGAATGTGTTATTAGAAAGGATGGCCTGCACTGCGCTGGAGGTGAAGCAGGGAAACACACCAAGAGGGGCTGCAGACCCATTGCATTTGAAGCCCTCCACGTTCCCAGATTGGCTGTTAATCTCCTCCAGCTCAGGAACTGGTGTGGATTTATTTCCTCGTATTGGTTTCAGTCAGATTTTATAAAATGGAAGAAAAGTTACCCAGCAAGGGAGAAAGAGTCAGAAAATGGCTCCTCTCATTCAAGCACTCAGCAAGCCTGAAAATGGTGCCTTAGGTTCAAACTTCAAAGCTCTCTGAAAAGACAGGATTGTTTTGCTAATTCCTTAGGGCAAAGTGTTCGTATTGCTTGAGAATCATCTCATATGAAGATATGGCTCAATATCTTCTTGTCAGAGTCATTGCATGTGAACAGGTGGATAAATAGCTATCTTCAACCATATAAAAATTGGGACTGAACATTAGTGAATCTCTCACAATAATAATCTGCCTCTTTTTTAAATAAAAAATTGGTAGATTTTTACTTCATTTTACTTAACCAAGTAAAGTCTTAAGTCTTTACTTAACCTTAAGTAAAGTTTTTTTCTATAAAGCCTTTTTTATTTGTTTTTAAACTAATAGCCAAGAAGAGAACATGATGACTCTGTGGACCTCCTTATCTTCCTCATCTCTGAATGCACAGAAGAAAAGTTCATGGGGGGGGGGGGTAAAACCAGCTTGGTGTTCCTGCTGGGAAACGAGAACATTCACAAAAATGTGGACACCAACTGGTGTCATTTGAAAAAACAATAGCTGATACTATGTCAGCTGTCTCAGGCTATACCTCAAACTAGAACCGAGGTTCTCAACAACACACATGTGCGCGCACACATACACACACACACACAAACCCATGCAAGCCTTTTCAGCTATCTTTGGGTGCTGATTTTTTAAAAGTGATGCCTTACTGACTTTCTATGGTTGTATTTTAATTCCATTAGTGTTGTAGATTGTGATTTTTAAGGAACTAAACAAAACAGGGCTATAGAAGTCATCTCTTGGAATACAGTGATGTGGGTATTGTTTGTAATAAGGTATCTGATACGCCTTGTTTCTAAATGTAACAAAAATCAAGGAAGAGATACAGAAAGAGGGAAACAGCTTTTTAAGATCTCTACATCAACTTTTAAGCAACATTTCATTGGATGATGTTTATCCAATCGAGGCAAAAGCAGACCTTTTTTTGTGGCACTGAATGGCATCACGACTAAAAGAAAATGTTTTGTTTTAAAATATGCAGGTAGAATATTTGCTACAATTTTTAAGGTAGTGTTTATAGGATTAATATGATGCAACAGACACAAGGTTTTGCTACCATGACAAATTTACTGAATGGGTAGCTTTTCTTATACCTCATGATCTTCTGCTTTTAGTGAACTCAACCCATTGTCCTTTGAGCTTTTTGTGACCTTGCTAGCATTATATATGTGTTTCTTAGTATAACAAAGTAACAGTGGGCGTTAACTGTTGAATCAAGTGCGAATTCTTGAGTGTTTTTTTTTCTTAACAAAATAGGAAAAAAAAGTCTAATGCTAATTCTAATCGGATTACTGAAAATAGACCAGAGTGATTCATAATCCTAAAGTGATCCAACTATTATATTAGGCACAGCTAGCTCTTCAACACCCTCCTCCTGCTTTCTTAGCAAGAACTATGAGATGCAAACTTGAAAACGCTTGATTCCAGGATTGCAGGAAGTTGACTTCCATTCACGTGGAGAGCATTCTCTTCCTAGCCTTCTCCTTATGAACACTATCCATCTGTAGAATTTGAATGAGCATTCAAGCATGAGACCCACCTATATTCTAAAGTGGTCCACTAGAGAAAAACCCTCCATTAGAAGAGAAATTGCCATCTATGGAAATGATTTGGAGGGAAAAATCCTCCACTGGAGGAAGATGGCCTGCGTACTTTCCCTAAGGATAGTGGAAGAGAATAGCATTTCCCTGTTTGATTTGGCAAGGGACATAGCAAGACTGATGTGGTGATCAGTTTTCCAGCTGCCATGCTGTCAGTAAGCAGCAGTCACACAAGTTCTATGGAGCATCTACGCAGGGTGTCATTTTCCTGCTATTTACCTACTAGGAAAAGAGGGATTTTATCTATTTGTTCCAGACAAATCTAGGATTGTAATATAACAGGTTCCTTGATAACTATATCTTGAAGCCTCTCAGGTGTTTTCTATTAGAATTCAGTGAGCTTACCTGCATGTCCAGTCATCACAACATGGGAGCTGTAATCTACCTGGAGAGCACCAATTTGCCAATATCGGCAACTTTGTATATAGAAACACTCAGGAAGTCTGATCATCTGATCCAAAATGGCAACTGGCCTGTGGGATAAGCAAACAATCTAGTTACATCATTTGTATGATGGCCAGGAGAGTGAAGTATAAATCTGACTGTATCATAATCTATTGAAACAAGTATTTAGAATTCGTTCTTATGTATTTCTTTCCAGTTCCTGCTGCAAGTGATTCCCATAGAGATGCAATGTCTGGATACTTATTCTTTGACAACATGACTTCCTGTAAATGTATTTAAAATATGCAAAATGTCTTTTATAAGAAATGGTTGCATATTGATTGTGATCCAGCCAGTTCCTTGTGCATGAATGCTCTCTTTTGCATATACTGGGGGCAAGAGTTCAACTGAACATTTTGAAGGAAGGGAAGCTCTTTTTTTAAAAAAAAATGGGAGTGAAATGATTGGATAAATCGTCTTGCATTGAAGATTCGCCTATCTATGGCTACCTCGAGTGGCACAAGAAATGCTTGCTCGAATTAAGACTGACAAAGATGACATCCAAATTATGACTCAGGTTGGCAGCTGAGTTGACTCAGCCCCAGAGCCTCATTTATTGACACCTTTAGTTGAGTCTGTCTAAAACACTGCTGGCTGTTCTGCTACCCTAAATAGAAAAGAATTTGAACTTTTCTTGATCTCTAATAGAAATTGCTTAGATTACTGAGAAATGATTCATGTGGAATCTTGCTCTTTTTAGTTATCGCAAACTAACTTCTAAAACTTCGGGAAGCAGGGTTGCCTGTTACGCACATTTTTTAACTAGCTCAGTTGAGATGAATCTGTACCTTTTCCTTTTAAAATGACAAAATACTTCGTCTGGATTGCTTCCAGTTTTTCTTTATTCCCCCACCCACCCCATCCCAGTGCACAAAGCTGGCATGATTTCCTGTTGTTTTAGTACAAGACTATGCAACATTCGCATTGAGTTAGAAATTGGAAGCTTTCTTTTCTCTTTGCTACACAACTGTCTAGAATTGTGCAAGTCATGTCATATGTTAGATGCAATTTTGGTTTTAAGCTGATGAAGAGACAGGGAGGGTTTGGCTAACCTCCTGTTTTGGTATATTTTTCCAAAAAAAATCCCACCCTAAAATACTGTACTGTTAATACTTTTTTTTTTTTTTTTGCTATTTTGTGTCTTGAACTTTGTCTAAATGTGGCAATTCTCTTTTAAGGAAAATGAAAGAAAAAATGTGGCTATTAAATGGAAGGTTGCGGTTTTGATCTAGTTGTTTCCAGTGGAACCATTTATGAGAAAAGTTCTCTAAGATGTACATTTTTTTCACTGTAACATAGAAATGTAAATAATTGATTACAAGTGCTGCATTTTGATGAATTTTTTCTAGCCATTTTTAAAAGAGAAAAACTAGGAATTGAGTATTTTGTGTACAGTATGATCCCTTTCCTCCTCCTCTCTATTTAATTTTATGTTTCCATTTAGGATTGGAATCTGCAACTGGCCTGTTTTGGATCATACCACCCTTGGGCTCCCCTTCCCTCTTCCTTCCCTCCCACCCATGTCCTGTGTCATGGAGAATAAAGCTAATGATTGTGCCAGTCTTAAATTATTCATGATTCAATAAATTTGATGCTTATTTATTCAGATGTAATGCTCTTGCTGCCATTTTTATTGCCTTAAAAGCTACATCAGGATTGAAACATATTTTGCATAGCTCATTCACCATATAAATGACAATGCAAAAGACTGTAGCAGTGTAGTTCATCAATCCAATGTCTTTCTGTTCTAAATCCAGGTATTTTTATTTTGATCCTATTAATGTCAAAATGGCTAAGTAAGTGGTCCTTATCCACCAAGAAGCATCTGCATGTCTGGAAGATGGGGTCTGTGCAGGATTTATGCGGTCATCCATGAACAGAGATTAAATCAGGGAAAGTTTCTCAAAGTGGTCTCATTTCCACAAATTATGTAGGCTGAGAGGGAACGGAAACGCAACATTTACTGTATATGAACCCAGATCGAAGAAGTCTGTTGTAAGATGACCAGCTGCAAGGGACAGATGACAACTACTGAACCTTAATTTAAAACTCTACACTCACTGGGGTGGGGGCGGGGGGGCAGGATCCCAATTGGCGCCTCCACTGTCTGGTCATCTGGTAGACAGATTGAATAGCTTTTCAACCATTTATAGGTATTAGATCTGCAAGGTTCATATATGCAAAAAATAAGAGAAGTATATTACATATACAATATGAAAGATAAAAACAATTGGATAGACATTAACCAGGAGGAATAGCACTTTCTCCTCTTCTAACCAGCCAGAGCAATTTTAACAAAACGTGGAGTTCTCATTCATTCTCAGGATTTATCAGGCAAAATATGGCAAGCAAGGTCTTTCTTACGAACTTTGTTGATTCTTTTTTTCTTTATTCTTAGCATAATAAGGATAGAAGGACATTGAACTGACTTTTCCAGCCAGAAACTAAGCAAGTGGAATTCAACTAATACATACAAACAAACCCTGCAGTTCCCTTCCTCTTGTGTCAGTTTTTCAAAATTACAATGTGGTACATTACTTTATGGCTTACCTGTGCTACAATTAATCTTTGTCTTTAACTCTCTCTCTCTTTCTCTGCCAGCAATTGTCCTGTTTCTGGCAACATGACAGTGTGCCTGTCCTAAAATGTACCTGCTATTAAATTTCCCAAAAAGTTAATAAAGGGTTAAAATTTAGCAGGCAAACTCATGGCTACCAAAAGGTGGATCTTCTTTCTTCTGCCTTGAAACTGTCTTCTCTCTCTGGATATTTTCACACAGTATAGGTTGTTGTTGTTCAGTCGTTAAGTCGTGTCCGACTCTTCGTGACCCCATGAACCATATTGCGCCAGGCCTTCCTATCTTTCACTGCCTCCCTGAGTTTGCTCAATTTCATGCTCATTGCTTCAGTGATGCTATCTAGCCATCTCATCCTCTGCCGTCCTCTTCTCCTTTTGCCTTCCATCTTTCCCAGCATCAGGGTCTTTTCCAAAGAGTCCTCTCTTCGCATTAGGTGACCAAAGTATCTGAGCTTGAGCTTCATTATCAATCCTTCCAATGAGCAATCAGAGTTGATTTCCTTTAAGATTGACTGGTTTGACCTCCTAGCAGTCCAGGGGACTCTTAAGAGTCTTCTCCAGCACCACAGTTCAAAGGCATCAATTCTTCGGCGTTCAGCCTTCTTTATGGTCCAGCTCTCACAGCCATACATTACTACTGGAAAAGCCATAGCTTTGACTATGCAGATCTTTGTCGGCAAGGTGACGTCTCTGCTTTTTAATATGCTATCTAGGTTTGCCATAGCTTTCCTCCCAAGGAGCAAGCGTCTTTTAATTTCATGGCTGCAGTCTCCGTCTGCAGTGATCTTGGAACCCAAATAAATGAAGTCTGTTACTGCTTCCATTTCTACCCCTTCTATTTGCCAGGGATTGATGGGTCCAGATGCCATGATCTTAGTTTTTTTAATGTTGAGTTTCAAGCCAGCTTTCGCACTCTCCTCTTTCACCCTCATCAAGAGGCTCTTTAGTTCTTCACTTTCTGCCATTAGGGTGGTATCGTCTGCATATCTGAGGTTATTGATGTTTCTCCCTGCAATCTTAATTCCGGCTTGTGATTCTTCCAGCCTGGCATTTCTCATGATGTACTCTGCATATAGGTGAAATAAGCAGGGTGACAGTATACAGCCTTGTTGTACTCCTTTCCCTATTTTGAACCAATCGGTTGTTCCATGACCGGTTCTAACTGTTGCTTCTTGGCCCGCATACAGATTTCTCAGGAGACAGGTAAGGTGGTCTGGTATCCCCATCTCTTTAAGAATTTGCCACAGTTTGTTGTGATCCACACAATCAAAGGCTTTTGCATAGTCAATGAAGCAGAAGTAGATGCTTTTCTGGAACTGTCGTGCTTTCTCCATGATCCAGCGAATGTTGGCAATTTGATCTCTAGTTCCTCTGCCTCTTCGAAACCCAGCTTGTACATCCGGTAGTTCTCGGTTCACGTACTGCTGAAGCCTAGCTTGTAGGATTTTGAGCATAACCTTGCTAGCATGTGAAATGAGTGCAATTGTGCGATAGTTTGAGCATTCTTTGGCATTGCCCTTCTTTGGAATTGGAACGTAAACTGACCTTTGGCATTGCCCTTCTTTGGAATTGGAACGTAAACTGACCTTTTCCAATCCCGTGGCCACTGTTGCGTTTTCCAAACTTGCTGGCATATTGAGTGCAGCACTTTAACAGCATCGTCTTTTAGTATTTTAAATAAGTCAGCTGGAATACTGTCATCTCCACTAGCTTTGTTGTTAGCAATGCTTCCTAAGGCCCACTTGACTTCACTCTCTAGGATGTCTGGCTCAGGGTCAGTGACCACACCAGCATGGACATCAGGGACATTAAGATCTTTCTTGTATAGTTCTTCTGTGTATTCTTGCCACCTCTTCTTAATCTCTTCTGCTTCTGTTAGGTCCCTGCCTTTTTTGTCCTTTATCATGCCCATCTTTGCACTAAACGTTCCTTTGATATCTCCAATTTTCTTGAAGAGATCTCTAGTGTTCCCCATTCTATTGTTTTCTTCCATTTCTTTGCATCGTTCATTTAAGAAGGCCTTCTTATCTCTCCTTGCTATTCTCTGGAAATCTGCATTCAGTTGCTTATATCTTTCCCTTTCACCCTTGCTTTTCACATTCCTTCTTTCCACAGCTATTTGTAAAGCCTCATCAGACAGCCATTTTGCTTTCTTGCATTTCTTTTTCTTTGGGATGGTTTTAGTTGCTGCCTCTTGTACATTGTTACAGACCTCCATCCATAGTTCTTCAGGCACTCTGTCTACCAAATCTAATCCTCTAAATCTATTCATCACCTTCACTGTGTACTCACATGGAATATGATCTAAGTCATACCTGAGTGGTCTAGTGGTTTTCCCTACGTTCTTCAATTTAAGCCTAAATTTTGCAGTAAGAAGCTCATGATCTGAGCCACAGTCAGCTCCTGGTCTTGTTTTTGCCGTCTGTATAGAGCTTCTCCATCTTTGGCTGCAAAGTATGTAATCAATCTGGTTTCGGTATTGACCATCTGGTGATGTCCATGTGTAGAGTCGTCTCTTGTGTTGTTGGAAAAGAGTATTTGCTATGACTAGCTTGTTCTCTTGACAGAACTCTATTAGCCTTTGCCCTGCTTCATTTTGTACTCCAAGGCCAAACTTGCCTGTTATTCTGATTACTCTTTGACTTCCTACTTTAGCATTCCAATCCCCTATGATGAAAAGGACATCTTTTTTTGGTGCTAGTTCTAGAAGGTGTTGTAGGTCTTCATAGAACCGGTCAACTTCATCTTCTTCGGCATCAGTGGTTGGGGCATAGACTTGGATTACTGTGATGTTGAATGGTTTTCCTTGGATACGCACTGAGATCATTCTGTCGTTTTTGAAGTTGTACCCCATTACTGCTTTTCCCACTCTCTTATTGACCATGAGTGCAACTCCATTTCTTCTAAGGGTTTCTTGCCCACAGTAGTAGATATAATGGTCACCTGAATTAAATTCACCCATTCCCGTCCATTTCAATTTGCTGATTCCCAAGATGTCGACGTTCAATCTTGTCATCTCATGTTTGACCACATCCAGCTTGCCTTGGTTCATGGATCTTACATTCCAGGTACCTATACAATATTGTTCTTTACAGCATCGGACCTTCTTTTCGCTTCCAGATACATCCACAGCTGAACGTCCTTTCGGCTTTGGCCCAGCCGCTTCACTCTTTCTGGAGCTACTGGGAATTGCCCTCCGTTCTTCCCCAGTAGCATATTGGACACCTTCTGACCTGAGGGGCTCATCTTCTGGCGTCATATCTTTTAGCCTTTTAACATTGTCCATGGGGTTTTCTTGGCAAGGATACTGGAGTGGGTTGCCATTTCTTTCTCCAGTGGACCACATTTTGTCAGAACTCTCTGTCATGACCTGTCCGTCTTGGGTGGCCCTGCACGGTATAGCTCATGGCTTCACTGAGTTACACAAGCCCCTTCGCCACGACAAGGCAGTGATCCATGAAGGGGACAGTATAGGTAGTCCTTGCTTAACAACTACCCTGTTTATTGACCATTATGATGGCACTGAAAAGGTAATTTTATGATGCATCCTTGCACTTAAGGCTGTTGCAGTCTCCCTGTGGTCACATGATTGAGATTCAGGCGCTTTGCAACCAGCAAGCATTTACAACCATCATAACATCCAATGGTCACATGATCACCATTTGTGTGCTTCACAGCTGGCTTCCAACGAGCAGAGTCAAATGGAGAAGCCGGCAGTAAAATTGCAAGTGGCAGTCATGTGATGTGTCATTGGTCCCAATTGTGGTCATTATGCCAGGATTACCTGTAGATACATCCAATTGTGCATCCTCCTCCTTGCATTGCAATCCCCTATGCCAGTGTTTCTTAAAGTGTGGTCCTAGGACCCCTGGGGGGTCCCTCAAGACCATCTCAGAGGTTCATGAAATCAAAATTATTTGCCAGCCTATGCTGAAAAATAATACAATATTAAAATCCCATCAAACAATCGTGAGAAGTGATAGTTGCAGCAAATGCTTCAATTTTAATTTTTAATACAGTAAATATTGATAAATATAACCCATACAAACAAGGGAGAAAATTTTAAGAAGTTTTGAGAAACTTCTTAAGAAACACTGCCCTTTGCTAATTCCACATTGGTGGGTTTGAGTCATTCTGGAATCCACATCTATTCAGAATTTCATCCCTGCCTAATCCCATCTTTGCTTGCCAACCATCTCCTTTCTCCACCATTCCCAGTTTCCTAGTCTATTTCAACTTTCTTCCCATACACAGGTTATGTGTGTTCCTTTCCCAGATCCCTCCCTAGGTTGTATGTGGGTGATCATATGACAGGATGACAAACAGTGCTCTTGTCCATTCTGTCATAGAGATCTTAAGTATAAGCATGAGTCAGTGAAGAAGGAAAATACAATAAAACATGTGTAACAGACTTAATGTTACCAATTAGCAGGAGCATATTTAGTTCTGAACTGGGGTTTAGTTACAGTTGCAAGAAAAAGTATGTGAACCTTTTGGAATTTCATGGTGTTCTGCATTAATTTGTCATAGAATGTGATCTGACCACCATCTAAGTCAAGAGTATTGACAAATATAATGTGCCTAAAATAATAACACAAAAACAATTCTGATCCTTCATGTCTTTATTGAGAACAACCATAAAAACCTCATAGTGCTAGTGGAAAAAGTATGTGAACCCTTGAGTTGATCTCAAAAAAACTAATTGGAGTCAGGTGTTAGCATATCTGGAGTCTTGTTAAGCCTTGGAGGTGTGGACTAGAGCTACGATGACTGATAAAAACCACTCAAACTTTTTGAGTTTGCTCCGCACAAGAAGAATACGCTTATGTGAGCCATGCCTCGCCGAAAAGAGCTTTCAGAGCATCTATGATCAAGAATTGTTGATTTACATAAAGCTGGAAAGGTTACAAAGTGATTTCAAAGACCTTAGAAATTCACCAGTTTACCATTAGGCAAATGATCTACAAATGGAGACACTTTGGGACTGTGGCTACTCTACCAAGAAGTGGGCACCCAGTCAAAATGACCCCAAGAGCACAACGAAGATTCATCAATGAGGTAAAGAAACAACCCCGAGTGACAGCCAAAGATTTGAAGGCATCATTGGAACTGGCTAACATCTGTGTTCATGAGTCTACAGTATGTAAAACATTGAACAAGCAGGGTGTCTATGGCAGGACACCACGAAGGAAGCCGCTGCCTACTACAAAGAACATTGCTGCATGCCTGAAGTTTGCGAAAGAGCACATTGACACTCCACAGCGGTATTGGCAAAATGTTTTGTGGACTGATGGAACAAAAATTGAACTATTTGGAAAAAACACGCAGCACTACATCTGGCGTAAAAAGGGCACTGCATATCATCATGAAAACATCATCCCAACCGTAAAGTATGGTGGAGGAAACATCATGATTTGGGCCTGCTTTGCTGCATCAAGGCCTGGCCAGCTTGCAGTCATTGAGGGGAAGACGAATTCCCAAGTGTATCAAAAAATTCTTCAGGATAATGTGAGAATGTCTGTACGTCAGCTGAAACTCTGTAGAAGTTGGGTGATGCAACAGGACAATGACCCAAAACACCGGAGCAAGTCCACAACAGAATGGCTTCAGAAAAACAAAATCCGCGTTTTGGAGTGGGAAAGTCAGAGCCCAGACCTCAACCCAATAGAGATGCTATGGAATGACTTGAAGAGAGCCATACACATGAGATGTCCAAAGAATATGACAGAGTTAAAGCAGTTCTGCCTGGAAGAATGGGCTAAAATCCCTCCTGAACGATGTACAGGTCTGATCCACAGCTACAGGAAGCACCTGGTTGAGGTTATTGCTGCCAAGCGGGGGTCAACCAGTTACTGATTCCAAGGGTTCACTTACTTTTTCCACTAGCATTTTGAATGTTGAATGAGTGCGTTCAATAAAGACATGAAGGATCAGAATTGTTTTTGTGTTATTATTTTAGGCACATTATATTTGTCAATACTCTTGACTTAGATGACGGTCAGATCACATTTTATGACAAATTAATGCAGAACACCATGAAATTCCAAAAGTTTTTCCTGCAACTGTATATCTCCCTGCCAGTAATATAGAAAGCATGATGTTAAATTTTACTAGGGAGAAGACTCCGAGGCAGCAAACACACAATGTAGGTCAGTTAGTTGGCTGGAGTAAAATATTTTTGTTTCTGACTCTGGAGAGAGGGTTCAATAAAAGTGTACAGAAAGGCAGTGCTGAGGCCCATTAATCAGTATTTGTCTTTAAGAGCTCAGCTGGGGAAACACATCCCTCAGTTGCTTCACTCTTTTTCAGGAGAAGTTTATGGATCTTAGCAAGAGCCCCAGGTGGCCACTCTGGGCTGTTAGCTAAGGACAATCTACAAAAATTTGAATCGTTTTGATCATTGCTGAGTAACACGGAGACCTCAGGAAGAATCAAACTAGCTGGCCAGCAGAGTGTTTTGGAAAGGAATCAGCTACCAGATGCCAAAATGCTAAAGAATTGTTATTTCTGTCCATTTGGGCTAGCTTAGTGCAGTTTCCAACTGAACTGCCTTTTTTACTTCTTTAGCAGGGATGTGTAAGACTTTTTCAAATCACACACCAGCTCCCACAGATGATGGTCTTTACTAGCTCTATAGCAGTGTTGTCCAAACTTGGCCACTTTAAGATAAGTGGACTTCAACTCCCAGAATTCCCCAGCCAGCCATGCTGGGAAATTCTGGGAGTTGAAGTCCACTCATCTTAAAGTGGCCAAGTTTGGACAACACTGCTCTATAGTCTCCCTGAACATTTCTACTGACTGCACTTTAGCTACAACACATTCCAAATCAAACCAGGGTTTGGAGTTGCACTTGATGCTCACATTCTTGGTGGATGCATCAGCTTACAACAAGTACAACACAAAACCGGTGTGTACAAACTAGCTGCCCATCTTCAAGTTCTCTGGTTTCTTATATGAGGTCAAAGTGCTCTATGACTCACAGGAGGGTAGGATCATATCTTTTTAATATCAAGTAATATTCCAGATATTGAAGAGATCTTGTGAGTCAATTGAGATTATCTCACAATTATCCTTTACTGGTTGGTCTAAAGAAGTCATGAGCTAGATCACGATGATCTAAAGAGCCTTGGGCTCTATGGTATCAGCAGTCTCCCCAATATTCATCTTGGATTTTTTCAGTGACAGTCCAAGAAGTATCTGTCAGATCATGAATGATGATAACCCCAGGCAAGAATATTCTAGATTATACTCCAGGCCGCAATCCACTTAATTCTAAAATAGCTTTAGGATCTATTCTGACCCTGCCTCCAACTGCTGGAAAGTCAAAAGTTGGATGGACTAGTCAACAGCCACTCCAAGCAAATCTCCTCAGTCTGGTCAACAGGTGAGCTTCTTGGGTTAAATTCTACCATAGCTCTTCTTTGTCTGCACTGGCAAACTAGGATATAGTAAGATTTTCAGTGAAGCAACACCTCTATGTAACCAAGTCAAAGATTTTGATCCTGCATAGAATTTCAGCTTGTCAAATTTTTGGTAAGAAACTGAAATAATTCTTTGGCATCTCTTCTCCAGGGAGAGCTTCAAGCAGAGATTATTTTAAAGGCTGTTTACGTTATGCTTTGCCTTTTCTCTTCAAGGTCACTTTATCAGACTTTTCATTATCCTAATTGTTTGCCTCTGTACAATTGACTGATTTGGAGTTATGCCAGTTGGAACAATGGTCTAAATAGCGTCTCGAAATACATGGAATGGATATACAGACTTCAAAATGTCTTCATCATGAAAAACATTAGGGGAATAGGTGGGCATTCAAACTTGAAAAAACTGCTGTCATCATTGTACTTGGTGGCCATTGTACCAATTCCAAGTACACCTGAGCCATTTGGCAATATAAAAATGGCTTACAAGAAAGATTGACTGATCTTGATTTAGGTACTGTCTGACTCAGAACTGAGTCTGAGTGGCTCACAATATAACAAAAACAAGATAAAAAACAATACAAAATAGATAAACAAGGTAGGATCCAGCCACTCAGTACAAAAAACATATACAGTACAAAAACATCCAACAAGGGGCTCCATCCACCCTAACCCAAGGCCTAGGAGAACAGCCAAATCTTCAAAGCCTTCTGGAACACCATCGGAGTGGGAGCCACGCAGATCTCAGGAGAGATCTCATTCCAGAAATCAGGTGCTGTGACAGAAAAGGCACACTTCCTGGATCCTGATAGATGGTACTGTTTAATTGAAGTGAGCCAGACCATACCAGCTCTGTCAGCTAGTAATGGCCAGGTAGACTGTGGGAGGTAGGTGGTCCCTCAAATAACCAGGCCTCATGCCATGTAAGGATTTATAGTGATAACCAGCACCTTGAAACAAACTGGTAGCCAGTGCAACTTGTGGAGCAGGGGTGTCACATGGGCATAGCAAGGCATGGCCATCACTGTCCATGCCACCGCGTTCGGAGCAGTTGAACCTTCATAGTGGTCATCAAAGGCAGCCCCATGTAAAGTGGGTTGTAATAATTTGAGCCATGAGGTGACTAGGGCATGAGTGACTATCTGGATGGCCTCTCAATCTAGGAAGGGGCACAACTAGCATAGCAGAGAGAGCTGTGCAAAGGGCTTCTTGGCCACAGTTGCCACTTGCCACAGTTGCCACCTGCAGGCCCCAGAATTCACACCAGTCTTGAATGGGGAAGTGCTACCCATCCAAGATTAAGAATGGAAAATCCCAGATTTAGAAGATGATTGCTTTCCACAGTTGCCAATCTCTTTTGCTAATATTGTTTGACAAAAACAATAATGGAATGGCACTGAGTTCTGCTGATGTGTTTGAGAAGAGGTGGGTTCGCTCACAACTTGGTTATTCCACTGACTTCCTTTATTAGCAAAAAGCTCAGGAGTCTTTCTGATAGAAACCTTGGGCTCCCCTCCATTTTAAACTAGCAATTTAAGGAACACTGTATAGAAGCCTATTGAGTTTTCAGTTATTACCAACAGGTTTTTTCTAAATAGAAGACACAGTTTCAGCAGTTAGGAGACACTGTTTAACCATGTTTGTGTCTGCAGATATAATTTCTGACTACTGCATCTTAGACCAATCAGAGGGACTGATGGTTTTGTTAACATGCACAGCTGCCTGGAAAGGAACTCCTCCTCGGTCAGAGAATGAAGATGCAAGTCTTCCATTCTCCACAACTCAGGCTGTTTTAGTATCTGGTATTTATTACTTAGAGGGAATAAGCTACTATATACTTATAGTCTGAGCTCTTAGATGATAGCAAGTCCTCGGACTTCAGTTCTTCAGATGTGTAGAACCAGTTGTTTTTTCTTCTTGTTTCCCATAGCTGGCTTATTTGGAACTGCTTATTTAAGTTCGGCAGAGCATCAGTATACAAAGTAAGCCACTACAATAGGAAGAGCACTGATGTTGACTGTATCAAACTACCAATTTCTTTATATTTTACAAGTCTGAGCATCTTTCATAGAGGATTTTTTAGCAAGGCAGATTAATTGACACTGGCCACCAGATGGCAGCAAACACAAGTGAATTGAAATAGGACTCTGACTACATCCAGTCAGATAGAACTACTCAGATTTCACTGGTTAGATGAGTGGCCATATACATTTGTTTCATAACTAAAATAAATAAAATAAACAATATGTAGTCCACTCCTGTGACCTTTTGGTCTGAAATTCAAATAACGTTATAAGTATTGCAATTTGTTAAAGGTGACTGTGTTCTCCTAGCCTATACCCTATCATGTGACGTATCAAGAGTTATAGATGTGTTATGGGCTGGAGCTAAGACTATTATACCAAAGTGGAAGGACAGATCTATTTCACGTTTGCAGCTTTGCTGGCATTAAATTTTGTTCTTTGAATGGGCTGTCTTTTGATGAAGATTCAAGGAAAGGTTCTCATAAGAAATTTTGTCTAATTTCATTAAACGATTTACTTTTTGAGTATTTATTGTTTTTATTTTTGTTTTTTAACTTCTACACCATATGATGCTCTTCTACTTTTAATTTTGTCATGTGACGGTTATCACGGACAGTAATGAAAGTTGATATTTGTACTTTGATTTTTGGGAGAGGTGAGTTTAATAAAGAAAAAGATTGTGAAGAAATGTTTCCAAGTCCATATTGACCCATATAGTACAAAGTCAATGTTGTAGTTCTTCTAAAACATTTTTACCCCCACCCCACCCCAGATTATTTCTGAAGGACATTTACATTAAGTAAATCTGTCTATTCTTTAGAGATGGATCATTCAATTACACTCATGAGGCTTGATCAAAATTTGGAGGCACGGGGTAATGGCGACAGATGTACAGAAAACAATGCCTACTTCTTATGAGACATGTTAAATTTTTCTAAGAAAGAGGCTCCTTGTAACAGATAAATATTTGGGTTTGCATATGTAGGTATGTTTTCTTTTTATGTAATTCTTTCCAATTGACTCCTTTATGGTTCAACTTAATCATCTACCCCCAAATAATTTTTAAGGATTTGTTGTCAGATCAAAGCTTTGCCTGTTTTTCAGGTGTGTCACGCATAAAAAACAGGTAGAGCTTTGATGAAGTTATCATGACCGCCATCTTGACTTTTTTTAACTGTACCCTGCAGATACTCCTGCTGCTTGCTGCTAATTCAGTCTTCCAAAGTAGCTGTAAAGCAATGGACTTGTCTGACAACTATTTCTGATATTGCTCTCATCCCACCATAGGGCAAATGATGGGGCTGTGGAAAGCATTCAGAAGGGAGCATTTGGCAAAGCATGATAGTGCAAAGGAAGTCCTCCCCCCATCCCTAAAATGCTAAAAAGACCATGTGGCTCTACTCCCAGTTACTCATGTCCTGGTCACCTCCAGAATGGATTACTGTAACATGCTCTACATGGGGCTGTGCTTGAAGAGCATCCGAGAACTTCAGCTGGTGCAGAGTGTGGCTGCACGGACAGTTATGTGCACTCCCAGGATGGCACATGCTACACCTCTGTTCTGTGAGCTGTGTTGGCTGCCGGTCTGCTTCCAGGTGCAATTCATGTGCTGTTTCTGAACTTTAAAGCCCTACATGGCATGGGACCAGGTTATCTGAGGGACCACCTCTTCCCGATTACATCTATCCATCCCATCACGTCCAGCAGGAGGTCTATGTTGTGGGTCCCATCTGCTAAAGAGTTCCATCTAATGGGACCCAAAAGACGTGCCTTCTTGGCAGTAACCTCTGCCCTCTGGAACATCATTCCCAGCAAGGTGAGGTTGGCTTCATCCCTGTTAGCCTTCCAGAAAGCTCTTAAAAAGTGGTTTTCCCAGAAACCTTGCGGATCCCATGGGAAGCCTATGAGGTGGTTGTATTGTGCCTAGCTGGTTGTTATTCTCCTGCAATTTTGCTTTTTATTTATTTTTATTTATGCGTATTTCTGTGTCTTAATGGTTGTGAGATTGCTTTAATTGTTGCTGGCTGTACACCGCCCAGAGTCACATTCAGTGAGATGGGTGGCTATATAAATTTGCTAAACAAAATAAATAAATAAAAGCAGCTGCTTCTCTGCAACCTTGCAGGGCTGCTGTGGAGGCTGTCTCCTGGTATCTGCTTCTCCATTTGTCTGCCCAAACCGCCTCCCCTGGGACTGGAACTAGTCAAACAAGTCTCCCAAAGACTCCTTTGTTTTAAGGCTGGGGTGAGGAATGCTTCTATGTATTTATTTAATCACTTTATTCAGCTGCCCATTCCACAATTGCAATTCTGGGTGGCACACATAGGATTAAAACCAGACCAAACTGAACAATAAGAATAATGATAGCTGAGGACAGACCCAACTCCAATCCTTACAAAGCACAAACTCACAGTCATGGGCTCACTTGATGTACAGATCCCACATCCAAGGAAACACTCAGGTCTTCAAGGACTTCTGAAATGGTAGCAGGGTCAAGGCTCCATGAGTCTCAGGGGATATGGTGTTCCAGGGGCTGCAACTGAGAAGACCTGCTTTCTAGGTCCCACCAGGTGGCATTGTTTAATCCAGGGTTCCTCAACCTCAGCACCTTTCAGATGGGTGGACTTCAACTCCCAGAATCCCTAGCCAGCCATGTTGGCTGGGGAATTCTGGGAGTTGAACTCCACCCATCTTAAAGTTGATAAGGCTGAGGAACCCTGGTTTAATCGACAGGACCAGGAACATGGCCATCCTGTTGGATCTGGTGAGGTGGGCAGAAACAACATACACTTTGCTAAACTTTTCTTCTGAATGCTTTCCACATACCTAGTAAATAATAGCTAATGTGGAACCTAGCTATGAATTCCACCTGCTTGTTTGCCCTTTTGTCCTATTGTGCCTTCTTTGGGGCTTCAGATGAGTGTGAACTCACCTGTCTTATTGGTCTCTGAGTTTTTCCATCTAGACACTTGTGGCCAAAGTTCTTTGTCTTTACCTGGCAAGAGCAATTGGCTTCTGAAGGAAGAATCTAGCAAGACATCAGGCTCTAGTGTGGCTCTTTCAGACTGTGTCATTCCTCTTTGGCTCAACATCACTGTGGATGGGGCAGTTCACCCAAGTGATTGTTGCCAACATTATTTTCCACATTACAAGGAGTGCTTCAAGTTTGTAGGAGGTAGACTGCTTTTTAATAGGCCTGAGATTTGAAAATGGTGTGATCTGAGTCAAGTTTGTGATTCAAGGCCAAGCCAACTTGATGAAAACATTTGGAATGATAAACCCTTCAGGAGAACATGAACCCTGCAGAGTTTCGGCTGGATCTGTTGTGAGTTTAAGGGCAGTAATCCTTTTGTGGGGGTAAGGAAAAAACAAAGCAGTAGCTTCCTAATTATGCAGCAAAGAAATAACTTATGCTGAACCAACCTGAAAGCATCTTATCCCACTGAAATAAGAAGTTCAGATGGTGTGAAAAGTAAGCTTTCACTTTTCCATTTGTTTTATTGGAATGCCAAGCTTGACAAGATCCCTGGTATATGATCACTGATTAACCTTGCTTTTCTGCCTTTGATCACTGGGTTTTCTGGGTGCTTGGGAGAGTTGCCCGTGATCCATCATCACAGGTAGCATTATGATGGAGAGAGACAGAGAGAGAGAGAGAGAGAATATTTTATTTTGGTCAGTGACCAGTTAAACAGAACATATATAAATGAAATACAACAAAGAAAAAAGGAAAAAAACCCAACCAGCCATCCACGTAAGTGTCATAAACTGAAAAGGTGAATATTTGTATGAATGTACTCTGAGTTCTAATAGCCCAAAGTATTCAAAGAATTATTAAATATGGTATTTAGAGTAATGGAGTCTGTATTTCAATCTTATATAACAGAAGATAAGTGAATCAGACATGAGGATGTCAGCCACGTGCGATAGTCAGTTGTTTGTGCACAATCACAGCAGCTATGCAGAACGTGGCCACATTATGGGTGATTGTCATGTATCAGGGTGATGGTTTTCTGGCAATACTCTCGATTAGTTAGCAGAGGTTACTAAAATAGTCTGGCCCCCAGCTGAACTACAATTCCACAAAAATAGGTAGGCCACAGAGGAAAAAGACAGAGAGCAAGCGGCATGCGTAGCTTTGTGGAATAATGAAGGCGCTCTTGGGGTCAAACCAGACCCTCCCTTCAGGCGCTTCAGTTCTGAGGTATCTCGCACCAGGGCACGAAAAATTAGGAAATTTAGGTCTCTTTGCTGCCTCTACCCCTTCTTTACAACCAGTTTCTCATTCTTCCACCAGACCTTTGGGGGGAACTGAGAGAGAATTGAAGGGGAAATGGCTAAATTACAGGAACGGAAACCGAACAAGAGTCACTTGTACGGTGAGATGGGCGGCATATATAAATTTGTAAAAAAATAAAATAAAATAAAATAAACTTTGGGAGTCTGTAGCTCAACCAAGCTGAGGTAGGTGCTAGAAGGTAACTGGTCAACTCCAGGATTCACTCGAAACAAACAAAAATCAACTTTATTAAAGTTGACAGAGATAAAACTCCACACACACAAAACACAGGGTAAAAAAAGAGATAAAATGAAATATAAAAAACCCTAATGCAATTCTAGCCTAAGCAGAACTCCTCAGTTTCCAACCTTCCCTGAGGTAATCCCCACATCTGAGATTGCGGGCAACTTTCCCCAAGCCCCCAATGTCTTTCCGCCTCAAATCTGCAGAACCCCCTTCTTTTTCTTTATCCAGTGACTCTCTGGGCACATCTGGCTGGTTTGTGATTTAAAGGGCCAGCTGCTCCCCACTTCCTTTTGCCATTCCCTATTTTTAAAACCAGGAAATGTTTGGGCCAGCAGCTGCAAGTGTTTGCTGGCATCCATTCACTCCTTGCTAGGCATAAACCTGCTCCAGCCATAGAATTTCAAAATAAGATTTGACTCAAGAGCAAGTGTGAGAATGGTTGGTCTTGAACTCATAGTCAAACTGCTGACAGTCAAGATGAACGCCTAACTGGGTATCCCGTTACCACACAAGAGAAACAAGTGAAGCTTCTTGCTGGCTGCGGTCAAGAAGCTGCCACTGAATCCCAAAGAAGTGCTAGCCATGCCACACAGAGTAGATGAGGTATGGAACTCATTGGCCAGCTACCCATGCCAGTGTCAGAGAGCCCTCCTCAGACCCGCAACATCCCCACAATGTATGGGATTCTGACACCCGCCCAGAAGCAGCTGGGAAACCACAGAAGCTGCAAAGTATTTCAAAAGGCACAAGTTTTCCAAAGGCCACTGATTCAATTTACTGCTTCAAAGGGGGGTTCCTGCTTCGGTTCACACATCTGCTTCGACTGGGTGATTCAGCTGAAGCTTGGTTGAATTCCAACATTGCCTCAAAGCTTTGCACAGCCCTATGTTTTGATCAGAAGACTGCGATCCAACTGAGGTTTGCTTGAATTAAAGATTTCTGACCCTGAAGTTTCTTTTGTTTCGTCAGTATAATTGAGGCTATCAGGGAATAATGCTGACATTTACTTATTATTTATTTATTTGATTAATACCTCCCTCTTATTTGCTGAGTCGTATGACAGTGGTGGAAACTACTGCTTTGTAAAACTGGTCTAATGGCAAACTAATAATTGGCATTTCACAAGGCCACCAGCAATCCTTTTTATCTTCCTAACTGAAGGCCTCTTGCTGGAGCAGTTATTCCATAGGAAAGAAGAAGTCCTCAAATAGGACAAGACCAAACAATTATTTCACTTCTTAATCTGTGGAATGGAGTGGGTGTATATAAAAGGTAACTGCATCCTTACAGATAAACTACAGATAAGTGGTACAAGAATCTTTGTGACCGTCAAGCTGCTCATCCCATCTTCTGCTATCTTCAGACGGTTCATTCTGAATTAAATAAAGTTGTCAATTTGCAGCTGACACCCACCATCTTGCCAGTAACTTGCCCATGCTTGTTAAAATAAACTGGCATTGGAGACATATAGGGCAGCTTTTACTGATGTGCAAAGTTTCAACACAGCAAATTTTAGTGGGTGTACCTTCCACATAAGCATGTCTGGACACACCTTAATGCAAATACTTCATAAATAACAGGATGCGAATACTTAACTATGAATGCTTTTAAAAAAACACTCCAATTCTATCAAAATTTTCAGCCTTGCAGACTTTTTTAAAAAGGCATTTGCTTCATTTGTAAAATATACATATTTAAATCTGTACACAGTAAGAATACAAAATAATGTTTTATATAAGTTACACGGCTAAAATCTAAGCTCCTCTTAGAGTTTAAAAAAAATTACAAAAGCACAGATATATACAACCAATCTCCTCCCCTCCCATCATATACAATCAAATACACAAAGCTTTCTGCTTATCTGTAAACACACAATAGCTTTGATATAAAACATCCCTACAACATGAGTATACAAAATAGTGTACAGTTCATAATTGCTGTGCAAAGACAGCAAAATTTGATTTAAAAAATCAAAGAGGCAAATCCGTGTCCCTATTCCCACATATACATGTTTAATAGGCACAAGAGGAAAAGCAGACAAAGATCTGGGGAAGAGAGGGGGAAAGTTTGATGACAATACCTGTGACATTCACAGATAAACATGGAACTGTTTACACTTGGAAAATCAAGAAAAATGGGGGGAAGGGGTGGGGGTGGGGGAGAACATACCAGCAAAACTGCCTTCACTTGAAAAGTATACTGTCAATAATTTATCCCCACTGACAGAGCAGTTTGGTACGGCAGTCAGCTCACTAAGTTCGCTTCCCCAACTTGGTGCTGTCCAGAATTGTTGGATACTTTTCCCTATCATTCTCAACGAACTTGGCCAACACCTCTAGAAGGCATATATTAGACACAGGGAAAATTGTTGATCACCCCAATCCTTTGGTAAAATAATTGTCTCTACTTTAACATGTAAATCACCCTACAACTGACTTTTTTTTATTGTATCCACATAGACTTAATAACAAGTAGGTTTTTAAATAATTTTTGGGAATATAATTTCCAGTCTAAAATAGAAATGCTGGCTGGTTAGACAAAGAACATAACAAATTATAAAAGCTGAGGTTTTACAACTAGGATAGCTATAGCATATGACATGTAGAAATCTTATGGATGAATGACAAGCATTGTATTTTCCATGTGAAATGCATGGATGTGGAAAAATATTACCTCTTTAATCAAGTAGCCCTTAGTTTATTTACAACCCTCAATGTCCTCTTTTTTCATAATGAGAAGGTCTCTACGAAACTGTGATCTCCTCATCTTCCTCCTCCTCTCCTTCCTCCTCCTCCTCTTCTTCTGAGTCTGAAAAGTCTGATGGCTTACTGGGACTGCTGGAATGTGTGGGGGAAGGGAGCATCTGGGAATCCAACCTGTCTCTCTGATGTGTGTGATCTGTGGACTGGTGGTAAGCTAAGGAATGCCTTGGGCTAGCTGGGTACAATGGGGATACTGCTTCCTCCTCTTCCTCGCCAGTGCCTTTCTTCCCCACGTCACTGAGGTCTGGGTGAGGGTTGAACTTTGTGGGTAAGGTTTGTTCCCTGCAGCCACCAGATGACAGGAGTTCTCTCTCTTTGGAGTTTCTCCACTTCATTCTTCTGTTTTGGAACCAGATCTTTACCTAGAATTTTCAAAGATACAGCAAGATCAAGATAGCCACATACCTGACTTGCATCGACCTTGAAATACTCTTCTGAAGCCAAACCATTCAGGAAGTGAAATCCTTCCCTTCTTTCAAAGCTCCAAAGGGTCATTATATAGTAGTAGATTGATACAAATGAATACACTTGGGGAGATTCCAACTCCAAAATACACCAAGGATGACTTTACAGTATAAACAAAGCATTGTGGAAATCTACAGGATTCTTCCAGAATCATCAGAGTGGTCCAAAAGTTCATATCTCATTGCTGAATGTAAGAGATTGTGATTTTTGTATTACAGATTGTTAATGACACTGTGTAACAAGCCTGACAATTATTTGGCTCTCCAGACTTGTCATCTTGCTAAAGGTGGCAGCAACTTGAAATGTAAGGAAACGTTAGGATTATATGTCTAGATTTTCTTCTTTTCAATTAAAGAAACATATCAGTAATAAGAAGAAAATAATAAGTGGAGAAAGTGAAAAAAAAAACCTAAATAAATAAAATAGGCAGTGTGTATGTATGTGTGTGTGTATGTGTGTGCATGTGTGTGTGTGTATGCATGTTTGTGTGTGTGTGTGTGTATTTATGTGTGTGTGTGCGTGTATAAAACCTAGGAATACTGCTGTATGGGTACATTTATTTTTTTAAGGAGAAAATTTTTAAAAACCCATATTCAAAGACATTTGAATAGATGAACATAATTTTAGTAGGAAATATATTGTTAATATAACTGAAAAGTAATTAAAAATAATCCTTCACACTGTATAAACTAACAACTCTTCCTGTTGAATTGATTTTTCAGCCAATTCAATTTCCAACTTTTTAAGTAGCATTGATCCAATGAAACCTGTATATTAATTTCAAATATTTTACTACAGCAAATGTGGCAGATAACAGAAAGAAAAATTGAATATTTTGTGCTGTAACAGTTTATATGTTTTGGGAAATAAAGACAAGAAACTTATAGTAGAATCGATTCATTAATTACAAAAGATAGTATAGTAATTTTCCTGATTTCCTCAAACAAATTAGATTGTCTAATTCAATGAGCCTTCTCAACAGAGATGATAAAGTATACTAAGTTGATTGTAGCACTTCAAACACAATACAGAAATATTTTAACTAATATAGTATAATTTTTGACCAATATAGGAATTATTTTATGCTCATGTCTCAATGACTTACCAGTACAGATTTAAATTAAATTTTATGCCACAAAAAGTTCCAAGCTGATTCATGAAATTCATATCCCAAATCTTTTCCTACGTTGTTTTGGGCTTTCAAGAAAGCCTCTTGAGGTTTGTATAATACTGAAGAAATTCCTTGGATTTTAAATCTAATGGTAAGTAGTTATTGCCCTGAACTTTTCTCATACAGAGGGAAGAATTTACCCACAGCTCCTCCACATTTACTGAATATTTCCTTTGCAGCATGTTTTCTCCAGCTTTACTTTAGTTACTGTCTTACTTCTCAACCTTGTATGAAGATGAGGAACGATCTGACAACTTGATGTCCTGCAGATATTTTGGACTATAGTTCCCATAATCCCTAGTCATCAGCTATGTTAGCCTAGCTTTGTGGCAACACTCATCTGCTTCTGCCACTGCTTATCCAGTGAGATGCACAAAAGATCAGGCACAGAAGCAAGCACTTTCTAAGTGTTAACCAAAATTCATCTTTAAAATTCAGAAGCAGCTGTTGTCAGTTAAGACTGGGTATTGGAACATCCTCTAACTGAAACAAGCCCATGTGGCTGCACTCTAATCCTTAACTATGTAATTCCAGTACCCTTAAACCCACCTTCTCAGACAAGGGTAAGGAATGCTGGGAATCCTAGTTCAACAATATCTGGAAGGTCACACGTTCTTGGCCCCTTCTTTACCTGCCAGTTCATCTTACACTTCACCTTAGGGACCAGACCCTCCTGCTGACTCCCTAAAGTAAGAAAGTAAGACCTGTATCTCTGTCCCATCTAGGGTAGGAATTTGAGTGGGGAGAGAGAAAGAGAGCGAGCGAGCGAGAGCACGCATAAGCATCTTTTCTGTGGCTCACCCCTTTTTAAAACTATTCCTTTAATGAGGTAAATTCTCATCCTAAATTTTCTGCTGTCCCCATTGAAAAGTTAGGTCATGCTAACCCTGTTTAAGGGCCTTAAGGGATAATGTGAACACCTTCCATTTTGCCTGTAAGCCTTTTCAGTATGTTGCATGCATGCTGTACTTGCATGGGCTAGTATTCCACCAGATGCTTTATTTTACATTAATTGCAAATCCCAAGCACCGTCTAAGGGCAGCCTCTTGAAGCTGTTGTTCCATTCACTCATTTCTGGTTTCACACAAACATTTAATAATAAACTAACCTCATTGGCTGGGTTTCCACCTTACCCCAGGCCAAATTGGATTGGCTAATTTGTTGCTCAGTGTGTTGTAATTGGGTTGCTTAGGCTATAAATTAAGAAACAGCCCTTTGCAACTCACAAACTGCCTGGGTTGCCTAAAGATTAATCTGCTCATGTGACTGGATAGAAGGATAAAGAATTACCTGGGAATCTTTCAGGCCCAGCTTAGCTGCCAGTTTTTTCCTATCTGGTTTGCTGATGTATTTCTGTTTCTGAAACATTTTCTCCAGGGCTTTGCGTTGGACATCTGAGAAGACTGCCCTGCGGAGCATCCCTCGGCGTGGTTTCCCTCGGGCGGCCAGGGGCCAAGAGAATGTGCCAGGGATAGGCACAACAGAGGAAGCTGTGAGAAAAAGAAGAATAAGCATTATTGGCTAGATCAGCTGAAGAAGAAAAAAAAAATTGGAGCCAAGGATATTCCTGTTCCCAAAGAGTGCATCTGTATCCTATTCAAATCAGTGACAAATCTCCCTGTGATTTGCATGCCTGAAGATACAGCCACTAGTTTTCCCTTCTTCTCTCTCATTGTGGCTTCCTTCTCTTTTTCTTTACACACACTTATCTGGGTCAAGCAGATCAGCAACTATTAATCTAAATTCATGAAACAGACTTGCTGTTCTTTCCAGTAAACATAACTTGATTTCATTTAATAGAACAAGTGAATGTATTTACAGCTGGCCTGTTTTGTTACCAAATCCAAAGATATGAGAAGGGAAAAGAAAAGACCTAGAAAATAAGTGTTTGTTAATAAGTATTTTTAAAAGTGTTTACTTTTATTAAAAGATTTTTTTTTAAATGCCACACATGTTATTAAACTGTAAAGTAAAGGACTTCTTTTAAAGCTAGGACAAAGCCCTCATTTTTACATAAAAGTTTTGATCAATTGGTATTCATCCTTTAAAAAAAAAAAATGAATCTTTCCTCCCTCTTCCTTACAAAACTTGTAGAATTCATTCTGAAGACATGAAAAGTAACAGCTAATTAGCACATTGACTGGTTCCCAATGGAACTGGTATGATAAAAAGGGCAGAGTTTTGCCTTTAAGTGGAAAGAAAAACTCCCAAAGAGAAACAGAGATTCTAATGAAGCATGAATAGTAATTGTGTAGTAATGAACTAACAGAAAAAGACTGAGGACAAGCAGCTAAAGCCATATATTATTGGAACAAAAGAGATTTACACTTTCAAACTAAACACAACTGCATGCCAAGCTGCTTGGGGAGAATACTGATGACACAGTCTTCTCTTTCCCCAAATCATTTTCATTAAATGGACATGAAAAGCTATATATAAAGCTCAAGTTGTTTTTGTTGGGCCATTCAAGGGCTGGAGAAAGGAAGCAAATTCTATTATCAAGAGAATGAATGGAAGAGCTCTTGGCTTTTTGGAACAAAATATATGCAGTTGAAGCAATATTTATTAACATTGCTATTCTTAGTCATAATTTTACTCAGTTCCAAAACTAAGATCTGGAGTTAATTTGATTTGGCTATTTAACTAGTTTATTGCGGATACAGAATTTTCAGCGACTTTATGACCCTTGCTTGGAGGACTAAAGTATAACACAAAGTGTATGAGAATGATCCTGTATCTAACTCTCCCTTTCTGTGTGTCTCTAGTTACAAATAAAGTTGGAAAACCTAAACAGTACAGCATCCTTCAGTAAGGATATTTATATATAATTATATTTAATATTGCTTCTGGGACATCTCTATAGTCTTTTAAATCTCTCAAGCCTTAAAAACAAACAAAAACCTTGGGAGAAATAGCAGGGGCCTTACTGGTGAGTTCTTAGTGGCCTCCTTTCCAAGTACGGATTAGCAGCTTTGTTACAGTCTTAGCTGCTCTAAAGGCATTTCCATTTCTTTGGTGGAGAGAAGTGAGCTGTATTGGTCCAGGAACATTAAGTATCAGGACAAATGGTAGTTCTCAGGTGGAAGTGCATAGATATATCTCGCTCTAGATGCTTTGGCTTTACAGTATTCTGCAGTGCCACAAACCCCAATTCCAAGTCCTTCTTTGATGTGATAACTCAGCCGAAGCAAAAGTTTTGGAGAGGGGAGGGTTGAAGAAGGTTGGCTCCGGCCACACCGAAGTGCCCAAACAAGGGAGCGCCCCATGAGGTCTTGTGAAACCGTTGGCAAAGCGAATGACCCTTAATGGGAAATTAGCCCATGGCTGGTAAATGTCTATCAGCAGCACGGCAGAGTCAGCGCTGGATCTGTGTGTGGCTGCCCGGAGGGAGCTGACCAAATTGGTCATGGTGCTGAAACTTTTGTTGACGACCGGGGGAAAAGCCCGCGGCTCTGTGGGAAAACCGCCGCCCCGAAAGGAAGGCCGGCAGCAGCTCAGTCAGAAATCAAGCGCCTCACACTTGGACCGTGACCATCCCGGCTAATTTGCAGTGCCGGGAAAGGCGGGGGAAGGAATTGGGAAGGAAAATGTCACGCAGTCGCCGCTTGTGCTAAATAGGGCATCAAATTGGCGCGACTGATTCTTGAATGTTGTACCCCGTCCAACCTCTGAACCGGAGGCCCGTCCTCCCTTCCTCTCCTCTCCTCTCCTCTCCTCTCCCCTCCCCATCCCTCCGAGAGAGAGAAGTTGCCGATTTCAAGAAATGCTCACAACAAAAGGAGTAGGCTCGGGGATGCCGTTAGGCCGAGACTCTGGGGCAGGAATCCAGGAGCAGGAGGAAGACGTGTCAGACGCAGCAGGGTCAGCTTGCATCATGTTAAGGTCCGACAAGGAAGACCCTCTGCCATATGCAAGCCTTTCCCCGCCCCCGAGACCACTAGGTGCCTCGTCGGGCAGTTGGATGGCTCGAAGAGACCAGCGAAAAGAGGAACGGGCAGCTGAGGAAGCCGGTCCCGCCCGGCCCCAAAACCTACCTGGGAAATAAGACGATCTAATAAAAGGCTGGAAGGAGCCTTCGAAGTAGGGGAAGGAGAAGGTCTTGACGGGGACATTCTGGATCAGTGCGGGAGAAGTCTCTGGGGAAAGAAAGGGAGGATTAGCAAAGACCCGAGGAGCGTCTGAAGTGGGAAGCCCACGTTTCCCCGCTCTCCTGCAGAACCGAGCTAAACGCTGAGATCGGAACTGCTCCTCTGGACCTCCAATGCACTGGATCCCGCTTCCTTCACTGGCCACCCCGCTGCTCTGGCGGGAAGCAGGAGAGGAGCGAGGACGGTTTCTTCTCGGGCGCCTGGCATTCGGGGGCCCTTGGCAGACTTCGGCAGGTCCTGGATTCTCTCCGCCTGACTTCCCTCCCCGGTCTGGTTCATTTTGCGTGGGCGGGCCGCTTCCCGAGACACGAGCGCGCCTGCTCTCTTTGGTGGCGCCGGGCTCTTTTACGAGCCCCAGTTCCACCTGGTTGATGACGTGCGACGCTGCGAGTCCCTCCTTCTGCTTCCCTCTTGGAGGACGTGTTCGACGAGACCGGTCCTTGTCCTTCACTGCTGTCTACCACCCACCTGATTTCCCCCCCACCCCGGCCCTCGGCGCCTTTTCCCGACAATCTTTGCAGAAGGCAAGGGAAAGTCCGCTGCCGAGGCGGGCACTGCTGACGCGCTGGCCACTTACCTGTCCGCGAAGGTGAGGACAGGATGGCGTTGACTCCGAACTTCAGGAAAGTGGCGTCCCCGCTGGAAGAGACCGACGACTGGGCGGAGCAGCTGGTCCTGGCGCCGGAGGAATCGGCAGTCCCCAGCTCCGCTGCGGTCGCCGCATCAGTCCTGGCGGCGCCGGCGCCAGCAACCGGGGGAGACAAGCTGGGTGGCGGGGCGCTTCCTCTGGGTGGATAACCTGCCGGCCGG
This sequence comes from Liasis olivaceus, assembly GCA_030867105.1. Classification (NCBI taxonomy): domain Eukaryota; kingdom Metazoa; phylum Chordata; class Lepidosauria; order Squamata; family Pythonidae; genus Liasis; species Liasis olivaceus. The sequence continues at coordinate 81,405,437 of CM061349.1, forward strand.
CCGATCCGCAGGAGGTCTTCCACCAAGAAGCCGGAGGGGCCGGAGAAGGCGGACTGTAGCGTCTGAGGCAACGTGAGAGTCGGGGTCGGCCGCAGGAGACTCGGGTACACGGCGGGAGGCGCGAGCAGGCTTGGGAACATCATGGCCTGGGCAAGGGAGCGCGCCAAGAGTGGGAGGCAGGCGAGCGAGCGAGCGAGCGAGCGAGCGAGGGTGGAGGGAAGAACGCTCTTTGCCAAGAAACGGAGGGAAGACTTCGCTTGCAAATAATAATAATAATAGTTGTCGTCGTCGTCGTCGTCGTCGTCACCACACGGTGCTCGTGTTCTTTGGCCCTCCCCCTTCTCCCTCCTATCCCTGCCTGCCCGACGGCCACCCTCTTCGGCAGAGATCCACCTCGCGAGTCGGCCCGGGTCTCCTGGCCCTTCCTCCGGCGCGGTGGGTTTTATAGTGGTCAGCGCCGCCGAGGCGCTTTCAAAAGTGACAGCTCTAACAATGGGGTGCTCCACTTGAGTTTCATTCATCGGGCGTTCGGGGCTCCCTCATTGGTCCGGGGGTGCAATTTATGATTGGATTAGCCTTCATAAGCAACCCACGCACAATGGGCCGCCACAAAGAAGGTGCGGTCATCAATTTTGCATATTGACCGCCTCGTTGGGAAAGCTGTCGCTCCAAAGGCGGCCGGCGGCAGTGTGTTGTTCCGAAGCATAGCGCACGCTGACTGACACACACACACGCACACACACCCCAACTAATTAAATGCCTTTTTAAAAAGTTTCCAATGACATCTCACCTCCTAAGGAAAAAAGAGGGGGGAATTATTCAAGAAAAGCGGAACACTACATTGATCTGCACTCGCTCGCTGTTTTCCTTTCTGCTGTTACTGGGTCTAAGGAAATTAGACAATAAATATTCATATAATCTTATCCCAGCACTTCCTAAAGAATGGAGAGTACAAATGAGGCAAGATGAAGTCAGGTTTCTGCTGTGGATGAGGAGGTTGGTATAGGAACCAGGTCTGTTCCTTTGTCCAGGGTCCTGAGCTGCAACCAGTTGTTAAACTTAAGGTGTTCTGCGAAAGGCAGTGGCTACAGCTCAGATATTTGTTTTGTTGGCTTTGGGGAAGGACTACAGAACATAAATCTGTTTTCACCTGGGTATTGCATGGATTAAACTCCAAAGTAACAATGGCTCCAAATATAATGAAAATTATGACCATGAATAAGCTTCAAACAGCAGTTTATTTCTATTTGAACTCTGAAAAGTGAAATTTCACCTATTTTTTGAAGACCAAAATCTTATTTCATGATTCATATTCCACCTTCTTGTAATTGAATAAAATCCAATCACAATCATGGTCCATCAAGTCAGTGTCAACTCTTAGCGACCACTTAAATAGATTTTCTCCCTTATGATCCATTCCTAACCTGGTCCTTCAGATCTTCCAATAGTGCTAATAACAATAACAGGCTTTTTTTGGAAAAAGAAAATAGCCTCCAGTTAACTTTACCTCATATTTAATATGGAAAATATGGACTATAATAATACCTATTAGAATAGATTCCAGGCAAAGATTAGCTAAACTGCAAGAATAGTTTTATCTGGTTTGCACTCCAGATGTAAATAATTCAAAATATTTTGTATGTTATTGAAGGTAAGTTATTTCCACTGACATTCAAGTCCCATTGCTTGAACTGCTTCCACTTAACTGGACCAAACTGACTTATATTCATGCATGGTCACAGAGTGATGGCTTTCAGCACTGGGTTTTTTTTTTAAGCATAGACAACCCCCACAAAAAATTTGGCTGCAACCTTGCCTACACCTCCCAGGAATAAGCACCACTGGAAAAAACCCCAGCAATTTTAGTTTTTTGTCAACATGCACAGGCTTGCTAGTGCACCTGTTACTCAAGCCCAAAAGTTAACTTGGCTTATCTCGGTTTTAAATGACTTTTTAAAGCAGGATTTCTGAAAACACCATTTAATCTTAACTATCCACTGAAAAGTCTCCACCACAGCAGGGGATCATTCCTCTAAAAAACAGAGGAGGAGGGGAGGAAGAAGAAGAGAAAGTGGACATGGTAGTGGTGGTGGTAGAGGAGGAGGAAGGAGAAAGTGTGCAGAGCAAAGGAAAGGAAAGGAAAGGGAGGGTAACGAATGTTGCATGGAATCATAGCAAAGGCTTAAAAAAATCCCCTTCCTTTGCAAAAAGTAACAGATGTGTTAAAAACTTCATATGTTTTAAAAGCCCCCAATTCATCCTCTTCTGGGGTGAACTTTTAGCCAGCAGAAGCGTGCAGCCTAAGGCAAGCAGCCCTGATCCTATTAAGCATGAAGTAACTGTCACCTTCAGCTGTTCTCCCTCGCCACACACACACACTTTTTTTTTTTCTTTTTTACTTGGGAGCACAAAGCTTTCTCCCTTCCAAAAATCTTATTAACCAGCTTTATTTCTCCGATAGGATTTTTTTTAATGGTCATGATCTCCATGTCGGTGCTTTAACCATTCAAAGGAAAGAGAGAGGAAGGCGTGGGGTGGGGGAAAGAAAACTGAAAGTGCATTGACGATTTATATCACATTAGGAGGAGAAAGAACGCCTGTTCAACCTCTCCCTTGACTCAAATCGAAAAGTTATTTGAGAAAAGGCAAAGGGAATTAGCCAAGGAAAGACTATTCCACCCCTTGCTCCCCCCTGCCAAATCAACTCCCCCACTCAGGATGGGTGGCTGGAGAGCTTAAAAAAATAGTGGGGCCAAAAGGAAACCATAGAATGATTTCCTATTTAAGAGATGCTTTCTCTGTATTAAATCTGCTGTAGCTTGGTTTAAACAGAAAGGGAATTAAGACGTGCACAAAGGAAGCCAATTCGGATTGAATGGACACACTGAAGTTTGAATTGTGTTTCTTGCAGAAGACCAGAGTTTGTGCTGGGATAATGCTCCCTGGCTTGGAAGTTTGAAGGAACTCTTACAAAATCACCAAGTGAAAAGAAAAAGACAAGTTCTGCCTGAGCTAGTTCCATCAGGTTTCCAAAAAACATCAGGTGGGTAAAACTGTGGAGCCTCACCTGCCGAAGCCTCTTGGTTCTGACTCCTGGCTCCTGATGACTGCCGGAGCAAGTCCCTGAGGTGGCTTGCCCTTGCCTCCTCCTTCCTAGGGCTGAGAGAGAGTGACTGGGCCAAGGTGACCCAGCTGGCTTTGTGCCTACAGTGGGGCTAGAACTCAGTCCCCTGGTCTCTAGCCTGGTGCCTTAACCACTATGCCACACTGGCTCTCTGCCTCAACAGAACCTTAGCTTGTGTACTTAGAACTGAGCTAAAGCAAGGCAGGTCTGCAACCACTTACCTAGAGGGGTTCCAGGTTAATGTCCTGAAGTCAAAGGTTGCTGCCTTTCAGTCTGATCCCAGTTTTCACAACACTTTTCCTCAATTTTTCTATTGGGGGAAAACATGAAAGCTGAAACTCCTTAACCCCTTCCTTTTTTTAAATCATGGAACTCACCACACAGAGGCAACCAGAAGGTCCTGCCTTTAAGTCTCCTACAAATCTCAGATTTCAGTTCTGTGCTCAAACAATCAAACATCAAACTAAAACAAACATGGCCTTCTTTCCTAGCTGCAGATCAAAAGGAACAGGCTTCCATATGATTGGATTAATCATGATTGGAAGGCTAGGAATGTACCTGGGAAAGGAAGCATTCACTTCAGATCTTTTGAGGTCTGAGAAGCCTGAAGATGGAATGTGAATGTCTCTTGAACACCTCCTCTGCAGTTACCCACTTTCTTCCACATTGCATCACGGCTTATTTTTCTCCATTATTTTTTGCCCACTGAAGTCACTGGCTCAATATTTGAAAGAGTAATGTAAAGCTCCCTTCCAGGCAACATGCCTGTAACCCTGGCCTATTTTCTTGGAAACATTATGGAAACAATTTGCCATTGCACTTCGTCTGGGATATATTCATTTATTTGTCTTCCTAGTCTAGTCTAAAGCCCTAGGATTTCCTGGTGGTCTCCTATCTGCATACTAGCCAGAGTGGCTAGATGTTTGAAATAACTCTTGGAATGATGTTTTCCAATCTTTAGTGAAAAATATCAATCCATTCTATAATTTCAAGCACTGAAGCCTACTTCAGATGGTTTCTGCTCTATGTGTGGGGCAAGGGTTAATCATTTCCCCAGTGCTTCCCTAAAGGGCCACTGGAGTTTGGCTAAGCCTAAATGAAATTAGGGAAGAACGTGGAGTAATTTTTCCCTAGTCAATAACACGTATACATGCACACAACCTTCCAGGCTCAAACATAAATTAACTAACATAAAAAAAAATCATAAAACCTATCCTTGCTTTTTTTCCTGCTATATACAAATTAGCATCTTAAAGTCAGTCCAAAATAAGAATTTAAAAAGTGGCATCTTTATTAAGGATCATGGAGACAGAACTGCTTAACTGATGAAGGAACTGGAGTAAGGCATACATAACTACTAGCATTTGAAGAGGCATTGCTTAAAGTACCTATTCATTGGTAGATAGTAATGCTGGTTTTATTTCCACCACTGCAGAAAAGGGGGGACATTTAAAGTCTGTCTAGCAGACTTCGTAGGATTTTTAATAAATAATAACTGGGGTCTAACAGATTGCCTTTATGAGCATTGACGTTAACTGCGATTCTGGCACCGAGGGTCTGTCAGGCGGCTCAGCTCTAAACAATTCGCCCTTTAAGCTCAGCTCCAGAGAGAACTCGGGTTGTTTGCAAATGGTCCATTTCTAACGGAAGAAGGTTGAGGTCCCTCGTTGATTCTGAAAGCCGCTTTGCTGACATAAAGGCCGGACTCAACTGCCGCATGAACAGGCCATCCCCTCACTTGGATCCTGTAAGGCCGGACTGAAATGCTGCAGACGAGCAACCCACTAACCCTGCGCCCATTCGTCAAACTTCTCTGAAAAGCCCTGCGTAACGCCGGGCGCCGGCAACCTCCTCCAACGGCGCTTGCTTAGGCGGAACGCAGATCCCAGCGGACACGAATTTACGCCACCGGAATCCGGTGACCCTCCACTTTCCATCCAAGGCCCCGAAGCCAAGGCGACGGCAATGGGCTGAACTGCAACGCCTGCGCCGCCCCGAGGATTAAAGTGAGCGCGAGACGAAGCCGGACGCGCCGGCCCCAAGCGGATGTCTGCGTGGGCTGCTTCGGGGCCAGCTTTCGGAGCGCCGCGGGCTCGTTGGAGACGCGGCTTTTATTTGCCTCTCGGCGGCCTGGGTCAAGCGCACGCTGCGGCACACACGTGGCCCCAGCTCTTTGGGCCTGTTTTGGGCCTTCGGTAAGCGCCCGGGCGAAAGGGAGGTTGCAGGGAAGGGGAGGCCAGGCGAAGGAGCCAAAAAGGGTCTTACGCCCGCGTCCCTCCCGCGAGTCTTTTGGACGCGTCTTTCAAAGGCGCTGATACTGGGCGTTCAGAGGAGGGGAATTTTCCCTCTAAACCCTGTGACGAATGGCGGCGTTTGACCTGTGTGGGGAGGAGGATGTGCACATCCCCTCATTCACCCTGATGCCCTTACCTTCGCATTTATTTCTCAACAGTCCCTCTCTGCCCCTTTCTTTGGGCTTTAAAAAGTTCAAGTTTGAGGGGATGGAGGAAGGATCTGTTCAAGGCTTGAGCGCAAACCAACCAGTAAAGCAGTGCCTGCTCATTCCAGATTGATGGTTCCATTGATTATGTGCCATCAAGTCGTTTTGGACTCCTAGCGACCACATAGAGAGATTTTCTCCATGACGATCTGTCCCTAACCTGGTCTTTCACGTCTTCCAATGGTGCACCCATCACCACTGTAACTGAGTCCATCCACCTCACTGCTGGTTGTCCTCTTCCTCTCCTTCCTTCCACCTTTCCCAGCATTAGAGCCTTTTCCAGAGAGCTGGGTCTTCGCATAATGGCTCCAAAGTAGGATAATTAAGCACTGAGTTTGTTACACCTTTGCTGTACTGCCCTCTTTCCAATGACTTTGCTCCCATTAGGGATCTTTTTAACGTCCTTACCCAGAGTTGCCAGAGAGACTTTCTGACCACTTATTAATCCAGGAATGGATTACATGCCCTCCCTGCTTTATTGGGTTCTTCCAACCCCACTGAGATCATGCTGCTGAAACTTTGTGGCAAAATGACTCATTTTTGTGGCACCATTTTTTTTTTTTTTTTACAAATTATATGTAAGAATGGGAGCCCCCCAAACCAGTACGGTTTGAAATCACAACTGGAGGGCAGGGCTGGTTTTGGCCTATTTGGGGGAGAGTTGAGGGCTGGAATGGAAGCCATTCCCCCACCCTTACGTTCCCCTCTAAGCCATTTGCCTCCAATTCCCTTCCCTGTTTTCAACCTTGTCCTTTCCAATGACATCACCATGTCACCACATCACTAGTGGCCTCCTGCAGCCCTTCAGGAGCTTGAGAAGGTGAATTGTAGCTCCCAGACTTTGTAATGTTGCCAGCTCCTGATTTAAACAGTTGAATATGAATTCTTCTGATGATTATTATTTAACAATACAGTAACTATTCAGTTTCTATATGCCTCATATCCCTTGGAGCTATTTGCTAATGAATGTGTTATTATTTAATATCACTCTTTCTCCCAAGCAGCCCATACAACCCAAGCAGTGGTTCAGTATTTTAAAACATAACAGTATTAACAATTTTATCTCCATTGTTAGTAATTATAAAAATCCCCAGTGCATATACAGTGCATTCGGAAAGTATTCAGACCCCCTTCACTTTTTTCAATTTTGTTATGTTGCAGCCTGATACTACAATCGTTCAAATTCATTTTTTTTCTCATTAATCTACACTCAGTACCCCATAATGACAAAGTGAAAACAGAATTTTAGGAATGTTTGCAAATGTATGAAAAAGGAAAAACTGAAAGATCTCATTGGCATAAGTATTCAGACCCTTTGCAACAACACTTGAAATTTAGCTCAGGTACCTCCCATTTCTCTTGATAGTTGCTGAGCTGTTTCTACATCTTGATTGAAGTCCACCTGTGCTAAATTAAATTGGACATGATTTGGAAAGGCACACATTTCTCTATAGAAGGCCTCACAGCTGACAATGCATACTGTATCAGCAAAAGCCATGAGGTCAAAGAAACTGCCTGCAGAGCTCAGAGACAGGATTACCGCAAGGCACAGATCTGGGGAAGGCTACAAAAAAATTTCTGCTGCACTGAAGATTCCCAAGAGCACAGTGGCATCCATAATTCTCAAATGGAAGAAGTTTGGCACAACCAGGACTCTTCCAAGAGCTGGTCGCCTGGCCAAACTAAGCAATCGGGGGAGAAGAGCCTTAGTAAGAGAGGTGACCAAGAACCTGATGGTCACTCTGACTGAGCTCCAGAGATCCTGTGTGGAGATGGGACAAAGTTCCAGAAGGACAACCATCACTGCAGCCCTCCACCGATCTGGGCTTTATGGCAGACTGGCTAGACAGAACCCTCTCCTCAGTGCAAAACACATGAAAGCCTGCTTGGAGTTTGTAAAAAAGCACCTGAAGGACTCTCAGACTGTGAGGAACAAGATTCTCTGGTCTGATGAAACCAAGATTGAACTGTTTAGCCTCAATTCTAAATGTTATGTCTGGAGGAAACCAGGCACCACTCATCACCTGCCCAATACCATCCCAACAATGAAGCATGGTGGTGGCAGCATCATGCTGTGGGGGTGTTTTTAAGCAGCAGGGACTGGGAGACTGGTCAGGGTTGAGGGAAAGCTGAATGGAGTAAAGTACAGAGATATCAATGAAAACCTGTTTCACAGTGCTCAGGACCTCAGACTGGGCCGAAGGTTCACCTTCCAACATGACAACACAGCAATGGCTTAGGGACAACTCTGTGAATGTCCTAGAGTGGCCCAGCCAGAGGTTGACTTGAACCCTATTGAACATCTCTGGAGAGACCTGAAAATGGCTGCCCACCGATGGTCCCCATCCAACCTGACTGAGCTTGAGAGGATTTATAAAGAAAAATGGCAGAAAATCCCCCAATCCAGGTATGCAAAGCTTGTCGCGTCATACTGAAAAAGAGTCTGTAATTGCTGCCAAAGTGCTCAACAAAGTACTGAGTAAAGGGTCTGAATACTTAAGTACATGTGATGTTTCAGTTTTTTCTTTTTCATTTACAGACATTTCTAAAATTCTGTTTTCACTTTGTCATTATGGGGTACTCAGTGTAGATTAATGAGAAAAAAAATGAATTTGAACGATTGTAGTATCAGGCTCCAACATAACAATATTGAAAAAAGTGAAGGGGGTCTGAATACTTTCCAAATGCACTGTAATTCTCTTTAATACATTAATGAATCAAAGTATGTGTTATTGTTCACAACAATGCACCCAACATAATCAAAATATTTTAACTGATTTTTTTTTTTTGGTCTGCGCTCAGTGATTACTGACCCTGCAGTGACTGCCTGGACGAATCCTTGCAGTTTTCAAGGCAATTGTTTCGGAAGTGGTTTGCCAGAGCCTCCTTCCTAGAGCAGAGCCCAGCTGGCGAGCGCAGGAGGCGGGGTTTCCGTTGCTTCGCGCCCTTTTCGGGCGAGCGCGGTTTCGCACTTTCCCGTCTCTCTGTGCAAGGCACTGCCAGCATTTTTCCTCCCACCGGAGTGAGAGTCCCCATTTATCGACTCACGTGAGTTTTCGACCTGTTGGGTTGACAGGAGCTGGTGGGGGGGAAACAGGAGCTCACCCTGTTAACGCGAAGGCTGGACTCGAACCGCCGAAGCGTCAGCCATTTCTGGCCGGCAACTTTCAGCGTCATTAAGCCGCTGCGCCACCGCGTCCCCTATTTTAACTGATACTGTATTTCAAACATGAAGTTAACTATTCTATGATACCAATTTGATCAATAAACTGATCAACCATAAAAGTATATATCAGGGGTGCAAAAATCTGAATGACCCCTAAATGGCAGTAGAGTTCTCTGCAACTCTTTGCTGCCCCCTACTGGTCTTCTGGATGTGTACACAATTTGTAATTTTAGCAGGCTTATTTCACTCTCCCTTGTTTTAAGGGTAACTTAAAATGTTACATCTTACATAAAGTAAGCTCTTGGGTAATGAACTTCCCACACTATAAAAGTGTTTTCTGTAGAAATGCACTTGATTTATTTACTTATTCTAATTATTCATCGCTTTTCAGAGAAAAAGCATCACAAAGCCGCAGACGCACAAACAGAAGCAGTAGAATATTAGATAGAAAAGGGAAGCATAAAGACAAGAGTCAGCTATTGTAGTTGGTAGCCATTTGGAATTTTCTGAGATTAAAGAAATATTCTAGAATAGAACTTTCTAAGAAAAATAAAATCACACCCCCCCCCCTTGGTCTCAGAATACAACTGGAATAAATGGTCATTGTTCAGCTGTGAAATAATAATCAGCAATTTGGTACAACCTAGTTCAGACTGAATATTTTCATAGGATTGTGAATCAGATGAATATTAAAGAGGATACATAACTTTATTTAATGCTTTCCCACAATGCTGCTATATACATTAAATAAATGAATGAAGAATAAATGTTACGAAGAGAAATTACCATCAGCCTGATTCTTAAAATGATTGGGTGGGAAGTAACTGCGTATAAACACAAGCACATCAACCTAGCTAGACAGTAGTATGAACTTTACTAAGTAGGGATTTATGAAGTAAGTCCAAAGGACAATTATTTAGAAAACATTTACATTTTACAAACTTTATTTAACTATAACAATAAATATGGCTACCTATCACAGAGTACCTTACAAAAATTGCAAGGTATGTAACTGTAAATAGGCAGGGATAAAAATACTGCAGCAAAGCATCCAAGATGAGACAAAGTTGGGGGCTATGTCTTATTTACCATTCATAAGACTTGGTTTATGGAACATGCTAAGCTATAATATGACGTGTTTGGTTTTGGTTTAGTTTATTGAAGGAACCCAACCCTTTGTGAACCATGATTAAGTAGTTCATGGCTTAGTTATAATGTGCAAACCCAGTCTAACTGGCACTTATTTGACTCTAGTCTGGCAGGTGTAACCTCAGTGACTCAAGTTATGAGTTCAAGGTTCTTCTGAAACTAACTTGTTTGGGGTTCTCTGGATTTTCTAGATTTTTCTCTATTTCTATTCTGCACTGTATTTTTTAAATTTTTCATAGTACTTCTAATGGTCTTGGCATCCACTCATGAAGAGAAACATATCCATTAGATAAATCTTTGATCTACTGCCCTCCATCCTGGCTGGGAATTTTGGGAACTGAAATTCCAACTCATATGAAAAGGACAAAATTAGAGAAACCTGCATTACATAAAACTTAATTCAGGTGAAACAAGTAGCCATACTTTCAGAACTTAGTTAAATCTAAGTGGATTAAGAAAAGTAATTTCCATAGCAGATGTAATGTGTTTAGGGTGGATGATTAAAGAAATACGTTTGGATCCTAAGGTGTCTTTTAGAAATTTGCAGTGCTTCAATTCAAAACTGGAAAGGTGCTCAGAACTGCATGGTTACCTTGCTGCACCTGACAGCTGTTCCTTAAAGAAGTTGTTTTTTTCCTTGGGTTTGCACAATAGCCACATAATTACAGGAAAAATATACATTTCAGTTAAGGAGGTGTCAACCAAGTATGACAAGGTACTTTGGTGCAGGTATGGGACCACTGCTGGCATCTCTTTACTAGGTGATCCCAGGAAAATATGTGTGTGATGGAATGATTTGGTGAGGGCTGTGCTCGGGGAGATAAGCATTTCCTTAGCCCCCAGAGTGAGTGGGGGAAAATGAAGAGGATGAGACTGGCACCACCCTAAGGAATTTGCAGTGTTTGCTTGCTGGCTTGGGAAGTTTAGATTCAGTCTGGTGAGATTCTGTCTTGTAGGTGGAAGCTAATAAATGCAATAGAACTGTATCTGCACTGTCTCGTGGAGTTCTTTGGGCTGAACCTGACATCACATCATCCATCACCAATGAATAAGATTATCTAAAATCATCCTTAGCTGTACCAATATTAATATAGTATTTTCTACTTATTCTAACACTGTCCAAGGGTAGCTTCTATTAAGCTCATCACCCATAACTTTGCAGGGAAATCAAGTGAGTGGAAGTGATAGGGAACATAGGGATCTACAATAGGAATAGCAAATTTCAAGCTGGTATAGTTTTCTGCTAATTCAAGGAAGAAAAATAGCACTTCTACTGAGCAATGGAGAAAGATTCCTAGAGCAAATAAAAACGGATGGTTTTTAGACAATGAACAGCACAGAGCCATATACTTTGGGCATATGGTGCAAGTTACCGATGGTCTAAAAAAACATCTGTCCTTGGCAAGGTTTAGGAAAATAGAAGGGTAAGGCAACAGATATGGTGATGGAGAAGATGAAAAGAATTACTGGAATGTCATGATGAGCTATAACTGGAGAGAGGTGAAAATAGTAAACATTTGTCCACAGAGTAAACATGGGTCATACCCAATTAAGTGGCATCTACTGACCTCTCCCATATCCAATTTCCTGTAAATCTGCTCCTGGAGTTGGAGAATTGTAAAGGATATGGTGCAAAGCACATCAAATAGAGGGGAGGAATAGGCTAAGAGCAACTAAGGATCTAGACCATAGAAGACTGTTTACAAAATTTGTTCTTATTAAAATAATGGACTATAAAGATTCTTCAAATGCTTATACAGAAAACTTTTCTTTTATGAAAAAAAGACTTCTGAGGCAATCCTTTGTATGTTTATTCACAGCTCCAAAGGATTTATTCTCAGAATAATACCTTTGTACAGATGCTTGGAAGTCACAAGCACGGGGTGCAAAATGGTCAATGCAGTTGTGGGTCAAAGCCCTCGCTGGTATTTAACACACGTAGAGGGCAAGGCTTCAATCCATGGTTGTGCATGCCATTTTGCTTGTGTTATGTTTTTGTTTTGCAACCCTCATTGTGGAAGTCCCCAGTACAAGCTCATTCTTGTGAGTGGAACAAGATTAATTCATACAACATTTGCCTCTATGGACTTTCAGAATACTTTAAGAGTTATCTAACTGCTGAATGAAAATCTACATAAATAATTACGAAAACATAACCATTTTGGGGACTATGAAACACCATGACTGGAATTCCATTGTTCAGTGACTTCAGTAGGCTAAGATGTATATAGATCATTGTGTTTCTAATAACTGGTGAGCTGAATTTATTATTATTTGGGGGGGATGGGCATGTAAGTGAGCTAAAAGTGAGACTAGAAAAAAACACCAAAAGTGTCCATTTAAACATACTTCAGAATAGGTTGAAGCTTTACCCATTTGTAATGTGGGGAAAAAAGGCTGTTTGGCACATTTTGCTTATTTTCTTAACCTGCCAGAATTTGATACCAAACTCAGATAAAAATTTGAGTTTCTATGTATCATGCAGTTGATGGCAGGCTTTTCTCTGGCTTTTGGCCACAGGATGAGTGTAAGAGAAGAAGAGAGAAACATTTATCTTTCTTTGCTTCCCTGAGTGGTTGAAGACGGAAGTTCTCTGTATGTTTTAACACCTTTGGAAGCATCCTTGCTGATGCTGATAGACTTTGCCTAAAGCCTGAATGGAACATGTTATATTAAGACACGAAAGGTATTCACCTTTAGAATGCAGTGCAACCAGCAGTAACTGTTGGGTTGTTCAGAGCTTTGCTAAATTCTCCCCCCCTTCTCCTCCACCTTTTCTTCCCCCTTGAAAATCCTTCTATTGTGCCAATCAAGCAGATGGTTTGCAGGAAATATAGCTTGGCCCCAATGACCGAAACTAATTTTAACTAGCTTTCCAAACCTGGCACGTTTGTTTTGCTCTTTCAAACTAGCTCTAAAAACAGCTGGCAAGGGTGAATTAAACCCATTAAAGACACATTTATAAGAAATTATATTCACATAGGTTGTCTGAATCTACTCCCTCCTCCTTCTATTCCCCAAGGCGAGTGGGGAGATGAGTGCATTGAAATGAAAATGGCTCGCATACACTACCCTCCTTAACATTGCCTGACAGTCTCAAAACATTTTACTTAAATAGATTAACTTGACTATTGTTTTGCATCACATTTATCAGCTTCATTAAGTGAATAGCTGAACAAATATATTACGCATGCATGAAAAGCTCTTTTGGGGGCTGCCTTATTGTATCCTCAGCCCTGACAGGTGGTTAACTGTGTGGTGTGTTTTTTCTTCTTTTCCTCCCCTGCTCCAAAGAAAGACGGGATCTTGGATAGAACAGTAAAGACGAGACTTGGCAAAGGAAACCTGGAGTGGAGAGTTACATGCTTCCACCCCTTCCATTCAGACTGGCCAGCCCTGAACGACCATATTCTCAAATACAGAGCAGAAGGACCTGATCAGGTCAAAAGTAATTCACTGGAGTTTTGTCCTTGTTTCTTTGCTAGACCAACTGCAAGGCTGGTTAATTTGCCCCTTTACTTCTTCACTTGTTTCTCTTGTCTTCTTTGAGGGGTTCACCCCCCCCCCATTTTCCATGGCTCTGGATATTATTTTTTATTGATTTCATATAGTGTACATCTAGTTTCTTCATGCATTTAAACAATATAGCACAATCAGGAAAACACTACGAACCAACTAAACCTCTCCTTTATAAGGAGTATCATGACTGTGGCCCATAAATACATTAAATATTAGACATGGAGATGAGTGGCTGTATCAGATCCCATCCCAGCCTTGGTCTCTTAGGCAAATCCTGGACTAATTTTTCTAGTTTTAGCATGTCATCTGTCAAAAAAGAGTCTCAATATTATACACTGATGCTGTAAGATAAATGAATCAGGCACCAAATATATTTAGCTTTAGCTCTTCTTTATGTTCTTTTTTCCCTTCATCCTTGCTGCTAGCATCCTTGGACCACTGCTACTTCATAGGCAAGCTGGCTACTTCTGCAACTTCCACTAGGATTTGCAATCCAGGGTAGAAACTCTGAATTATTTGTTCTTTACTGGCCCCCCTTCTCCAAAGAATAAAGGAGTTAAAAATAAAAACTAGATTTTTTTTTGTAGTTTCTTGTGAATTTGACAAAAAATGCAGGCCAATTTTCCTAACTAGCAGATATATTGAACTGTAACTCATAGAACAACATATCTAAAGACTATCACGCTAAGGATAGAGATGTTGGACTAGCTGTTGAGACCTACTCAGCCCTAGGTTAAAGCACAGAACCTGCATCATATTATACAATCTGAGAAGTTGAGAAGATATGGTGCTGATATTCCTTGGATGAGGGAAAATGGGAATTCTTCATGAGTTTCCTAAGTCTACCTTCCAAATCAAGTCAAATTGCAACTTCCCATAACCTTCCAAAGCAGTTGCTGGGGCACCAACCAACAGCAGCTGATGTCCCTGGCATTATGCATTGGAAATGTAGCTGGAAGACTGATAAATTTGAGAAATAAAGTTATGCATTAATAAGGTTTATTGTCTTGGTGCACAATCTTTTTTTTAAATAGAGGAACTTTACCAATTTTTAAAAACATTGCCAGTGGCCAATTCTATAAGTTTAAAAACAGGAAAATCAAAAAAATTATGAATGATTCTAAGAACCAAAACCAGAAAAATGTATTTTATTTATTTTATAGATTTATCCCTGCCACAATTGAAGAGACTCTCAGCAGTTTACAACATCCATATTAAAAAACAGAATAATATAAATAAAGACATCTTGACATATCTTGAAGGCTGTCTGAAAATGCTCTCTTTTTAATAGCCTATGGAAAGTCTACTATAAAAGCACAGGGGTGGACTAAATTCTCGGCCTGTGAGCCTTCATTTCTCATATGTGTTAAAAGATTGAGATTGGTTGCAGAAGATGATCCTGCAATTGCCAAGCTGTGCAGGATTTTAAAGGTTATTGAACTCAGGGTTTTAAAGGCATTGAACTCAGAAGCAGACAGAGAGCCAGTACAGAATCCAAAGCAGCGTGTGACAGCCAGCACCTGAGCCATTACAATCTGGATCAATTAAAGCTTCTGGATGATCTTGAAAGATAGTTCCATGAACACTGCATTGCAATAGTCCAAACAGGTGGTGATCAAGGTTTGAGTTACCGTTACAAGATCCTCACATTCCAGGTAAGCAACCAATGTACCAGCTGAACTTGGACAAAGAGCCCCCCCACCTGTCATGACCTCCACCTGCCTAACAGTAGCTGTTGAGTCTAAGAGGACTCTCAAGTCACAAATCTGCTCTTTCAGAGGCAATGCAATCCTATCCCATCAAGAGACAACACTGGAGATGTCAGAGAAGCCCAATAAACTAACATGGTTAAGTTAAATTTTAGCCTGTTTTGTTCTATCCAGACCATCACAGACTCCAGACACTGGGTTGAGACATTCTCAACCTCTCCTGTAAGGTTTTGGGTAGTAGTGTACATTTGGATGGTTTTGTACCTTGAACAAAAGGATGACCTTTCCTAGTAGCTTTGTAAAGCTATTTAAAAGCATGGGGAGAAAGACCAAATCTTGCAGCACACATCACTGGCTTGATTTCTCTTTCCCACTATGACAGTTCTGGCACTGAGGCTGTTGATGGAGCAGGAATCTGGGATGCTAGATCTCAGGCTTCAGCCAACCTAGTCTTGGTAATACATCTACAAGTCATAGATGAAAAAGGTCTTGCTGCTCATGGACCTGGCATTTATCAGCACCAAAGAACTTACATGGAAAAAATGTTTTTCTTATACCTACTGGATTGTTCAGCCCATTTTTTAAAAAGTTTAAATCCACATAGTTTTATAGAGAGAGAGCAGAGTTTCCTGTGCAATGCAACTTAAAGATTTTATTGTGAACATGAATTTAGTATATGTGTGCTGTGGAAAATGTGGGTTTAGTTTATGTTGACTTTTACTTAGTAGTATTTTTTTTATAAACAAAAACTTTGGTTTAATGAAGAAAAAGAGACTGTTAACAAGAATAGGATTCAAAATAAACATGGATGACTGGCTTAAATTTAAAAACAAAGCACCCATATGCCTTGCGTGTACGTATGGAGAGACAGAATGAAAGAGAGAGTGGGCTCAAAATAGTTGGCTGCTGTGAATGTGAAGTTCTGAATGTTAGCCATAAGAAAAAGACTTTAAAAAAAAACAGTTTTGCCCTCGATTCTTACAAACAGAATAAAGTACCTTGTCCAATAGGGTACATTGAGTTGGAATTATGGGTTAAGAGAAGGGGTGCAAAGTGGCAGCACGGATGCTTGTTTATCAGGGTGGAGTTGTCAGTTGTTAGCAAAGCCATTGAAACGCAGGATGTCAGAGTCTGATGGCTGGGAGAGCATTGAAGTGAAGTAATGGCATAATCGGATTGAAAGTTAGCCTCAGTATTTATGTCAGTTCACATTTCGTCAGATGAATAACATGGGGCTGTTACCTAGCCCAGGCCTTGGCCTAAGGGTTCAATAATAAAGCGTCTAGGCCTCGTTTGATTCAAATATAAATTAATTCTCATTGAAGCACCGGCTGATTAATCTATTTGCATAATAGTAGAGGGAAACTGCACCACAGTTATTTTACAGGGATTTAGACAAACAGAAAAAGAAAAAAGTAAAAAAAAAAAAGGAGCTTTAAATTTATTTAATGAATATTGTGTGAGAAGTCATAGAAGCTGGAATACCTCTAGGGAGCTCATGGTGCTATTTTTAGAAAGTGTCTGAGTTGTTAATTTCTATGAGTATTAGAACTGGGAAGCCCCCCAAAAAGTATTTTTCTATAGATTAGTTTTATGTTCTTTGTTCTCATTCCCATTTTCTTTGCTTTCTTGGGCCTTTTTCTGAGAAAGATATATTAAACCATTTAGCATACTATTTTTGTCTATATAATAAGTTATTCCCTGATATGACTACAATTCTTATGAGATCTGGATGGTTCTCTGGTTGGAGGATATGTTAAATAGTGTTCCAAACATAAAAACAAGCAGAATGGTCTTTTAGAATACCAGTTTAAATCATCATCATCATCATCATCCATCTGCTTTCAGTTGTGACCAATTCTACGGAGACTGCCTGGATGAGTCCCTGCAATTTTCCTGGCAAGGTTTTTTCAGAAGTGGTTTGCCATTGCCTCCTTCCTAGGGTGGAGCCCAGCTAGCAGTTGCAGGAAATCGAGTCTCTTCCGTTGCGTTGCGTTGCGTCCAGCAACCAGCAACCAATTCCTGTTTTCCCGTGCAAGACGCCGCCAGTGTTTTTCCTCCCACCGGGGTGAGAGTACCTATTTATCTACTTGCTTATGCTTTCGAGCTGCTAGGTGGGCAGGAGCTAAGGGCGCAAGACGGGAGCTCACCCCGCTGTGCGGAGCTTGGGCTCGAACTGTTTCTGGCTCGACCATTTCTGGCCGGCAACTTCCAGCATCATTAAACTGCTGCGCCACCGCATCCCTTTAAATTATTTAGTGAACTAAAATACTAGTGAGATCCAGTTAGTTAAACCAACTTCTCCCAACCTGGTGCCTCCAGAGGGGTTGGACCAACAATTCCCTGTGTATCTGAAGGATCATTAGATGGGAGGGCCAAAATAGATTGCCACCAAAGTAACTTATGTCTTATGTCAAAAAAAGTGTTTCTTTCATTGCCATTGTTCTAATTCATGTTTTTGCTGTTAAAAATGATGTGAATATTCTTGTAACATTGCACAGAAGCAGAGTCTGCTTTTTGCTGAGTACTATCATTAGTGTGACTCATCTTTTGTTCTCAAATTACTTCCTCTGTACAGCATTTCTAAATTTTTACCACCGTGCAAAACTCTGCTCTCTAGGGTTCTCTGAGAATCATCCAGGCGTTCAACATGACAGTTTCTGTTTACATTGCATGAAATGTATTATTGCAACATTAATTGTAACATTTTGTTCAAATAAAATGTAACCATTTTTCTAATGAATTCCACACTGATTTTTCACATTGAGAAGGGTTCCTCTGATATCTCAAGTTTGAAGACCATGGGCCCAGATCATATAGTTCTGTAGGTATCAGAAAAAATAATAATAGAGGATGACTGCAACTTATCGGGAGTTTTTTTAGAAATCAAGAAATGAATTACATAATGTAAACCTAGGCTGTCAAGTCTGTTAGATGGACAAGGGAAGGAAAGAAACACAATTTTCAAGGTCACAATACATGAAAGTTTGAATGACTACTGACACAGCCCCCCTCCCAAAAAAATACACTCAAGAAGCCAGACAATATTTCATTTTAAGGCTATGCCTGCGGGAAGGAGGACCTGAGGAAAAAAAGGAGGATATGTCCTCCTTTTGCTGGACATCTGGTAACCAGATCAGCTCTGTGAACCAGCCTCTGACTTAGAAAAATCCATTGCTACTAAGCATAAGAAAGCCAGTTTGGTGCAGTGGTTAAGGGACCTGGCTAGAAACCAGGAGACTGTGAGCTGTAGTCCCCCCTTAGGCACAAAGCCAGCTGGGTGACCTTGGGCCAGTCACTTTCTATCAGCCCTAGGAAGGAGGCAATGGCAAACCACTTCTGAAAAACCTTGCCAAGAAAACTGCAGAGACTTGTCCAGTCTCTGAGAATTGATTGAACAGATTAAAAACAAAAAACAAAACCCAACCCTAAGCTCGAAGCATTTGAGAGACAAAAGGAAAAGGGCAATGTTTTCAATTGATAAAATCCTTTGGAGAATAGCAAGTGGCTGTAAACACAAATAGGTGAATATGGAAATCAGATTTGACCTATAAGTTTCAGGTTTGATTGCATTTTAAAGTAATAAAATAAGGAGGGACACATTAGCTTTGTCTTCTAGAATACTTTGCAACTATATTATACTGGATGGGAAATGCATGAAAGAAGAAGGAAAGAAATGATAACTATAGTGCAATTCAATATGATTTACAGGGTGTGAAAACATATTATCTCAGAATTATGCAGTGTAATTAAATTCCAGGCTAATTTTGAGTAATCAGTGTTACCCAACACTATTTATATGGGTATATATTGGCTATCCAAGAATGAACAAGTGGGTGCTATCTTCTCAAAATGTTCTCATTTTAAATAGATGGCCAACACATAGTTATCACCTACTACTTAGACAAGGAAAATGTTGATCACAGACAAAAGGAACACATCCAAATGATGAAAAAAGTTATTTTACAGGACATCCCTTATCCTGGATCGCATTGCCTTATTGCTTCTTGTCCATCAAATAGTGAATAGCAAGTTCCTTTAAATTTCTGAATGAAGCAGGAAAATGGACAACATTGCTCTCTTCTCTCTGTAGTCCTGTGCCACATGAATCATCCTTGCCATGACAGCCAGTGAAAGGATTAATTGAGAGATTTATTGTGAGATTCATTGAGAGATTTAAGGGGAATAGTCTGGCAGTCTGGAATGTTATTAAATTCACACCAGCTTAAACATTTTAAAAGCTCTTAACTTGGGGGGGGGGGGGAGAACCAACCCATCTTTCAGGGTATGTCACACTGATGATAGCTAAATCTTCCCTGATGTAAACTAGTATCTTGATAAAAGCAATGGGAGCTATATGAGTGGTTCAAAATGCCTGCAGTGATTGAGGGATGGTGGGAAGAAAGAAGAGGAGCAGAAGATGTTTATCCTAGTATCATGGCTAGGGAAAAAAGGGGGAAAGGTTACCCTAGAAAGGGGTAGCCTAAAGAGATAAATGGAATAAGCAACAGAGCTTTAGATTAAGAGAGACAAAAAGATTTCTCATGAGTAAGCAAGAAGTACAAGGTGAAAAGCAGGAAGTTTTCCAACTTTACCCAACTTTATTCCATTCTTATAACTAATAAGGGGAGAGAGGCAGCTTTGGGATGCAAAGGAATCATAATGGGAATATCAGTTTGTAATACTTGGCCAGTGTGGAGACAGAAGGAAATCACCCATTGAATTAGTTGCAGATGGATCATAGCACGAAAAGCCAAGAAGATAAGTGGATTGAGTTTAGACAGGCCAGGGTGGAAGAGGTCTAAACCAGAAGGGATCACAGGAAGAGGAGAGTGAGAGAAACTGCTACATGAGACTTTGTAGAGAAAGCTGTTGCTATAACCATTTTGCAAAGAGTAGGGAAGAACTGAACTGTTTAAATATGTATTGTGCCTTAGAAATGGACTGCATCAGACTACAGTGTATGAACTGCTAACTATAAACAAACTTCTCTGCAAGACTCCCATTGGGTTTTAATAGCCTTGTTCTGTTCACAGTTATTCTTGTACCTGTGTGATCCTCTCTGTATACTTTATAGTTGTTGCATTCTCAAACAAGTAATAAAGTACAATTATTGTTTGGAAATTTTTCTAATTGGATTTCTGGAGGGTTGAAAAATGGAGCCTCTTCACTAGGTACTGAAATATGTACATGTATGACTTTAATTCACCTACATGTATAAATATAAGAATTTCATTAAATGAATTCATATTTTTACTGACAGTGAAAAACACTGATTATGGAATGAGCTCTGTTAAGACTTTTCCTGTTGTTAAGATTGCATAAATAGATGACTAATAGTATGCAAGCATATTTAAATATGTATATAATGCTGAAATATGGAGTAATTAAACATAAAGGATTATATGTACATAGACTTCTTTGCCTCACTCACCTCCCTCTGCATTTTTGTGAACTCACATTTTACTTTCATTGATAGCTAATTATCGATGAATTATCAATCAATTATCATCAAATGCAGTCTGAAAATAAACTTTACTGTTCAGTTCTTTTCTAATTGGAGGGGGGAACAACATTTTAAAGATATCAGTGTCACATCATTAATCATACTCAGGTCTATAGGTGAAAAAATAAAACTTCATTGTAAAGTGTAATTCAACTATATCCACACCAATAAGAATCTTCAGCATTTTATTCCTTATGTGTGATTTATTGATCCCTTCTACCATGAGTTAATAAAAATAAAAATAAAACACGCGAAGTCCTAATTTGCTAATTTATTGGTCCAAACTTTGATAGTTTGCAGATTCATTCGATACACTGGTATCTCAATTTTAATTCATTTACTATAAAAGATCATGCATCCATGCATCCATGCATCCATGCATCCATCTCTCTCTCTCTCTCTCTCTCTTTTATGTGAAACACTGAAAGAAACAGTTTTTCTTTTTAAAGCTTAGAACTGCAGGAAGCTGAATGACTAATATAGCTAACTAGCCATTCCACAATGGGGTATATTCAGCAATATTTATGTGGGCTTTGCAGAATAAAATACATTTGGGTAGCAATGTATTGTCAGATCCTATATCAATGCCAAATATGAATGGTCCTTAATGAACCTGAACATTTAAGTTCAGGAATCTGTAATGCTGATAGAGATCATACATGATATTGATATGATCTTAATCTTGGGGTGTATAAATTAATCCACTTTCTGTAAGGGAGTCTCTTTATACAGTTGTCATACAGGACATTTTGCAAAGAGGCAAATACACCAAGATTGCCTCTCAAGTCAAGAGCAAAATACAATTATTAAGAAAGCAGCTATTGCATACATTTATCATCCTCTGCATTAGCATTATGAAACATCAATAACTGCATCTGAGTCAAGAACTTTACATAATTATCACCTGAAAAGATAGTATGGATTGGTTGTGGGATTCTGGAAACTGTGCACAAATATTTAATGATTTTGGAATTTCTACAATCCATCTAAATTCCCACAACTATTTCAAGAAAATTTAGAATCACAGAATCATAGGATTGGAACATACCCTGGAGGTCTTCCAGTCCAACTTCCTCACCTGAGCAGGAATCCTCAGACCATCCCAGACAAATTGCGTTTCAACCTTTGAAAACTTCCAGTTATGGAGCATCCATGACTTTAAGAGGCAGGCTGTTGCACTGCTTAATAGCTCTCATGATCAGGAAATTCATCCTTATTTTGGGTTTGGCGCTCTCTCTGTAAAGCTTGCACCCATTGGTTCTTGAAATCAACACCCTCTTCCCTGTGGCAGCCCTTCAAGTATTGGAAGACTGCTATTGTGTCTCCCTTTAGCTTTCTCTTCTTTACCCTATTCTTTTAACCATTCTTCATAAGATTTAGCCTCCAAACCCCTCACCATTGTTGTTGCTCTTCTCTGCACTCTTTCCAATTCCTCAGCATCCTTCTTGTGTTGTGGTGACTAAAACTGGACATAATATTCGAAGTGCAGTCTGGATTATTGTGTCTGCAAATAGCTGCCCAGAGGCCCTGTTTCAAGTAACCAGGTCCCTTCTGCTAAGCAGGAGCCAGGGGAGCTCTTGCAGGGCTGCTGTGAGGAATACTTTTGGCATCTGTCAGACAAAGTTGCTCAATTCACCAAATTTGCTTGGAGTTGAGCTCTGGTTGGGCAGATCCTTTGGAAGTGACAGACACATCTGAGCCCTGTTATCTGGGAGCAGTTTGAGCCAGCTGATCCTGAGGAAGTGGGTAGAGTCCTTGTGGCTGTAAGTTCAGCCACCTGTGTTCAGGACCCATGCCCCTCCTGTTTTGTTAAGGCCTCCCAAAAGGTGGCATGTGGTTGGTTTCAAGTGGTGGTTAATGCCTCTTTGTGGGAGGGGGTGGTATCACCTGTCTTGGAGGAGGCAGTGGTGCGCCCCTTCTCAAGAGGCCATCCTTGGACCCAACCATGTTAGACAAGTTTTATCTAGTTTTCAACCTTCACTTTTTGGAGAAGGTTGTTGAGAGGGTGGTTGGCACTCAGCTTCAAAGGACCCTGGACAAAGCAGATTATATGGACTCTTTTCAGTCTGGGTTCAGGCTGGAATATGGTACTGAGTTGGTTGCACTTGCTGATGATCTTTGGAGGGCTTGGGACAGGGTTGGTGCAACCATTCTGGCTCTCCTAGATTTCTCAGTGGCTTTCAATACCATCAACTATGGTATCCTTCTGGACTGGCTTTGGGGGCTGGGAGTGGGAGGCACTGCCTTGCAATGCTTCTTTTTCCATGTCTGGTTCAAGTTAGTAGAAGTTGGGCTCTCCCCCAGGTTGGTGGGAGAAGTGGGATACCTCAAGACTCGGGTCTTCTTGCCTCTCCTCTTTAACATCTACATGAAACCACTGGATGAAGTCATTCAACAGCATGGGGTGCAGTATCAGTGTGCTGATGATACCCAGCTATACATCTCCACCCCTGGGTGGGCAGATGATGCTATTGCGTGGCTGACCAAGTGCCTGGAGGCTGTGAGAGTCTAGCTGGGGAGGAACTGACCAACTCAACCCTGGCAAGACAGAGTAACTTTGCCCCCCCCCCCCCGGGGTTTGGAGATATGTCATCTTTGACTCTGGATGGAGTTGCATTTCCCTAGACTGAGTTGGTGAGCAATTTGGGGGTTCTCCTGGACTTACAGTTCCTCCTTGAGGAGCAGGTGGCAGCCGTGGCTGGGGGGCTTTGCACAGATTCATCTTGTGTGCCAATTTTGCCCTTTCCTGGACTGGGAGGCCTTGCTCACAGTCACTCATACCTTGGTCAATTCCCATTTGGATTACTGCAATGTGCTGTACATGGAGCTGCCCTTGATGACCACTCAGAAGCTACAACTGGTCCAGAATGCAGTAGTATGCACAATGTTGGGCACTTCTAGGTTCACCCATGTTACACCTCTGTTGTGTGAGCTGCACTGGTTTCCAGTTTCCTTCTGATTGCAAGTCAAGGTGCTGGTTATCACCTTTAAAGCTCTACATGGCACAAGACCAGGTTATTTGTGGAACTGCCTCTCCTTGAGAGTATCTGCCTATCCTACCAGATTGGATAGGGTAGGCATGCTCCAGGTCCCTTTCCTGAAATGTTGCCATCCAATGGGACCTCAGAAGCATGCCTTTTCTGTGGTTGCCCCTACCTTGTGGAACACCCTCCCCCTAGTGATCTGGCAGGCCCCCACCCTTTTAGCCTTTCAGAAGACCATCAAGACCTGGCTTTTTACCCAGGCACTGGGGTGGAGTGATGGTGCCTGGGGCTGGTTGTTGGAGCATCCCAGGGGATGATATGAAGATGGGCAGCCATACAAATCTTATAAATAAATAAATAAATTCTAACTAGTGCAGTGTAGAGTGGTAATATCACTTATATCTCTATTGATGCAGCCCAAGATTGCATTGGCTCTTTTGGCAGCTGCGCATTGCTGGCTCATGCTTGATCTGTGGTCTTCCAGATCCTTTTCACAAGTACTAGTGCTCAGCCAAGTACTGCCTATCTTGTACCTGTGCATCTGGTTTTTTTTCCTACCTATGTATAGAACTTTACATTTCTTACCATTGAACATCATTATCAAGATCCCTTTGAATGTTGAGACTATCTTCTACCAGCTTCATGCTGTCTGCAGACTGATGAACATCTCTTCCATCCTCTTGTCTAAATCACTTATAAAAACACTGAGGAGTGCTGGGCCCAGAACAGAACCCTGAAGTACCCCACTGCATACCTCCCTCCATTTAGACATAAATCCATTCAGGACTATGTGTTGGATACAGTTGCTCAGTCAACTGCAAAACCATGTGGTAGCAGGATCCTCTATCCCATATTGTTCCATTTTGACTATGGGCAACTTTATCAAATGCCTTAGTGAAGTCTAGGTACGCTACATCCATAGCATTCCCTTTGTCTACTAATCTGATTTGCATGTTATTGAGATCTAGCTACCACTACCACCCTCACCATTATCATCATCAACAAAAAACTATCTGTACATCTTCTATTACTTTTTTCAGTGATGTGTTATTACCAACATCCTTGAAGATAGTAGGACAATCCCATTACAGTAAATGTGGGCAACTATGGACATTTCTGAAGGTAGTGACTATGGTATAAGTCAGGCTGAATAAGAGGTTGCATTAAAAGTCTGTCTGCCTTTCCTCTAGCCTTCCCAGCTTGCCTTTGAGCCTTTAACTGAGATTCTTCAATATCACATTATTACATAATAAACCACATACCATCCTTCATATGGTAATAGCTAAGGGCACCAATATATTGCATATAACTGCAACTTAAGTGAATGAATGTAAGATCTTAAAGTGGATGACCTTACAATAGTATCCATCTCAGTTTTTAGTGCTGCACTAATATAGGCTTGGAGACTGGAAAGCTAAGATTGGAACATTCCATCTCTCCAGGATCCCTACACTGAAGCTCAGTATTGAATGTCTATATTTGGTGTATGCCAGCTGGAACAGATAAAAGACTGTAGTGGTGCAATGACCATCCTGACTTAAGTTTGCAGTGATACTTTCTGTTTAGATATTGAGAACACTAGATTCGTCCTAAAATCAGGAGGAATCTGGTGGCACTTTTTCAGACTAACAAGTATTATTAAGAGGTTTAAGCTTTTGTGAACTGTAGCTCACTTCATCAGATTCATGAAGCGGTTAGGCTGATGTAGGATTAAAAAAACTATTACAGCTTTCCAACCTGATGGTCTCACTATTGGGAAGCCAAGATAGAGGAGCTTACAAGTAATCTACAGCAGATAGAATATGCTGCCTTTTTATTTATTTTATTTATTTTGATTTATTAAATCAATTTATATAGCCACCCATCTCACCACAGGCGACTCTGAGCTGCATACAACAAAGCTAAAAACAGTAAAATACATTAAAAATATTTTCTCATTTCTTGATCCTCAGTAGGACAGGAGGAAGGTATATCTTTTCTAATTGGTAGTATGCCCTAGTCACTTCATGGATTGATTACTGCAATATACTCTACATGGGTCTGCCCTTGAAGACCACCCAGAAGCTTCAAGTGGTCCAGAATGCAGTGGCATGGGCAGTGACAAGCATGCCTCAGTATGCCCATGTGTTACCCCTGCTTTGCGAGCTGCACTGGTTGCCAGTTTGCTTTTAGGCGCGATTCTGGTTATGACCTATAAAGCCCTACATGACAAATGGCTTGGTAACTTGAGGGACCACCTATCTCTCATGGTATCTGCCCTGCAAGTTTGATCCAACAGGGTTGTTGTGCCTGAGATTCCTTCAATCAAGCAGTGCCATCTATCAGGATCCTGAAAGAAAGCACCTGCCCTCTGGAAGATCTGGGTAGCTTCCACCCCAGTGGCATTCCAGAGGGGCTTAACCTGGCTTTTCTCCCAGGCTATAGGCTAGAGTGGTTGGAGCCCCTTGTAGGGTATATGCATGTTGCAGTTGGTGGGATTTGCCCTCTTGTTTATTGTTTATTTTATCTGATTGTGTATTGTTGTTTATTTTTATGCTGTGAGCTGCCCAAAGTCGATTGGAGTTGGTTGGTATCCAAGTCAAACAAACAAACAAATAAGAGAGAGAACAAGACTTATCTCTGATAGCGGGCTAGATCAGAATCTTCATAGACAGTATTTGGGCAATGGGACAAAGATTTTCCATATTTTAGCCCGAACTGACTATAAGCAGTTCTTCAG
The DNA here is from genome assembly GCA_030867105.1 of Liasis olivaceus. NCBI lineage: Eukaryota > Metazoa > Chordata > Lepidosauria > Squamata > Pythonidae > Liasis > Liasis olivaceus. The sequence goes on from CM061349.1 coordinate 81,431,813, forward strand.
ATTTCAGACAGTACTATTTTCCAGAAATACCTGGAAATTCCAGAGACTGATCTCCCTCAAAAGCATATCATCTAACACTCAGGTATGGCCTTCTCAGTTTTTTTTAGAGGAGGTTAAAATATAAGCTTATTATTAAATTGTCTGTTCCTGCCGCCATAAGCCTATTTATTTTTTTATACATATATTTGAAAACTAAGTCAGAATGGATTATTCAGACATATGGAACACCTAATATAACTGATTTATTATAGGTAGAATATTGCGGAAATATGATGACTCCATAAAAACTATGAGTGGATGGCATCTCCACAATTCAAGATGCTGTAATAACAAGATTGCCATAGTAAACTGTATCTAACATAGAAACCATGTTCAAGCTGCCTTAAAAAATATGTGCCTTTGTGTAAAGAAGTATATGAAAATTAATTTTCCAAACAGGCTTTTAAGAAGTGAACAATCACGGTGATTCTAGGAATTTGATCACAGTGAGTAACACACGAATCTCAGTGCATAGAGCTCCTTAACATTCCTTTAGGACCTTTTGAACTCTGTTTCTTCTACAAAAACTTCTTTTGAAAGATACAAAGTCACTGGTCTGTCAGAACTAGGGGGTGTTATGCTAAATTAATGCCCCCCCCATATCCTGTTTGACTAGGAATCTGCTGGGGAAGTATTAATTCCAATTGCTGCTGGATTAACTGTGGGCCCTATATTCAAATCCTTATTAGCCCTTTAATATGAAAGAAAAGCCACACATGGCTATTAATTATATAAACAGCATTATCTTTTCATTGCCCGCTAAAAAGGGAGTGGGGGAAGAGAAAGAAAAAGACCAGCCATTTTTCCATTATGGTAGAGGGTTTCAGCAGTATCATTTAATTACAATCTGAAATAGGCAAATCAGAGAAGTAGACCAAACATGGCAACATTTTTCTTCTCCCACTTTTTTAAAAACAATAATTCTCTCATTAATTGCTTGGTTCTGTGAAGGAAAGGCCTCGAAGCCTGGGCTTTGCACAAAACTCATCCAAGAGTGAAAAGGGCAAGCTGAACACTTTAGTCTGTCCAGCTGCCCTTTAAGTGAATGGTTTTCTGAAGGGTATGAATGCTTTTCTGTCTATACTCATACAATGTAGGTGTTACTGCTCAGAGGAAAAGAAACAAAACAATAATCACTTGAAGGGAGCTGAGGCCTGCTGAGGGAGGGGAACATTCTCACTCACTCATAAAATCATGCCTCCTTCATATCAGGAAGAGGGACAGGGTACAAAAGGTGACTTCGAATGGTACTTTCATGGGCTTTGGGGAGCCCTTTGAAAGCACAGGGCTGTTCTCAATGAAATTGGAAGAGCATCTGCCTTGGTTTTGTGAGTCAATCGGTGGGCATTTTAGAGTGAAATAACCCTCAGAAAGACCAAACAGAGCTTTTAAAGATGCATTTTAATACAAAAATCCCCCATCCATGCTGCTTGCTTGCACGGATATTATCTACCATTAACATCTTTACAGATGCCTCTTGAAGTACTGAATATTGCTGTAGGATTTGTTAGACACTCTCCCCTTCTGCCACAATAAACTAAAAATGAGTCCTCATTGTATAGGAGAGTGTACTTTTTTTACAATAGGCCATATTGCTGCAAGCACATTGTGTTTTGTATAACACTGGCCAGTGTGGCTCTTCTGAGGTACATTGCCATCTTTATTTAATTAGCTCTGTTTCTATTCCATCATTCAGAAAAACATGCCAGGGCAGATCATAACAGCAGAACAACTAACAAACAGTATCAACAAAACTACCCAAGAATCAATATCAGTTGAGCAAACAGTGCTACAGATTGTATCACCTTTGTTAGAGCAAACTCTAGCTACTCATAAATGTATATTAAAGTAGAGTAATCTTATCTGATGCTAAGATTAGTTCCAGGCACACTCCGGGGGAAAGCATTTCATATTCGGAAGTCCATCACAAAACGAGGTCCTATCTTACGTTCTTCTTGGATGTGCTTCCTCAGTTAGTAGAATAATTAGTTTAAGATCTCCTAAATTGCTATAGAAAGGATTATACCTTCACATGTGTGTTTTACAAAAAGCCTGTAAAAAAGTAAAAAAACAATAAAATAAGTGTGTGCCCTATACATAGGTGGGAATCTCTATGAATAAATGTGTATATGAATCTGGAACTATAAAAGATATTCTACCTCATTTGTTACTCTAGACTAGATACAGAGAAAGTTAGCATCATATAGGTCCTATTGAAATAAATATAGAAATTTAATTTCATAAGTGCCATTGATCTCATTGGGTATTAAGTCTGGATCTAATTTTGTCAGAGTCAGATTTCAGGCAGAAGTGATTGCTGCAATCATTAAAATTCAAGACTGACTATTTAACTGAAGTTAGGTATTTTGGTTAATGCTTGTAACTTTTCCATGAAATATAATGGTTCAGTTTGTGTGCCTGGACATTATCTTTTGTCATATGAATGCCGGGTCAGTGATGACATTGTAAAACAGTGTCAAAAGTTTGCAGTGTGATCAGTTTTTTTTAAACTTTTTTTTGTACTGGAGTAAACTTAACTTTTTGGGAGGAGAGAAGCTGAACAGGCCAGTGCCGTATATATTATCTGGAGTGATTTGGTTGGTGTCTGAGTGTACTGGACATCTACAGAATAACATGCAAGCGTGTCTCTTTTTAGAGAGTGGTATTATTGCCATTTCTCCCAAGTATAAAAATAAACATTAGCAAGATCTGTCTCATGACACCCATCATGTTGCCAAATTATATAAGGCAGGTTATATAAGGCGGTCAAAGCAGAAACAGGTAAATCAATCACAATCTTCCTTTTTCTTTTAAACTCTAAGCATGTCTAGTTTGCATTTAAGCCCTTTTTGCATTAGTTACTTTTAGTCTGAGGAAACCTTTCCTATGATTCAAGCATAAAGGGTTTAGGTGCAGTGATTTCTATGCTCCCCCCCCACCCCCCACACACACCCACACAAAAAGGAAAAAGAAAAAAGAAAAAGAAAACAAAACATCCTCCCCCTCTAGTTGGGTCAGAGTAAAACCTCATCTCCCCCACACACCAAAGCAGACCAACACAAAAGATTTAAGGGGAGAAATTATTAAAAGGGAAACCCTTTTCTCTTTGGGATGAATGAAGTGGGGAGATTAAAACTTTCGTTTGAGTTTTTGCTGTATTCATAGTAGTGCGGCTATGAATAGAGCTAAGTCAGAGCCCACAGTGGTGGTGGTGTGCCCTTTTATACTCTGGCACATCTTCAGACACAGGTTATTTTGCACTTGAAAGAGGGGAAATGTGGGATTTTGACAGCTGATATTGGCCTCTGAGGTCTTGATGGGGATTTTCTAATTAACCCCAAGAGCCCATCAGGTGGTCAAACTGGAATGATTTCTGTCAGTGAGGGCATAAGTTGGATTTTTTTATTCCCCTTTTCCACCAGGTTCACTGGGAACGTCTTTTAACATCACCTATTAAATGAAACCAATTTTGTGTCCCTTTAAAGACGTTTGGGAACTGAAGGGCCAAAGCAACTCTGACAAAATGGGAATTGCACAAAGAACTTTTGAATGCAATTAAAGAGGTCTCCAGTGCAGATAGCTCCAAAAATGCCATTAAAATCACTAACAATTACACTGTTGATGCTTTGACCCCAGAGGATGATAGGCCACAGGCAGTTTTTCCTGCTAAATTTCCAACAGCAGGAAAGAAGGTTATGATATATTTTTTTGCAGATGTCATGACTCTGAAAACACATTAGGCATGGTGTATCTGAAGTAATTTTTTCGCGCATGTGTGTGTGTGGGTATTATATATTCATTCATTCATTCTTCTCTGGGAGTTTAATGTGGCATAGGAGGTTGAGAGAGAGAAAGAGAGTGAGGCTGGCCCCAAAGTATGTCTCTCTTTCTCTTCCCATATATAAGGCTTTTCAAATAGTGACCTTATGGCAGAAACAATTTACATGAATAGGATTCCTGCATATCATACTATCACACTTCTAGAAAATTATATCATTGGGCTCCAGTGCCAAACATTGAACTGACATTAGAGAAATAGTGCACGAATACCTGGAAATCAATTCTCCTAATCCTCCTGCAATTATTAAATTGCAAGAACTAAACAAGGACGCTATGATTGGTCCATGTCAGCTCTATGGACAGCAGCAAATCAGAACAAGACTATGATCCTACGGTGACTAAACAGCACCCTGAATTCATGAAGATAATTTTTTTCTCAGGCCAAATTCCACGTTTAGCTGGAAAACACATTTCTGCATCAAACTTAAAATGTGCATCAAAGCTGAGTTCTTTGTCAAAAGAAGAGCTATTTATGAAGACATAGTTATACAAAAATTATGCAGAGAGGAACCTTCCTGCACAGCGAAGGAAGTGACAGAATTCAGTTTCTTGCAAGTTAAAACTGCAGGTCACCAGAGGTAGTAGATGAAGTTTCAAAGTAAGTGATATTGTCTATGACATGTGCTCTCTGCATTAATAAAACCTATGCATTCACTTCCTGATAAATGGAAAGAGATCTTGTAAGGAACAGGGGGTGAGGCATGTAGGTTTAACACAGCTAGCAGAAAGACCTGATCATTTCTATTATTGTACAACTGAGAGGAAACAAGTGTGATCATGGGGCCACTGTGTTAGACATGGCATATGTGTATAGAAAAGGGAGAGCTTTGGTGCCAAGAGCTTTCAATTTACATTGAAAAAAATGGCTGAAAAGGATATAGCGGCAAAGAAGAAAAGTAACTTGTTCACCATTTCAGCTTTCTGTTCTGTCAAGTTGTGGAAGTAATCTACAAGCTTTGAAAAAGAAGCAAAAAGGAGGAAGAATGCCAATGTACTTTTTCACTGCTAAGCTGTTCACTATAGTTAAATTATCTGTGTCTGTGCAAACTTGGCTGAAATAGTTTTTTTTTTCTAGCTAGCACACAGAATGGATCCTGAAACTAAGAAAATTGTTGAGACGGTCCTCTCTCTGGTCTGAAGATGAAAGACCTAAAAACTTTTCTCAGGCTCCATTGTTGATCAGACTGTATTTTCCAGTGAACTATACCCTCCTGTCTTCAAAGAGGCATCACTAGGTATGACTAGTAACAGTTGTCAGCCCTTAGGGGACTCTTTACACAGATGCTTTAGATGCAGGCTCATTGTCAGCTGTGGTTGCCAAAAACTGTTGTCACCAATCCCTCTATCTAGGTGCACTCCCATACAAAAGGAGGAAGATAAGCGGATCATTCTGGGATTCATGTCCCCACATAGAGGACCCTGGAGATGCCCTCAGCTGACAATATCCAATACCCAAAGCCCTAGCCGTTTTTTCAGAAGAGAATAGATAATGAGGAAAAAAGTCTGAGTGGGCAATGGGATTCACATGTATTCCCCCCTCACGCCCAGTCTGTTGATCTTTGCCATCTTACATAAGTGACTTTGGGCAGCTTACAGAATTAAAAACCACAGCAAAATATAATAAACAAAACACAAATAAACCATAAAACCATATTAAAACAAGATTAAAACCATAGAAATATAATCACTGGCATTTACAATCCATACATCACAAGCAGTACAACCAAGTAGCAGGCTCTACGCCAAAACCAGATCCCCAAGCACAGTGGCAAAACCACATCTTCAGGGCTTTTTGGAAGACAAGTAGGTTCAGGACCAATCTAGCCTCTGGGAGGCTGATATTCCAAAGACCGGGTGCCATGGCAGAAAAGGTTCTCTTCCTGGGCCCCATCAAATCACACTCCTTAATCAACAGGACCCATAACATATGTCTCCTGCTGGATCTGTGGAACAGGTAGATGTAACTGAGGAGAGGCAGTCCCTCAAATAACCTGGCCCCACCACCTTTTAACCATTATGACACAAAGCACCTTATAATACAAGCTACTGGGGAACATGAATGGCAGAATGTGATTGCCTTGATGGCCTGCTTGTAGGTTTCCTATATGCATCTTGCGGTTACTATTTAAACAGAATCTGTTATAAATAGTTTTTGGCTATTTGTTTGTTAGATTTATATCTCACCTTTTTATTCAGGGGCTCAAGATAGTATACACTCTATTTTCCCCATAACAGCCACCCTGTGAGGTAAGTTGAACCTAGAGAGAGAGACACAGAGAGAGAGAGACGCCCTAAAGTCACCCAGTGTTTTCATGATTAAGGATGGATGATAATCTGGGTCCCCCAGGTGCCAGTCCAGCACCTTAACCCCACCACACTGGCACTTCTTATTATTTTTAACTGAAAAGGAAGAAGAGAAAAATGCCATTTTTGTCTCCTGCCTTGCTGGCTTGAGCACTGAAGTGTATGGAAAGTTGTGGATCATCCATTGCAGTGTCTCTTCACCCAGACAGTCTTGTTAAACTGTTTTCTACCTCACGAAGTTGATCAAATAATTAACTGTAATTACAACTAAAAGTTATAAGCCTACCAGACTGTTTGTTTTTTTGCGGTCATGCCTTTGACCATAATTTTTAACGTGTTGGGATCTTAGCAATTGTATAATGTTTTTTATTTTTCTTAATCTGTTGTAGGTGATAATTGAGCCTGGTCAGTTGTACAGGCTGGCATAGGCTCTTGACACCGTGGCTTTTCTCCTATTTCATGTTTTCTGTATTTAACCTGAGGACCTGTGGCTGCCGATCTCAAAGATATGACTCTGAGTGACTAATAAGGTTAACATGATTAAAAACACACACAAAAAACCGTACACCATTTATGGTTTTCAGTGTTTTGAAAACGATCACAAGCGTCATGACCTGAAAAACATGTTTTTGTAAAAGGTACAAACTGCAAATAAGCCTGGAAGATAATATTTCCTTCGGTACAGGTGGAAGCCAAATCTTTGGGAGAAGTCAGAGAAAACATTAGGACATGTTGATTTTCGGAACTGGATTGATCTGCCAATAAGGCTGGAGATTGGTCCCAAGACAAGTGTGAGAACCAATCAGATCAGAAGTAAGGGAACCTGTGTGAATGTAGCATGACTGTGACATGGCTGGAGGAGCAATGATTCTTTGGGAAGATTCTAGAAGGAAATCAACCAAAGATTTACAGAAGCCCCTACATTAGAGAGGAACAGGGGAAGAATCCCTCTATAACATCCATCCAGACTAGGCTGAAAAAGCCTTTTCTTCAGCAGCCCAAGCAGGCTTCACTATACAATATATTTCATACGGAAACAGCATGCAATTGCTAACATATTTGAATAAGTTTAATCCCTTTTAATCCCTTTCCCTTTTTAACTAACAATTAGAAAATATTTAATTTAAAACTGGGTTCCAAGAATCTCCTTCTATGTAAAGGTAAAATATTCTTAGCAAAGCCCAATTTCTGATTGCCACATGAACACACACTTCCATGTTGCTTTCTTGGTAACAATATCTGTTTTGCCAGCGCCGTCTTTCAGCCTTCTACACAGAAATGATACAAATTATAACAGTGCATTATTATTCACCATGTGTAGCGGGGGGAAAGGTAAGATTATAATTTAGAAAAGGTACTTCACAGCTGGTGTGCCTCTATAGCTGAGGACTTATCTGGTGACACTAGTTGTCTGTGAAGTTGTCCAAAATTTTAATTTCCCATGATGCCCTGCTGTCATGCTATATTGAGCATTCCAATGCATTGTGGAAAACTGAGCCCCGATTCCTAGACACAGCCATGGTTGTCAGGTAAACAGTGCAAAAGACTGAAGTGTATTATGCAGCAGTTTCAAGTCATGGCTTGGTATTCCAATATTCTATTCATGTATCATTATTTTTTGTGCAGGGTAGCAAGCAAGATTCTGCTTTTACACGATATCCTATTGGGTGAAATGTGGAGGTACCATACTAGTTCAGTTCAATGCAATTACTGATTAGAATGATGAGAAAAAACCCTCTTTGGCAGAAATTCAACGGTAGCTAGATTTTCTGCCTGCACACTGTGATTTGACACTACTTAGGCCTTGTGATTTTTATTACATTAACTCCACAGTTACAACATATGAGTCTATCCAATCCATATGTATTCAGAAGCAAAGACAGTTGTGTATGATAAAGTTTATTTATTAGCAAGTCTTTCAGGATTCCAACCTTATGAAATCTGCAAAAGTCTTAAGAATATGGCTGTAACTGTTCTCATATTTAAATAGTTCAGGTAATATGTCCCAAAATCATTGTATGAGGACCATTGGCTTACTCTCTTTGTATTTGGAGCCATCTGCAGGGCAAACAAGAGAGCACATATCGTGTGACATGTCCACATAATAGATGCCAAGCAGAATCTTTCAAAAACAATTTTTACAGTACAATCTTGAAGAAGATTGGGATTGTAAACCTCTGAATGTTACACGAAGTAGTAATCTGACTTCTTTCCACCTGAAGAAGCATACCCAGACAATACTTAGCTTGCCTGCTGTCCTAGCTGATGTATCGTTTCTGTGATTTTTGAAGGAATTTTGAGAGAATGAGAACAGTATTTTTAATATGGGTATTTATTCTGGAGGTAGAAAGAATGGCAAAATGAGAATTCCCAATCATCTAAGGGTGTTCCCTTTGTTACATAACAGGAAGGTTGTGGAATGAGAGCAAATGTCACTTACTCCAGCATCCTGTTTTCAGAGGCTGCCAACCCAGTGGTATAGTTACGTCATGTAAGACTCTAGATATAATTTTCTTATGTCTTTGCCTTCACACATTTATCCATATATGATGCGTTACTTCATTTGCCCAGATGTATTAAGCCAGAGCTCATCCGCATGAGGGCCATTCTGTTTCTTCTATGGAGTGGTATTCCCATAAAGAAGGGAAGAAAAGAAGCCCACAAATATTTGTTGGATTGTTCCCACATTAACAGTCTGTATTGTCTTCAGCTTATTTTGTATCAAAACTAACATGACTGTATTTTAATGTCCCAAGTTAGCTCTCTTCAAAAGCACTTTATGCATTTGCACCCTAAACTGAAAGAATTATACTATCTAAAAGAAAAGTCAGTAGTGCTCAACACCAGTTTAAGTACTAATATTAATGAATCAGTGTTCCAACTTTTCTAAAGTTTTGCCAGCTGCAGACCTGCTGAGAATCAACATCTTCCTGAATTGTTGATAGTTGTTGGGCTTTTTAAAAATTGCCCCCTTTTTCCATAGTACATTGTGGGAGGAATAGATATAGACCAGTTTGGGCTACATATTTCTCCAGGTTAAGAGCATAAATATGCCCAGGAATGCCATATTTCCTTCATGATCCTTCAGATCATCCATGCCTGTTATGCCTGTACAGAATCTATACTCATGTCATTATTGTTTCATGACAAGCTCAACTGGAGCTTTCTGAAATGCTGCCTATCACAGAAGTACTTTCTATACGTAAAAAAATTGTACAGATGTCTCTAGTTTTCTACAGTGTTATTAGCTACATTTTCTTGTATCTGCAATCTGCAATCAACAGACTAGACCTCATTATCCATGTAAAAGGTTTGATGTATCTTCAGGTTTTGGCATGTGCTTCTATTTGGAGGAGGACTTTCAGACTATATATTATGCATGTGCAAAATGGAATTTCTTCAGGCTTTTGCACACACATAAATTCTGTTTGTTTGGGGGTTTTTTAGAACTTGTTATTCACAGTTTTGTTATACATAATTGTTAAGTTGAAATGGACCCCAGTAAATAACAGAAGTAACTTATACTGTTCATTGTTTTACTAGAATATCAGAACTGCAGCACATACTGGCCTTGATCCAAAAAGACTTGTTACAGGAGAAAATATATATGCAAAAAGCTGCTGCACTTATGTTTTCCCAGAAAGAAAATCAATTTTGGGATTTATAGTGATGTATATAGAGGCAGCCCTGGTCATGTTACATGAAACTGTCACCAAATCTGTTGGAGGGTAAAAAGGAGTATTCTGGAATGTTCAAATCACACTGTAATGATTTAGAAACACTGGATTTTTCTCTTCTTATTTATTTGCTTTTTTAATCCCCAGGGTTTGATATGAGAGCCATATTAAAGTCAATGCAGATGTTCATTCTTTTTGTAAAAGTTTAATGTAACTGTTTCTCACTTTTTTCTTTAAACCTTTATTTTTACCAACTGTTCATAGTCACATATTTTTATCAAGCTATATGTCAGGAATATTTATTTTGTCTCCAGAGCGACACATTAATGAAATGTGTCACCACACCGGTATTAGGATATGTTTCATTAATGCAAATTACTTTTGTTCTGTGCTTTACATTTAGAAACAGATTTAAGTATTAAGTAGCTAATGTCTGCAGCTAGGGAATCCTTTCCGAATTTGTAACACTGACCAGAACAGACCGCATTACACTCTCCAAATGGTGCATTTTTGCATTTGAATGTCTGAATTATCCTGGTTTCTTAGAGACGACCACAACACCAACATCTTAAATCCCCAAAATAGTGTTCGCTTCATTGAATGCTCATGATCTAAGCATATGTGTAATTATTCTGTAATTCTCCCCAAAATGTGATTCCTTGGAAATGCATACTAGATTTCCCCTATTATAACTGCAATGACTATTTCTTTGTGTCTGTTTCTTTAAATACGGTCACAAGGAAGTTTGTATGCCTTGGTGCACTGCATGGGTAATGATGATTCCCCTCCCCAAGTCATTAGAAGAAAAAACGTCCTGTTTCAGTTGTTGGAGGTTACAGACCAAGGTCACAAAAAGACCATTTAAGATAGTATACATACAACAAGCAGCCTTTCTTGGAAGAAACAGGCCTAATGTCCAATACAATGGAATTGTAGTCAAGTATGTATACAAAATAAGAATTTGCAATTGTCAGCTTGCCTATGGCAATCCATGCATGTAGATACCCTGGAAGAGGAAGGGGGTCTTGCAATGTCTGTTGGGTGGTTTGTCTGGCTTCCCTCTGTGTACAAAAGACATTTCCAAAATTAATTACATTTTCACAATTACTATCTTGGCAGTATTAATTTTCTGGTTTCAGTTTTGTGTGCCTAAAAGGCGGCTATAAAAACAATGCCTTTCTGACCCATGGGTGAGGCTGTGTTTCTAAATCTAAAAGCAAAGTTCTTACATTTGAATTAAGAAAAAGTTTTATTTTAATGACGTGGCATGGCTTCAATTCATGCAGTGTGCTGACAGAATCTGCAAACCAATGAATCCTAAAACTCTTGAGAGCAAAAACAAAAGGGGAAAAAACCCTCTGATTTTGCTATAGTAATTGTTAAACTCCATGAGTTGTGGAAAAACTATTCCTGTTTAATACTGTAAATGTATTAATATTATATTATAACGCCACCTATTAAGAGATCTAGTTTCACTTGTTGAGAGTCTGTTTCCTCAACCCATTTGTGTTGCTGCTGTAGATCATAATATGTAATCCAACTGCTTTTTAAAGCACTGGAATTCTTGTTGTTTTTTAAAAATATAATTTTGCTTGACAGGCTTTAAAAAAGTGGCAGCTACACATAAATGGATGGAAAAATACTAAGTGCATGCAGAAATATGTTTTAAAAATAAACAGTCCAGTTTCTCTATTTACTTAAAATATTTATATGCTGCTTCCTATTAAAATCTGAAAATAGTACATAAATGTAAACAATATTTGAAAGGTAAAAATGTAATTGAACACAGTATAACAAAAAGGATTTTTGTAAGAAATATTGTGAGTAATGCACAGCAGCCTTCTTCATGCTCATGTCATCCATGTGGATTGGACTCCAACTCCCACAAAACACAGCCATTTTGGTCTTTATGTTGACTGGAAATTCTAACCCATCTGGAGAACACTGTGTCTTCAGTACCATAAATGATAACTTAAAAGTAGCTAATAAGGAACATCACTGAGCAAAAAAGGCTGGCAGAGCATTCTTGCTGTTGCTAAAAGGGAGAGGAGCCATGATTGATTCTTTAAGCTGCCATAGCTCAAATCATCTGTCATCTCCCATGAGGAGAAATGTTCCTATTTGTTTAGAGATATGAAGGAGACCTTGGACTCCCTCCTAATATGCTCATATTACTGGCATGCTGAATCAACCCTTTTAGGTAAATCAGACCAGGAAATCAACTCCATAGGAAGATGAAAACTACTTTTATTGAGACTGGCTATAATAACAGAACCTTGCAAGTTTGATTGGGCTGCATCTCCTCCCTTTTCTTATACTCCAGTGAATCAGGGCAGCATCTGCCTGAGTTGCTTCCACATGTTACTTGTTTCTCAGAGCTTAAAAAATGTTGCAGCCCCTTTTGTCTAGGTAAAGGTTCTTACATATTGCCATCATGGCCATCTTCCTTACTCTCTACATGTTGTCAGTACAGCTGCCAGAGCAACAAATAGACCTCTTGCCATTAAAGTATGTTCAGCAGCCATATTTTCTAACTTTATTTTTCTTTTGTTTTAGTTACATAATTTTTTGCAGCAAAAAATATAGTGAACTTTTATTTTAAAAAAGAAATAATTTAAATATTTTATTTATGATGCATTTCTCTACTATACATTTAAATGACACTTAAATATTTTTATTAATGCAAGCAAAATGAGCTCTTTCTTTCTTTCTTTCTTTCTTTCTTTCTTTCTTTCTTTCTTTCTTTCTTTCTTTCTTTCTTTCTTTCTTTCTCCTTTCTCTGTTTCTCCTTTCTCTCTTTCTAAGAAGCTGATTGTACACCAGCAAAATGGATTGGGCTTTGTATATTCCAACTTGGCAACAGCTTGTTGAGAGTAAATCCTGTCATGGAAGGGTTTACTAATCTGAATAAATTCAATTTCAAAATCCTTCCTTGATCTAAGCTTGCTTAAGCTCTCACCAAGGTCTAAGGATCCTGAGGGTCAACTCCAATAACAAAAGATAAGAAAAACCTGCCCTTTCTCATCTCCCTTTGCAAAACACTATAAGCTCTGTTACCTCACTGCAAAAATCCGTAAGTTTAATGAAGTTGCCTTTTCAGACTTTTTTTTTAAACAGATGAAGTTCAATGTTTCCCACTTCAATACTTATTTGCTTGGCATGCCACCCAAGAATGATGTCATAAGAACTGTACACTTTTCTGTACATACTAAACCAGCACACAACAGATCTGTACATCTGCTTTCCTGGGATAAAACTGGAAACTTACAAACTCTCAAAGCTTCTATAAGGCATTGAAGAATCTTTGCGGCATTAAGAGTTCACATGCTAGACTTCTACACTTCAGTTATTAATTAGCTGTAACCAGTTTAAGTGGTAAAATCAAAACAGTGAAGAAAATCAAAACAGGTGCAACAAAGATTCAGAAAACTGGGTTTTGCTTGCTTATAAAACATTGAATTTGACAGAAAAATAGTTACGCAGAGAGCAAAATTACAATTCAAAAACCCTGGCAGGGCTAAACACTTGTATTTTCCTCCATTATGAAATATATACTGTGTGTACATCCCCCCCATAAATATATATATTCAAAATTAATATATATATATGTGTATATATGTATATTTGTGTGTGTGTGTGTGTGTGTATAAAAATTTTGAAGCAGTGGCACTGTTTCAAAGAAATGGAATAAAACAGAGTTGAAACTCACATTTCCATCTAAAGTATTTTCCATAGGCAACCCATTACAGCTGACTAACTTTACATTGCCTTTTACTTCTAGGTAGTTTCTAAAAATATATTAATGGATGTACTCAGAATTATTTTTGAAGTTCTGATCTATGCAGTTTGCAGCAGATGCTTAAACACCCTGCTTGCTTGCTTATTTATTTATCACATTTATATACGCTTATATCATTAGAAGGAAACTTGCATCAAATTAGCATTATATCAAAAGAAAACAGCATTATAGCAGATAGAAAGGACTGCACAGAAATTACTTTCAAATTTATTATACTGTATATACCTGCCTAAAATCATACGTATGATACAATTTATTAAATTAATATTTAATAAAATGTATAATACATGGATGTACACTGACCTGCTCCCAGTTCACAATCTCTGGGAAGAATGACACTGTGTGTACTATTCATATATTTCCATAGGAACGTAAAACTGTGCAAATTCTCCTGCATTATAAAATTTAATAATCTAGAATAGCCTTTCTCAATCTGATTTCTTTAAGATATGATCAATTCATGTGATTAGCAGCCAGCAAGGCCAGTAGGCTATTGAGAATTATGGGTGCTTGTCCAAACCATACAGAGGGCACCAACTTAGAAAAGATACATTTGAATGCATTAAATACTACCCAAGTTAACTTTTCAGCATGTGTTTGTGCAGATGTATGCATCTTGATTGAAGGCTTCAGCAAGAGGCAATACCGAGTCAGGGCTTGGAAACTAAGGAGGGTGAAGCATGGGTAGTATTGGGATGTAGTATTTAGATGGAAAACCACCTTGGAGGACCAGAGCTGCAGGTTAGACTGGGAAGTTGAAAAACATCCCAGAAGAAATCAGTGCAAAGCACTTTTATACAACTGCAAAGAAAATTCGACTTGAAGACTTTCATCTACCTGTCTGTCTAAAGTCTCCTTTGAGTCAAAGTTGACTTTTGAATGTAGCCATGTAGATTACTTGGCAACAATATAGAAGTGGTTTTCTACTGCCTTCTTCCGGGATTTTTTCAACTTCCCAGTATAGCCTACAGAACTGGTGTTCCTGCAAGTCTCCCATCTAAGTACTAGACAGGCCTGACCCTGCTTAACTTCCCAGCCCAGACAGATATGACGTATCTTATTTACCCCAACATTTTAAATCAGCTTATAGCAATGACCTCAACAATTTTAGTAAAACAAAAGGGAAGAATGGGAAAAGTCCTTTTACCCTCTCTCTGAATTGCACTAATGACAACTTGCTGAAATTGAATGCCTTCTGCTTTTGAATTGTGCCCTTGACACACACTGCATTCTGCATTTAGAATGAATGAAACAGCAAGCAGTCTTAAATGACTAGCTCTGTGGATTGCAACTAAATGTGCTACCATATGTAGTGGCATGAAAGTGACAAATGCCATTATTCTGTAAATCTAATTTAAGCTTTCAAATTGAACTTTTTTAAATGGACAAGCCAATTATTTTGCAGTTCCATGAAGCATGCACTTTTAATGTCTTCATTTTCACACCGTGAAGCTGTTTTATGTTATACAGAGACACAAATAAACAGCAGTTATTAGTGGGAAGCTATCAGACTGTAAGATGTGACATTACTACAGTGAAACATGCTTTTCGGTTCTGGCTTTTAGAAGAACTAATTAGAGAAATATTTTGTTGAATCTGTTCAACACATCCCAAAGTCAAGGTGCCAGATTTTCCCTAAAATATTCCAGAAAATATACCACATGCAAAATTGTTAAAATTATTCAGTGCATGGATGAATTATGAAGTTATTTGATCCTTTTATGGTGTGCAAGTGATTCATTAGATTTCTACTCAGTGCAAACTAATAAGTTAATTGGTTTGATTAACAGTTTATGACTTGATCATAGATTGGGAAGAGAGAATCATCTGGGCTACTTCATGGTTATAGCCAAGTCTGTTTAACCTATTTTTGGCAATGATTCCACTCAGCAACACCTCGTCTGACTTATGACAAAAATCAAGTAGCTAGACTAACAAAGACATTTACTAATCTTTCATAACTACCTGTTTGGACAATGCTAGATTCCATGCAGACAGTCCATACAAATAACTCCACTGAAAGTTAACATATACAGGGAAGAAACATAATTTCCTTTTCTCCTTAAGAAACCAATGTATTTCTGAAGATTTATACTTAGTTGAAGAGAATATAAATCCAATGAACTGAAAATAACTGTACAGCCAAAGAAATGATATTCCATGGAGGGACATTAAATAAAGCCAATCTTTTTCTACATAGTTGAACACCCTTTCTCACACAAACTCTTATTGTTTATTTATTTTATTTTATTTATTATGGTTGTAGACTATGACTGTAATAAATAAAATAAACTCTTACTGTTTGTAAACAGCAGTAGTCATGAATTATTATATCTTTAACCAAGCTGAAGGAGTTTCTGATATTGTAGCTGGTTCAGATCTTTTGAATTTGCCTGTTTTGTTCATTAAAAAAAGCTGAGCTGATGGTCAATGCTTTTAAACTGATTTCTATGGGTGCGTAGACTTAGATGTCTGTGTTTTAAAACAACCTGAATATGCTGACTGGAGAAAACTCTAATGCTTGAAATAAGCAAAGGCAATCAAAAAAGAGGTTGACAAAAGAAAGGTGGCCAGATACTATATCTGGTGACATAAACATGAGCTCACAAGAACTTTAAGAAGTAGTTACTGACAGACAGTTCTGGCTAACTGGGGTCCATTGTGTCACAAAGAATTGGAAGGAGTTGAACACCTGACAAGGATCGCAAATTTAGAACAGCAAACCTCAGAAGAACTAAAATTTTGTCAGGTGGAATCAATTGCTTTCTCTCTCCCTTTCTTCACTCATAAGTATTTTATTTGTATCATGAATTTATCTTACTGACCTATATGGTTATGTCTTTTGAGTGCAGGTTTTGGTAGAAAGGCTGGGTATAAATTTAGTGCAAAATAAATGTACTAGCAAGTTAGTAGAAATGTATTCTTCTAGAATTAAAACTAGCTAATGTGATTTTATTGTGCTTATTTTAATATCTGTGTATTGCCCTGGTATCTACAAGGTGCTAGTTAAATATGTTGAATTAATAAATAATAGAATACAAAGATATTCCTTCAAAATTACTGTCATTTACTTAATTTAAGTATTTTTATCAGGCTGTGTCAACATATCAGCAAGACTTTCAAGTGCATAAAATAGGCAAATACAGGTGGTCCTTGGTTAATGACTACCCTGTTTAGTGACAGTTCAAATTTACGATGGTGCTGAAAAAGTAGCTTTCTGGAGAAATGGAGAAGTTGCAAGTTGCGGTCACATGATGTCACACTTAACAACTGCGGGTGATTTGCTTAACGACTGCAGTGGAACTGATGTCATAAGTCAGATGCGGTGATGTGATGTTTTACTTAATGACACCATAGCTTAGCGACAGAGTTACTGGTTCCAATTGTGGTCATTAAATGAGGACTACCCATACTTTTTCATGGTTCAAAGTCTTGCTACGGTTTTGATATACGTAGGAGAACTGTACAAATATTATTTTAATAAATGAATATACTTATATCAGGATTGCATCTACAGGTCTCACATATTTCTACATAGATATTGAATGTAGTGGTTAAAATGTTGGACTGGAACTGTGGAAACCTAGTTTCTAGTCCACCCTCAGCTGCAGAAACTCATCAGCTGACTTTGGGCCAATCACTCTGTTAGCAAACCTATTTCTAGTATTGTTTTATGAGGAAAAATAGAAGAGAGTGCCATGTATGCTGCCTTAAGTTTCTGAACAAAATGTAGGATAAACAAACAAAATGTGGAAATCAGACACTTTGATTTATGTGAAATTCCTGTATCCTGCAAAAATGCTATCTTTCTCTATGCATTGAATACCTACATATGGGCATTTTGTTAAAGGCCTATAGCAAAAGAGCATGAGTACTGATTCATTTATATCCCATCTGCATGCTCAAGATGCAGTGCACAGCATTAATTTCCTACTTCTAGTGCCCACAGAACTTCCTATCATATTCCTTTAGCTTGCCAGTGAAAAAGCCCATTTGCTAATTCCCTCAGAAATTGTAAGAGGGACTATTGAGATCATTTCTTTAATTTAATAAGCTCTTTATATTCTCCAGTGTAATCTTTGGTAGGATGCTTATATATCACATACCTATAGTAACAATATTCTTTCTTCAATGTACTTAAAGCCTGATTTATTTATGAAGTTGCACTATCTTTTATATACGTAAGTGTGTAAAGTAGGAACGAAAAATTCAAATAAAATCTTACAGATTGAGAGGTGGGTCCTCCTTATACATGACTTGAAACGAACAGGCTTGATTCTTCCTAGTCCTACTCCTACACTTCAGTCATTATACAACCTGGCTCTTCCTATATTACATTTGGACTGTGCAGCCCTTCAGATTCCATTCCAAAAAGGTGCTTCAGAACATAGGGAGGGCAACTGTTTGAAAGAATTGCAAACAAGTACTATGTTCATAGCACTGCGGTCCAAGCTACTTTTTAAAAATGAATCCAAATTACACTTATTTATTTATTTATATTTATTTATTTATTTATTTAAAATTTGGTCACCACCCATCTCACTCAGAGAGTGACTATTATATTACATGGTCCTCTTGACATTTTATTCTTTATTACAGATGGGCAATTTTTCATTGGCTGAGTAATATACATTTAATGGCTTTTGTGGGATTGGTAGTTGCTGTGATATAAAAAGCCATTAAAAACTGTTGGTGGGCTGAAAGCTCCCATTATTTTCCTGTTGGGTTTCCTGATTGCTTGATTTTTTGTTTAGTGATGCAGTGGAAATGTTTAGAGCTTATGCTATTATTTTTACATATTTACTATCGCAAAATGGTGGGAATTTCAGAAACGTGATTTGGAAACTGCATGGGGACTATAATGTCTAAAGCAAACCCCAGTGATGCCAAAATGATGAGAAGCGTGATGTGACACAATCGTGCAAATGCTGACTTTATGTATTTGTATCTGGACTTTTCATGCAAGTAAATAAGTCATGACATTTGCATTATGATGTCATACACATTTCATCATTTACCCCCTTTGCCTCCCCCTGTGGACACCCGTGTGTGGGGACCTAGGGCTGCCTATTTGTGATAAAAAGTAATGTCTATGCAAGCTTAAGGAGATCTAGCATAACACCATTATCTCATTTATTTTGGTAGCAAAGTTAATAGCCATATGAAATTATAATGTAGCTCTGCCCTGTGCTGAAATTAATACTTAATACTTTTCATAACTGGATAGTATAAAAATGTATACTATGAAAGACTGGGTTAGGCTAAGTATTATTTTTCGTGCTGTTGTTGGTTGCTGTTTTTAAACCTTAGGGAGCTTCCTGTCCTAAAAAGGAATATTTTGTTTTTGGAATAATAATAATTTAGATCTAGAGAACTGGCTTTTCCACAAATGCAAAAGTCACTTGGCTGGAAAGATTACAATAAGATGTAAGCAGAAGACCATTTCTGAGGTCCTCAACACCCAAGCTGTTTACTGCTCTAATGAAAGCAATGCTTAGAAATGCAAATTAGCTTTGATACAAAGCTTTATTGTGAACTGTGAATTAAATAATTTGTAGGTATTCACATGGTGCAAATTCAAATGTTCAACAAATTAAATGAATCACACCCATGGCTATGAAAACCTGCACTACAAACTCATATGAAGATGCCAAGCAGAACATAGTTTAATAGGAGTGATTAAATAACTTAAATTCTGGAAAGTTACACCTTAAATGCTGTAGTGTTACATCTAAAAGTCAGACATTACCTGGAAAGTTTAAACTAAACAACTGGTTGAGTCATCAAGAGATATAATTACCAAACAATTAAGCTGATATGAAGTGTATTTAGTTTTCCATCCATTCAATAACTGTTTACATAGATGCCATAAATGAGACTTTTATGAAGGAAAAAATCTCTTACATAGCTGACCGCCCAACTTTGCATATGTGTGTTAACAGGAGAAGGCACTATGTTTAGGATGAATGCTAAAACGGGTCTAAATGACTTTCAGATTAGCTGGAACAGATGGAAGGGTCACAGTTGAACAACTTTACACAGCGACATAAAGGCAATGTTCAAGTGGAGTTCATTGCCTCTGACAGATACTGTCAATCATGCAGGGGACTTCTCAGTTAACCAGCAGCCTATCCCTTTAAAGATTAATAATAATTAAAAAAAAAGTATTGTGAGGCAATGAGTAGAGTTTATCTAGTCTATGTTTGGCATAGGCTCCACCCTAAGAGAGGAGATTTTTCACAGAAAGCACAAAAGCTTGTAGATATTTTCAGGGCAACTGAAATGCAGAGTTTGCAAAAAGTACAAAAGATACTGCGTAAGCATCCTTTCCCTTGTACGATTCATCTCACTATACCTGTAGTACCACAAAGTTGCATAGTACAGTGGATAGAAGGAACTATTTCAGGAAAATTAGATACTGTTATTTTACAGATATGAAGTGTAAAACAAAATAATAGTATGGGGTAGATGTTCATTGTATTACAGGTCAACTGGCAAGGGAGCTAAACTGCATTTCAGGAGATTAGCACCACTTACTATGTTCTCTGTGTTATGGGCTTCATTTACACTATGAAGTTTGCTTAATTCACTGTATATGTGAAAATTAAGTAAGATAAGTTTGCAAGCTTTCTAATTCAACCTTATAGAATCTATGTTATAGTAGATGGTCAATGGTCTGTCTATATCCATATTAACATGCATACATATTAAAATCACATTGTGACAATTTTTTCTCAATATTTATGGCTTTAGGGAAAAAGCAGGCAGTCAACAAGCATTCATCTCGGTTTTGTTGCTTTTATCAAGGAACTTTTCCTTGGCACCAATTCTTGTTCGCTTTTGATACTATTGAGGCTACACTACCAAACCAAACCAAACCAAACCCATCTCTGAGGAAGCCATGTCAAACCAGTTCTGTATTAATGTCAAGAAAACTTCAGAAATATGTCCATCAGGAGTTGACTCAGTTCAAAAGAGGCATTATCTTTTAGGGCTTTTTTAACTTACATGCTATTTCAGAATCTTACTTTGATTTTAATCTCTGCTGAAATATTAATTGCCATTACATTTTAGATGCTTGAAGAATTTAAAACACTTCCAATTCTACCTTAATTATTAATAATCCATTTTATTATTAACAGAGTAGAAACACTGAAGACTGACATTCCTAGTTTCTGTTCAAAATATCACTTTTCTAAACACTTCCAGTGAAGAAAACAGTTTGCCATCTCTAGAGAGTCCAGAGGCAATCTGCTCTATTGCTGAACAGCTCTTACCATTAGAAAAGGTTTCCTGATGTCCAGCTGAAATCTACTTCCTTGTAATTTAAAGTAATTGCTTCTTGTCCTGTCTTCTGGAACAATTCTGAACAATTCTGGCATGTGATAGCTCTCATGACTCCACACATTTTTGTCTTTTCCATGTGAAACATATACAATGCCTCCAACTGTTCCTCGTTTTTTTCCCCATTGAGGCCCTCAACAGTTCAGTTGCTCTCCTCTGTTTCAATTTATCAATGTCCTTCCTAGTACCCAGAACTGGGTGCAATATTCTAGGTGCAGACTGACTAGTGCAGAATAGAGAAGAACGATGACTTCTCTCAATTTTGACACTATCCTACTATTGATGATTATAGTTGGTTGCACAGTCAGCCAGATGTTTAGATTGGATTTGACATTTTTGTCCACCTATTGAGCCCTTCCCAAGGGCCTGGGATAGGCAGATGTTGTTGTTTAATAATATTAAAGGTATTGTCACAGGATGTAAGCTGTTCCAAGTAAAGATGCCTTTTGCAACTGACTGACAGTGATGTTGTCAATGCCGATGGTCTTCAAGTGGTGCTCCAGATGTTTTGGGATTGCACCTAAGGCGTGTATAACTATTGGTACTATCTTTGCTTTCTTTTGCCACAGTTGTGCTACTTCTATTTGCAGATCTTTGTATTTTGTGATTTTCTCCAGTTCTTTCTCTCCTATTCTGCTGTCTCAGGTATTGCAATGTCCACTATTCAGACTTTTTTGTCTTTCTTATCAACAATTGTTAAGTCTGGGGTGTTGTGTGGCAGATGCTTGTCTGTCCGAATTCTGAAGTCCCAGAGCACTTTAGCTTCTTCATTTTCTACTACTTTATCTATTTTGCGATCCCACCAGTTCTTGCTTGCAGGCAACTGGTATTTCTCGCAGATATTGCCATGCACCATTGTTGCTACTTTGTCATGCTGTTGTTTGTAATCAGTCTGTGCAATCTTTTTGCAGCAGCTAATTAGGTGGTCCAGTATTTATTCAGCTTCTTTGCCGAGGTAGCATTTGCTGTCTGTTGCTGTCTTCTCGATTCTGGCTTTATATGCATTTGTTCTTAAGGTTTGGTCTTGTGCAGCCAGAATTAGCCTCTCTGCCTCTTTTTTCAACTTTCCTGCTCTTAGCCATTGCCAGGTCTGCTTTGCCTGCTAGTTTTTTTTTTATATACTGGCCATGTAATACTTTGCCTTGCCATGTCTCTTTTCTATTCTTCATTTGGTTTTCCTTGCAGGCCAGTTTGGTCTCTTTGGTATTCAGTGAGCCTTCATAGTGTACTAGCTTCAGTGCATCTTTTTCACTGTCCTTCAGATAGTCTTCTAATGCCCTTTTTTCTTCTTCAACTGTCTGGTGTACTTGCCGCATTCCACGGCCACCTATGCTCCTTGGTAAGTACAGTCTGTCAACATTGCTGTGTGAATGAAGAACATGATTCATTGTCATTATTTTTCTGGTCTTCCTATCCAGGGCTTCTAGTTCAGCATGAGTCCAGTCCACTATTCCAGCTGTGTATCTAATGACTCGAATTGCCCAGGTGTTAGGGAGAAATATTATTATGTTTTGGCCAAATAATTGGGTAGGTAGGAATAAGACAAGACTACAAAAAAAAAGTGATTAGGCCATTTCACGGTGCCAGGAGGCTATAGGGGCCTGGATGGGGGACAACCGGCTTCAACTGAACCCTGGTAAGATGGAGTGGCTGTGGGTACAGGGAGCCTCAAGATCTGGGAGTTTATCATCTTTGGTTCTTGATGGGGTCACACTACCCAAGACAGACCCGGTGCATAATCTGGGGGTCCTCCTGGACTCACGACTCCTGTTTGAAGAGCAGGGGGCAGTTGTGGCTAGGCAGACCTTTGCACAGCTTTGTGTTGTGCATCAGTTACGCCCCTTCCTCGATCAGGAGGCCCTCCGCATGGTCACTCATGCCCTGGTCACCTCCTGTTGGATTACTGCAATGCGCTCTATATGGGGCTACCCTTGAAGAGTATCCGGAAGCTACAGCTGGCACAGAATGCAGTGGTGCGGACAGTTCTGAATGCCCCTAGGGGGTCCCATATAACACCACTGTTACGCAAGCTGCATTGGTTGCCAGTTTGCTTTTGGGTCCAATTCAAGGTGTTGGTTATCACCTTTAAAGCCCTTCATGGCACAGGACCAAGTTATCTGAGGAGCCGTCTCACCCTTGTTATGTCAGCCCGCCCCACTCGGTCCGGCAGAAGGGGCATGCTGTGGGCCCCACCAGTCAAGGAATTTCAACTGGTGGGGTCTAGGATGAGGGACTTTTCTGTTGTGGCCCCCGCTCTGTGGAACAACTTACCACCCGAGGTGCGGTGTGCCCCCACTCTCATGGCCTTCAGGAAGAATGTGAAATCCTGGCTATGCCAGATGGCCTGGGGGCTGCATGGGGGCTCACACAAGTGGAAGTAGCTTGCGGGGTAATGGATGTTACTCCCCCATCATCTTGAATGTTTTGTTTTTATGTATAGGACTTGTTTCTGTAGTTTGACTTTTTACTTGATTAATTAATTTTAATTAATGAATGGGTGTATTTATTTTTTAACTGTTTGTGGCTTTTACTTTTATTGTGAGCTGCCCAGAGTCACCCACTGGGGGAGATGGGCGGCATACAAATTTAATAAATAAATAAATAAATAAATAAGTAAATAAACTTAAAGATCAAATGATGTATGAGAATGCCAATTGCTTAGTGAGTGTCTGCTTTAAAAAGTTCTGCTCTTTAATAAATATGGTTTAAGTACAAATCTACTCATGTGTATACATGGTAAAGAAATAAATATAAATCTACAAGAATGATTTTAGTTATGATACAAGATAGAGAAAATTAATGAAGGATATGGTGGTAATGAAAAGTTCTGAATGAGGGGCAGACCATATTTGGTTGTTTTTGGAACTTGGAAATAATGGGCAAAGAAGAAAAGAAACTACAATGAAAGTAGAATAACTACAGGAGAGAAAGGATGTAGGAGACAGACTCATCTGCTAACAGAATGAATCGAAAGTAGAAATGAATGATGGAAGAACCTATAGATGAGGAAATATACAGATAACGGAATGTTTTCTGCAAAAATGATGATAGAGCAACATATTGTATAACATGGATACAAAGGAAAAAATAGCTGCAAGGAATGCAGAGTCAAGGAATGAAAAGAGGCAAAGAAAATACAGAGCAATGTTGGTGGGAACAAAACGTTGCTTTTAAAGTAGGTGAAGGAACATAAACAAGGAGCCCCTAGCAGAGCGAATGGGTTTAAAAATAAAAGTGATGCAATGATTTGGGGAGAAATTGAAGTGAAGGAATGCTGGAAGGAGTATTTTAGGATATGCTGAATAGTGCAATGAATTCTATAAGTATATAAGAAAAAAACTGACGAGGGGAATCATAAATGCTGTGAGAATGTTGAAGAATGGCAGGGCCCCCGGTGGTGTAATGGGATGTTACATTATAGGTGCAGTTTGTGGAATGTTATGAAGGAAAAGTGAGTAAGTTAAGAGGAAGGGAAAGAACAAGGAAGTCATGGCTTGATGGTGCTGATGAGATGCTCAAAAAGAAAGAAATGAGGTTTAAAGAAGAAATATATGTATGAAACAGCATATGGATGTGGTGGAAGCAAGGATGATTGGCCAGGGTAATAAAGTATAGAGAAGCATAGGGAAAGGTGTTGGTATAAACTAGATTTAGTATATTCCCTTTTCTTGTCTCATGCCTTTAATTTCTTTGGCTTACCATTGCTTATTCCCCCTTTTCATAATTTTGCTTACCCTGAAAGGAAATAGCATGATGGGTATATATTATACATGAAGCTATCTGGATCCTGTATAACAAGTTATTTTTACCTCCTGCCAATATTCAGTTGTCTGTCTGTCTGTCTGTCTGTCTGTCCATCCTATCTATCTATCTATCTATCTATCTATCTATCTATCTATCTATCTGTAGGAATTAGCAAAAACTATCTTTGAGTGAAAGCACATAAATCAGGCTGCATGTTTTAAAACAGGAGACAATAAAGGACTGTCACTTCTAATTGTTTTAAAAAGATTCTTTTAATTATTGAAGGGAAATGGGCATAACACAAAGCAAACCATAAACCTCTAGAATTGTCTGTATTTGCAACATGGATATACAACTTCTATTGATTTGAGGGCTACTATGGGCTTTGTGTTGCACGTTGGGGGCTGCATTCCAAAAGCAGGCAAAATCAAAACCCAAAGTGGTGGGACTCCTTCCCCCCCCCCCATTACTTTTTTAAAATAATACATTTTATTACTTTTATTTTTTCAAAAAAAGTGTTTCATAGATTTTGGTTTTTCTTTGTAATGGCAAAATAACACTTCTTGCAGAAGCTACAGCTTTTTTCTTTACCAGTACGGGAGCGTGTAACACTGAAATGGCTTTTTTTCAGTGTTATAGCTTCCTCTACTGATGGGGAAAAAAAAAGCATTGCAGAATTTTTTTAACAGACAAAACCTAAGTTGCAGAGACGCCACAATTTTGGCAACGGGTTGTCCAGATTGTTTTCCAATTTGGGATGGTGTGTGTACTTCTTGGGATATTTGAAGGACAAATAATAGCCCTTTAACATCCAATCCGCAAACTGGGAAAAATCAGTCTGAGTTTGGTGATTTCTATGATCTTTTCAGGAGCAAAAGGAACATAAAGCATCCATTTCACTCCTTGAAATGCTTTGAGCAGCTAAACATGGAAAAAAAATGGGCTGAGATATTTATTCCATTCATTTTAGAGTGAGGTTGGGAGCTACAAAAGGAGTCCACATAAGCTGTGAAACCTATGGGCTGCACTTTTTGCATTCCTGATTTACAAGAATGCCTCTGGGCCCCATATGAATAATGTAAACAGCCGCATGAATAATTATACACCTTTATGAACCTTGTATGATCATGGTAACATAAGCATATAATGAAATGCACAATTAAAATATTTTTACTATTTGTTTACTGAAGATTTGATTGTGGTAGAAAGGAAGTGATGTTCACCGACCATTCTAAAATTGCTTGTATCATTAATTTCTAGCAAGAATATAAACATTTAATTCGCATTTTATCTAGTAACTGTGTTGATGTGATATTAGCGCTTTGCTGAAATTGCACTAGGAACAAAATTTTTTATTTTCATTTGTGTTATCTGAAAAACGTTAGTTTGCATTCCAGGCACATCCTATCTGCTTTGCTTGTTCTGTGCTTCAAAACAAATGGCAAAATCTTTTTGAAGTCTATGCTTTAACATTGTTTCAGTGAATACATTTCTAAGAGATTTGCTTAAACGTTCCGTTTTTGTGCCTCAGATATCTGCCACCAGAAATCCGTTATAGTATAAATGGAATCCTTCATACCCTTTTGCTACAGCAGCAGAAATGAAAGAAAGGCAATCTACTCATCTTCCAATGAGTATCCCATATGCTTCCTGAGTTTCATTGCGGCGGATCACCAAAGGCACTAGAATTGCAAAGCATCTTCCCATCTGGAGGCTTCAGGAAGGATACGCTGCAAGAAAGTCAAATCACAAATATTAAAAGTGCAGAGCAGAGGACTGCAAACACCAAACCAAAACAAAAACGCTGCCACAAAAGTTACACAGGCTTGGCCTTCACCTGCAGAAGAAAGCAAATTCCTCCCAAAGGATGGCCCCATTTTCTTCTCTTGCCTTTATAAAGAGGCTGGGGGTCGTCAAACTTTGATTCAGAACAGGAGTCCATTCAGCAGCATCCTCAAGCCTGGCTGGGAGCTGCTCACATCCCCGGAAAATTCAGTGGGAGAAAAAGTTTATGGAAGCGAGTAGGAGTTTATTCAACAGTGTCTGAGGCCTTTCAGAATCATGAGTGAGTGTCTATAAGGGGGCAATCAAGCATAGGCTGGGAATTATCTCTGTTGGTTGCCTACCTGTGACAGGCCCTCAAGTGCAGCTAAGAGGCTCATTCAGTGATGGAGAAACAATGGCTGAAGGGGAACAAACAATTCCAAGGAGTCTATCATTCTGTATGGTGTTATCTTTAGGACTGAATAAAACCGGAGTTCCCCTTTTCTGCCTCCTAGTCAGCGCTACTTTTCGGAGGCAGTGGTACTTTTCAACTCTCTTTCACTACTTTTCAACAGGTTCATAAGGGCAAGAAGTGCAGTATATAAAAAAAAAAGAGAGAGGATAATAACATTTACTTGGGTGCAGGAAAAGGCCCAATGGACAGGGCAGCCAAGCTTGCAGGACTGGAAGAGATGAAAGTTAGTGTTCTTGGTTTTGTTCTTTGGAGAAGTGCCAAAATCTAAGATCGTTATAACTAAAAATATTCTTTAACACTGTTAAACAAATTCTGTGGATGGAGATGAGAATATTTGGGCCCTCTAGTAAAGTAAACCCTTCATTTATTTTCACAGTACATTAAAATATATGGATTACCTCCAAGTCACTGACTCGTATTCAGGGTACAGAAAGTTCAACCATATGCTTAAAACTGTGTAAAAGAATAGAATAGAGCAGAAGGAATTCAGTTCAAAGACACCCTTGCTGTATAAAGCAAAGAAAGAGAGAGGGAGGCAGGGAGGGGATTTGTTCTACCTCTATGCTAAAAGTTTGACTTTATAGACTTCTGTACTGTTTCATTTTGTTTTTCAAATGGAGGAGCCTACACTGGAGGAAACTTTACTTACCTGGGAAATCATTTCCTGGAAGGGTCCCAGGCATGGCCTTGGAATTAAACGATTGTGAGTTGTAAGGAGAGAGAGAGAAAGGGGAGGAGAACCAGGATATGTAATAGGAGATTAGCATTCTGCTATATAGGATTGGACAAGTTTTTTTTTTTTTTTTGGTCTAAGGACACGCTGCCCATATCAGATTGGCTGCTGTCTGCACTTGGAGAACAGACATTTTTGCTTTTTCTTTCCTATTAACATAACCAAAAAATGCAAACATACAGTACACGTAGAGACAGACAGAGACAGAGACTTGTTCTCATTTTTCAGCCAACAATGTTTCCATACTGAGGTCCTGCTTTCAAGGACAGAGAAGTCTCAAGTGTTTAAATGGAACCCTCTGAGGAGAGCAACATTCTATTCATGGCAGCAAAGCCATCCATTTCACCTTTGAAAAGTGTCTTGAAAGGAGACTACAACTGCAAAGTTCCTCCATAATTTATCACATAGCCCTGAACATATTTCCCTATGCCTCACACCAAACTTAATTTAAATGTAGGGCAATACGGTGTCACATT
Organism: Liasis olivaceus; assembly: GCA_030867105.1. Classification (NCBI taxonomy): domain Eukaryota; kingdom Metazoa; phylum Chordata; class Lepidosauria; order Squamata; family Pythonidae; genus Liasis; species Liasis olivaceus. The sequence goes on from CM061349.1 coordinate 81,460,008, forward strand.
TCCTGCTGTCCTGCAACTCTTTTGCCTCTTCCATTCCACTTTCTCAGTAGCACAAGACAAAAGCTCTGCTTGTATGTATGTATGCATGTATGTATGTATGCATGCATGTATAATTTTATTAAAGATTCTACAAAGAATGTAAAAATTAATACAAACCAATAAAGAGTAAAAAGGGCAAAGAAAGCAAAGAAGTAAGAAGTAAGAAAAAGTGTAAAAAGGCAGAACAAAAGGGAAAAGAAAGAAGGAGCTTCTGATTTCTCTTGCAGCAAATACAAGTACAATTACAATATTAACACTTACTCTCTGAGTTCAAAAAAAGCTCACTTTTTTCTATTATCCATTTTTTTTCTAATCATAAAAACCACAAATCATAAGTGCATTTTTTCCATTTCATTCAAAATGTCTATAAGGGGTTTCCAGTCAGCCATAAATGTAGATATTGTTTTTTCTCTAATCAAGGAAGTTAATTTGGCCTTCTCTGCAAGCTCCATCATCTTCACCAACCATTCCTCCATTTTGGGTAGTGTTGAACCTTTCCACTTTTGAGCAAATAATAGTCTCGCTGCAGTTGTCTTATATAAAAACAAAGTTCCATGACTTTTTTCTAATTGCCTGTCCATTAGTCCCAAAAGAAAAGTGTCTGATTTCAGTTGTACTTTAATCTTTAAACTATTCTGAATTAATGTATGTATTTGTATCCAAAATTTTTTGGCTTTTCTACATGTCCACCAAACAGTACTGGCGTTATGATGCAGTAGAGGGTTTGCCCTGCTAGCTGCCACATTGGATAGGAATTGCAGTTTCCAATTCATCTCCAAAGGCAACCCAATGTAGCATGTGTTACAGTAATCTAGTCAAGCAGCAAAAAGGATTCAACAGAATCCCACCACTTTTTTTATGACAGATGGCGTAATACTCTGCCTTAAATAAACATTGACTAGCATATGAATCCAGCCAGTTGTATCACTTCTAGCCACCCAAAGCAGCCAGAAGGAGCATGAAACAAACCCACAGACTGCAAAGAATCCTATTCACTTTCTCCAGTTCTGCAGTCTCAAAGTGTAACACAAGGCATTGCCTTGCTCACTACAGTGGACCCCATCTAACTAATGTTCAACCCAAAACAGATGTTAGTGACTTTATCTTCAAGGAAACCCACAAACTTGCAGGCATCATATCCCACTCATCCTTTCCTGAAAGAATCTGGGTTACTCTGAATAGGGCTGCTGAGCAGGAAGTGCTCAGAGAAGAATCAATAAATTATCACTCTTATAGCCACTGTGTAGGCTTAAACATGACTTACCAACGCTCAGGTCATGTCCTCTTTTAGTCTTCTGCCACCATCGCTCTAAGTATCTTTTCAATCACTTCATTTACTCTTCAGTAAACCAAGGAGATGCTTGGGAATAGTGACTGGGCAGGACTCTGCAGAACCAAACTCATTCAGCTCTATGGCCATCTCCATCTCCACATTCCAGAGTTATATACCACAACTATACCATAGTTATAATTATTTATTTACTGGGACTTATATGATGCTTCATATAAGTCCAGTGGGTCTTTGAGCAATTTGCATTCCCTTCCTACAATAAGAAGATTAAAATAGGAAAATGCAATGATAAGAAAAACAGTAGTAAAACCAAAACAGAAGCAGAAGAAGGCTGTGACCATCAAGCAGCAATAACACTGAAACACAACCTAAGGTTCCCAGCTTACAGAAAACCCCTATCTTTGTTAAAACATCACATTTTTACAGCTTTCTTAATAATGAACATGGTGGGGACTAGTCTTACCTCAGAAAGTAAACTGTCCCAAAGAGGAAGGGCTGCAACTAAGGAGACTTGGTTCCTTGGGTCCTGTAGAGGACCATCTCTATGAGAAGAGACCTACAGCAAGTCTGCCCTACTTGATTTTATCAAGCAGATACAACGTTTGTTCCACATTGGCTGTGCCAGAGAGAAAGCAGAATTAACCATAAATGCCTAATGTACTTATGGTGGGTTCGAGAAAATTGTCCTGTTGGTGACATAAGACTGAGGGGTAGACTGTATTCCCATACAGGTAAGACATAAGACTGAGGGGTAGACTGTATTCCCATACAGGTAAAACAATCCTGTAAGAAATTTAGGTTCAGAAAACAGGCAGCTAGCAATCACTTACGTTTTTTTCCAGCCTTTTAACTTCCATTCTATATTCTTCAAACTGAATGAATGAACATACACTCACACCAAGAGTGAATGAGACATCGACTTGCTGATCCACCTGACACAGACCTACAGTAAGGACATTGGGATGTCATTCAGACTGGAGAAGTGTGGCCGGATGGTAGTAAAGAGAGAGACGTAGTTAAGACTGATGAGGTGGAACTACCAGAGGGCCACATAGCAGACATACAGACCAACTACAAGTACCTTGTAGTGACTGAAAAACAAGCAATCTGCTTGCACTGGGTGTTTTTTCCCCATGCCTGTTCTGGCTGTGTTATATTAGCTGCCACTTTTTCAGGTTCAGGAATTGCAACTGGAGGAAAGCGTATCACTTTTTTTCCACTGTAAATTATAAGGAAAATACTATTTAGTCTGACTTGAGACAAGAGTAACCACGGTAATCCTTTCTTGGTTTTTGTTTGTTTTGTTTACTGCTTCTATTGAGGTAGCAGTGTTTTAAAGGACAATTGAATATAAAGATTACTCCCCTTTTACAATTCCCCAGTCTCTGTATCATTTATTAGTTCCACCTCATAAGAGGGCCTTCACACTGGCATGTTTCAGTGGTTCCGTTGGGCATATACAATGGCATGCCTTACCAAGAGCATTCGTGTATCTGCTCGGACCGAAATGGAGACAGTAGCGCACGTGCTTCTAAAATGCCCTATCGCTTTTTGGGGGGCCCTCTATTTACAAATTATCCAGACTGTCCTCATATGGCAATCGTACCTTACCTACTAAATGGCCAGGATCTGGAAGTCTCCAGAATGGTAGCCACATATTGTACCATTGCTACGCCCATTAGAAGCTTTTGAACATGATTGTTTTTCTAGGTTTATCTTGTACGGGATGCAGTGTAACATATTTCTTAATTTCTGTATGTTTGCTCTATAACTCTGTGTGTGTGTGTGTGTGTGTGTGTGTGTGTATATACTTGTAAAATTTAGTGTTTACTACAGGCTATAAATGAAAGGTACAGCTCCTGTAACAAGCCACTTTTCAAAACACATATTGGTAAGACTGCGCTTACTTGCAGGGTGGGTGAAACTATAAATGACAACTCTCTAACCACCAGAGTTTTACATCACAGATGCAGAGCACAGTCTGTGGGAAAGAGGAAACCATGACTTATCTGAACATATGGTTTCTTAATTCAAGTTAAAATGTCTGAACCCTGTTGCATCTGGTGCCATTTTAGTTTGTTAAAAATACCACACAAGGCTGTGACTAAAGGAGAAGAAATGGAGAAAAATACAGTTATTACACACTCAAGAGCCGTTTTTTGCGGCTCATTAGCCAGTGGCCTCCGTGACTAATTAGGTTTTGTCATTGTTGCCGGGTCATTATGCCTTAATTTTTTTGCATAGTTATTCAGCCGTCACTTGAGGAAAAATGAAGGAGAGAAATACCTCTCTGAATCATTTCTTTTTCTTTCTTTTTTCCAAAACCCTTACTGTGGGCTTAGAGCACCCCAAACTGATGAAATGATCATTTTGCCACAATGGGACAATGAAGTGTTAGTGGATTAAAGAGGTGCTTCTTTTTACACTACCCAAGCCCCTTATTGAGTAGCAGAGGGTAGAATTCAGCACGGAAGATCATTAACTTGAAGTCAGTCATCCAAAGATAATGTTTGCTCCTTTGCTTTCTTTGTTGCAAAGAGAGCCTCGGTAACTACTGTTTTTAACTTATTTTGAAAAACCGGAAAAAATACATGCTAAAAATAAAGGCCTTAGGGTCTTGCACAGGACTCAGGCCTGGCTTAATTTTTGCAGAGAAAATGGAAGATACTATGCAAAAATATAGCATTAGCACAGTGGGGCCTATGTTGGGCCTGTGCTACTAAAAGGACCCATGGTGAGAGGGGAAACATTGGTGTCAATCACAGGGTAGGACTTGACAAAGGCCCATAATTGGCGTAGGTCCACCTCATACTTCTGTCCCGCTGAGCTTGCAGCCCCAGACCCGTTCTTGAGCTCCATCGCTAACAAGTAAACAATTTATCAGGGTTAGAACTCCTGCAGACTGCCCCATCACGCGCTCCATTCAGGACCATGATATCCCCCTCCCATGCCAGCACCGCCACACACTCAAATTTACGTATACCGTGCAATTTGTGGCAGACGCACCATGTAACAACAAATTTACAACAGGCATACCATGAAAATGGCTGTGTCAATATAATGACAAACAGGGGTAACACCACAGCTGTTGCAAGGCCCTGGACACAAGAGGGGAGAGGGAATCCAAGGGTCACAAAAGGTAGTCATATCTGAGCTTAACTCTGCTCTGTGGGTTTTCTCCGCATAGATGATCAATTCACAACTGATATTCCGACCACAACGACCTCTTTAAAATATTCATGAAAATCACACATAAGATGAAATTCAAGCACCAAAAGAAACGTGCATCATGTAGATTTTGCAACAGTTTGCTTGTTTAAAAGACACCCCTCTAATGAATGCTACTGGAATTCATTTTCAGTGAAGATAGGAGAAAAATAATGAAGGGTTAGGGATTGCAGACCCTTTTTTGCAACAAGCCAAATTTAATTAAATGGGCATTTAATTGTTTTTTACGCTGAATGAAATAAAACATGTGTTTTGGATGCTAACCCCCATAAATCTGCATTTATATTTCTTTCATAACTCTTCTTAAATTAGAGCAATTATAATGATGTAAAGATGACAGTGACGTTACTGCCCAGCCTATTCTGTGTAGTGTTTTTATGCAATTTGATTCCATGTGTGATGCCAGCTTTAATCTGTCACAAATATAGAGCTCAATAAACAGACTCGTATTACACAACAGAAATACATGTGTGTACACATGCATACACAAAAACAAAATTGACTTGTACATAGAAACTTTGTTGTTTTCTTGATATTTTCACTATACTGTACTTTAGTGTTTAATCCTAATTCAGAGCAAAATTGAGACCAGGGAATAAATATGGGGTAGTAAATTTGAAGCCAAGAAAATTACTAAAGTGCTAAAAATGTGTCTGATTTAAAGTTGTTTTGGTCTCAATTTTCAATCTGTCTTGGAGGTTAAGACTTAACAGGTTTCATATAATGACACAAAACCAAATATACAAATACAAGAAAACTTGCTAAAGACAATCATTCGGCTGATATGCAGTGCTAAACATAGTGTGATGAGCAAAAACTATCCATTAAGGTTCGCTTTTAGGCCTTACTGTTGTCTTTAAACAAGTCACTATAGCTTGTTCAACCAACAGTTGTGAAATAGATCTTGGTTTACATAACATGTGAGTGCAGCATCTGCATTCTCAATTCCAAGACAAAATGCATATAGTATCCTGTTGTAATATCTGAGCAAAAAGTCAGTGACAAAAAGAAAACTTCCTGCATCAAACAGAACGTATAAATGTGTCATTCTTCCAGTGAATTATTTCCCCCCAGAAAAAGGTAGGAGAAAAAAACATAACTGAAGAGAAAACATCACTTTTCCAGAATGTTAATATATTTGAGGGTAAGAAGTTATGATAGGTAGTTTTGCAAATAGACTTCATGTACTGATTTTATAGTAAATTATAAATTTACTATAAAAGAAGAATTATAGGGAAGTTTTTATGATGTTGTATTGTGACACACAGCTTGCTCACTTATACGTCTAATTTTGTTAATTTTTATGTAGATTTATGCTCATTTTTAAAATAAAAGCACAGAAGGGAAATTATGCTATTCTTGCCCAACGTAATTTGTAGATTTGTACAAAATACAATTTCAGTTTAACACATTTCTATTCTATATCTTTTCCATATATCATACAACAGCCTTTCCTACAATTCCTCAGCCAGAATGGCTGAAAACTGATGTTCCAACACATCAGGCCAGCAATAGCAAATCTTAAATTTGCCTCAGGACATTCTTCAGGAAACTTCCATTTAACAGTAAATCAAGAATAGCATGCAAAATTAAAATGGCAGCTGCAAGGTGTGTGCTACTGAGAATAGAGTTGTTGCCCACTATTGCCATTGTTCCTTTGTTACAATAAATAAATAAATGAACTGATATAAATGGTCAGTTCATAAATAAATAAATGAACTGATATAAATGTTATCCGATATAAATCAGATAACATTTTGCCAAGATTATCTCAGTCCCGTTTATTGCCATGATGTCCTTCCCAATATCTGCCCTACATTTCAAGAGGTAAATTATATAATATTAGTTATGCAGAGGCACATATGCAATGGGCCCCTTTTTACTCTGATCCTAACCATGGCTGATGAAGAATTGATTGGGAATGAATCCCACTGATTAAAAAAGGAACTTCCATTCAACTATTTTAGTACTGGATGGGGTGAAGGCTTGATTCACTGAGAATATGGAATAATAATACAAGTTTTATGTTAATCATAAGGCAGGGTATTCTAATGTGCACATTTATATGTATCAATACATACTTAGAAATAATGCTAATTTAAATAGTATGTGTTACCATAGAGAGAAAGACTATGAACAAATAATCTATGTTTGCCCAATATGCTAGTTAGGGTTCAAACCACATAATATATTATTTTTATAGTCTGCAGATGAACTTGAAGGTTTTAATTACTATAAAGAAAGCAACCTGGATTGGGACCATTATATACCACTTTGGGCCAGTTAAGTACCGGCCTCCATACATTATTTTAGATTACTTCCATTGCTTGTGGGATTTAAAAAGCAATAACAACACAGAGAAACTTCACTGGTGCCAAGAGTATATTGTTGTTGTTGTTTTTTAATTAATGTTTAATGAGTGTCCAGATTCTCTGTGGCTAGAGAGGATGGGTGGGAGTTTAACATTCCCCAATGCATGCAAGCATTCTTACTTTTATTTTTTTTTAATTAAGTTAGATTGAGACTGGACAGTCCTTAAACAGAATTCAGATAGAAAACTGTTTCTGACAGTTTTCAAATAGAGGGTTCTTCCTGGTTTTTCATATCAGCAACTGCCTGACAGTCTCAGTTCTTGCTTACATGATGACACTTTGTTGAAAATAAAACTAGTTTCAAAACTACCTTAGTTGAAAAAGTACAGCGTTTGAGCTGATATGAAAATCTGTATTCCTCTATCGTAATTTTTAATGCATTCAGGTTATCAATTGTACTTATCAATTGATGAACAGGTAGGTATGTGGGTTCAACATTTTGATTTTTAATATAAAAAACTGACACTAGGGATGATCCAAACATTCACTCCAGGGTAGCCCCAAAGGCAAGCAAACTTGATCACATGCTTGGAAGCAAGATCAGAACAAATAGCCTGCTGTCTTTGTTCTGATGCCTCAACTCCTTACCCTGTGTCAGGGCTCTCCAGAAATAGCTCTGGATGAGGAACCTGTTGGAGATATCTTTTATCTTACTGAGTACTTAGGACAATACAAGTGCAGATTAGGGTTGTACAGTGCTTTGAATATGAAGACCACAGTGAAAACATGGGGCTAAAATTAAATATTGTATGAAGAAGACCAAACTAATGACAACCAGGTAGAACAACCAGGACTAACAATTTAGATACTGAAGTGGTGGATAGCTTCTGCCTTTTAAGATCAATCATCAACAGCAAAAGACCCAAAGAAATATACCACAGACCAGCACTTGGTAGAACAGCTATAAAGGCCTTGGAAAAGATATTCAAATGCTGCAATGTATCTGTACCTACAAAGATCAGAAAAGTGCAAGTGATGGTATTCCCTGTGATACTCTATGGAAGTGAAAGTTGGATTTTGCAGAAGTAGGATAGGAAGAGTATTGATGCTTTTGAACTTTGGTGTTGGAGAAGACTCCTAAGAATATCATAGACAGCCAAGAAAAGAAACAAATATATCATTGACCAAAGAAACCCAGAGTTCTCACTCAAGGCACAAATGACCAGATTCAAATGATCCTGTTTGGACACATTATGTGAAGACATAACTCTGTGGAGAAGACCCTAATGCTGGGAAAGGTGGAAGGAAAGAGAAGAGAATAATCAGCAGTTACGGTGGTGATGGGTGCACTATTGGAAGACCTGAAAGACCAGGTTAGGGACAAATCTTCATGGAGAAAGGAGAAAATCTATCTATGTGGTCACTAAGAGTCAGCAATGACTTGATGGCACATAATCAATCAATCAATGGTCCTTCACAGTGTGAGAAGGTACAAACGTAGCATTTGCAACTCCTTAAGGGTGTGCTTTTTCCTGGGATCATGAGCCCAGGGTACTACACAGTTCTAACAGAGACTATAAGCAAAGAGCGTCCTCCCATCGTCCTTGCCTTTTATTCATTTATGGAATTTATAGGCTACCCCAGTCTATCATGACTGTGGGAGGTTTACAAAAAAAAAAAAACCCCAATAAAAACAAAGATGTGCATCTTTGTTTCTGGGAGTTGAAGTCCACACATCTTAAAGCTGGCAAGGTTGAGAAACATTGATCTAGAAAGACGAAAGTCTAGAACAACCATCTAACAGACCGAAACACCACATAAAAAAAAAATGAGTCACCCACTCATACTCAAGCCCTGAGGGAAGAGTCAAGTTTTAAGGTCTCATATAAGTAGGGCCAGGATAGGAGCCATACAAATCTAGGGGTAGGAGTGGGGGGTCCAGAGGGCAGGCACCATGACAGAGAAGTCCTGCTTCCTGGATTTCAGCAGATGACATTGTTTAATTGATGGGATCTAGACCCAGAGCAACCTGACTCCATCAGAATGTGTAGGACAGGCAGAAACTAAGAGACAAGCAAGCCCTGTGTCATGAAGGGCTTTGTAGGATTTGCCTAGCAACTTGCATTACACCTGGAAGCCTACTGGTAACCAGTGCTTTGTGATTCTGGACCAACTGCAGCTTCTGAGTGGCCTTCAAGGGCAGCCCTTGATACAGTACAGTGTGGTAATCCAAACGTGAGGTGATTAAAGCATGAGTGATTATATTAATGGCCTCCTGATCAAGGTATGGACACTCTTGGGACATTGAAAAGAGAGAGACTGCCATTTGTGAGTCAGTATTTCTGACTTGCTATAATCAGCAGGTCAAAATAAAGGAAAGTCACATTTGTACTGAAGAACACACATTAGATTCCCATCATGCTTTTTTTAGCACAAACCTTAAGGTATGTCACATTATTTATCTGATGTAATTCTGAGGGAATGTATATAGAGAGAGAGAGAGGGAGGGAGGGAGGGAGTCATCTCTGAGTACATACAGTATTTGGTGTTTGCTCAGGTTGGGGGCTATGCATTTGTGTGTGTACACATGATATGGAACAGTAATGTTGGAGGGAATAGAAAGCAACAAAGCTTCCCTATCAGCACTACTATTTCCCTACCATTAATAGCAGTAAGAGAACAGAGGCTTGTAGCAAAGCTGTTGTGAAAAGGGGGAAACCTTGTGCCCTGTGTCCCATGGTCTTTCTGAAGGCTGCTGTTCCTCTCCTGACATTAGCAGCAGGGAAGAAGCAATTAGTTCCCCTTTGCTTAGTTAATAACTGAGCAGTTCTGCCTCAGAGAATAATATGGGGTGCCCATCAATGCCCTAAACTAAATAATCCCTTGTACTTTTGTTGCAATAACAAGGCATATGTATCAAGCCTTCCTGATACATACTTTGCAGTATTTGCAGATGGCACATGCTCTGTCACTATAGACATTCCAACCATAATGTTGTCAAGAACAAGTTTTAGTTGAATTAAATGGATTAAGACACCCTCTGCAGAATATATGGGGACTTGAAAGTGGATAGCTGACATATGCGCAATTAAGAGAGAGGTTTAATAGTTAAAAAGCTGAGAGTAATAGAACAAGATGTAATGAAATTTGAAATGGAATTATGTACAAATGACGAACATGTAATTGCTAAAATATATAAACTTCTGTTGAGATTTGAAATGGAAGAAGAACACGTTAAAGAGTGCATGATAAAATGGGCTAAGAATTTTGGTTATAATATAATGTGCAGCTCCGTCCTCTATCCAGTTCAGCATCCAAAGCTTCTAACAATTACAGCAGGAGAGACTTTCCAGATATTGTCACATAGCTCCCAGCCTCACTCAGCATTTACTATTCTGATGGGATCCATTTGGTAATATAATCTAACCACATCAGGAGAACCAAAAGTTCCCTACTCCTGAACTGCAGGAACAGGCTCAAACATCTAAATGGGAGAGGAAAATGCCTCTTCCACACTGATACAGAGACTCGCAAAACAGAGCTTTAAAGCTGCAGAAAAGAAGTATCTAAACAAATCCAGGTACTTGAAGGACTATGCCCATTTGAATCAGCTGCCTTCATGCAGAAGATGCATCTTCAAAATTAATCCTGTAATATATTTTCAACATCATATGAAGTGGGAAGCTTGCAATGGAGCTTAATTTGTTTTGGATTTGATAATGTCACATGGGTAAAAAAAATCTCTAAGTATGAGACTCTCCAAGGAGAGTCAGTTTGGTGTAGTGGTTAAAGGCATGGGACCAGAAGCTAGGAGATCATGAGTTCTAATCCTACCTTAGGCACGAAAGCCAGCTGGGGATCTTTGGATCAGTCACTCTTTCTAGATAGGAAGATAGGAAGATAGGGAGGGAGGGCGGGTGGAAGAAAGGAGTACTTGGCATATATAGCATGAGAGTTTTATAACTACAAAATCACCACTGAAAAGCTCTCTCTGCAGTAGTCACCCTCTGGCTGCAGAAGAAAGGGCTCATGGAGAAAGACTTCTGAAGATAGCCTTGAAGCACAAATGGGAAGCAATGTTCCACGGTATTAAAAATGTTATTGGTTAACATCATTGGAAACAATATGGGAGTCAGTGCAAGGGAGACTGGCTTGCCTAATATGCTTAGGTTATCTAGCCCAGCTGTACGCTTTGCAGCAGGGTCTGAGGAAAACTTAATAGAATAATCCCTATTATCTCAATATTTTAAGGCTCCTAAACCTTATCTTCCAAAATGTGCCATTTTGAATGTGATAAAGTGGGGAGATTATTACTTACATGAGAATAATAATATGAACTGAATTTCATTATTTTCATTTCATTTCATTTTAATTAAATGTACATTTAGCTGGTCTTGCATAGTTGTAGAAATGTAGCCCCAAAGCCAAGCCTAACCATCGTCTTCCAAAATTGTACTACATTGATTTTTTAAAAAAATTTTTAAATAAAAAACATAGGAATAAAATGCTAACGTTTTTCTTGCTTGGATAGCTCTGTGTAGTAACTAACTCCTGCACTATGTATGGGAGAAAAAAGTCCTTTCTTTTATGGCAGGGAGATACAAATATACCTGAGTGCCATGCCACTTCTTTCAAAACAGTCTTTGCCTCCCGTAAGAAACGCCACTTCTGCGGTCGAATCCAAGTAACATCTGCTCAGAGCAACCAATCAATACTGTCGAAAAGTTCGAAGAATGAAGATCATTAGTAGTGTCAGTTTTACAAGCAGAAGGTAATGACGTTAAAGTGAGCAAGGATAATACCCACAAATAGTGGCTTCATTAACCAGTGATTTATCATGATGAAAGACCTGTTTAACCTTTTGATCTCCACATGCTTTCTGATTTTAACAAAAAGCGCTATTATTTTGTGTTGTCAAATGATAATTTGTGGGTTGTTAAAGAGATGTGTGTTCAATTATTCTGAAAAGGACTTATATCCATTTTAGATTTCCAACAGGATAATCTCAAATCTGCTGTAAAATGCATTCAGCAGTTTACTGTTATTTATTTTTATTTTGCCTCTTGGCTCAAGGTGATTTATAAGAAGCAAAGCCAGTATCTTAATAACTTCTTCTAGCCTGGTGAAATCAAAGAACGATTTATCATTAATATGTGACACAGTAATCTTCTAAGTCTAAACTCTAAACATGAAAGCTGTTTTCTATATTATACTAAAAAAAAAAGTCCCTATTTGTCTTACTACACTACTTTCTTGCTTAACAATTTAATTATTCCAAGAAATATCTTGCCTTTTCTCTGTGAGTGGAAAGCAAAAATCTAACTTGTCAGAACATTGGGATTTTTTAAAAGACTTAATCATATCATATTTTTTTAAGGCTTGACCTGGAACAATAACAAAATAAGGATGGTCTGTAAGTTAAAAGACTTGATACATTGTGCTCAGGCACAGGAAATGGTCTGTAAGTTAAAAGACTTGATACATTGTGCTCCAGCACAGGAAAAAGAGAGGGAGTGGCATCTAAGATTGGCAGATATTATGAAGTCTTTGAATTAATTAGACCTATCATAAACACAAGAGTTCTAGTAAGCAGACAACTACATTTTGCCTATTTGTATTTTAGCTATTTGCTTCCAGTCAGTGACCTCAGGGTCAAATTCCTGGTTAGCAGTCACACTCACTAAAAAGAAAAAGGTATTGAGAGGGAGTACTGCAGCATACAGAGATGAGGAATTTAATCTTTCTTTTTTGAAATTACAATCCCAGTGAAAATCTTCTCTCCTTCCCATCAAAATGGTAAGGGATGGCGGTGGGTGGGTGGGAGGAATGAAGGCAGGTTGAAGATCTGCTTGAAACAAAGTAGGACACAGATTTGCAAATTATTTGCAAATTCTACAGTTTAATTTAAAATTATGAGTTGCTGTGACGCAATCACATGACACTTTGCTAGGATTAAATTGCAAAGTATATATTGCTCAATACAATTCAGTATAGTTTGAGGCTTCTCTATTCAGCTAAATACTCACTGCACCCCAACAGGGGCTGAGAGGAAGGAGGAGAAGTTGCCAAGGTTGAGAAACACTGATATAGGGCTTTATAGGTAAGAACCAGCATTTTAAATTTCACCTGGAAGCTGATAGCAATCTGGTGTAGGGCTGGAGCACAGATGTAATATGCCCATAGCAGTGGACATCAGGTAATAATTGGGCAACTGCATTCTGGACTAAGTAAAGTTTCCAAGTGATTTGCAGAGGCAGCCCCAAGTAGAGCATGTTGCAGTAGTCCAAGGAAGTAGTGATGAGGGCATGAGTTACTGTTGTGAGATCCTCCCACTCTAGGCAGAGCTATAACGGGTGCACCAACATTGGCTAAAGAGCCCCTAGCCCCAGCCTCTTCCTGAACATCAAATAGCTATGATTCCAGTAGGGCCCCCAAGTCATAGACCCGTCCTGTTCCTTCAGCAGCAGTACAACCCGATCAAGAGACAGTGCCAGGCAGTCAGAGCACCTTGGTGGACACACAGCAACTCTATTTTGCTGGGACTCAACCTCAATCTGGTTTATCTCATCTAGACACTGACACCCTCCAGACATGGGACAAGACAGTTGCAGCATCTCCTGTCCAATCTGGGGGAGGGGGCAATGTACAATTGGATATCATACTGCACCCCACACGGATGGATTACCTTTGCCAGCTATATCATATAAATGTTGAAAAGTACAGGGAGAACACCAAGTCCTTTGACACCCACAAGGGGATGACCACCTGGCCAATCTCTTCACCACTGCTGCCCACTGAGAAAGGAGTGGAACTACTGCAAAACAGTGTCGCTAATCCCCAACCCTCACAGGCAGTCTGGAAGGACAACATTGTCAGTGGTATCAAAAGCTGCTAAGAGGTCTAAAAGGACCAGGAGACCACAATACCTCCATTTAGATCCCAACAGAGGTCATCCACAAGAGCAATTTTGTCTCCAATAGATCCTAGGCTCAAACACAGACTTAACTATCCTTGCTTTGTGCTTTATTCTATGAATAGGACTATTATTCCATAGGTTAAGCATAAATATGATTTCAGTCATTAGCTGAAAACACTAAAAGGCAAACATGCGTTTGTTTCTCATAAAATATTGGGACATTACTAGAGCTGCCATGCTTTGCCTTTCTTTTAATTACTGGAATTTGGAAATCTGAACTGGCAGGAGGCACTAAATAAAATTAAACCAGTCAAGCACTATGCCACATAATATTTTATTCTTGCCTTATTAAAAAAAAGACCTTGATGAGACTGCTTCTATTTGTCAGATGTTTCACTTGTTCGTAATATCAGTAATGTGTACCGGAATCTGCTTCTTCCAAATGTGTGTATTTTGAAATGCACGAACATATGTATTATGTACACAAGTCATTCTCTCGGTACCATGCAGTGTATTGTGCACTGATATGTATACATATCCTTTTAATAAATTGGAAAGAGAAATCCATGGAAATCAGAAAGTCTACCCTCTCTCTTTTAAGTTCCAAATATCTCATGCATCCATTTCTCTTGTTTCCTTCACCCCTTCTTTCTCCTATTAATTCTGAAAGGCATATTTTGCTCATTAAAAGCATACAAAAACAGAGAGATGATCCTTTTGCTTACATCTATCACCAACTAATTAAATGCTAAAATAAAATCAATGTTTTTAAAATCATCTGAAAAATCTCCAGATACTGGTGCATGTACATTTTTACTGCATGCATTTTTTGAAATGCAGCATTAACTTAACAAGATTATTAAACAAACAGCTTACGTGTGTTATAACTACACACCTACAAACATGTTCAGTTTACTAAGTCTAGAAGCCAGTTTCGCATTTTCCCTTCCCCCACCTCTCCACCCTTCTCTGCTATATAACAAAGGCTTCTCTGCAAAAGAAATTTTTCCTGGTCTGTAAAACAGTTGTGTAAAACTTGAACTGTATAAGCCACAGTTGACTGCGTTAATGTAGAACAGTTGGGAGGGTGGGGAAATGAGTGGCAGGTTGGGGCAGGCTATGGCAGTGGTGTCCCTATTCTGTTTCTGGAACTACTTAGTCACACCACCTGCTCCCCCTATTATTTCAAAAGCAAACCAGTCATGGCAATATGGACAGACGGGTGTTTAGTTTCAATACCATAGACTCAGGAGACCAGACAGTTGGAGGGGAAGTTAAGAAAAGATAAATTAAGTGATCAATAAAGATAAGGAGAGCAGTAAAATGGTAGGGACAGATCAGACACAACAAGCAAACAAACGTGGGTTTAATAATGCAAACAGTTGCTGAATACAACTTTGCAAATCCATATTATATTTCAAGAAACTACTACTTTCTCCTACTAGTTATTTGTGTTCTTCTGTCATAATTGGAAAGCAAGTACACACACAGATGTGTGATCCCAGCTGGACTGGCCTAAAAAAGAGACAGAGACCATGTTTAGAGCAGATCAGCTTAACTTTCAGTGAACACAAATGTCTGAGTGTGAAGAAATGAAATTGAGGCTTCGATAAAAGGAGAGAGTTATAGAGTAACTCAGGTCTTGAGCTGACAAGGTACCAATGAATCCCTTGTGGAATCAGCAGGCACGTGAATGTCATCCAATTAAATTTTTTCCCCTATATGTACATTTTACAGATGTGCAATTAAGATACACTTAAAATGTATGCATGTTTATCACACTAGCATCTAACTACCTATGAAGAAAATCTGGCCTCCAAAGAAACCATACAATTTATGATAGATTCATGTGACAGCAGACAGTCCTTAGATATCCTATATATAAGCTATTTACACCTTGATAAACAGCAATAAGTCCCATGATTTGGGACTGAGAAGGGACTAAAATCTGATCATCCCTAGATATCAGAAATAAGCTTATAAAGTTATTGATTGATTAAATGTATAGCTCATCTTTCCTCTAGGAGCTGAAATCAATACACTTAGTACTCGTAGAACATAGTGACTGTGATATGCATAGTAAGCTATGCTTCACTGGGTATGAAGGGTTAGGGTTACGGTTAGGGTGGGCTTCTCTTTTCAAAGCAGCATACATAACACTCCCAATCCTTTTGCAAAATGTATTCAGGAGCAACTAGGTTTGAATCAATACTGAAATCTCTAACTTGCCAGCTTTTAGCTCAAAGACTTTTGAAGTAGATTTGACAATGGCTGCTATAGCATCCTAAGCGTCTGCCAGTGCACTGTATAGACTTCCTAGTTGGTGGAATGCAGGCAAGAATATAGCAGTAGACAAGGCAGTCGCTAGATTAGAGTTTCTAGCTTCCACTGAATAGCATAAACATGCTTGAGCTAAAACTGGGCTTTATTTGTGCTTATGGCATAGTAGAAAACTGACTGGCATGTTACAAACTGAGTTGTACTATACCTACTAGAGAGCCAGTGTGGTGTAGTGGTTAAGATGCCAGGCTAGAAACTGGGAGACTGTGAGTTCTAGCCCACCTTAGGCACGAAGCCAGCTGGGTGACCTTGTGCCAGGCACATTCTCTCAGTCTTAGGAAAGAGGCAATGGCAAACCACTTCTGAAATCTTGCCAAGAAAACTGCAAGGACTTGTCCAGGCACTCACCTGGAGTCAAAACTGATTCAAAGACACACACATACACACACACACACACTGTTCTTACTGTTAACAGAGGATGCTGCAAATGGCACTGGTAGGGCTAAGGCTAGAAACTTACTCTACACCTTCTCTATCTTACTGAAAGCCTTGATGGGCAGTGGAAATAAATAACGGTGGGCTCTTCTGGTTTAAGGCCTGATTTGTGTGTGGAATTCATGAATATATGCAAGGAAGTAAAGGTGTAGGATTAATTATGTATGAAAGGGCTAAAATGTATGTCAGAAAGTATGAATTGGTGTAATCTAGATTGCTGCATTATCTATGAAAGTAGGAATCCATAAATTGGTATAGTTACATGTTACACTCCAGTGAATGGTGTTAATGGAAGAATCAGAGATGAGTGTGGGGAATAATTGCGCAACTTTCTGAATGAATGTGATCCAAGGGAAAAAAATTATACTAGGTGACATGAAGCGGAAAAAGAACTGGCTCATTCTGAAGAATGAATGAGAATGGTGATTGTGATAAGAATTGCTTAGAAATATTTCAGATACATGGTTTAAACACCAGTCTATTCAAACACACAGATGGCAAAATGAATTATTTGAGTGTTTGTGATAAGAACTGGAAGAACTGGAAGAGGTTCTGAATGTGGGGACAGACAAATTTTTCATAGTGTCAAAGAATGGATTTGGGGGAAAAAGGACATGGAAGAAAAGAAAAGAATGGAAAGAAAATGACAGTGAAAATAAACAAACGTAAAATAATCAAAGTAAGAGGTGGGAAGAGAAAATACGAGTCCTGCATGAAGAAGTATTAAAATTAATCTTCAAACAGAATGGATGGAAAGTGAACAGCTCATGTCATTTCTTGCCTAAACTATTGTAGACTTTTATGTTTGAAAGTCCATTGTCTTATATCGGTCCTCTTTAGAGAAATATGCAATATAGAAAACAATAATATTTTCAATTTAATAGTGAATCATGAAAAATTTAGTTTATACATGAAATAATTATTTCCATAAAGAAAAATAATATTACGGATTTTTCCAACATGGTGCTGCTGAGGTGTTGCACAACTTCCAGAATCCCAAGTTGTGTTCTATAATTGTGAAAAGCTAATTTATGATTTGTAGCAATAGACAGAAATTGTTCCCAAACTCTGAACTTTTGAACTCACTTCTATATACATTGCAGGCCTAAATTTAAAAGAAATTAAATATTTTAGTGCATTGGTCTCAATTCCTGTTAAAAAATAATATTTTAACACCTTATTTAAAAATAACAGCAAAAACACTCATTTATAGGTATGGAGTCCTGCATACACAGCTTTGAAAGAAGAAAAGCTTCCCAGATATGTTTATTATTCAGCATACATTTTAAAAATGCTTACATTTTGACAGGTACTACTACCACCACCACCACCACCACTACTACAGATACTTCTACTACTAATTTACTTATTCTAGAGCTGGATCTCGGCCAGTCTGGAAAACCCTGGTTTTAAAAAGTGGCATACACATTCATGGCAGAACACCTGCTTTAAAAATAAAAATAAACCTCAGTGCTACAGATGTTGAGGTTATTATTTTTATTATAAAATAGATTACCTTTCCTACAACAAAAAGCACTGCTTGCCAGAGCAGCATAAACACATTTCATTTTATTCTGTAGTCATGATCATGCAACAAGTCAAGTCAGTTTAAGGTGAGAAATTACACAACTTGGGAACATTCATTTTATCCAGATTGGCAAGTCGTTTTTTGTTTTAAATTTATTCATGTTCAATTATCCTCATCTGTCATCCTCTAGATCAGTGTTGTCCAAACTTGGCCACTTTAAGATGAGTGGACTTCAACTCCCAGAATTGCTGGCTGGGGAATTCTGGGAGTTAAAGTGGCCAAGTTTGGACAACACTGCTCTAGATAAACTCCTAGATTTCCAAACCAGTATGGCCATTGCAATTCCAACATTCTGGAAGAAGCCGGAGCGGGGAAGGATTTTCCCTTATCAGGAATGAACAAGCAGTTTTGTAGGTTGGAATGGAGATGTATGTGACACAGCTGAAATAATCTATATGGTTGTCTGAAGAATGGATTGATAAGACCATTAATTCCAGTCCCAAAATTATGTATCTGGATTGCAAGCATTACTTTAAAAACTCCCAGATAAAAACAATTAAGTCCTAGTGAATCTGTGTTCAAACGAAGCCAAAAGCATATTGCATTCTTCTCTTAGTAGCGCCCATGACTTCGTCTGCTGATTGTCAAGACCAATTCCTACAAACTATTGATAGCTCTGAATTTAATATTGATTTTATCTGCGGGACATATCCATTCCTGACTGCATGTATAATTTATTGATTTATACAAACCAGTTTGGTTATTGCCTTAAACATTTTCTGATTAATTATATTAATCTGAGAGATGGCCAATTCTTAGATCAGCAATAAAACTGTTTGTTTTGATGAGATATTGTGCCATTCTGGCTCTGAGAAAGGCATGGAACATTAACATTAGTACGTCAGCTTAATGGGCATGTAGAGTCATAAAATGCATCACAATAACAACTAGAGGCATTAGGATATGTTATGGAGTTTGTCACAGTGCCAGCCTAACAGGATTCATTGGACAGATTTCTTTTAAAGTGTATTAATATCTCAATAAAGAGTGGATTTATATAAGAGTTTATTAAACTGTCACGGGAGTGCAAAGCAGCCTAGTAATGTAATATAATCATTAGCATGATGCTGACATAAAAATACAGGCAGATGAAGAGAGTTATACTGTAAACTTAATCTCAAATTGGCATTTGAGGAACCGCCTCGCCATGGTCACTTCAGCCCCACTCGGTCCAGCAGAAGGGGCAGGTTGCAGACCCCACCAGTCAGGGAATTTCGATTGGTGGGGTCTAGGCAGAGAGCCTTTTCTGCTGTAGCGCCCGCCCTATGGAACATCCTGCCTTCTGAGGTCCAGTGTGCCCCCTCCCTCATGGCCTTCAGGAAAGGTATCAAATCCTGGCTCTGCCAGAAGGCCTGGGGGCCAGAGGGGCCCGCACCTGTGGAGATGGCTGGTGGGATGATGGGTTGTCCCCCCCAGCATCTTACAGGGTTTTTTTTTAGGGCCAAATCAGAGGAGGGTTTAAGGGTATTTTTAATATATTTTTTAATTATTTATAGATTTTAGCCATCTTTGGAGAGAACTGTGTTTTTTATTGTGAGCCACCCAGAGTCACCCGTTGGGGGAGATGGGCGGCATACAACCCGAATAAATAAATAAATAAATTTATTACAGTCTTTGTGGCAGGACTTGTAATGTATTTGTTTAAGGACAGTATAGGAAAAACAACAACAACCTTCCAACCAGTAGGAAGCCTGAGAACTGTTTTGCTATGGGGGAAAAGGATGGAATTTATTTAAAAAGTATACTCTCTTTGAAGTTAAGCTTGAATCTGGTTGACTTAATGGACATATTCATTAAGAATATGGAATTAGTTCACTACTTCCTTCTTCCACTCTAGTTTACCACTCTCATATGCAAAGGCTTAAACATCTTTCTGAGAATAATGTACAGATGCACAGCTTCTAGCAGATAATACCCACTCTTTCTTTATGCAAAGCCATCGAATTGGGGTGACTAAGAAAAGAGAAGAAATGGGACAATGTGAACAATACAATTAATCTCCCAGGATGCTGCTTTAAAGCTTTTTTCTGCTTGAGTCCAAGACAAATTAGGCATAAGATAGGAGAGGAAAAGTCCTGTTTGTTCATAAGGGGCATTGTCTGGGGTGCACAAGTTCTGATGTAGCTGGTAAGATGGGCTACATGCCACAGCACACTTCTTTCTTTAGGTTCTTCTTCAGCTTTTGGCTTATGAATGGAGTCCACAGCCCACCTGTTATTGAAAGAGACAGAGATATGGCCAAAATCATTGTAAATTGAGTAGCCTGGCTAGTGGGAAATTAGGCCCATGAAGTGTACTGATGAATATCAAAGCCAATTTTTTAAAAAGCAGCAGCAATATGGAAAAATCCAAATGCCTGTCATACAGGACATAACAGAGAGATGTGATATATGATTTTAACATATAACAGTAGCCACCAAAGACATTATAATCCACTAATGGGTTTAATCCTTTTTAAA
The DNA here is from genome assembly GCA_030867105.1 of Liasis olivaceus. Lineage (NCBI taxonomy): Eukaryota > Metazoa > Chordata > Lepidosauria > Squamata > Pythonidae > Liasis > Liasis olivaceus. Next base: position 81,480,616 of record CM061349.1, read on the forward strand.
GCCATTTACATTTGTGGCCAGAACCTCAACGTGATATAGCAAATTTCATATATCCATGGTTATCTCCTGCAAATTGGCTTCTTGCTGTGCTGATTTCAGTATTGCCTCTTCCCCTGACAGTGACTATCTTCCTTTAATAGGACATTTCACCTACCCATTGGACACTGACAAGCTATCACAGAGTGCCTGAGAAGATGCAATATTAAGAAATCCCTCTTATCAAATGACTTAGCAAATACATGCTCCCAATTCCTAACCACATCCAAAGCTCTGCAGCAAAAAAGATACTATATAAGGGAGATAAAGATGTCAGTAGACATTTATCAAAACATCATCAGTTCACTCCAAAGCTATTTAAAATCTACTCTTGTGCTAGCTCTGAATGTCCATATTGATCAGCCCTACAACATTATATCTGCCAAATCTTAGTCTGACAAGAAATACATTCATGTCAGAACTTTACTAATCAGTGTACACAAAGCTGCTAGAATCAACAACAATTTTTACTCCCAGGAAATTCCCAGGAAACATCCTTTCTAAAAAGGACCCTTCTGAAAGAGAAGATAGTGATGGCAAGTCAACTGGCTGAATGGGACAGACTTGAAACAGAGAGAACGGCAGCAGCATCGGCATATAATAGTATGGAGATTAGACAATGAGCTAAGCATGAAAGATTAAATTCAGGTTAATGATATTTATAGTATCATTGACATAAAAATTAAATAGCAAGGGGACCAAAATATAACCTTGCTTAAACTCCTTCGACAGTGGGTATAGGCATGTTAAAAAAAGGGCAAAGCTCTTTGGGGGGATCTAATTCCCACAAGAAATGCTATGAACAGATCCTGAATTGTGGGGCCCTGTTTAGCCTCCCCTCTTAAAAATCCTAGTCAGGTAACTAGCCAGCTTTTGATAGTGATTCTATGCATTACTGTGCACCATCCATCAATGAAATGTGTTAATTCTCCAAGGGCTGTCTATGTGCTGCCTTTATAGATTTGAAGGCAGTTCTTGAATCAGTGCTCTAGGACAGGTTATAGCAAAAACTGGCAGCTTCTTCAATCTATTATCACCTTCTTCAACTATTAATAATCTTACACAATACTAATAATCTTACACAAATCCGCTGCAAGAATGGGGGAGAGTTGACCATGCCTATACCCACTATCGAAGGAGTTTAAGCAAGGTTATATTTTGGTCCCCTTGCTATTTAATTTTTATGTCAATGATACTGTAAATATCATTAACCTGAATTTCATCTTTCATGCTTAGCTCATTGTCTAATCTCCATACTATTATATGCCGATGCTGCTGCCGTTCTCTCTGTTTCAAGTAGGGTTGAGACACAGTCTAAGCATGCTGGCATCCTTCCACCAGACTGAAATGCTAGAAGTCAACTATTTCTTTATTTATCAAATGTATAAGGCCGCCCTTCTCACTTAATTAAATAACAATAAATATATTAAAATCATTATTAAAATAGTATTAAAATTAGTATTAAAAACACTATTCAAAGACCAAGCAACACTCTAACCTTCCTTAAATGTGGAAAATTAATTACACCTCGTTCTAGCAGGTGGCCTAAAAATATCTTGGCATTTATTTCCAGTCTGCCCTCTTTTGGAAGCTGCAGTCTTCAAATCTTCTGCTACAGGTGCAAAAAGACTCCAATGCAATATCCAGCTATGCAAGTTGAAGAGGGAGCAAATATGTGCCTGCTGCAATTAAATGATTTAAGGCCAAATGTCTTAAGCCTCATTCTGTACTGTGCCTAATGTTGCATGTACAAGGCTATCCATGCACTAAAGTCAATACAATCCAAATTCTTGAGAACTACACTCCAAGTCCCAAGTTCAGTTGCAAATCACCTCCTTTGACTAGAGCTGAGATGTATCTCTGTTGAGGCCCACTTGAGGCTATGCAGGTTAAAATACTGCCTCAAACAGAGGAGACTCTCTGGTTCAGCTTGTACTCCTAGATAGCCACACTTTTCCATGGAAGAACCAAATTTTATTTGACCTGGCTTATTGAAGATTTACTGTACTTGCTAAGCTCTAGCATACTGGGCCTGGAAAGAGCTTAGAGTGGTTAAACAAAGAATTCAAGACCTCAACATCTAAAGGGAACAAAGCTACCATCTCACACTGCTTCCATTTTGATCTAGTCACCTTTCACAACCCCTACATATATGTTCCAAATGTTGGTGCTGTCACATTGAAGAACATTCACTCTGGCATACCTAGGCACTTTCCCCTTGATGTTGTTATATCAGGAAGCTAGAACAATGTTCCCTCCTAAGGTCAACTGTGTATCTGTCCAGCATCTCAATACTGAAATTGAGATGGCCCCACACATACTCCTGGCTTGCCCAATCTATCTTTCCTGGAGAGCAGAATTTAATATGAAATATTCAAATTGGCATCAACAGAGTACAGTGCACATTTTACTAAGTGAACAGTTTGGTAAAGTTTCCGTGAAAGTAGCTACAGTTATTGCTGTCAGAAAGCATTGGACTTAACTGTAATTTAAGTAGTATACAATCTGTAATTTATCACCTTCAATTTATATTCAATTCCTGTCCTCCCCCCTCTTTTTTCCCCCTTTTTATCTCATATTAATAGGTGTTTTTATTTTGCACTGCCTGACTAACCTGGACATGTTGTCCCTATATGATATTTTAAACAACTGGCCTTTGGCTGTAATAAAGCATACTGTCATCATGTGAGAAGTACATCCACCCACAGATATCTAGCAGAAGAAAGTAACGTGTGAAAGCAGCCCATTGTTATTTTGAATAGCTTGGGAATATTTCATTGAAAAAACTGTTTGGTGAAAATCTTATGGAGGTGAGTATTACTTTCCATCCCAGGAAGGAGACAAAAAAATGGAAGAGCTACCTCCTTTTGCTGCTGATAACATAGTTCTGCTCATCAAAAGATTCTTGTGGACTTGCCAAAAAGAGCACAGAAGGATGAGTCTAGGGATTTTTGAAGACCTCCTTTGTTCAGTTTGGCATATCTCATGGTGATTCACCCTGCTCCTCTAACGTCATGACAAAGTATATCAGACAAATGGCAGGGTCAGTAATGGGTGGTATATCATGGAAATGTTTGGGAACAGAGAAACTTTTCCCAAATGATAAAGTACTTTTACCAACAATATCTGGTATTTCATGGCTGGTGCTCTGGATGCAGATAGTTTTGCCAATTATGTCCAGACTCGATTTCTGTAGTGTTTTATGTGAAAAGGTGTTCTTTAAAAACTACTGAGAAATTTGAGTAGATTCAGATTATATAGCAGCTAGAAAAGTGACTGGTTGCCATTAATTACTTGGAATTTATAAATATTAAATTATCTTTGTGTCTATCTCTAAATACAGTCAGGACACTGGCATTCACTAATGAAATTTTTCATAGCTTGGCAGTGGCATCTGAAGAATTTTACATAGAAACTTTATTAAAAGTTGTGGCCAGAAGCCTGTGACAATCCTACTGTACTAAGAATTGAGATTTTGCTAAAAGAAATGGCCTTTGATATGATATTGGGTGAACTGCATGACACACTCATCAGGCTTTCAACTTACTCTGTTGTCTCATTAGTGATGGGCAAATATGATTTGATTGATTGATTGATTCATTCATTCATTCAAAAATTAGCCTGTTTTTCATTCAAAGTAATCCAAAAGCAGATAAAACAAAGCAAGGCTTTTATTCTCCGAAACTTTTAATGGACTGCTCTAATTTATTACTAGCATGAATTTAACAGAGTTAATTTTATTGATTTATTTCAGGAATTTATAAGGCTACCCAACTCATAATTTATGACCCCAAACTGTCATAAATCACTAAAAATATTACTAAAAATCAAATAGAATCAAAATCAAACAAACAAAAAACTAGGACTCTCTTTCCCAGAAGGTGCTCAATTACCATCCTGGCCCAATACACAAGAAAAACGCTAGGTTTTCATGGCTCTACAAAAACCTAACATGGTTGGGGTTACCCAAACCTTGGTGAGGGGGAGCTCTCTCCAAAGGATGGCACAGCAATAGAGAAGCCATATTGCCCAGCTCCCATTAGATGACATTGCCTCAGAAAGGGGACCTGTAGCTTGCCCACCCTGTGTGACCTAGTGGGATGGGCAGAAATAACAATAAGAATAATAGTAATTAATAAATATAAAACTTATATGCCACCTGGCTCCCAACAACTCTGGGTGGCTCACAATAATCAAAACAAAGAAATTGTAATAAAAAAGGAAGAAAATAGATAAAAGAAAGATGGCAAGAACAACAGACTGAATGGAAGGGGCAAGGGGTCTCACTCTCCCTTGACAAAGGCCTGGATAAAGAACCAGGGATAGGCGGATCTGCAAATAACCCAGGCCTGTGCCATGTTGGGAGGTATAAGTGATAATCAGCCATGAATTATACCTGGAAGTTTAGTGGGAGCCAGTGCAGATTGTTAGTAGTGGTGTTAATGGGTGTATTGAAGTGTACCCATTACTACCTGCACCCCTGCATTCTGAAACAGAGTTTGGTCTTTTGAAATGAATATGTTCGGAATTACTACACTGTAAATATGATAGGTTCTATGTCAAATACACAATTAGAATTTATTCATGAGTATGACCAGGATTAAAACTCCTGAGTTTAGAGATGTTTTAAATAAAATAATTGGATATAAAAAGAGAACTAAGAAAAAAATGAATAAAGAAAATGGATTTAAACATTTGTCTTGCCTTCTCTTGGCATTATCTAAACTTAGCTTTAAAAAGCAATGAATAAAGTAGAATTTATCAATCAATTCAGTCATACCATGTGGTATTTTATGGTACGTAGTATATACCAGTCATACCATATGTGATATTTTTAAAGGCTATTTTATTGGCTATTTTAAATTGTTGCATAGTGGTGCTATATTTTATTATCTTGTGCTCCATTTTAAGCTCTTTCAAGAAGGATAATAAAGTTTTGTTTTGTTGCAAATGAGGTGCCATATAAAATATTAAACATGTTAAAATATCTAATAGGTTTATAATCTAAATCTTATTATAATTTATGTCTTAAATCTTTACTAACACTAGGTTTCAACTGAAAGTATTTTGTATATTGTTTACAATGCCATGCACAGCCAGATAGAGCTTCCAGGTTTTCTGAATGGCAAAAGAAGTTTTCCTAGCAGAATTACTATCCTTGTATTGTTGAATGTATGTGAGAAAAAAATCTGATTTTTTAAAAAAACATCATCAACTCACACAGCTGTACAAACAGCACAGCAATGGGTTTTTTCTCTAGTCATTAAAATTATGCATGGCCAGCAAATGCTCATCACAATTGCTTTTTAAGTTACCGAAATTTAAAACCATTCAGTTTTCTTGTAAGTAGCTCCCGAATTCTTTTGATGTGGAAGTTGGATAAGCTTAAATGTGGAGAACTAATAAAATAATAAAAAAGACCCCGAGGTGTTTATAGATTTCAATTATCTCTTGCTTTTCTATCTCAGGATTGGACTAGGTCAGAATATGTTGTACTTTCAAGTACTACTTGAGCCTAGGCTGCATTTTATGCTGGCTGGTTTCACATTCTCCAAGACGTCTTCTTTGTAGCTGAATCGCCTTAGTGTAGCCAGTGTACAGAAGTGCTAAGGACTACGCTAGACAAAGCAGACATGCTTCACAAAAGCAAAGGAGCGAAAGGAAACAAAATTGAATCTCTAGCACTCAGCTCCTGAGCAAACAGACAAAGCTAATGGATCCCCTCTTGCTCCTCCCATCCAATTACTGTGATCCAGTAGAGAGAATATGGCAACATTGGTTCACACAAATTCTAATACTCTTAATCCGTTCCATACATATAAACCTCACATTCACCAACATTACTTCATTACCAAGCCACCCAGGCAGATGGAGTGTTGGAATGGACACACCAGCTGCAAAAACCTTCCTCCTTAAGGTTTTAATCAGCTAATGAGGATATGCAAATGACAAGCTTATGGGATTATGGCTTGTCTAACAGTGATCCTCCCCACAGTGATACAGTACTAATACAGGTGTTAGTAAACTGGTTATTGGGCCCCAACTAATTTAGGTCCATTCACCTTGTGATTATGCTTGCAGCCCCATCATTTGTACCAATGTTTGTGGCCCAGTAGGGGCTCTATTTATACTGTGGTGGGTCTGAGCTGAACTCCTGGCTGTCAGATATGATGATAATAAATCCCATTGGTTTGGTATTTATGATGTTTCTTTGCTTCTCTCTTTCTTTGCCTGGGAAATTGACAGGGATCAGTCAAAGAGAAACCTGATTAAATGTTACTTATCATTTATATGGATTTTTAAAAACATACTTTAAGGGATAAAAGGTGAACTACTAGTAATTCATTTAACCTCAATTTTCTCTTGATCACAGGAAGCTTTGTGTTCTGACAAAGGCAATAGGGCTGAGTCAGAGACACACAGGGAAATGTTTAACTTAGAAAACAATAATTAATAAAAAGCACATAATTAAATGTGATCTGTTTATTTTTCAGATGAAATTCTCTTTTCCTTCATTGCCTTAAACAAAAAATTAAATAATGTGAAGAGTTATTATCGCCAATTAAAAGTTTTGATAATAGACAAATTATTAACTCAGTCTTTGAATCAGTGACATCTAGACTTACATTTATTATAATGTCTGAAAATAGCATTTATGCCATTCAAGTGTCATATAATAAAAGTCTAACAAAGGTGAAAGTAATATAATACAATAACCAATATAACTAAGCTCTAAATTGTTTTAAGGCTGTGATCTTGAGTATATTTACTTGGGCCTACTAAAATATTTATATATTGGTATTACATTCCATAGTTCAAGGATAGAAGTCCCCTGAATGATGTACAATATTAAAACATGAAAAACCATAATTAATAAAACAAAAAGAAAATACCAGCAGTAGTTTAAAAAGCAGCTATTTATTTTATGAATAGAATTAGCAAAGTTACAGGAGAAACATTTTAGAAGGAATATCACTGGATATTTGAAATAGGTTTTCATGTTTAACACTAGGAACAACCAATCATTTCTTACTAGAGGCTAAGAACCCTGAGTATTTTGTAGTTGTATACATTCAGTGCCTGCAGAAAAATTATATCTTGACAACTTGATTCTTTCATTGAGCTTAGTGTCAAGAATATACATAGGAGGAGGAGGGGGCGCTTTCACTGGGGCATGCCTGGAGGTTTCACACTTCCATTACTGCAATAGTGTCCTGGAAAGTGTTCCCAATTCTCTGTTTTCCTGATCTCAGTCCAGTTTATACTACTGGGCCTTGTGATTCAGCTGTTCTGAACTTTCTACACTATTCTCACATTTCATTGGCTCCCTACTTGAATCAGAGCCTAGTGTATACTACTGAGCCTTGTATCTAGACCTAGACCTCCCTCATCTGCCTCCCCTTATTTCTCTTTATATTCCTCTAAGCAGGGTCTTCTTTCTATGGGTCATGATCTCTAGGTTTGTGGCCCCACTACTTTAGAATCAGCTCCCTCTTTGCTTTGTCTCTGTAAAAGATTGATGGCCTTTAAGATGGGTTTAAATGTATCTTTACTTGACTAGTTGGTTAGCATAGGGTTTGGTTATCCTGCCGTACTCTCATTCATCTTGGCAGTTAATACCTCTTTTATTTTCATTAGGAATATATACCTGCATGGTTGTATTACAGGGTATTGTGAATACTTGTTTACTTATTATGTTGTGAAATAATTTTAATGTATTAATTTTGTAATTACTATGTTTTTCTGATATGTGTCTGACATTGGTAAAGGTGTGTAATAGATAAATGTTATATGTAAATAGATATAGTCTGATTATTTCAACAACATCTTTTGTTCATAATAATATTTTTATATATTGGAAGTCAGAGTTGTGGTACCCAACTCCTCTAAACAGGGAATCCCCAGAAGGGACTTGGAAAGGGGCTGTCATGGAATTAAGTTCTATGACAGTAACACGCGTTTTATCAAATTGGTGTAAAGTGATGCCTCCCCAAACATACACACCCAAACATTATAACTTCAAGTTGACAGGAAAGAAATTGGGGGATCATAATGGATAATTTCATGAAAACCTTAACTGAGTATATGGGGAGACCATTAAAAAAATAAAATCAAACATTCAGTTATCAAAATCATGGCCCCATTTTGTGGAATAACTTGCCCTCATCAATACAGACTGCCAACTCCCTGCCGAGTTTTCACAGGGCTGTGAATGCATGGCTGTTTGATAGGACATTGTATGTGTAATGGAAAGAAGGAATAACCTTGAGGAACAGGAAGAAGAGGCACTACCAAGACAATTGTCAGATAAAAGAATCTGGGGAAGACCTGTAACCTGAGAAAATGTCTTGGACAAAACCCTCCCAAGTTCTCATGAAGATAAAGGGATGGAGTGGGAAACAGCATTCAGACTTGTAAGACTGATGTCAGCCCTCCAAAGTAGACCACACTGGTTAAGAGTTACCTTTGGAAAGCCAGACTAAAAACATATTTATTGCACGCATTCCACAAGGTTTTGTTTTTTTTTTAAAAAAAGAGCCTCCCACATGGTGGTATAAAAGGTCAAAGGTTAACTACCCACAACTCCAAGGACAAGGCACTATTCAAAATTAGACACTTAGAATATTTGCTGAAGTCATGCAGGCTAATACTACTTTTGTTATAAGGTTATAGTAACAGAATCTTGCAAATCTGATTCATCAGGATTCTTCAATGCTGGATGTTTGTATTCTCATCAAAACTATTTTTGAGTATCCACATCTTTGCTCAATGAAATATGTCCCTCTGCAATTATGCGTATATATGCCTGCAACTTAAAATCATGTGTCATATGTCTGATGAAGTGGGCTTTAGTCTATGAAAGAACATTATTGTTTTAGACAGCCAAACGTGGTCTTTGGTGAACCTTGCTGTAAATGTGGCCTCTTTCCACTGTAACCTCTTTGTATCTCAATGAACCCTAATACTGTTACCATATTGTGATTGACAATGATACGTTGCAGATTCCTGCACCCTGCAGTGCCTCATCATGCCTTTGACCATCCTAAAGGAAAAGAAATATACAAAATTATATTTTGCAGTGATGCTGTTTGCCATTCAGTTAATACTCTCATGGCTCAGTCTTTGACACCATGAACATATAACTGAAGGAGGGTATTCAAAGAGCAGATAAATTACAACTCTACAAACACATTTACCTAAATAATTTCTTTGAGCTCTATGGGGTTTGCTCATGAGTACGTCTGCATAGCATTGTGAAGATAAGCATCTATATCTCACAGATAAAACTGAGAAATGTGATTATTATCACATAAGTGAGAAGATAAAACATGAATAAAATTATCCTCAGAGAGACATTTTATTTAAAAAAAAACCTGTTTAAGGAGTTAGTTGAAACATCAAAGAAAAGTGTGTGTGAAAGGGACAATGTTAAGAGTTACTTCTGGAAACCCAGACCAAAAGCATATTTATTGCATGCCTTCCACAAGGAGTTTTTTTAAAAAAAAAGATCCGCTCACATGGTGGTATAAAAAGTCAAAGGTTAACTGCCCACAACTCTGAAGACAAGGCATTATTCAAAATTAGGTACTTAGAATATTTGCTGGAGGACTTATCTATCTGTGTTATTTGGAGTCAGTGTGTTTCCCAACAGGGAAAGTATTTAGAGAGGGAAAGGAATTTGGAGATAAAAGAACTGAAGAACATCTCACTGTATAAGCTGAAAAGCACGATTAATGGTTAGATCTCAATCTCCTTTTTTGTTTTAAATACAAAATGACAGCATCTACTTTTCCCCCCTTACTGGAATTTTGGTGAACATAATGGTAGCACTCTTCATAAATAAAACTTTAGAAGCCTAATCCTAGATTTAAAAAAAAAAAAAAATCTTTCAGGAAAAATATCCTATCTATGTATCCCTTGCTTTATTTGAACATCTTTAAGGATAATGTTATAATCATATACAAGATTGGAAATGGAGGACCTTCAATATGTTGTACTTCATAAAGCCTTGAAGCAATCTCTGGAGATGCTTTGAAGCATATTCTTTAATGTGGAGATCCACGTTAAGTCAAAATGGAAAGTGACAGATTCTCACCTAGTAGAATAAAACCTCCTAAAATCAAACTTACATTTTGTGATGTTTAAAATCTTTGCCTAGCCTCAGCCTGAATCCTAATAATGCCTACCCAAGAAAATAAGATGGCTAACTCTGCTGCCTGACATAAAGTTTTCTATACTCAGAAAATACTTGTCAAGGAGTTATCATCTCATCTCATCTCAGGATAACTGCAGATGTCCAATAAAATCACTGTATAGATATTTTGTCATCCCCACAATCCATATCCATATACTGGAGGTAGATCATCATCAAGGTCTCAGAGCTTTGTCACATAATAAAAACTTAATTTATGTGGTCACAGAATTCCTTTAGAGAGAGTTTTTCCCACTCCAGAAATCTAGCTATTAGTTGATTGCCATAAAAGTAATAAAAACTATATAGAAATCTGAGAGCGTCACATGTTTATTACAAGAGAGATTTATTTCATAATTCGAAGTCTGAAAAGTCTTTGAGGCACATACAAAGAATCTGTATGGCAAAAACAAAAACCGGTTTCATATTAGGTAATTTTGTCCGCAGACAAAACATGTAGCATCTGTGAATACAAGATGAATCATAGGTCTTTCCTTACTTATGGGACAATATACTAGCTGAAGAAATAGACTGTATCCTATAGATTGCTTTCCTGCAATTAATCAAGCGCAATAAAGTGAGCTGGAGTTACTCATGTACCAGCAACATGAGTATTATGATATAAGGTCCAACTTTCTTCAGAAAGAGTTTTTATTCACATGTAAGACCAGAAACAGAATTGTCAATTTGTTACTTCCATAAAGATATTCAGATGGTTTTTTTTATAGTTGTAATGCATTATTACTCCTGACATCAACCACACTCTATATGTCATGTTTTGAGAAGGACAATATGGATTTCTAGCCAGATCTTTAGCTAGCATATTTTAACTCAATGAGAGACAACAGCTTCAACAAAATTTCACTGATGCTTTTAGACATCCCTACATATGATATCCTGGATAGACACATGCAATATTTTTTTTCAAGCAATCCTTGCACTTTTCATCCAATTGGTTTTCTGTTTATATTCTAAAAATGTAAAATGACATTCCATGTACAAATGTAATTCAATGTAACAACATAATCTAAATCTGAGAATGTGATTGATGGGTAGTTTTTGCCAGTTTTCTAGAGCATGTATGTATATATATTTGTCTAAGGGCAAAGAGCATGTTTTCATCTAGTGAAGAAGAAACTTGGGAAAACTCAGAACCTCCACTTTCTAGGTGTCTCTTTACAGCAAATGTATGATTGACAATGATGAATCCATGTGAAAAATACATATCTTCTCAAAGCTCAACAATTTGTCCTTGACTATAGTTTTGGTATAATTAAAGCATTTTAACAGCTTACAAGAATATTTTCTTTCCATAGTCACTAGATTAGCTGCTCTGCTGTGCTGATTCTGTCATATGCAAACTTCTGTATTGCTTCACCCAAGGATAGTTGCTACTAAGAGGTTAGTTGGATAATATTTCTCTATTGTATTTAAGATATTTATAAGGCTACCCAACTCATAATATATGACTCTGGGCAACATACATATAAAATAAGTAAAAAATAAAACTCAAAAACAATCCAAATCAAATGGAAAAATAATTTATCACATAAGACAACTGATTAATTAGGAATGGGATCCCTATATTCTATGATAGAGATAGGAAAACTGGTAACTAGAGATGTCTGGACTTACAGATGCTACAGTCCTTTGTCCTTATCTATGTTGGTTGCAGTTGATAGGAATTGCAGTCCAAAACATCATAATATCAAGAGGTTGCCTGATCCTGCCCAATAATGTTTTCCTCCATTTTTTAGCAATAGCAAGTGCTCTAATCTTTGGATTCTCTGAAATTATGCCATTAACCTGTCTTATACACTGTTGATCTTTTCAATGAAGACACAATCATGCTTTGAAGCACACAGGAGCACGAACATAGTACCTGTCTGCAAGTCTTTAAAGTGGCCTTCCTCAAAGGTAGAGTACAAACACAATTAAATGATTTAGAATGAATGTATATACAGTACATACATATCCATCACATTATTCACTTTTAAAATAAGCAATGTTATACAGTACAGAGAAAAGCAGTCATATCCCTAATGAATTATGCCCAATGAATTATAAGCATGAGATTAAAAAAGAAAAGGAAACAGTTAAAACTAATTTAGACCAATGCTATTCATTGATGTAATGGGAAGTAGGAATTACCTTGAGGAACAGGAGGAAGAGCCGCAACCAAGGCAATGATTAGATAAATGAAATCCGAATATGGGGCAGAAATGTAATTTGAGAAAGCATCTCAGACATGACCCTTCCTAGTTCTCATGAAGATAAAGGGAGGAAGTGGGGAAGTGCATCAGACTTGCCAGATTCTGTTACTGTAAACTTATAATAAAAGTAGTATTAGCATTCATAACTTTATTGTCCTAGTCTGGTCTACCTTGAAGGGCTGACAGTTATACATATCCATATCTTTCTATCCTTGTAAAGTATCCCTCACTTCTACCATGCTCATATACTATTTCATATATTGTCTTTTCTTCTTTAAACTTCTCAGCTTTTTATCTTTCAGGATCTCATCAATGCCATCACTCCTTCATATTGGTTACTCACTTTGGTATTCAATCCATATTTTTTCAGACTTTCAGCTTTTCCTGTATCTGTGTGGGTCTACTGACTGGGTAACGAAGGGAGTTGTAGCTCACCTCTGCAAGGCTGAACCACATTCTTGCTCCAGGAAAAAGAAAGTGGCACATTTTATCTTATATTTTAAAACATAAAAATAATTCGGCCAAATCATCCCATTTAGTTCAACAAAACGTCCAGTTCAGGAATGTATGATTACATGTATGATTACAACTTTCCTCAAAATTGTATTCATATAAACATTCATAGGTTCCAAAGCCACTGAACCTTCCAAAGTACACAACTATTCTTCAATCTGCAAAAATAAATAATAAATAATCCTAGTTTTGGATATTTTGAATAATCTAATATATGCCAAGGACAAATATTGAATGAATATTGGAATAGGCCTTTTCATCTTCTACTATGATGAACTTAATGTGCAACAATAATTAAATTATATAGTTTCTAATGCAGGTGAGGCCAAATCTCAAGTGCACTATAGAAAAAGACCAGGATTAGAAATGAATGATCTAACAACTTATTTCCAGGGGAGAAAAACAAACTTGCTATTTGCTCCTAGACTAGAGAATCTAGTCAACAATTTTATCCTTGCCCAGAAGGTGTAAATTTTGATTCATTTTTCCCCAGATCCTCCCATAAACAAGAAGTCAGGAAATCTCTTTTCCCAATTCCCTGCTCTGAGCCTTAAGCCACTGAAATTGGGTATTTGTGACTGCCTTCTAAGAAGATTACTAAAGCAGATGACACAAGCAGCAGTGGCACCAATTAGCCACCATTCAATATTAATAAACAGTATGATGATGACAAATAAAAGATTGATTCTTCAGATGCAGGAATCATTTTAATTAATTTAATCCTTGCTGAAAGATCAGCTGTTCCCAGACCTGCTTGCCAGCAGGCACCATTTGTCCTTACCTCTTTCCACCACCTAAAGGAAGTGAATATGATCAGAAGCCAGCACTTAGGGAACAATAAGAAACAGATTGTACTGTCAGGCTTCATTAAAGATCATCATTAGTATTCCAATTTGGAAACAGTCAATCTATCCTAATATTCTACCCATTCTTTTGAGTTGCTTTTGTGAAGTTTGGTTCAGCTGCTGAATGTAAAAGAAGAAAAACATACCGAGATTTAGAGAGAAGGAAGGATCTACTTGATGCCTGTCAGTCCAAAGCTTAAGGATGAAGCTCTGGGGAGATAAATATTATGTAATTATTTTTTAAGTGATATCATGTGCAGCTGCTTATGACTCTGAGATTTTATGGGCATCATTTTCTTTGGGATGCAAATTGACACAATTCCTTCTTTTATTTTATGAGAGTTTTCTACACTCAAGAGCTTGAAACTGCATTGAGCCCGAGTATTATATTTCATTTGTTCTATCTGTAAGGTGGAGGTTTCCCCAGAAGCACACTTCCATGTGTGCATTCTCTTTTCTGAATTGGGACAAATGACTATAGGAAAACTTAGCAAAGGTGAAGTTATGAGACATTTTATTCTCAGTGTAATTTGCCGGTCTAAATAAAGCTATCATTACTAGAGAGTAAACTTGAATTTAAAATGGTTAATGGTAACACTTAGGAAAGTAATTGGAATTTGTTTCTTAAATGTCTCAGAAACAGAATGCAAAAAAAGAATGGGGGATTGAATCCAGATTGTATTAGCTTAAATATAAGTTCCGCTGAAAGCCATAAAAACTATGGGATCCAGGGTGGGGCGTGCTAGATGAATGAATTCTGGTAGAGATGCTGTATCTGAACTTCTGTAGAAGACCTAAAGAAGGTTTGGGGCTAGGGAGGTTCAGCTATAGAGGCCTATGAGAACACTCCCTCAAAGATTATTTAACTGAAAAAAGGGGGCATACTTTCAGAAAGAAAGAGAGAACGAAAATCTCTTTGATGTACTATGAATGCCGCCTTGAGTTGTACAAAGAAATAAAGCCGGGAAACAACAACAACAACAATGTATTACAGTATATGGTAGCAGTTTAAATAGCTGTACTTTTGCCATTGTCATTCATAATTTTTTATCTTTTGCCACTGACATTCATAAACTACTTTTGCACAGTCTAACTACAAAAAGGAGGTGACTTCAAAATGCTTACTCAGTTTGCTCCTTTTCATTGATTCCAGAAAGCTTCTTGTAGCTATGTGGCTTAATTCTCATCCTAAACCTTGCTTATTGGTAAATAATATCGGGGGAATTTACTTTTTAATAAGTAAGGACTATAATCTAAAGAGTATTTCCTTTTAACTGGTATATGAGTAAGACTGAATTAAGAAACAGAACTGAGACAGTTTGTTTAAATAAAGAGAGTTATCACTATTCCTTGACGAAACTGCTTTCTTCTAGCCTTTCTCTGAGCTAATATGATTTTGGCATCAGAAGGGAACTGTAAAAAAACATGATAAATTTCAGAATTCTGTATTTATAAAGAATTTTAGCAGAAAAATCCATAAAAAATAAATACATTGCAACATTAATAAAAATGTTCAAAATAAGTAATTTCAAGATAATTTACAAACTGCACTTGTCCCAGATATTTTTCCCCCTTTTTGGTCAATAAGAATTAATATCTGGTTCTAAATGTATTTACCTCAAAAATAAAGTCTATCATTATGGGTTCCTTCTGAACAAGTATGTACCTGAAGCTTGAATCTGAGCTTATTTTCTCTTTCCCTTTTTCACAATGTCCTTCTAATCGTGATTGAAAAACTGTTTTTCAGGTTAGAACTGTACTGCCCTCTTGTGTTTTTCAATGAAGATCACAGACAAATATGATTACAGGGAGAGAGAGGAGTCATAGTTGCAGCTTCAGAAATATGGCCTGCAACAAAGAAATGCTTAGTGTCTTGATACAAAATGATGAAACTTGATTCTGCTTTGAAGTTATGTCAGGACACCTAAACATGACAAGATAGACTGCAATAAAGACTTGCATTCAACATATACCATTCCAGCCATTCAGCCACTGAAAACAAATTCTATGACTAAACCTCAGTAAACCCTGAAACTAACAAAGCTTGTAACTAATGGTGTACACATGACACATTACTTATGGGCAATTTTAAAGGCTTAAATGACACAATGAAGCATAAACTAACACATGGTTGGGTCTGCGCAACATGCTAGGCTACAACATGGTTAGTGAATTTGGGTTTCAATATGTCATCTAAACACAATCACCAACAGAATATTTTGTGCAAGCAGAAAACAATTCCTTCTTTGGGGAGGAACCAGATCAATGTGTTTGCAACAGACCTGTTTTCTTTTTCCTTTTTGCCACATATCCTTATCTTGTTTTTCTTCCTGTGTTTTTTTTTTAACAACTCCCTTCCTTCAGCCTACTATTTTTCAGTTTGGAAGCCCTAATCCCATCTCGTTTCTCAGAAACGATTTTACCTTCATAATGGACTTTCCACTTACAACCTGACTAAAACTTCTAGCATGAAACTTGTACCGATACTGATTTCTGCTAGCAAGATAGGTTCCACTGCAAATAAAACTAAAAACTTTCTGTGGTAGATTTCAAATACACTTTGATTTCCCACACTTTCCTCCATCTTTCAGATTTTTTAACTTCTGGTTTTGCAAAAACAATGGTTCTTGTCCTCTTCTTACTTTCACATGGAGCGTGAAGCATCAGTGCAAAAATGTTCAGCATGGCTTACCCCTTCTTTTGTTCTCCACTCAGAAGGAGAGTTTCCTGTAGTCATCTCTCTGGGTTACAATCTTGCCTATTCTAGACACAAGTGTTTGGACATGACTTGCATAAAATGTAATTACAGATTGGCTCAAAACTGAAACAGAAACAGAACTCAATGGATGAGGATAAGACCCTGGGAGACAGATTAGAAATACTAAAATGTAAGTCAGATACTAAAAATAAGAGGCAAGCAGCAGTTCAGATTATCATGCATAGAAGACTGCTTTATGTTTTGCAGTACTTGGATTTACAAAACACTTAGATGTTGTTTACATGTTTATAGTGCCAAGGATTATTGTTTAGCAGTTTAGCAAAAAAAGAAATTGCGATGTCTAACAGGCAGATCCAAGTGATCAATATTATTTAGAAGATTGTGACTTCCTTTTTAAAGCAGCTGGAAGCCCATAAGACTCATCTTGTACTGTCCTGGGGTGAGGGATGGGGCCAAGGGCCAGGGGTGTGGCATTCTGAGTGGCAGCAGCCTATCAATGGCCTTCTTGCTGGTGAGTCAGCACCATCCAATGGAAGAGGAGTAGGATCTGGTCTTTCACAAAGAGTTTGCCAGCCCCTGATCTAGAGAAGTAATCACCAGTTTCTATATCAGACCACAGCCTTCAGCTCTTCCGACATCCCTATGTCAGTTTTGGCCAGTTTGCATGTAAGCGTGTCTCTAAACTATCAACTGTTACTACATGTCCAAACACAGAGATTGTTCTTTCTGGATCATAATACTTAAGATTTCTTCATATTATCCCATATATAAAAGGTGAATGTTTTCCGCAAAATCTAGTGACTAGATACAATCTTTCATCCAAATCTATACACCCTCTCTTGCATTATCACTAATTCATGAATTTCCTATATCCCAAGAGTCAGATTTTTAAAAATATATATCTGATAGATTATTGCAGAGGCAGACCATCTTTCATAGCCAGAGCAGCACACTTTGGGGAGCAAAATAGACAGAGCCATGTCATGCACAAAGGCAAGACCAGAATTCTTCATTTTTATTTTGAATAGGGTGCTTCATGTTTTCATTACATTAAGTCTGTTCAGGGCTTATACTAGAGGTTGTGTGTATTTCCTGCCCTGAAACAGTAAGAAACTATGATTTTTGCTAATTATAGTAGGAAAGGGCTCCTGGGGCTGCAAACAAGAGGCTTAGAGGCCATATGTGTCCTGAGTCCTCAAGCTGCCACTAAAAAGGCTTGAGCACCCCATTTTGGCCTGGTGTTTGTACATATTCAGCAAATGTGGATAGTAGGTGGCTCACTGTGTTGTGTAAATCCACAAATTGGGTAATTTCAGTATAAAGCAAGCATGTCATACCAACACAGACATGTTATAAAAAGACTACTTCAAGTGCATCTCTCTCTCCTCCTCTCTCATCTGTTTGCTGGGGTTTATATGCTGGCTTCAGTTCAGCAAGACTCTTACCACTTCATGCACAAACTTAGGTTTTCTGTTGCAGGATTTTCTGTGAGACTGATGGGAACGCCTATCCAAGATCACTGATCTTGAAAAAGATAAGCTGGATAAATCCCACTTAATTCCAGACTGTACGTTAGCCTTGGAAGTCAAGAAAACATACCAGAATAAGGCCCACAGTATTGAGCCCCCTTAAGCTTGACTCAAGGGAATGTTTTCCTTAATCCAGTTGCACTTGTTACCTACAGATTGGCTCAACATGATTCTGTGCCTTTCATGGGTTCTAGAATGAGTCTCAGTCAGTAGTCTGCGTATCCCAGGCAGAACTCCAAAGTACTCGGGGGGGGGGGGGACACACAAGATAAATAATTGAACTTTAAGTTTTTAAAATTTACTGCCAATAATAAATATTATAACAGTGCCTGTGATCATATAAAGATCTATATATATTTTTATATCCTCAGGGTTTTATAGAGTGATTGATGGGACTACAAAAGGGTTAGAGCCTCTGCCCTACAGCACATGGAATAGAGTAGAGAGTGGCATTCGATGTGCTGTGTAAATTTCAGGGAAATGTATGCAAAGAAGTTGCAAACGACTATGTTCTGTCTCTGCCAGGACTTCTTAGCACATGATTTCATACATTCCCAGAGATTGTGGGCTTTAATTGTGCTGAAATTACTTAGTGTATAACCTTAAAGGATACAGCTCTATGTACTTGGGCTTAGGTTCTGTCCTTTGCTCACTTTTGCCTTAGCTTTGGCTTTCTGAAAATTAACTTGAAGTAAATGATATATAAAGCTGCCTTTTGAAAAGTCGAACTAATAATCCATCTAGCTTAATATTGTTTCCAGAGTAGTTGCTGCCAAAAGTTTGAGACAGGAGTCTCTCCCAGTCCAATTTGGAAATGTTTTCCATTTAATCTGTCAGGTGCACATCCCTGACCATTCATGAGACCATTTCTTCTAAATTTGATTATATATTTCATCTTATGATAAAGAGTTCAGTGTACTTTTGTCCTCCTAAATAGATTTTTTTGTAAACATATTTTCTTGATTTTTAGATTCATTGTTTATCCATGCTGTATTTTACAACCACACATGATCTATAGTACAGCTGGTATACAGTAAATATACCAGCTGTACTATATTTTGCTATTTATTTCCAGTAAAAACCACCTCGTTGGGAACTTTACATTCCATTAAAATAATTAAGGTGCTATCGTTTTTCTAGTTGTTCCCATATTACAGAAAGGTTTATAAGCAAAATCTCACTGTGCTGGTATATGAAAAGCTGGTATATGTCTAATTTTTTTCCTTTCAACATAGTAATTACAATTAAGTCCTCAAAGATACCAACTTGGCCATGATCTTCAAAGAATCTGCTTTTGTTGTTGTTGTTGTCTAGAAGGCCACTTTAAAGGGCAAATCTACCTTTCATATTCGAAAGCTGTGGTACTGTATAGTGAGGAAAGAGAACAGAGGAAATAAATCAGCAGAAATTTAGCATCTTAAAAGAACAAATGTTTATAATCAGTTTGAGTGCTTCATGGATTTGTGAAATTGTTTGGGATTAACAGGCTATTGGTAGCCAATAAACAATATTTAGCTTTGTCTAGAGAACAGCAATGGAAAAAGGTGTGGGCACCTTGTCAAAGAGGACCCATTGAGGAAGGATGATGGGTTAAGTGTGGGGGTCGGCGTGGCAGCGTGGGTGCCCATTCTTCCAGGAGAGCTTGTCAGTTGTTAGTAAGGCTCATGAAAGGAAGGACGCCAGCATCTATGGCTGAGGTACTATTGATGCAAGTTAGCTGACTAATCTGATTGAAAAAGTCCCATGGTATTTATGTCACTTTAATTTGCCTCAAACAATTGAAGACGACAGCACTCTATTAAGAAAAGCTTGATCCAGAACTAAAGCTAAATAAATTAGGGTCTCAGTTTAATCAAATTATCCTTTTACTGGCCTTGGATTAACTCAGACAGACAGCGTCGGTCTAGAGCCTTATGATTGGTTGGCTAATTTTTAAGAAGCCAATATGAAGAATAAGGGATTTTACACACAACTACTACATATAATACTTCAAACAACCCCCTCTTTTCTTTTAAAAACTGGAAATAATGCATGTGCCAAGAAAATTCTTCTTCCAGAGGGCTTTTTTTTTTTAGTATAATTTGCTTACATTAATTCAGTTGAATTAAAAAAGCTTAAAATACAGCTTCCCCCACTTTGTAAGGAGCTACTTTTCATTATGTTTTGCATATGGCAATTGCTATTCATTATACCAGGTGTGCAACTTTTCTCGTGCCAAGAGCTGCACGGAGCATTGAGTGAAATGCTGGGAGCTGGGTGCTAGTGGGTGAAGCTAGAACAATCCCTAAATTTGGTTACACTTAAATTTTGGCAATCTTGATTCATTTCAGACGCTTCTGCATTACACCAGTCTAAAATGTAACCAGGCAACCAGAAACCCGGGATTGTTCATAAAAGTAGTGAAGCTTTCTGTTTTCTGACTTTTTGTTGCAGTTTGTTAATGTCTGGAAAACTGCAAGCTCTGGATTAGAGAGATAAGGATCTCCTACCCCTCTGTAATGCCACTTCTTTAAGGAAAAAGAACCTACTCATGTTCTTCTATTTTTTCCCACAAAATACCAAAGTTAAAACCTGTTTATACTTCCTTTTACTTTATTCTGAATTTTTTTCTTATAATGATTAATTCATGTGATCTTATGAGGTCTTAGTGCCAATGTAATCCTACCCATATCTACTCAGAAGAAAGTCTCGTTGGGACTTATTACCAGGTAAGTGTGTTTAGAAATTCAGCTGAATTGATCATTTGTACAGATGTCCTTATTATTAACACATCTACTACATGTATTGTCGAAGGCTTTCACGGCCGGCATACGAAGGCTGGTGTGGATCTTCCGGATTGTGTGGCCGTGGTCTGGAAGTTCTGTTTCCTAACGTTTCGCCAGCATCTGTGACATTAACACCCCATACCCCCCCCCTCCACATCTCTATAAATACCCACAAAAGGGTCACACCATCCTGGGCACAGAGAGAACTGCTCCTGTCTGTGCTCCTGTACTCTGAAGATGCCGGTCACAGATGCTGGCGAAACGTTAGGAAACAGAACTTCCAGACCACGGCCACACAACCCGGAAGATCCACACCAGCCTACATCTACTACATCTTTGTGCCTATATTATATATTCCTCTACAGTGTTCATCAACCTGCTGCCCTCTAGATGTGTTGGGTTTCATCCAGCATAGTATGAGACATAATTAAACAAATCTGGTGGTTATGCAGTTGGGGAACCCTAACTTAAAATATGATTCTGGCATCTCCACCATTACTCTTTCAACACATCTCTTCTCCTAAGCTCCAGGAGGTAGGTACTTAGAACACTCCAATACCCATGACCACAGAGTATCTCCCTCTCCCTTCCTGCTATGAGAGTAACATCTGTAAATATGTGGAAATCTTCCCTTTCATAACAGTGTACCAGAATAAGTATCATGCCAGATAGAGCTACAAAGATACAAGAAGCTCCAAATGCTTTTCTGCCAACTAACAGTTGTCCAGAGTTTTGCAGCCCAGATCTGGCAGCCCTAATGCAAAGAAACTCTGTCTACAGTATGTACTGGAAAGGCAAATGAAAGACAACCATAATCTTCCTTTCTGGATTAGAGTACATGAAGCACAAGAAGCAATGATTACCAGTAACTTTCTACTGCAACACTTTCCACTGGATGGTGAGCACAGCTATAGGAAAGTGATGCTTGTAAATAGATACAGTAAACATTACCAGTGTGAGAGAAGAAGAAATGTGATAAACAGGGCAGATGGGTGACATTCCTTCTTCTCAATAATTCATCAAAGCACCCACTTATGACTTACGTGAAATTATTATTTGTGTTGCTAGGTTTCCACAACAAACCAGCCTAAAATACATTGGTTAGTTTGATTCAGTGTGTTGTAGTATGAACTCAGGTAACTGGCTTAATTCAGTTAACCATGATACAGTTAATCATGGGTTAGCATATTGTGCAAACATAGCCTATGTTTTAGTACTTTTCCTTTACAGACAATACTCACAAGAGGGAAGACAATTCACATCCCCACAATAACAGCTGGTCTTGAAAACCAATGTTAGATTGCAACTCCTATTAAAGTTAAGCAGCAGCTATGCTGATCGAGTTTGAAGTTGATTAACTTCTAGAGAACTACAAGCTGTCCACCCCTAGGTTAGCAGAGTAATCTATTGTGAAATTTTCTTGACTAAAGGGGCACTGAAAGAACAAGAAAGTTGACATTTTGGGATGTTTCCAGCACTCATTCAACCAATGAGACTCTCTAATGAACACTGTCATTGTTTCAGCATCTTTTGGGGGTTTTTATGGTAATTTACAGTTATTCAGCTTCCCTATTCTCACCTCACCGCCTCTCTTAGATGACTTCACAATGGGCAACACAATGAGTGGAGGATAAAACATCCTTCCCCACAACATGCACTATCTGGTTAAAAATCCACATCTTGCCCACAACTGTATAATGGAATACTAGCAAGTAAGAATACAAAAGGAGCTTGGGAATTTAATATTACCCTAGTCATAACTTAGTGCCACATTTTCTTTTCCTTTTGACAATTTTTGGCAGAATATAAAAGTTCAGTCAATAAATCTGACAATTCCAATCTCATTCTAAGACTATGATAATCTAACATGTCAAATTAATTTAACGTGAGTACGTTGAGTATTTTACTTCTGGCAGGGTTAACCATATACATAAATCATATCACATAGTTTATAAATTTCATCAGTTAGGATTAAGCAACACTTTAAACCACAAACAAGCAAGCCACATTTTAATTTAATTTTAGAATGCTCTTTGAAAAGTGGCAAATCTGTTTTATATGAACAGAGACAAAGTAGAATGGATATAGATCTACCCAATGTGCATGTTTCTCAATGAAATGTACAACTAAAGAAGAAGAACAAGGATTTCTTAGCAGATTCTTACAGATAGATTTGAAGTGGCTCAAGCAATTTTGTTACATTGGTCCAGTCAGATAGCAAAGTGGATTTATGTTATAGTACAGTGAACTTCTAACTGACCTCAGACAAGAACACAAAACAAAAGTAAAACCAAGCAGAAAACATAGGCATACCATATATGGACTTCAAAAACCTAGAGAATAACTAGATAGCAGCAAATAGTTAGCGTCTGCTGTGGTCACCTGGATTTTTGCAGACCAGAAATGCTATGTCAAACATGAAAAACAAGACGAAGTCTCAAACATCTCAATCCATAAATCCTCCCATACTCATTCACAGTCAGATGTAAACAGAAAATGCAAGCATATACACTCAGATCTACACGAACCACCTTGCCTTACTTCATTACTTACTGTGTAAATTCAGAGAGCTGCAACTCCAAACAACTTCAAAGCCAAGGCTGAGAAATGTTGTTCTCTAATATCTGTTTTCACATCCAACAGTAAAAATAAATTCCATAATTTTAGAAGAAGAACTAAAGAGTACAACTGGGTCCTGCATGGGCTATAAAAATCATCTTCAGGCCACAGCAAGTATATTTAGGCCAAAGATGTTAGTACTATAAGCCTAAGGTGGGCAATCATTTATCTTGGAAGAAACCTCACTGAACACTGAATAGATTTGAACTGCTAATTGGTATTCCTCTTACACTCCACAAGATAGAATTGGAGCTCAGTGACAGCCAACTGCAACTGCAGAATCAGAAAACTTAGCAAATATCTGTCTTCAATAAGAAAAGCTCCTGATGCTTCTTTTGCCTAGAATGTTATTTTTGTTTCAGACAATACCAATTTTGACCATTTAAACAATGGTGGAAGGATATATCTAAATTTGTGCGGCAAGGCAAAAAAACCCTCATTAAACACAAGGTGTTGCAGGATGCCAAAGAAAGAGGAGGTTTGGCTTTACCTGATTTGAAATTGTACTTTGCCACTTTCTGTTTAGTTTGGATGAAAGAGTGGGTGATGTCAAGAAATGGAAGGTTATTGGACTTGGAAGGGCACAATCTGAGATTTGGGTGGCACAGCTATTTATGGTATGATAAAGTTAAGGTTAATGTAGATTTCAAAAATCATTTTATTAGATGTGCCATTTTAAGAATTTGGAATAGATATAAATCTAGATTGGGTTGAAAAATATCTTCATGGCTATCACCACAGGAGGCATATTATAGAAGAGAAATGGTCATTAAGCAGAAATGGCTAACTTATGGTGACATTTTAGATTTTTATTAGAGAATTTAAAATAAAATCAAGAAAAGACTTGATATCAGAAGGATATATGTTTCAATGGTTTTCACATGTATAATTAGCAGAAAGATTGAAAGTTCATAAATGGGTGTATGGTTTTGAATGTGATAAAACTGTATTTGAAACTTAGTTATGTACTAATGATGAACATCTTATTGCTAAGATGTATAAACTTTTGTTGAGATTTGAAACAGAAGATGAACAAGTTAAAGACTGTATGATAAAATGGGCTAACTATTTTGGTTATAATATACTAATGGAACAATGGGAAAGTATGTGGATGGAAGGGTTGAAATTTACATGATCTTAAAGAGAATTTTTATAAAATGATGTATCAATGGTATTTGTCACCAGAAAGAGTGTCAAAAATGTACAAAGGGACTTCAAATATATGTTGGAAATGTAAACAACAAGAAAGGACTTTTTATCACGTTTGGTGGACATGTAATGAAGCTAAAAACATTTGGACTCAAATACTGTACATATATTAATTCAGAATATTTTGAAGATTAATATATAATCGAAACCAGAGACATTTCTCTTGGGGCTGATGGATAATCAATTAGAAAAATCTCATGGATCTTTGTTTTTATATATAACTGCAGTGAGACTTTTATATGATCAAAGGTGAAAAGACTGGATATTACCTACAGTACAATGGAAGAATGGATGGTAAAGTTGATGGGGTTAGCTGAGATGGAGAAATTGGCAGATTAGAGAAAAGACATTGACTAATTTTAATGCTAATTGGAAGCCCTTTTTGGACTTTTTGCAGGAAACAGAAAAAAAATGAAATTATGATATATGGGTTTGATGATTAGTAAAATTAATAGATTATGGAAAAATGGATGTTAATTTGTAATTCTAGAGTAAGAGTTTAAGGTATGTTTACTTATACCTGCTGTAAAAGAAGTTGGAAGTCATTATTTTTTTGTATTTCTATTTCTTTCCTTTCTTTTTCTGCACTCTTCCTTTCCTATTTTCTCTTTATCCTTTCTTTTCTTCTATTTCTTTTCTAGATTATTAGTTCTTGTTGGTTTTTATCTTTCTGTTTTTAAAATTTAATAAAGTTATTATAAAAAAAGAAAAGCCCCTGATATTTCTGTCATTCTATGATTTTGCACAAACATCTTATGGTAGCCAACAGAAGCATACTTTTTTTGAAGCAGTTCTTAAGTCCAGGGCTCAAGTTGAAAGGCTTGAGGAAAGTATACATTGGAATCTGAAAGTCTGAGATTTGGCCCAGATTACTTTAAAGAGACAAATGGTGTTAAAATGAATCTCAGGTTTGTGAGTTTTTATGGAATATATACATGCTCCTACTACCCAGATTTACTGAAATGTTCTAAAACTCATCAGAAGCAATAATAAAACAGAACACAAAATATTCTTAATAGTGAGTTCCTGTCTCATACTCTTCTTTAGAAAGTTTGTACTTATTAATATAGCAGTTGTTGTTTGAAGGACAATGAGATTTTGTGCTTTTCTGCTACCACATTTGTACGATACGCTGATCTACCAACTAGCAAACTGCACTTCGGCCTTAAACCAGCCCCATGTAGTTAGTTTATGGTTGACTGTCATGTGAACTCAGAAAATTGGGTTGAATAATGGATAGCTCAGGTAACTGAGTGTAAGCATGTCGTGCAACATAACTAACATAACAGCTGCTTGGACATAGGCAGGAAGAAGTAACAGTATCATAACCAAAAAGTACCATAATTGGGAATACTCATATGGTGGGAATCAACTTGCCTGGAAATATTTCTGAGTGCAAAGTATCAAAAATCAACATTTCTAGAAGTGGTTAAGTGTTCCACTGACCGATAAAAAAGCCCAACTGTTAAACATATTTTTTGAAAAAAATATGAATAAACCACTTCATCTTATAAAAGAAAATTTAGCCCCCTGCCCCCCCAACAAAAGTAGCAATTATTATTATTATTATTTTTTTACATCTACAGCCTTTCTTTCTACAGGTAATCTTTCTAAACACATG
This sequence comes from Liasis olivaceus, assembly GCA_030867105.1. Classification (NCBI taxonomy): domain Eukaryota; kingdom Metazoa; phylum Chordata; class Lepidosauria; order Squamata; family Pythonidae; genus Liasis; species Liasis olivaceus. The sequence goes on from CM061349.1 coordinate 81,506,877, forward strand.
AGTGCATTATGCTGGATACCTCAATGTCATTTGAGAAAACTTTTGAGGATTTTGCAAAGTGCAAACCGTATTGTATTTTAATGACTGGCAGTACGCTAGTTGTCATTAAAAAAACTGTAGCCTTTTTCTACTTTGGAACAAGAACAGTCAAACCACCTAATTATTTTACTCATCAGCCTACAGAACTATTACCAAAGTAATTGACTTCAGAAGGATTAATTTAAGATTTTGCAATTTTAAAAAAGCCCAGGAAAGATGCATGCAGGTTAAGCAATCTATTTATAAAACACCTGCAGCTACCTTGGACTTTTTCAATGAAACAAAACAAAGTACTGTATGAAAAGGGTAGTATCTTTATCATAATAAAAACAAGTCAGCTATAATAAACCAAAACAGTTGGGCGAAAATGATAGAAGTCTCATTGTGAACCATAGTGTGGTTTAAAATTCAGAACATGTAATTTCAGATTTGTTTTTAAAAAATCCTATTTTATGTGCACGGGATTGTTGTGGGGGGAGAGCGTGTTACAAGTCTGTACCAGCCTCTAACAACTGTACTGTGTCTTTGGAGCAAAAAATCAATCTGAACTCCGCCCAGTAGGCTCTATTATTATCCGTGTATACCTGATGTAAAACAAACTCCCAAGCAAAAATTCTGTACGTCTTCCTAGTTCTAGCGATTATTCTAATTACTACTCCACACTATTGCTTGCACCCCCGACTCAAAGCGTCAGAGCAACAGCACTAACCCAACCTCCCAGCTCACGGGTGTTCCTAACTGTTACGCATGCTCGTTCGCTCCCTCCCTCATCTGAATTTTGGCCCACTAAACTCACCGTATATTCTCCGCCTCCGCCTTCTGGTCTCTTTCCTCTCCCATTGGCTAGGAACCAGACACTTAACCCGGAAATGAAGGCAAGCTTCGCGCTCCACGTGGGAACGGTCTGGTGGTGTGTTGTGATCGTGGGAACCTTCGCTGAAGGCGTTGAACTTTTAGCGGGTTGCAGTTATGAGTTCCGGGGCATCTCCGGTGATCGGTAGGTTTTTCTCTCCTGTCTCTCTCTGCCGAGTTCCTGGCGTGGTTGAGGTCTGGTTCATCCCTCTTCCTCTCGTTATGCAGATGAAACGGAGGGACCAGCACGAGGCGGCTCCGGGCTTGGTTTGTCAGACAGCGAGAATGAGGACGCTTGGGAGGAGGAGGAGGAGGATTGTGCCGACGACCCCAGCGCCAAGATGGAGGGGTCTGCGCAGGGGACTCCCTGCCTTTTCTGCGACAGGTTAGAGTTTTAGGAAAAGAAGTTGGAAAGAAGCTGTTGCTTCCAGCCTAACAGCTGAGTTTTGCTTTGGCCCTGGGTCTCTTTTCCTTCTCCTTGCTTCAGCAGAGTCCCCAAAGAGGCAGATAAAGGACAAAATAATAATAATAATAACAACAACAACAACCAGCAGTTTAAACCGCGCAAGGAAGCTTCGTGTTAAAATGAAAGGCAACATCAGAAGTTTTCAATTGAATACTGAATGCACACACGGCTAAACTTACTAAGTGCATATTTCTGCCCTCGTTCTACCTTATGATTTCTCTTGAAATGTAACTGTTGTTACATGAGATTCTAGTTTTTGGCTGATAAAGCCAGGGTTGCGGTCACTAGCTCCAAGTTCTTTTGGAGCAAACCCCTGACTGTAACCTTTCCTAATGAAGCATTGTAGAGGAAGTATGGTGGACTGAGTGGCCGGCTGGACTGTACCAAAGGCAGTAGAAGCCTTGAATACTTCCAATTGCAGTGGTGTTCAGCTTTCACTACTTGTGTTTCCTGTTTTTCAGACACTGAATTTCTTCGTCTTTACATCTGACTACTGCAATCCTTCTGTTTCCATCCTTGCTGCCTCTTCCTTTTAGGGATATTATTTTCCCCTGTACATGAAAAGTATCATGAGATGTTTCTAATATCAATTTGTCATTTCATTTTTCACCTAATACTTAAGGAACATATAGCTTATTCTCTAATACTTGCTCAGATTACTGTCTTTCATATCTCCATAACGATATGTTGTGCTCTATTTCTATTTTATCATGCTATTCATGATTTCATTTTTTAAAAATGTAAGAATTGGTGTATGTGTTTTCTAAAAATACTGCTCTTTTTCTAAGATTTTTCAGTTCAGCTGAAGATAGTTTTTGCCATTGTACCTCAGATCATGGGTTCAGTATTGAGATGGTGGTTCGAAAACATCGTAAGTTTATTTCTGCACATTTTATGGTTCTCTTTTTGCATTTTTAAAAGTTTGTTGTTTATTAGATTTAAAGGTACAAAAGGAAAAGAAGAGACAAAAGAGTAAAAAGGAGGTAGAAAAGAGATTTACGAGCACTGTAAAGTTAACTTAAAAATTTCAAAATAACATTGATATAAATCTGAATATTAGAATAGATTATATCAATTTAAAGTTTTAAGAGTATTAAAATAAATCAGTGTTAAAAACAAAGTATGCAGTAATTAACAACTATAATCAATAAGACTCAAATTACATGTTTTAAATAAAAAAATTACAATATTTTCTGCCTAACCTAAAAAATTTGGCAAATTTAAAACATAAATTATGAAGAGATTAAACATTATAGTCTTATATTAGGAAAAACATTTTTTTTTTGATGTGGTATTAACTGATTCCTTAGGTTATAGGCCAAAAATGGTTTCCATGTTAAATTGAATATCAGATCTGTTTTTCAAATATGAAATTGGTTATGATGTCAGTGCATACTCCTAGAACTTAATTTGCCATTCTTCTATAGAAGAAATTGTTCATAAATTCCAGTGAGAAGAATGGATGAAATGGTCAGGTTGGATATTTTTTTTCATATTTGGTGGCAATGTTGTAAAGCTTAACAGTGCTGGAAAATTATTGATAATGGAATGAAACAAATTTTAAAGAAAAATTTTCATTTTTCTTCCCAGCCTTCTATTTTTTTAAAAAATAAACATTATTAAACCTTTTATTCAGAAGAAGTAGAATAACAGCTGCTAATTATTTAGTGTCTTATTTTCAATTCTTATTGGAATAATTCGGAATAAAAAATTGAGCCTGGGCAAAATGTCTGCCATTATACCATTCAGGGAGTAAATCTTTTATTTTTTGTTAAATAAATTCCCAAATATTTAATCCAGTTAACAGTAATGATGAAGCCTTTTCTTTACTGTAGATAGGTTTTTTTTCCTTCTTCTTTGCTTATTTATGGTTCCTTTGCCATTTCATTTTTTACAAATTGGGCATTTTAATCTTTGGGGAAAATAATTGCCAGGTATTGTTAGGTGGGATTATTAAATGTATGCCTTATTCAGAGTGTTCCCCTTACTTGGATAAAACTTTTGTCCAATGTTTATATGATAATTTATTTTATTTGTATGTGAAATTCTCTTCATTGCTGTAGAAGTGTCTTTAGAGAAATTTCATTATAGAATTTATGGAACAATGATATATATATGGAGATATATATATCTATGTATAAATGTCCTTTATTTATATACAATTCAGAAAATTCAGATTCAAGTCCAACTTTACCTACAAAAAATCATTAGATGACTTTGGGTCAGTCATTCACTTTCAATTCAACCTCCCTTACAACACTGGTGTGGGGAAAAGCAGGATGAAATGCTGTGTATTCTGCCTGGAAGACCTGCATGAAAAGTGGGGTAAACAATGAGTACAGTTCAAGGTGTTGGCTCTTACCTATAAAGCCATATACGGCTTGGGTCCTGGGAACCTTTGAGTTTGTCTACCTATCTGATACAATCAAGCAGAGGAAGCGTGCTGCTGGTCCCCAACTCTCAGGATATAGGTGAAGAAATAAGTCCTCCCTGTGACGACTCCCATGGTCTGCAATACTCTGCTTCCTCCCTGCAGAGTTAAGATGACTACCTTAAACAGTGTTGTTCCCACAACCTTTGGGAAATGAGTGCTATTGTAATGTCTGAATTTTAGCTGTGTGTTAGCAGCATGTTTTAGCAGCATTTATGAATGTATGTATTTAATTATTATCCTTTTTAAGATCGATAATCAGTTGAGAGCCAGCTTGGTGTAGTGTTTAAGGCATCAGGCTAGAAACCAGGAGACTGAGTTCTAGTCCCGCCTTAGGCACAAAGCCAGCTGGATGACCTTGGCCAGTCACTCTCTCTCAGCCCTAGGAAGGAGGAGGCAAGGGCAAACCACTTCCAAAAATCTTGCCAAGAAAGCTGCAGGAGCTGGTCCAGGCAGTCACCAAGAGTTAACACTGATACAAAGACGCGCACACACACACACATACACACACAGACAAATCAATTGTTGGTTCAGTAATTGTGGGTTGTTATTCTACTAAGGTGGTTTTATTTTGCCAGGTGTAAACTGCTTAGAATTTGTGATTGAAATGGCATTCAGATTTTTGTAAATAATCTAAGTCTGGTTTAAGTTTAGCCTTGTTAGTTTTTGAGATAAGGTCAAATATAATAGTCCAATTAAGTGTAACAAACTTATGTTTATACTGAACATAGCACAGAAAATCAGTAGAGAAAATAGTGGGAGGAAGTGTGAAAACACAGATAGTAAACAGATTAAGATTCTGATAAACTTTGATAAACATTTCTGTTTTTCTGCTTCTTTCAGGGATTGATTTCTATGGCTACATTAAGCTAGTAAACTTTATTAGACTGCAAGTAAGTTACCAATATTCTGTAAAGTAGATGCATTTTAAATAGTTGTGTCTCTTCAGAGAATAGTGAGAAGCATTTGTTCAACATTTGGTATTAGGTTTCTGAGAATGCATCTTGAAAAAATTGTGAGAGTGCAATAACTAAACCAAATATGAATGTAAAATCCATTTTTAAGAAGTCTTTCTGTTGGATTATCGTGATGCCCAGGATATTACTTCAGTTAATTGCTGTAGTTGATTGGGCCAGTTTATAAGCATGGTAAATAAAGTGTTCATAATAATCTAGCCAATCAAGAAATGCATAAGTGTTAGATCACTGTTAATACCCTAACTGTAGACTTTCTTACCAAAATGAGGGCCATAAAGTTCAGTGATGTTTATTGTTTCTAGATCTGATCTTAGATCTTTTTGATAATGGCAAGCAATGGACTTTTTGATAATGGCAAGCAATGGATTTGGAAATTATATATTGTATACGTGTGTGTATAATCTGTCTTAGATGAGAAAGGTAAAAGTTCAAATTGAAGCTACCACTGAGGGGAAAAAAAAGATTTTGCAGTGATGGGAAAGTAATTAGAAAATTAGGAGCATTAAATGTGTAAGAAGGGAGAAGAGAATGATAAAGGTCCTCTTCAGCTATAAAGCAGAGGAAGACTGTATCAGTAGTAGAGTTATGTTGCAGGTAGATCATATGTATAATTTTAAAAACTCCACTTTGTTGTTTCTGTGTATGATTCATTCTTGGGATAGTCTGTTACTTCCTTGTTCATTTTCTATTTCAGAAGCCAGATGCCGGGTATCTTAATTCTCTCAGACCTCCATTTCCTTGGGAAGAAGATAAATATTTGAAGCCTATATTAGAAAATGACTTATTACTCCAGTTTGGTAAATTTGCTTTTCATTTTAAATTTCTGCATAGTCTATAGCAGTGTTTCTCAAACTTGCAACTTTAAGACATGTGGACCTCAACTCCCAGAATTCCCCAGTCACCATGCTGGCTGGGGAATTCTGCAAGTTGAGGTCCACATGTCTTAAAAGTTGCCAAGTTTGAGAAACACTGGCCTATAGAATTATAAGGCATTTTGTAAATAGCTTAAAGCCTTGTCCAATTCAAATTAGCTTATATTTTCAAGTGGGAATAGTAATTATTTGTTCTTCAAACTATTTCAAAATAGTATTTAAAAAACCTTCATCTAAATAGCTTAGACCATCACAGGCACTTTATGGCCATATATTGATCATTTTTAGCACACGTCATTCATCGAGGTGACCAATACTATTACCATTTGTGTTCCATAACCATACAGACTGAAAAAGATTTAAATTAGTTGCATCCAAGACTACCAGGAATTCACCAATATTCTCTTGATTATCTTTGTCAAGAGTGGAATATTTGGTATGAGGAAACAGTCTTTCTGGACAATAGGATCCACATTTTATTTTTCAATAGAGAACTTAATATGCCTTCTTTTAAGCGGAGCCTTATGGAATTTGATGGCTTCTTGAGAGCTTTGGGGAATTTGCAGAAGCCAAAGCTGGTGAAGCCCTTACTGATGTATGGAATACTCTCTTTTTGAATGAAAGGATTGAAATAATGATGTCTGGGCAGCTATAGATGTTCTTAGAAGATTGCAAATTCTGGTTTCAGTCTTTGTTTTGAGACAGAATCAGTTTATCCTGAGAGAAGGTTTATGAGAAGACGTAGCAAATGCTATCATGCTGAGCCTGCTTGAACTTTCACTTCTTTTGGACCCCCTGGGCCTCAATCTTCTACTAGATTGTTTCTGTGAGTTGGGAATACTCTGTTACAATGATTTCACTCCTACAAGGAGGTATAGGAATTGGGGAAGTTAATAAATGTGTATGGTTTAAACGGGGTGCACCAGTAGACACAAGTCTTTTTCAACTGGTTCATCATTAAGATCACCAGAGGAGGTTTTGCTACATGTGCTGAGTTGAAAAGAGCACCATCTTGTATTACTCATGGATGGGTTGTTTTGTTTCGTTTTTTGTAATTTTTTTTTTTTTTTGGTAATAGGTGGTTTGTTTTGTTTTGTGATAGCATTTGCACTGTGGAATGCTCTACCCCTTGAAATTAAGGAGGCACCTATGATTATTTGTGTGTTCAAAACCTCTCTTTGCATAAGAATCCCCTGTATGGATGCTGAATGAATAATTCTGTTTTGGGAACTCGTAGATAACTGTGTTGCACTATGAGTCCAGTGGAACTTATTTTTAAAGCTTATTAATTGCAAGTTGGCAAATCCCTCTTGGAACAGAAGAGAATTTCAAAAATATATTGATATTGATTGATTGGCCATCAAGTCGTTTTTGACTCCTAGTGACCACATAGATAGGATTTTCTCCATATATTGATACTGGCTTGGTGAGTATTGCACAAAGAAAGTAAAAAGGACAACCTAATCCTTTGGATTCAATTCTTTTGAACTTTAGAACTGGGAAGAAGCAACATGAGAAACTTGCCTTGATGGCTCGTTCTAGTCTTTAGCTGTTGGTCGATTCTTCTACTACTAGGCAAGAGTAAATCTTCTACAAAGAAAATGCATATTACTCACTCCTGAGTTTATGTGTTATATTGTAATGGTATGTGGGAATGACCTTGGGAGACAGGAGGGAAAGCTGCAGACTGATAACTGGTGGGTAAAAGATATCTCAGCCCACAGGACGGATGGCATGGGAAACATTTCAGAAGGGACCCTCCCTAGTTTTCTGGAGAGTAAAAGGAAAGAAGGGGAGAAATACTTTCAGTCTAGCAAAATTCTGTTAATGTAACTTTACAATAAAGATAGAGTTAGTACTCCTGGTTGTGCTTCTTGTCTGGACTACCTTTCAGGGTTAACATATTTAGGAAACATAGTCAAACATCCTTATTCAAAGTAAACGATTAAGCTTTATTCCATATTTGCACAAGAGTTTGTGTTTTATTTCCAGATGTAGAAGACCTTCTTAATTCTTCTGTCTCTTGTCCTGATGGAGTATCTGAGACATCATCTCTCCTTGAATGCTTGAAAAATGCTGAGCACAGAACTGAGTTGGCAGAAGCTGCATTGGCCAGAGCCCAAGATGATCTACAGAAAATGAGGTAATAATTTTGAATAATGCACTATTTAGTTCAAAATCTTAGTTGGAAACTATCTTGGATATATTGTGATCATATAGGATTATGGTATTTAGTATATTAAAGACAAGAAAACTGAACAATTTGTCACTTTTGATGAATGGATGAAGAAGGAAGTAATTCTTACAAAACTGGATTCAGGTAAGCTTTCTAAAGCACAATTTCCTTCTGTTTAAACATCTGTTTAAACAATACAATGAAGAAACAAAATACAATAAAGAAAATAAACTCAGCAAGTGGGAAATACGCAAGAGACTTGTTGGACAGTAAAAAGGAAATGTGGGCTGAATAGGATAATCATTAAGTTGGTATAGGTAGCTTGAAAATCATAGTCAGAATGCCCTTCAATGGTTCCTCATTGAACTGGAGTGTTGTTTCGAGTAGGTGTCTCAAGGTTCAGTCCTAGGCCTGTATTCTTCAACACTTTTATTAATGTTGGAAAAAGGGATAGAGGGAATGTTTCTCACATTTACAGATGATGCAAAATTAGATGGGCTATCTGTTACCCTAGAAAACAAATGAAATTCACAACAATTTGTATAGGCTAGAGAAATGTCCTGAAAATAATAAGTGAACGTTAACAGAGAGAAATGCAAGGTTCTTAATTTAAGAAATAAATCAGAGACACGGATATAGGATAGGAGAGGGAGATGTCTGGCTTAATAGTGCTTATGAAAAAAGTATTGGAATAGTAATTGATTGCAAAGTGGTATCAATCAGAAATGTGTGATTAGAAAAAAGTCAGTTTTAGGCTCCATCAACAGAAGTATAATTTCCAAATCACAAAAAAGAATAGTTCCAATTTATTCCTTTTTGGTCAAACTTCATGCTGAGTATTATGTACAGTTCTGGATGGCACATTTTGGGAAGGATTTGGACAAATTGGAATGATATCATGGAAGGCCAGTGAGGATGATCAGGGGACTAGTAACTAAATCCTATCAAGAGATCAAAGAAATTGGGAATATTTAACCTTGAGAAGACTGAGCAGGAATATAACATATTCAAATAACTGAATAATGTCACACAGAAAGTCAATAACATTCTCCATAATTCCAAAATGCTTGTTGCATTAATGGAGTTAAGCTATTGGAAGACGGATTCTGATTTAACATTCAAAGAAACTTCATAACTCTAAGAGCAGTTTACTAGTAGAAATAATTACTGTGAAGGAGGCAGGGTCCCTTTCACCAGATGAGTTCAACTGGAGGTTAGATACTCATGCTTTAATTTGGATTTCTGTCATGAAGTATGGATTGGACTTGAGTATAGATTGGACTTGATGGCCTAAATAGGCCATTCCAGCTCTAATTCTTTAAACAGAGAATTGCTAAATCAATTCTTTTATTTGGCTCAGTCCTGAAACTAGGGGTGCTTTGAGTTGAGTCACAAAATAGATTGAAATGTCTATTCTGAAGGCAAGGGCTGAGCATTACTGTGTTTTTCATACACCTTCGTGAGTTGCCGGTGATCCAACTAGAACAGGCGTAGGGAATCTGTGGCTGACCAGATGTTACTAACTGTAACTGTCAGCAGTTCCTATCAGCATGGCCAGTAGCCAGGAATGCTGAAATTGAGCAATGTCTGTAGTGTCATCCAGATACTTTTGTTGCTATAAAAAGTGCAAACTGGCACGTCCTATACAGCTACCCTTAAATCCTGCTTTACAGGGAGGGAACCAGATGCTGAAGTCTGCATCAAAACAGTTTAAAAATGTTTTAGTTACAGGCTAGAAAGGAAGTCAGAAATCATCCTGGAAGAAAGCAATAGCAAACGTTTGCCAGGAAAATTGCAAGAATAAGTCCATGACATTATCAACAGTTAAGCATCATTTGATGGAGACTTGCCTTTAACATATTACAGTAGCTTCTGTTCCATATTCTGTAGTTGCTTTGTATGTGGTATTCTGAAGTTATAGCCACTGTTCCTTCAAATATGTACACTTATTTTTTAAAAACAGACTTTTGGATCTGAAGACAGCTCTTAAATCACTCAATCTAAAATAAGGATCCATTGTTGTATTGTAGTCTTTTGTTTTTGTAGCAGAAAGAGGATGCTGGAAAATAATGTTAATTGTTTAAGCGCCTTTTAGATGTTAATTTCCCCAGTATTGTGGTACTGTTCTATGGCTGTCTTTTATTTATTTATTTTTTTATTTGTTGCTAGTCCTTGAAAGGTCATTATTTCCAGAGGTTACTAAGTTATTTTAACGGAATTGGACAACAATTTTTTAACGTCAGCTGGATTATTTGGAATCTATTCCCTGCTGTTTTTGTGTTTTCTGAAAGCACCTTTCAGAACATTATTTTCGTTATATACATCCACATTTTTCTATAGCTAGAATTGTGGGTATGCCTTTGAGTCAATGTTGACTCCTGGCAACTGCCTGGACAAGTCCCTGCAGTTTTCTTGACAAGATTTCGGAAGTGGTTTGCCGTAGCCTCTTTCCTTGGGCTGAGAGAGAGTGACTGGCCCAAGGTCACCCAGCTAGCTTTGTGCCTAAGGCGGGGTCAGAACTTATGGTCTCCTGGTTTCTAGCCCAATGCCTTAACCACTACACCAAACTGGTGTTTGTAGTTAGAATTGGATAAGGTTAAAGAAAACTACCAGATAATAGTTTTTCATGACCTGAAATGTGGAAAAATACTGATGCTGAAACACTCACAGATTTCTAAGCAACTTTCAATGCAGCAGCCAGCAGAGGGAGCTTCAGCATGTGGAAGGCACCAAATAGCACCATGCAACCTATATGCTGTCTTTTTTACAGTTCCTTTACTGTGTCTTGAGGGTATGTTTCAAATTGATTACAGGCAATTTGCGCAGGATTTTGTGATGAATGCAGACATCCGAAGTAGCTCGTCTGCCAGCACCATTGCAGATTTAAAGGAGGATGAGGAAGATGTTTACTTCAGCTCATACGGGCACTATGGGATCCATGAAGAAATGCTAAAGGTTAGGAAATGAACAGAAGCATGACTTTATGGTGAGAAAGATGGAAGGGAGGCTGCTTGCCCATACGTATACTGCAATACAGCTGCATTTTTAACCCTATCCACACTAGACTGTTATGCTGGTAAAGCTCAGGTAAAAATGCAAGAAAAAACAAGCAAACAAAATAACACAGAACATAAAACACACACGTAAAAACACAGATCAAAATCCAAAGGATCATGTATAGTCTGGCCTCCCCGTATGCTACTTTGGTTGTTTTTTTCCCAAGAAAAGATCCCTTTCAGTGTGGATGCGAGGAATTCTGCCAAGATTGAAAAATTTAAGATAATTTTAATACATGCTACTTTATACTGATTTAGCTGAAATGGATTATGGGCCCCGATGATTATCAGAGAAAATAATGGAATATGATAAGACTATATAACTGATATCTTACAAATATATAACGTGATGATTTAAAAAAAAGGTAAAGGAGCTCTCAAGTGACCAAATTACATTAAGATTTCAACTTCTCCATGTTATAATTGTAACCACTTGCCCAACAGTGACAATTAAATAGATTTCTCCTCTTTCTCTAAGTACTGTCCTTTTCTCCACTTGCTTTGGTCTTGTCTAGGCAGAGATTTATGTACTTTACCTGTATATGGCTGCTAATATAGATTTCGGTCTTCAATAAACACAAACCAACAGAAGAAACTCTGAAAGCAATTCTTTTGAAATATTTTAATACTGAATAATTGGAGTAGTTTAGGATATCTTGTGATTGAATTTTGAGAGTTGAGCATTTAGCTAGCCTTTGGGAGTCTGTCTATATTAGTGACAGCAATATTACAGCATCTGGTGAGCCTGGTTCCCCCATAATGCTACTCATAACCATGATTTATAAATTGCAGTAGCTGGATTTACGTGTCAGGCTGAGTTACAGCTGAACAATCCACTCTGTAAGTTAGAACCCAGTTATGCCTTAGCTAGGCAAGAGAAGGCTTGCAAAATATCTTCTTGCTTATGCAGGGATGGGAAATCTCAGTGCCTCCAAATACTGAAGGGCTGCAGCTCTGTTAGGAGGAATAGTTTAAGGATTCGACTTTTAGCCCTACTACAGCTTGAGGTCCAGTGCTTCTACAGCACCATCCATGCTTAGAATTAAACTTTAAGCTTGAAGCTGCATAATATTTGTGACCTCACAGTATATTCTGTTGTATTTAAAATTTGGCATATTTAATAAACAAGATAATTCTGAAACAATGGTGCTAGAACCAGGAAAGTGCTTTATGCTACGTCAAAAGAGATGGTTTAATATTAATTACCTGGCAGAAGCTAATTTAAGTAGCCTTCTAGATATGCCCAGGGGTGGGAGCACCTGAGCTGTCAACCAGTGAAGTCCATATCATTGCACTGCTGATGGGGAAGAGCCAATTCCACGTCCCTGTTCTTTGAAAGTCAGATGGCAGAGGAGTGTAGAGCAAGCATTCCTGTGGACTGCAGCAAGCAGGAAGGTTCACAAATGAGAGAGTGTTTTTTTTTTTGATATTGGGATTCCAAATTCGCTAAAAATGTTTAATTGACATGATCTGTCTCCAAAATAATAATGTCAAGACTCTTTCAAATTCTGGTTGATAAATCTCATCCCTAAAAGGCACAGATATAGATATGTGTGTTTAATTCCTAAATGTACATTCTGGAATGTTGGTTGCTAGTTGCTGCAGGGAATTGTACTTTTGTCCTTTCGGTGTTTCATCTGGTGGTGCAGTGTCTGATTTGTATGCAAGGAGAGTTCCCCCATGTTTTTTTTGTTGTTCTTTTTATACTTTTTTTTAAAACCTGTGTTTGCAAGGAGCCAAAAATAAGATCTCAAGTACTGTCTTCCTTTCCTTTGCTGATTGGTTCTCTAGCCATTTACACAGATAGTAAAGCATATGGCTTTCTGGTAGTTTGTCTTTCTGCCCAGATTTATTAAAGGGAATGATGTTAGTTGGTTGCTAAACAGGTTACAGAGTCAGCTCTAACACAGATGTATTGCATCTGTTCAGGTGCACAAACTGGAAAACTACCAGTACCTGCACTTTGCATATTGTAGACTGGCTTGCACAGCTTCTGTGAGTTACTTAGTTTTGTACCTTTTTAGGTTTATGTAAGTTAGCCTCAAATAAAGCTAATAAAAAAGTAAAGAAAGTGCTCTTATTAATTAAAAAATAATTGGGTGGGTGGGTGTGCAGCCTAAATAACAAGATGACTAGTATTTTATTGCTTTTGCAACTTTGTATTGCAGTGCTTGGAAAATTAGAGAATTTCATTAGAAAAAAAGATATGTAAATTATTTCCTTACAGACAGAAAGGACAAATAATTTAGTATGTTTAACATTTCCACCTTTCACTTATGTCTGATAATTTTGTTGCTAATGTCTGACAAACTATATTAGAAATTCCTTAATACTTCCTCAACAAAATACTAATTTTTGTCAAATACCAATGCCTGGGAATACTTAAATATTGCTTTTGTAAGATGGGTTAAGGAATAACTGCTAGGTGATGAACTTTTTATATTACTGTCATTGGACAATAAATAGCAGTCGGTGCTCAGGACATTTTTCTTTTTATAGGATAAAGTGCGCACAGAAAGCTATCGTGACTTCATATATCTAAACCCACACATCTTTAGAGATAAGGTAAGTGAGCTGGCTTTAAAGCTGTTAATGTACTTGCAGTATGTGATGCTGTAAGGTAATAAAAGTCTCCTGGATTGGATTCCTTCTACAATTGGGATACTGAATCTTTTTGACAAGGCTTTGATTGAATGTACTAAAGTCCTATTACATGGAGAGCATTATTCAGCTGCAGAAGGGTGCAGAATACTGATAAGAGAAATGCTGATCAGCATTGTCATTGTTCTGTGTGCTCTCATGAGTATTCATTAATTATGATGACAAGGTTTTGTTGAGCTTTTTCTTGTTTGTTATTCTTAAGTGGTGTCTGAAATAAGTGCGTGCAAGTGTGTGCACACTTACGATGCATAATCTACCACAAGTGAATTTCTAACCTGTGTGTTGCATGATAAAAGCTTCATAAAGCCCCCTGAGGTACTGACTTCTGGAAAGAGTTCAGATCCCAGCGTTTTGGTTTGAGTGAAACCCATATAAATAATTCCTTCCTGGTAAGTTTATAAAAACATTATTAGCACGTTCTGCTTTTGCATGGGACTGAATTTGGTTTCTATGTGAAGAAATTATGGAATAAGAGTAAACAGTAGGAAGAACTCTATCAGTATATGCCACGGAAGAGTCATATCTCACTCATTTCATCCTTTGCCTCTGAAAGGGACCTTTTCCCACTGACTCCATTTATTGGCTCTTGATCAGAAATGCACACTTAGAAATTGCCTTCAATAAAAGTATATCTACATCTTCCACGCAGAATTTTATTTTATTTTCTGGAAAGAATTATACCTTGGAGCTTGCAGTTAAAATAAGTTTAATGTGTCTTTTTTTTTTTAATTTTTAAACTCTAATAACAAAGGAAACTCTGGGAACATTTCTTTGACTTAATTATGCTGGGTCTGTAATCTAGACTCCTCCTGTTGAGCAAAGAAGATTATTATGCCTAATCTTGTGCTGTGCTGCTTCTGTGATACAAGGAATGGTCCCTAATCTTGTCTTGGAGCTAGAGAGCAGATAGAAAATATCTCTATATTTTCCTAATTACAGAAGTATTCCCTATACCAACTGCAAACACACCTTGCCATTTATGGGAAACACTTGCAGCATTTCATTCATAGATAAAAATATATTGTCTTAAGATCCAAATGTTGGGTACGTGCAGAAAAACAGTTCTGCTTGTGGAAGGTAGTCCCATCAAATTCTTCCAACTTTTCCCTTCTCCAGGATAGCCAGTTTTCTAGAAGAACACAGATAGGTTCACTAGCAGGGTCTCTGCTGGGTCTTCTTGGACTGAACCGGCGCTGTATGTTTCTGTGTATTGTGGTAGTTTGTGAAACATGTATAACCATGGAAATAGCAAGAGGAATAGGAACATCTGCTGTTATAGACCATTTTTTACCTGGAACAAATACTGCTTCACCTTGAAGATTATTCATGGGCAATTGCCTATGCATGCCAATATATGCATGCTTAGGTAGACAGTGCTAATTGAGTAAGGAGTTATAGGACAACCATAGTCAGAACTGATCATCTGGGTTTTTAGAGACTACATCATCTGAAAATTTGCCTTAGGAATCATGTATTCTGACTGGGGGCAGACAGAATATTGATTAGGATGTACTTTTCAGCCTTTGGGCTTTTGATTCTCAATTGTCTAGCAACATCAATAATTTTAAAAACTTAATTTAGAATAATCAAAAATAGTGCTTGAAAAGGGTAGGAGAAACCAGGAATACATTTTTTGTGGAAGAAAAATGCTGAGTTTGGTTGCGGTACAGACCACAAATTTGCAGGCAGATCATTCAAAAATAGGTACTTTCTTAATTTTTAGCACCTGCCTGAGCAAGTTGTTGGGTCTCTGGGTTCTTGCTTAAAAAAATCCATAAGATAAGGCTGAAGTCTGCCCATCTTCTCTGCTTGCTTCTATATAATGGATCTTATAGAGATAACTAGTTTATATTTTTATATAATAATTGACAACATTTCAAAACATTTCAACATTTCTTCAACTGCTAATTGGTTTTACATTTTGTGGTGAAATAGATTTTTTTCTTTCATTTTATTTTCTTAAAACTATTGCTGCTCCAAGGCCTGTTAGTGTTGGGAGAGGCAAAAGTACTAATTTTGAAAACTGCAATAGATTTGTTTGCTTATTATTGTTGCAGAGCTCTGCCTTGCTAGCATGGAAATTGTATAGATCTATTAAAAGGGCACGTTTGTGCCAGAATGGTTTGTCTTTTATGTTGGTGTTTTGAATTGTTTGTATTTTACTATATTCACATCTTAACATAAGATCTAAACATGCCTTCCAAGGTCCTGCTGAATTTTTGTGTACATAATTACAGTAGGTAGAATCTGGGGAAATTTGTTTAAATGATTTATGTGGCTTCCCATCTCACAACGGTTACTCTGGGCGGCATACAAGAGTTAAAACAACAACTACAACAGATAACCCAAATGCAGATTGTAGAGGCATTTGTAGAGATTCATCAAGCATAGACGTATCATAACTCAGTGCCTCAATCATAGCTATTCAGTGATTGAGGAAGTTGCAGAACTTGAATATTTGTCTGCATGCAACTTCCCCTGCTCAGTGTCATACTGAAAAGCAAAATGTAAGTACACAGAACTTTACAGATCACCACCATCATGATCATCAACATATAAAGATGAAGAAAATATTTCATTTATAGCCTATATGGCTGGAGAATTACCTGAAATTTCCATATATGAATAAAAAATCTGGCTGCCAGAGAAAGTTCAGAAAACTGAGTCCAGGGGTTTGTGAATGGTTCCTGCAGGAAAGGGAGATGTCAGTGTCTCTGAAGAGAACATTTGCATGCCCTTCTTTAAAGGGCTAACCATGGACCCAGCTGTATTGAACAACTGTTGCCCAGTCTTTAACCTTTAACATTTTTAGGAAATGTTATTGAGATGGTAAGACATTAGCTACAAAAGACTCCAGAAGAAACAGATTATCTGGATCCTTTTCAGTCAGGGTTCATGCATTGGTTATTCTTGTTGATTTTTGACAGGGCTTAGAAATCCTGCTAGCTCTTTTAGTGGCTTTTAATACCATCTACCAATGGTATCCTTGTGGTCCACATGTGAAGGATGAAAATTGCAGACACTATTATTCAGTGATTTGGTTGCTTCCTAAATGGCTGATTCCAGTTGGTGTGCATGGAGGGGGGAGCTTAGAACTTAACCCTGTACCCCATCTTATTTAACTTCTGTATGGTCACCAGGGAGGCCCTCCAAAAGTTTGGAGTCCAGTTATATTTCTCTCTCCAAGGCCATCTGATGCCTGTAGGCTGTAAGTGTGATTGAGATCAACCCTGACAAGTCAGAGGAGCTGAGGGTTCAGACATCAAATGGACTAACTTTTATAAAGTTGTGAGTGAAAAATAAAGAGTGAGTGAAAAATAAAGCAACATATTAATAGGAAGTTAAGCTGACTGATTAAGGCCTTCAAGAAAGTTGTAGTCACAGTACATATCTAAATGTCTACATGTTTAGATGCTATTAGATTTTTCAGTGCTTACTTAGAACTGCTAAATTTAGTATTATCCAGTTGTTTAAAAAATCTCAACTGATCTTTTGTAGGTCTAAAAAGTGGCAATCTCATATGTACTGGGATAGTGCTTGAAACAAATTTCTAAAGTGAAATGAAAACCACTAAATATGAAAGAAAGGGAGAAAAAATTAATTCACCACAAACAAAGCAGCTTGTCAGATATTGGCAGCTTGACTAATTCTTGTGCTCTTGAATTCTTCTATGTCCTTCTACTAGCCATCTCTATCTTGTCGTTTTTCTTCATATTTGTTTTGTCAGCTTATATTTGAATAATAAAACATAGATGTTACAAATATACACTCATATTCATCAATGAACAGTGTATTCTGCTTAGGGAATTTGAAATTGGAAGGCGGCTCAAGGAGTATGCTGGATAAACAAGATAAACTCACTTACCTTGTGATTAAAGACCGAGAGTCTGCAAGTTATGTCTAGGCTTGGTAAACAAAATGATTTTATATGGGAAGATATTATCATTTTACATAATAAAAGTGCAGTAGAATACTGGTAGAATGCCTTTCTGTTCCCACTTAGCAAATAGCATCCTGCCAATAAATTTTAAGCAGAAGAGTAAATTGCAAAGGTAATGCTGTTCGCATAACCCTGATATGTTTGCAGATCTATTTTTCCTTAATATTTAGACTCTTAGGCTGGAGCCCATTTTTTTCAAAAACTTTCAACCAAAAAGAATAATCAGCAACGGTACTATATGCGCTAATTTGCTTTTTTATTATTCACTAAATAGAAAAAAAGCAAAAGGAAAAGAATACACAAAATTATATAAAAAGAAAAAAACTGAAACAAAGGAAACAAAAACATACAAAATACATATTTACGAACATACATACAGGTAATCCTCACATAACAACCCTAATTGGGACTGGTAACTCTGCCGCTAGGCGAAACGGTTGCTAAGTGGGAAATCACATGACTACAACTCTGCTTTCCAGCTGGAAAGAGACAAGACTACTCAGTTTCATACCTTCAGCTTTTGTTTGCCTCCTAACCGCCACCCTGCCCTTTGGAATGCTCAAGTGCTTGCTTACTATCTTGTATGCACTGAAAACAATACGATTGCGCTGCAGCCTGGGGCTGGCAGCCACAGGTGTGCTATGCAAACAGCTTACTCTCTTGAAATCCATTTCTCTCCAGTCTCTCCGCTCTGCTGTTGGGGTTGTGAAATGTTAGTACAAAAACCCTGAGGAGGAGAGAGGATTCATTCCTCCCTCGTGGAGAGCCATGAGGAGGAGAGAAGAAAATGAGGGAAATTGGAAAAAAGGCGGGCTCCAAGCCTCTCCCACACAAAGCAGCAAAGCTAGGCCGCAGTGAAGCCACCCCTCCCTTTGTGCTAGTGTGAGACAGGCTTGGTTGAAACCCTATATTTTCCAACATCTGCAAGGTAGGGAGGAGAAACAAAGCAAGCAGTTTCTGTAGGTAATCTCTCTTCTGCCTGACCCTTTCCCACTGCTGATCTCATTGCTTTCGATGTACAGAAGAGCAAGCGGCTTAGCCTCCTGAAACTTCTTCCTCTCCAATCTCTCTGCTCTGAGGATGGGGGCAAGAATCAGTCAAAAGAGAGATTGCCCACAGAAATCGCTCCCCCCCCCCCCCGCAGAGTGGACAGATTGGAGAGAAGGAGATTTAAAGAAAACAGCTTACTTTCTTGCAAACCTTTTCTCTCCAATCTCTTTGCTCTGCAAGGGGGGAAGAAAAAGGAAAAAACACAGGTCAGGCACAGGACAATCCATACTGACTGTAATGGTGATCACGTAACTGAGGGATGCTGTGAAGGTCGTAAATGGGCCATAAAGTTATTTTTTCAGTGCAGTCGTAACTTTGAGGGCTACCTGTATATCAATAAATTGAAGCCATGACTCATTACATTGCCAATTTGTTTATAACACCAACAATACAATCTGTAACTATATTTTCTGTGGTGCAGTTTTAGTGGACTGTAGTCCCATTTTTTATCTTTATGATCTGTTACTGATGATTTTCTGGGGGGAAAAAAAGCCTTGCTGAAATGCCAAAGGAATATTATTATGCTATGGAAAATTCCAGTGAAATTCATCAAGTTGAAATCCCAATTCATTTTTCCCACTTTTTTAAGGCTTCCAAGAAGACCTGTCAGACATAAAGTCTTTTATATGACATCATCAAATTGGCATTTGCTATTAAATGAAAAAACTGTATTGTTCAATGTTAATAATCTTAGTTGTTCAGACCTGGATACTGAAGGATGGAACTAAATTGATGCTTATGATAATTATTTTTACAAAACACATGCAGTAACAACATATATAATTAATTTTCTAGTTTTATAAAATCTGCTTCCTCGTTTCTTATATTAAACACGTTTATCTTAGTGCTTAAAAAGAGACCAATCAAGAAGGAAAAGGAGAATGGTCAGGAATTGTTTCTTCCTTTTTCAAACATCTAAAGTAAATTTTAAATGTTGCAAGTCTGTTTCTGAAAATGAAAATTGTTCCAGGAAAGTAAGGATATGTTCTTTAAACAAGAGTTTATAGGTTCCCAAACAAATCAATTTCATACTTTCCTTTCTTCCTTGCAGGCAACGCTTTTTTCATTTCTTAAGCTTAAAAGTTATTGCAAAACCTCTGGTTTTGTTTTGAATTGTGAACTAAGAATAAAATAAAGCCTCCCTCAGATTCTAGCTTGACAAGCTATGAACTATTTTACAGTAAGTTTTTGCTTGCTGGCTTTTTATTGCCTGATTTAGCTGCTGTTAGTGACAGTGGAAGTCAGGTGAAACTAATGCATGAGCATGCATGTTTATTATCATGAAGCCAGTATTCTGCCTATGTCTGTTTTGTGATGGTTTCATCAGTAAGAAATAAGCTCCTTGCATGGCATATCCTAGTGGCCTACTCACCACCTGATCTTTCCATCTCCTTCCTTCCCTCCTCTCAGCCACTAATATCCATCGCTTTTTCCAGGTCTTTTCTTTCCCTAAACCACTTCTGCTCAAAATAGCAATATTTTGGTCCATGTCCCAAACAAAACAGCACTGGTTCATTTGATATTTGGACCAAAACATCCAAAATGCATGTTTTAGTTCAGGTACCAATCACCCCAAACCAGTTGTTCCTCAAACAGTACAGCTTATGCACGGAATTTTTTTTTTTCCTTTTCCAGAATGTAGATAATAGTTTGATGGGTTTAAGTTACAGGAAGGCAAAGTCCAACTGAATGTTAGAAAGAAGAAGCAGTTTGATAGTGGAATCAGTTAACCAGAGGTGTAATGGGCTTTCCTTCACTGGCTATATTCAAGCAGAGGCTAGACAGCCATTTTCCTGGGATTCTTTAAGTCGGATACCTGCACTGAGCAGGAAGTTTGATGTGATGGCTTAAGTGGCCTGTTCCAATACTGTGATTCTAAGTGTTTCTTGCCTCTGGTCTATTGGCAAGCAATTTTGTTGAAGGCTGCCAGATGTCCTGGTGTTGCTGGTTGTTGTGAATATCTCAGAATTGCAACAGGAGTTCAGAAGTGCCATATGTTTTTGCTCTGTATCTGAAGAGGGTGGCTTTTTTGCAGGGCAGGAGTGGGAAGACATACGCTTATAACAGCAAGACATAAAATGGTTTTTAATGAATACTTTAAACACCGAAGACTTTCAGTACATCTTTTAAAAAATTCTCTTTCTTTTTAAGAAAACATTAAAACTGAGGATTCATGACTAGGTTTTGGGCTACAGATACTATTTAATAACATAACCTTCACCATTATTTCGTAATCATCACCTAACTGCAAAATTTTGTTTTTTCTTTGTATTTTGCTAGATTGTCCTAGATGTTGGATGTGGCACTGGAATCCTCTCCATGTTTGCTGCCAAAGCAGGTGCAAAAAAGGTGATAGGAGTGGATCAATCTGAAATTGTTTACCAAGCGATGGACATCATTAGGTAGGCACATTTCACAAACTGCCTAAAATAAGCTAAATAAAACCAGGTTATAGGAAGTGATTTAACCCAGGTTAGCTTTATGTTTTTTCCACATCTGCTGCCAGAGAAGCTGATGATATTCTGAATAGGTATCTAATGCCAGTAATGAATTGGATGAAGGACTAACACATTCAGATTTGATCCTGATAAGATAGAGAAACAGAAGAACCTGAGAACAGGATTTAAAGCCTGTTTTGGATGTAGTATCAGGTTTGCAGTCTGGGGTTGCTTCTGGAATCTCAGAAGATGTTATAGCTAGGAATGTCTTTCCCCAGGGTAAGCTGATAAGCCAACTATACCTGTTCCTTACTGGGTGAAAACTGGATGTAGTGACATGTACCCCAATTATTGCAATCCACTGTACCACTTTTGAAGTGTCCATAAAATATGGAGTTGATCCAGTGTATATCAATGAAAACATTTGTAGATACTCACAGGCAAAGATTTGTTTCCAAACACAATTCAAAATATGGTGATGAGCTTTAAAACTCTCAAAGACTAAGCCCAGAATATTGTAGTGGTAACCAGTTTGACTGCTCCCTAAGATTTTTTGGGACCATTTCTATGTTCCAACTGTGGTGGAAGCACTTTTTATTGGGAGAAAAGTAAGGACCTTCTCCATGGCCACACCTAAACAATGGAACTTCCTATTTAGTGGGCTAGGTTGGCATCATATCTAATGGTATTTTGTTAATGGGCCAAGATGTTCCTTTTTAGGAAGGCGTTCATACCACAGGCAATGTTATCTCTTGACCTGCCTGCTTTATGAGTTTTATTTTTTGTAATTCATTTTTAGTGTGTGCTTTTGTATTTAAAATGCTGAAAGCTGCATTAGGAGAATTAAATATATATATAGCAGAAAACATGGATAGTTGGGAACAGGAAATATTTGTATGCACCTTTCCATAATCTTTCAGTTCTGGATGATTTGTCTGTCTCCAGCGGCCATTAATGTGCCTAAACAATCTGGCTGCCATTGACAACAGAATCCTTTGTAATAGCAGCCTAAAAACCATGCCATTAACCTTTATGTAAAGTTACTTAACAATTGTGCATTTTACTTCATCTTCTGCATCTTAACTACTAGATTGTAGGCAGAGAATAGAATAGTGTAAGCACTTACTCTTCCCTGAGTGCAATATTGCTCCTCTAATCATGATGGCTTTGTGGGAATTGTTCATTAAAGTCAAATAAATCACAGAATTAATGATAACGCTTAAAGAAAAAATGAAGGGAATTTGTTGATTCTGGAAGTCAATAGACCTCAACCATAGTAGACCTATTTTTGTTCCACGACTAGAAACTAAATGGAAGCTGGGGATTCTTTGGCTTCTAATAAAGACTAGTGGCCTGTAAATAGCCCATGTCACACTTTATTTTCTGTTGGATAAAATTCTAACTATGCTGTTCAAGAAAGTCTGTGTTATACATGTTTGGGGAATAATCCTCCTATAATTCATCATTTTATTTGTAAGCAATGGAGAAAGGAAGTACTCACTTGCTTTGAAAGGTTGGTTTATTTTATTTTATTTTTTTTGAAAGCAGTACTTCCCTAGTGCTGTCACTAAAGAAACTATGATCTTGCAGATAGAAAATCATTTGTTTTATTATTTGCAAGAATATATTAAGTCATACATCAAAAGCAAAGTGTCTACTCTATGGACTGTGGAATAAAGAATGGGGGATGCCATTTACTTGTGTCATTTATTTCTTCGGAAAAGAAAGTGGAGGGGTACCAATACTTTTGACCGTATCTGTATTTTCTATTTCATGTTTAACAACTTTTATCAAGTTTGTGACTGTCACAATTATTAGACTCTCAGCTGTTTACAGTACTTAAGAGGAAAATGGGCATTTAAAATACAGTGTTCTTGGAAAGCCTAAGACAATTATAAAAATCACTTTTTATATATAATTTAGTATATACCAAACCAAAAATCAAATTAAGCATCCTACCATTTACCATAGGCCCTCCAAAATACTTCAGTTTCCAAAATTTCCAGGGTGTCCAAACAGTGGGGGCCAGTTTAATTTCTAAGGGGAGTTTTTGAAAAGCAGCTCATACAAGCCTTCTCCCTCATACTTCATGGAACTGGGGAATCACAAGCAGTTTCTCCCAAGATGCACATGTCTGGCAAGTCAATTCTGGCTTGAGAAGTCCTGCAGATGCCTCATTGCCAATTCACATAGGAGTTTATAGGTAATGACGAGCACTTTAAATTGCACTCAGAAGCTGATAGGAAGCCAGTAAAGGTGAATATGCTCTTGGTGAAAGATTCTAGCTAATAACAGGGCCACTGCATTCTGGATTAATTGAAGCTTCCAAGTGGTCTTCAGAGGCAGGCACCAGTATAGTATATCACAGTAGTTTAAAGGGAGTGAGTGCTTGGCTGACTTCTCCACCTGCACCAATTGGAACTGTCCACTAAGGTAGGAGGGGTAAAACAGTGCCCCCATTTGCCAAACCTCATAGGCAATCTAGAAGGATATGATGGTCAATGGTATCAAAGGCTGGTGAGAGCTCTGAAAGGACCAGGGGGCACGCCGCCTCCATCCAGGTTCCTCACAAGAGTCAAAGGCCAGTCACAAGAGTGACTAGTGCTGTCCCACCCGATGCTCAGGCTTGAACTCTGACTGAAACAAGTCCAAATAATCTGCCTCCTCTAGAGTGCTCCATAGCTGCTCAGTGACTGCAGTCTCAGTAACCTTTCCAAGAAAAGGAAGGTTAAAGACAAGACAATAGTTATTAAGAGTGGCTAGGTTCAAGAAGAGAGTCTTAAGAAGCAGGCTATAGAGAACCGCAGAGATATCCTTGGAGGAGGAATGTAGCAATTAGCAAAATATTAATTAAGTCCAGGAAAGGAAGAAAATGTTAGAAAGAAGCTTAAGCTGATTCTGCCTTAACTCTCTTTGGCATAAGAGGGAGTGAAGGAAAAATGCTATCAGACTTTCTGTTACTATAGCCCGTATCAGTAAAGAGTTCTAGTATTTCTTGTGGAGTCTGTTTCCTGACATGGCCTACTTCAAAGGGCTGAAGGGGCAAACTGCATCCTCTTTCAGGGTTGCAAATATCAACTGATCATCTTCTGGAGCTGACTGTTGCATTCTCTCCTGCTCTCTGAAAGAGCCAGGAAGGGCATGGATCCATAGGTGGCTGAGGACATACTGGAGAGCACCCTATTCACTTCTTTGCAGTCCAGAAGCCAAAATGAATCCCAGATAAAATGGCAAAATACTGCCTCAGTCATCACATTCCATTCTGCCTATGAAGAGTCAAGAGATGGGTGAATCTGAGTGATTTTATCCACACAAAGCTGCACGCTCAGTGCAGCAGCCAGGTAGGAGGTATGCGAGACCCCCTTCCCAAAGAGAGTTGACTGCCCTAAACAAGGCTATTGCCTGCCAATGTAATAAGAGAGAAGTAAATGTACTTCTCCTACCGTATTGCCACAGTGGAGGTTTGAACTTGAGCTTGTGTCCATACTTGGTCAAGTTAGCTTCTTGCCTTTCTCCACCAGTGCTCCAGGCATGATTATGTTGCTTCATCTCCTGGAGCTCCTCAGTAAACTAAGGATGCATCTCAGGTTGATGTATAGAGAGAGGCCACTTGGGTGTAATTTCATCAAGTGGCCAGGTCGCCTCTTTGTATCAGCAGGCAACCAGGCACTCAACAAAACTGCTCGTAAGATTGTTGGGAACCTCCCCAAGCATTGGTGGAGTGTTTGGGGACTATCAAGGATGGACTTAATGCTCAGGGAAACCCAGAATTAAATGAGAAATGAGCCATTAATTTCAAAGATTTATTTAACATTACTCTTGATTGGATGCCAGTAATTATGTTTAACATAAATGTTGCCATAGCATCCTAATGTGGTTAATGTTTTATGTTTCATATGGAATTGCTGAGTTCATGAAGCTTTTCACCCATAGTTTGCTTTTGCAATGCTGTTTGTCCTCTAAAATACTAAAATTATAATGAGGTTACTGGCTTCTTTTGCAAGTCAGATGTAAGGAGACTGTAGTATAATAAAATGTTTAAGAAAGAACATAGATAACCATTGTGGTAGAGAAATAAATCCCAATGGTGTGAATAATTACTCTGTCCTCTCTAGTATTAGCTGGCATGACAATGGCATAAGAAAGAAAGATTGATATGTTGTGCTTCAGAGAAAGTAAATGCTATTAAAATTTAATCTTGAGTTTCCTTGAACACATCTATATTTAAAATATGAAACAACAGGATATCCTTAAAGGAAATTGGTATTACACCATCATGCTTGGGCTAGAATACTGCAATTAACTGGGATGATTGCCTTCACAAGCACAGTACAATCAGTTACTTATTATAACTTAGTTGTGTCATCTGGATAAAATTTCCATTTATCAACAGGTTAAAAATCATTTTGGCAGGTTTAGTATCTGAATGTAATTTTTTTTATGAAAGGCTTGCACAACACTTAGGTGAATTCCTCTAGGTTTAGAAATTGTGAATATTTGGGTAAAGCCACCAAAACAGACGTCTTCTATTTGTCTCTGATCATGTAGTTAAAACTTGAATTCATATGTAATTCATCTTTAACATAACTGTAACAGCAAAGAAGACAATTTGCAACATATGAGTATATTTCAAGATCATCTGTTAATCAGCTTCTAACTGATGGGATGTGAAAAATCAAATAAGAGATGTTAATACTTATTGAGGCTGTACAAAACATTTGAAACAGGTGCTTTGCAAAAGACATTAATGCAAATTAGTGTTAGTCTCTTCAAAGCATTAAAGCTGACTTTGGAATGCTTATATAGCTGCTTCAGAGGTTTTTCCCTAGCTGTTTTTATATAATGATTCTTAATAGTCCTTCACTACTCTGGCATTCCAATTAGAGATTTTATCTGGTCAAACACATGCATGCCTAGACAACTGGGGACAGCCTTTGAAGTAGCCACATAAGCATTCCAAAAGATGTGGCTACTTTAATGCTTTGTGGAGGGGTGCTCATACTAACAGACTATGCAAAGTGCCCTTTTTGAATGCTTTGCAAGCCCTAACATTTCCGGACACCAACCTATTTACTTTTCCATTTTTCCTTGACGTTTGCATAAGTAGCTTACATTTTCTACACCGTGTTTCCTTTCTGAATATAGACTTGCATCTTCAAGTGACAATTGTGCTTCTTCAAGTGTGTCTTGTGTCTTGGAGAAGAGTAAGCTGTGTTATATTAATAAATGATTACACATCTCAGTCAACAACTCTCTGTTAATGTTGCAGTGCTTATGGAAGCAATAGCTACTTTCCTAAACTATTGAAAAAGCATCCTTGAGACTCAGAAGGCTAAAAACACTGTAGCTATCTGGAAGAAATGCTAGCAGTTTCATAGGAAGTCTTGTCCCTGTGTTAATACCAGCAGAGCCTTAGCTGAAAAGCAGAAGCATATGATCCTAAGCAAACTTTTGAAAATGAAGTGGCTGATTCTCTGCTGAACCCAAAATCCCGCTAGCCTATGCTGGTAAGAGGTGGGGGTGAGGGCCTGTTTGTGGATTCCCATAGATCAGTCTAAAACATCCATCCTATTGAGAACAGGAGAGGGAAATTAGTTATGCCAACTACTGACTGGTATACCGAAAAAACTGATGAAAATTCTTAGGGGCGCAGACCAGCTTTGAATTCATTGCTATCTAGATCTCACCGTCCCCTGGGCACAAAAATAGAGTTAGGTCAGAAGGGGTCCTCCATTGCCATCATTATCCTTTTGGATGGTTATTCCTCCTGTTCTGCTTGTCCCTAATTAAGTTCTGAGAACTTAAACTTCCTGTTTACTGTGTCCTATTGCACTCTTGACATGGCCATATATATCTAAGGCAATATCACTGAAGACTTCTCCTAATGTCTTAGATGCAAAACATCCCAGGTTCTTCAGGGCTGCTTTCCATAGCATCTCACTTAAAATCATACAGGGGATTCCTATACAAGTGTGATAACTTCAAAACAATGATCATCATTTTCTGAAAACTTTGCATTTTTGTAGTAAGTAATGACGTTTGCAATTCTTGAGTACAGACTATGTAGCCGTATGAGCAAATAACATTTGTGGAAGAGCTCTCTGTTATTACAAGTACTTATTAATAGTACTGTAATGCTGGAGCGCTTTAAGGTAAAACCTAATTAGAAAACATTATAACATGCCCTTGCCTTTGCCTTGCAGACTCAATGGACTTGAAGATAGTATTTGCTTGATCAAAGGAAGAATTGAAGAAGTTGATATACCTGTTGAAAAAGTCGATGTTATCATATCTGAATGGATGGTAAGAATAGAAATGCACTTTGCATAAATACGGATCCATAATTTCAAATGTGCCAGTGGCTCCAAAATATTATGTGGCAAATGGTCATGTTCTTAATTATTATAACTATTACATTATTGTTCTAAAATAACAGGAAATAATTTGTCCCAGTTATGATATAATGGCATCTGTTTGAAATCTTTTAGACTAGTATTTCAACATAATTTATCATAGCCATAAAATAGCATTTAGAAGATACCAGAAGAATGCATGCATGCACATATTTGAATTTACTTGTATGTAGCTAGAAGCTGGAAAAAAATGCTGATGTGTACTGCTGGCAGGATGTACTATATATTTAAATGCCAAGTGAGAGGCTTCATATCCAGACAGAATTGTACTTCTGTTCCCGTGAGGTATAGAATTTTAAGAGGAAATTATGTTTAACAGTAATTAGAGTAATTTTACATACAGTAAGCTGTGAAATGAAATCAGCTGTGCAACATGCTGGTGCTAGGTTTTCAGAATATTCATTTTATTTATAAAGGGAGACAATTCAGTGCATACTCTGGGGAAGAGGCACTTGAGCGTATTTTTCTTCACGTCTTGATGCTTTAAATGTTGCTACAAGAAGGAATTAGTGCAGATAGCAGAGTACGTTAGAGCCATGGGCAGAATTTTCTTCTAAAGTATAAGGATAATTTCCTTGCGCACATATAGACACATATGCAGGTGTAGGCGCACACACATGTACATAGATATCTATACACTGTAAAGAGACAAAACACTGACCAGCAGCATTCTCTGTTGCTTCTTATCCAGAGCAATTTGCAGAGCTATTACAGAGAAACCATTTCTGTGATTAAGCTGTTCTTCTCAGTATTCCCGTAACCAATTATCAGGAGGTTGTAGAACTGGCAATAGATCAGGAGTACTACTAGGTTTGAGGCTGCTTTGAGGAAGGTGCGTTTTTTAGCTACCTCCTCCCCCCATCCCATCTCAGGCTTATCAGTGGGCAGTGACAGTGTATAGTAGTTCTGGTTCCAGCCTTCGTGTTGTTCCTCAGCCAAATGTTGGGTGAGGAATTTTCAACAGTGACCATCTGATTTTGTTCTGTGCCCTTGGCTTAGAAGCATTATAGCTAATAAATATATCAACAGCAGTAACAAGTCACATTTGCCATGTGTTTCTTTTATCAAGTCTAGGTGGTAAATTGATGGGGGAAAAGTAGCAAATGAAGGGATGCTTGACAGATGTAGGCCAGGACTGATATTTCCCCAGTCCTGATAGACAATGTGCAGGAATCAGAGGGAAATATGTGGTGTGGAAAGACACAGAACACATCTCTTGTGATCAGTGGAGTCACTGAAGAAATGGAGCATGTGTGTGCTGTGTGAGGGAATGAGTCCCAGGAAGGATAATGAACAGAGTAATTAGAAGATAGAAAATGGACAGAAAAGAAAGGTTCAGAAAACTAAGGTTAATGGACTTGGAACATTCTTAAATAGTCTTTTACATGGCATAAATTTCAAAGGCAGCATGGCATCAAAATATATAAGACAATATAAAATGTAATAACAAAATAGCAAAGGAAGTGTTTTGAAAGCAGAATGAAAGATAGTTAGAAATGAGTTGAACTAAACAGAGAGCTTTTTTCCAATTTTTGATTCAGCTAGCTTTAAATAATGTCCTTTAATATATTTGCAACATCTCCATAATTAGAAATACAGTGGTACCTCGGTTCACGAACGCTTCTGTTCACGAACAATTCGGTTCACGAACAGCTCCGGTCGCAAAATTTTGCCTCCGGTCGCGAACTCCGCATCGGGTTACGAACAGGATCCGCGGCCATTTTCCCTCCCATGGCACGTGGTCGCGGCTTCCTGTAGGGAGGGGGACTCTCCCTCCAAGCAGTAACCGTCTCCCCACCCGCCTTCCTGTCCTCCACGCCAGAAGTCGCGTCGAGCAAGGTTAGCTTTCTCTCTCTTCGTACTGTGTCATATTTTTGCGGTTTAAAAAAAAAACATATGGTTCAGAACAGATTAACCGTAATTACATTGAACCTTATAGGGAAATTTGATTCGGGACGCGATCAAAAATCGGTTGGCCACCAAATTCGTAGGGGTCAGAATGGATTAACCGTATTTACATTGAACCTTATGGGAAAATTTGATTCGGTTCACAACCAGTTCGGTTCGTGACCAGAGTCGCGGAACGAATTAAGTTCGTGAACCGAGGTACCACTGTAATTGGCTTTTTTGAGAAAATCAGTTGTTTGGATCTAGAATTTTTTTAAAGAAGTATCAGTGCTGTGTTGCACATCTGTACAACAATTTTATTTTATTTGAAGCAAGTTTGACATTGCAAAGTTGTTATCTAAAGATAAAATTGAATGCAGGAGCATTTTTGTTCAGCAGCCAGGATCTTATTCTAATTGTTTATTTCTGTTTCTCTGAATCTTGATATACAGAAATGCTTCTGTCACCTAGCTATACAAGTATACAAAGCCCTTATACCTTTTATTCTGCTATTTTTTGTAAATAATAAAAGTACTTCCGTAAAGGTTGAAACCCTTCTGACAGTATGCAATAATGAAACATCCTTTCTTCGTTCATCTAAGAAAAAACATGTCATTTGTATGTCTTCGTTTGGCTGCTACTTGAAATCATTAGCATTCTCCTCACAAATCTGTGCAGTACAGAACACTTTGCTTTAATTAATTTTGAATTAATAATGCAAGGTTTTTATTCTTATTTTTAAAATCTGAACCTTGTCAGTGCAGAAGTAGGAGAGTTTTGCCTAAGCTTGCCTAAGCATCATAGGCAAAAAATGTCAGGTATAATTCTCTTTCCAGATGGCACCCCTACAGGTGAGGCAGCAGCCTGTGAAATTACATTCTAAATTACACCAGAGATTAGCGCCACACATAGAGCAAAGCATTTTGAGTCTGATAATGAATGACTTGATTCAATATGAGGGACAACCCTTTAGTAGCTTACAGGGATGTGATATTGCATAGGAGAGTTTGGAAGGTTGAGGTAAAAACTGCAGAATTAGCCTGGAAAATATCAGGAGGAGAACAGCGAGATCTATGAAATACCACAGTTATTTTATTGGGGGTCTGCTTTTTTAGGATGGCTGAGAAAGGTAATAATATATTAGTGCAATAATTGGTTGCTTCCAGTGATGGCTTTGTCTTAGCAGAAAGCATTTCTCCTTCCCTGGGGTATAATACCCAATTTTCATTATACCTTTCTATGCTATGTCACACATTTTTGTGGAGGATTCCTTGATTTTCAGTACAGCCTTCATGTACATGTGGTGGTGGTGGGGGAATACAGTGCAGAAGGAGGAACAGCAGACATCTTGGGTCTCTCCTTGTGCAGAAAGAAATGCTCCATGGAGATGCAAAGGTACTGTTGGTTGCAAATATACATATGTCCTGCTATAAAAAAACCTGCTTGCTGTTTGTCCCTAGGGCTGTTGTTTGTGCAAACAGCGGCTAGATAGAGAGAGCTGTTCAGTAGGAAACTGATGAAAGCTTTCCATCACAAGCACATTCTGGATCAAACTGTTCTGGCTGCTTTTTCTCCAAAATAAAATTGCTATCTTAAGCTTGCTTATTTTACCCTCAGTCCTAAATAAAGTTGGACCTCCTTATCAGTAGAAAAATTACCTCTTTCTAGTTGCTCTGTTCCTTTCTTTAGAGAATAAATTTTCCACCCTTTTGCATATGTTGAGATTCAGACCTACCTTTCCAGCTAGGCACAACTGGCTTTTAGGTAGAATTATGACCTGGTGTTCAGCGTTTCGAGAGGAGCCTAGTCCGAGCCCCACTTTGCTTTCCAACACAGTACTAAGGAGGAATTCAGAAGCTTTAATTTCCTTTATACATTAACCCAGATTTAGTCCAGGGAAACTGTGATTAAACTTAAACTCTGATTTGTAGTTAAAACACAGTTTATAAAGCTATTTAATTTTATCAGCCATGAGTAGATTAATTTAAGATTCAGATGACACACTGAATTGCAGTTATTCTAAAACAGAAGCCAAATTTACAGTTTCTTCTTTGCATCCATGCCAAGGGGATGGGAGTGGGCTGGGAACAAGAGCATGTACATGGCCTGAGAGGAGGGTATGCTTCTTAATATAAAGCTATTGTTTCTATTCCATCTTGGGTCTTGGGCTTATTCTTTACATATTATATGCATGCATCCATACCTGCAAAGTTTGTTGAGATTCTCTATAGCTTCCAGTGGGAGCCTTTCCATGGTAAGGGGTCAGCCCTCTTCTCTATCAAACATACCTTTAAGTGGGGGAGATTTAGCTACCACAAACCCCTCAGTCTAAAGCACTCTGTGATCCACTCTGTGGTGGCTTTGTGGCAGGAACTGGTTGAGTTGTTATTTTGGCTTGTGAGACATTTGTAGTTGTCCCTTGCCCATGCTAGATTTGAGCACTGAAGGAGATTTTGTGAAACCCTTTATTATTATTATTTATGTACAGGGATGCTTTTCAGAGATTTCATTAGCCACATGTTGAATGCATTGATACTACCAATCAGTTAAAGTTAAATCTCTGGCCTCTTCCTCTAGGATGCAGTATAAGAATTGTGAAATGCTTGGTGAAAGAAATTGTTATATCAAGGAATTAATGGCAGTACTTATAGTAAAGAATAAAGGAGCTGCTGGACCATTCTTCAGGATATGTATTTGCAAAAACAAAGTTTATATATGCCACTGCAGAGCTCCCTAAAACTGTTGTATAATTTTACGCCATCCCTTTTATTTTTCTTTTATTTTTCTCAATTTGCAGGGCTATTTCCTTCTCTTTGAGTCTATGCTGGATTCAGTCATTTATGCAAGGGACAAGTATCTGGCCAAAGGAGGCTCAGGTTAGTCTGTTTAAATAAATAGTTCAGCTGTGGGGAAAACTAGATTCTGTTATGCATGACCAAGAACATTATTTTCTGAAATGAATAATGTTTCCATTAGGAGTAGCTCCAAGATAATCATTTCATAGTATGAGTAATGCAAAAGCAATAACAAGATATTTGGACTTTAAAGTAAAATATTATTTTCAAGAATGCTTTGTCTTTTTAAAAATAATTGATGTTCAGTCCTTGAAGAATTTTATGAAACTTTTTTATAGTAAATAATTGGGTAAGAATGCAGTAAAAAGTAGAATGTTGATATAGGAGTACTTCTAATAGATTGTTCTAATGTTGCTGTACAAAATACTAAACAAGGCATAATACAGCCTTATACATGTATGTTTTTGCTGTCATAGCAGAGTTTTCATTTTCATCTTCTCTTCAACTCCCCCCCCCCACACACACACACAGTGTTCAAGAACAGATTGGGTATGATACTTGAAAGAAGGGCAACTCTATTCTATTGATATATGTCATGTTGTTGGACAAACAGATTTGGATACTACCCAATGGAATTCCTTCAGATGGCTGCAAATAGTATTGTATGGAAAATTGTTTATGGGAGGGGGAGAATTAACAATGTAACCTAGATATGAGGTTTAAGAAAGAAGTGGAGAACTACTTGAATCCAGAGGTTCTAGTATCTAGCATGGAAGCAGTTAATCATAGCTGGTTTTCTGTGTTATGTTTTCCCTTTAAGTAGAACATGATTTTCATGTGTAGTTTCAAGAGAATGAGGCAGGAGAAATCATACCTGTATGCTGTTTTATTTTAAACCTGGAACTGTGTGCTTATGTTTGTATGCCACATTGAAAGACAAAATAAAAAATATAACCTATAAGGAAAAATGATGACATTTCATACTGAATAGACAAAGGAGACTGGAATATTCTTGCTATGTTGTGAATATTGTCATACTTGACTAGTTTTTTCTTCCCATTTGAGCTATAGAAAGACTTTATAACCATAGAACAAAATTCAGGCCAGTGAGTTTCTCTACGCAACCCTTAAAGGCATCAGGGACTTTTTCAAAGTCCTCTATACTCTAAAGTGGATTATAAATTGTGGCACACTTATATAAATTGTTTCCAGTTACACCAGAGATCTAATAATATTCTAGGAAGTTCTGGGTGTTGATGTTCTGGGCTTTTCTTAGGTAAATTGTGTGCTAGTACACCTATTTTATACTTTGCCTTGTTCAGCTTACCAAAAATGGAAAGCTTTCGATGATGTCCAAATATAGGATCTTAATTTGTTCTACCCTTCTAAAATCAGAATTGTAAGCTATGATTCCATCTTACAATAAGCTTTTTCTTTTTAATTAGATTAGAAGCTCCAGCAAGCTCCAGCTGTTTTTACTAACATGAGAAGCCAAGTAAGCATTAACAAAAGTGATTCTGACTGAGTATGGGCACAAGCACATGCTAGTGGGAGGTGAAGCTTCTTCTCCCTTATTGGAAAAGGTTATCAGCCAATGATCTTATTTAGAAGAGTAAAGAGAATGTACTCTTCTAAATAAATGAAGAATGAGTGGAATATCTCACTCCTGGTCATTATGTCCATTTTGCCTATAAAGTTGCTCAGATTTGCTGAGGTTTTGACATTATATGGGCAGTGTCTGGATCTGGACTCTTTTTGGCCTGTTGGCTCTGATGAAGTGCATAGGGTGTTCTCCAGCATGACTTCTGCCACTTGTGGGCTCGATTCATGCTCTGCTCCTTCATGGAAATGTGTGTGTGTGTGTGTTAGAGAGAGAGAGAGAGAGGGATGGGCTGGATCCAACAATTTGTCAAAAATTTGCTTCAGGAGGGAGGGTGTTGCCACAGTCTTAAAGAGGCTATGATAAGAGGTTGTCCTCAGATCCCACTAATTTTGATAACTGTCATCAAATGTCCAGCTTTTCCTTTTTGGGCAAGATTGTTGAATGGGTAGAGGGGATGCAGTTGCACAGTGCTCTAATAGGAACCAAAATGGCAGTGCACCCCTCCTAGTCTTGTTAGACCTCTCAGCAGCCTTCCTTCTGTCTACAAGGGTTGGGGATTATTGGCATTGTTTGCAATGTTACTGCTCTTTCCTGAGCCATTGATTCCACTTGGTGGTAGTGGTGGAAGCAGAAGTTATCCCATGTGGGATATCTCAGGGTTCAGTTTTCTCTTCTCTGCTTTTACATCAGGAGAGACATCTACATGAAGCCGATGGAAGAATTATTAGTTTGCTGATTATACTCAATCATGTTTCACAACCTGGAAGGGTGCTGTAAAGGTCTTGTCTTGGTGCCTGGAAGCTACTGAGATCTGAATGGGACAAAACAGGCTAAAACTACCCAAGCAAAATAGAGTAGCCACTGCATGTCCATTATCGTTCTCTATCTGTTCTGGTGGTACCTCTTGATATGGAAATAGGTCTGTGACAGGATATTCTTCTGAACTCATAGCTATTGCTCAATGAGCATATAAAGGGAATGGCCAGGAGGGTTTTTGCCCAGCTTCAGTTTCAGCCATATTTGTAGCAGGACCTAGTTGCAGTGATTTATGTCCCCATCACCACTCATTTGGGCTACTGCAGTGCAGTGGGACTGCCTCTGAAGATTACTCAGAAACTGCATTTGCTTCAAATTGCAGTGACCTGTGTGCTATTTGGCAGATGTTGTCAGGATCATAGAATATCAATATTGCAGGCCTCCATTGGTTTTCACTAGATTTGTTGGTCCAATTCAAATTGCTGGTTTTAGCCTATCAAGCTCTTTATGGCTTGGCACCTAAGTACCTTCAGGGCTACTTTCTGCAACCATAGTTGTCCTGTCTGGAATGCTTATCCCAAGAGATGAGTGGGGTTAAGGCCAGGAGGCATTAGTTTTCAACAATAGTGGTGATTCCTTAGAGCAACCTCCTTTTGGAAGTGAAGCTGACTCCATCTATAGTAGCCTTCCAGATCAAAACATAATTGTTCCAGTGGGCTTTTGGGGTGAAGTGAGGTGCGACCAGTAGTAGTTGCTGTTGTGATATTTTTTATTTGTACCATAGTGTTGATGTAATTATGTTTTAATTTTGTTAAACATCAAAAGTTATTGAGATGTAGTGGTTTATAAATTTAATAAAGAATAATTTAACAGTAGGCTAATTGCTGCCAGAATCTGGGCTTATCATTCTGTGCATGTACAGCACCAAAATTTATCCCCAGTACATTTTCACTCCTCCTTCTCATTTACAGAGTTTAGATTGAGGAACGTCTAATTTTGACTCTTTGAAATAGAATAGGAAGTGTTGAATTTTCCGTGTTCGCTGATCCTCTTACTAACTGTGTGCACAGCTGGATGACTTAATTAAAAATGGTGCTTACCCAAGGGAAAATATAGGCCATTTTTGAGACAAACTGCAGTATTTAAAGTGCCATGAAAGAGTTGGTGTTTGCCCAGTGTGTAGTATCAGAAAGCCAAATTGGTATGGCATTTGCTGCATTTTGCCAAAATAATTTACAAGTTTACTTACTATTGTACTATATTGATGTGCATGTTGTTTTTGCTGAAAAAAATGTTTATAACTAGGTTTTTTTCCTCTTTTAAAGTTATTATTAAAAGGTTGAAAACTGAGATTTGTCCTGCGTAAGGAAAATGCACCAAACACAAGTTGCAGTTTAATAAACCAAATTTGTTTTTTACATTTATTATTTTTGTTTCTTTTTTTATTGGTAGAATAATACAGTCTTATAAAGTCTACAAACAACATACCTTATTTCAATTGCCAGTAGAAAGTTACACTAGTTTCTCTTTCATATTAAGGGGGGGAATGACATGTTTTGTGTGCTTGCAGACAGATCCCAGAGTGATGTGATGGTTCTTCAAACCTTTTGAAGATGAAGTAGTAGCCCACAAAAAGTGAAAGGTTGGGAACTTCTGTTCTATCTAAAACATGATTAGGCAGGTGAAGAGCCACATCTGGCATTACAAAGTAGTGTCAGTTGACATCTGCAACCTTTTTGTAGCTGCTGTGCTTCACAAACAGGGAAGCTGAAAAAGAAATAAATAGAAAGGAAAGAATTGATAGACATGAAGAAATGTCATAGCATATCTGAAGGGACTGCAGTTGCATGAATCTTGCTGTATTGTTCTACTTATGCCATGAATTTTCAAGCAAACGTATACATAGTAATTTTGGAAGAGAAATTTTGTCTCCTTTTTGGAGGAAAGGAGAAGAATTCTTATCCTGTATCTCCAAAGAAGTCATGATCACTTTTAGATCTTTTCTTGTAAATTTGTTTTCATTTATTCAGTGGAAATTTTTTAAAATTTTCCCATTGGGGGAGATGGGCGGCATACAAGTATAATAATAATAATAATAATAATAATAATAATAATAATAAATAATAATAATAATAATAATAATAAAAGAAAGAAAGAAAGAAAGAAAGAAAGAAAGAAAGAAAGAAAGAAAGAAAGAAAGAAAGAAAGAAAGAAAAAATAAGGTGAGTGGGATTTAAATTGAAGCCAGAGACCTTGTTCTGTTTAATACAGCTAACTGTAATATTTGTTAAATGGCACTTCTGATAGCTCTGTCATTGAGGAAAGCTGATGAATAGTAATTGATATTTCTTATGTCTGTGTTAAACTTTGATTTCAGTTTTGGATTAGATGAACATCTGTTCCTGGATAATGTGATACATGTCAGCAGAGCTGTTTCATACATGGAATTGGTATAGACAAATTTGTTAACAATTAGAAGAACAGAGTGCATTGGCTTGTAGTCAATTAAAACTTTTAAAAGTCTTCTGCATGAAATCTTAATTCACAAAAAGTAAAAAAAAACCCAATCATTTTATAAACTGAAGGGGTTTCCAAGAAGGAAAGAAAGTAGCAATGTTAAAGTAACTTTTAGCAAAATATACTAAATCATTATTATCCTTGTGTAATTGATCCTATCTGTCTAGTTTAACAGATTAAATTAAATGGCTGAGTCTAAATGCAGAAACAAGCTATTGAGATTATATTAAGATACTTATGTATTTCTTTAATCAATTTATAAGCTGCTTCTGTTGCTGAGGTGACTCTAAATGATTCATAATGTATTAAGATCCAGGTAATATTTTTATTTATTTATTTGAATTTATAAGCTGTACAACTCCAATGGAATAAATAGCACAAAGATACTAAACTACTGGGGCAGGGGGGAACCTAAGTACCCAAGGATTAATATATCCAATATCAATCATGAAGTGGGATCGCAAATAGTTCTGTCCCAGGGACCGCTGGAAAAGCCATACTTCTAAGGCTTTCCTAAAAGATATGTGCAGATATGGCTAGAATATAACTGGGGAAGGAGTGGTAGTTGAAAATAAATGAAAGGAGGTTATCATCTCTACTTGTTTCTCATTCCCAATGGAAAATAACATTAATAATACTCTAGTTGATTGTCCAGTTCATTTAGCAGGATTGTAAATAGAGTGGTTGTGTTTTTAAACATACTTAATTCATGTTCTTCTGCCAGCTGCTTTAGAAGGTTAATGGAAGCCTTTTTCATAGTTTCTTATATTTATGCATAAATCAGCCAGTTGGTGGGATTCAAAGATCAAATGATTTCCCCCACTCCTATTCTGCATGAGGATATGTGCAGTAGTAAACATCAGACACCAGTGAATTCAAAATATCCTATATTATTTTTAGAGTGGAACTTTTTAAAGAGTTAGGCTGGAAGCCGAGTAACCATTGCACTAGATGGAAGGAAGAAGGTTTACAATGAGTATGTATATAGTGAAAACTGTCATATTCCATGGAAGTACATACTTTTGTGATACATGTGATAGCTTGATCAACGAATACGTAGGGACTGGACTTCTTTATTTTTTCCTTTTTTATTATCCTTTATATGAAATGTCTCCCCTGCCCTCAAGATGTCAACAAAGTTGTCTTCAGAGTGAGAAGAACAATAACTTACAGGAAATTTTGAAATGGCAAATGTGGTATAACTTCTGCCAGAATGACATTGCTTTGAGGATGGAGGAAAATACAGTTCTTAAAATTAATTAACTGCCAAATCTGTATGAGTTGATAAGGTATTTATCAACTTCCCTTGCTCATTACAATGCCAATAGCCTAAGTGGACAGTTCATTTAGCAGGGATTTAGGCATTCCTAACAAGTGAGCTTTTGCCAACTGCTTTGGAACAATTGTCCTGCTTTCTTTATTATGCTAAATGCTTTTCAGAAGGTAAAGATGATTTATATTTCAATCTTTCTAGAAAGTAGATATTCTGATTTTAATTGAGATGGTCTGTGCTGCTTCAGACTATTTAGATTTCATTTAAAATTGAGTGGCATAATGGACATTTTGAATGGCCATCTGACTTTTAGTTGTACCACTGCAGTGGTTTCATCATATATGATATGAGTTTCTAATCATCTTCAGAGTGGGCGTTCCAGCCTTGAAAATTTCACTGAATTGCCTGCCTTGGGAGAGATACATGCAATATCAGCCATGAACCCTTGCTTCAAGGAAATGCTACCTGCCACTCTAAGCTGTTCACTATCTACAGTGTTAACTTGTGTATGTATCCAAGCCTAAATTGTGTATATTATTTATTACACCAATTTGCATACTTCCCAACCATAAAACTCAAGGCAGTTTATTTAAAAGCTCCCATTGTAATATGGCTGTGAGAGCTGGACCATAAAGAAGGCTGAACGCCGAAGAATTGATGCCTTTGAACTGTGGTGCTGGAGAAGACTCTTAAGAGTCCCCTGGACTGCTAGGAGGTCAAACCAGTCAATCTTAAAGGAAATCAACTCTGATTGCTCATTGGAAGGATTGATAATGAAGCTCAAGCTCAGATACTTTGGTCACCTAATGCAAAGAGAGGACTCTTTGGAAAAGACCCTGATGCTGGGAAAGATGGAAGGCAAAAGGAGAAGAGGACAGCAGAGGATGAGATGGCTAGATAGCATCACTGAAGCAATGAGCATGAAATTGAGCAAACTCAGGGAGGCAGTGAAAGATAGGAAGGCCTGGCGCAATATGGTTCATGGGGTCACGAAGAGTCGGACACGACTTAACGACTGAACAACAACAAATTGTAATCTGCAAATGTATGTGCTTAGAGCTGCACATACGTTTTTCTTAGAGTACAGGGGAAAAAGCTCTCACCTTGCAGTTTAAACTGCTTATCAACTAAGGTTTTGGAGGAGCATGACATTCTTAGTGGAGTGCAATGCAGTTAGTTTGCTTGTCAAGTGAAGCTAAGAAAATGAAACTGCTAATGCTTCTCATCTTAATAAGCTTCTTAATAAAAGGATAGAAGAAAACTGAAGTGGTGTCTTACACTAAAATTCTTTCGAATATTAAGAACCCAAGCCTACAGTAGTCCCAGTCTGCCTTAGAACCAAACAGGTAAGATAGGCAGTAAATTAAGATCAGTGGTTGAGTAGGAAATTACTAAATTAGATTACTAATGTAGATTGTAGAGGCAGTGGCTGGGAGACATTCTGTAATACTTTCAGTTCCAAGTGTAGTAAGTGCCCATCGAACATTGTACCTGACATTTTATTTTTTATTTATTTATTGGATTTGTTATGGCTGCCCATTTCAGTAGACTCTGGACATTTACAAAATCCAAATACACAAAACAATTTTAAAAACAAAACAAAATGAACAGCCTGGACCAAAAACAGCCAAAACAATAAAAACACAACAAGGGCCTCACAAACACACTAACCCCAGGCCTGGGAACAGAGCTAGGGCTTAAGGGCTTTTTTGGAATCCCTAAGAGAGCTGCCTGTATTTCTGGGGGGATCCTGTTCCAGAGGGTGGGGGCAGCAAGAGAGAAGGCATGCTTCCTTGGTCCCCAGGGCAGAGGGACCTGGAGCATATCCCCTCTGCCCAAATGTACTGGGTGGGGAGAAACAATTGGAGATAACTAAAAAACCCGGCCATGTGCCATGAAGAACTTTGCAGGTTACAACCAGCACCTTGAATTGCACTCAGAAGCCCACTGGCAAGCCATGCACCTTTACAGCCCGAGAATCTAGGGAGGGTCCCTTCCGAGCCTCTTGCCCTGCCTACTATGCAGCTGCAGGCTATGCTGTCTCTTATCTGACCATTCCCTAGGCAGTATCTCTTTGTCCCCTCTCTCAAGGTCTTTCGCACATACCATTACACAAACAGCTACTGCCACTCAGGATTGAGCTGAAGTCTTTTCCACCCTATCAAGACCCAAACAGCTTCCAGACACTGATCAATAGCTTTACCTGCATAGCCCAGGACTGAAATAAAGCTGGGTATCATCAGCATACTGATGACACCAAACCAACAGATGACCTCACCCAGCAAGACACCCCACAAATGAGGGGCTGTGGGGGCAGTCTTTCCCCTCCCACCAAAACCAACCACAGAGGGTTCCACTCCCTGTCCCTGCAGCTGGTCCAGAAGGGTACTGTGGTTAACAGTATCTCTCTGCTGAGAGATCAGGGAGCACAAGGATGGATGCTCCAACCCCATCCTGGCTATGCCAGAGTTCACTGACAAGCACTACCAATGCTGTCCCTGTGCTATAACACAGTCTGAAAACTGACTGAAACAAATCATTAATCTGTTTCCTCCAAGATCCTCTGTAGCTACCATGTGACCATTTTCTCTACAATATTCCCTACAAAGGGAAGATTGGAGATTGGACAGTAATTATGTATTTATATATATTTATGTTTTTAATGTTTGTTGTGAGTCACCCAGAGTTCCCCCATTGGGGGGAGATGGGCGGTTGAGAAATTTAATAAAATCATCATCATCATCATCATCATCCAGAATGGAAGGTCCAGAATCAAGCTCAGTTCAGATGCCCTTACAAGACTGTGCCCCAGGCAACTGACTTGGACCTGCCTAGTTAAAGTCCAATTCCAAGTGAATCCGGGTGACTTTATCTTACAAACAGCATGAATACTCCTCACTGTGGCTCCACAGATGATCCTGTGGCCTAGCCCCCCCAAGAAACAGGTCACTGTAAACAGGGCTGCTGGGCAGCTATTGACGGGTGTAATAAGGACAGAAAAATAACAATGTTTTAGGCTCTTACTCGTATTTAGTCAGATTCACTCTTTTTCTTTCTCCAACGGTACTCCAGGTACTTCATCTCCCAGAGCTCTTTGGAAAACTAAGGTGCCCCTTGGGATTGGTGCACAGAGAGACGCCGTAGAGGAGCAGTGCAGTAGTCCATATGACAACATTGCACTGGAACCCCTACTTTGTGTGCCTGTGCCATCTCAGCTGCTGGTGCTTACTGAGGAAATCACTTTTTGGGAGGATGAAAATGTTATCACTGTCTGTTTTTGCATGTGTTCTACCCAATTTTTAACATGAAACTAGCTTTTAAATATAGTACTTTTCTATCAAACCTGTATTTACTGTAAAAAAAATTGCAAAAGGGATTTTCCACAAACAGAACTGCATTCCAGCTGTTTATTAGTATGGATAGAATAAATTAGATTGATAAATGGAAGCCAAAGAAAATTTTCTCAAGAACTGGCTGGAATAGCTGCTTCATCACAAACAGCAACACCAAAGCCTAGGGAATAGATATTTTCCATCACTGACTTGCCAGATCCTTTATCAGCAACTCCCATTCAAATAAGTTAGACGCTGTAGGTTATCTAGCCAACCATCCATATGAAGAGGTGGCATATCTTCCCTTTAAAGATTTCTCATTGTTGCTAGATAGCACACATTGTGGTAGGGAGGGAGGCTACCACCAGCAGTTACAGCTTCAAGGACATAGGGAGTGATGCTTCCCATCCACTTATTTGGAGAGTCTTCATGAATCATCACTGGCTTCCTTTAAAGAACCATACATTGGAG
Organism: Liasis olivaceus; assembly: GCA_030867105.1. Taxonomy (NCBI): domain Eukaryota; kingdom Metazoa; phylum Chordata; class Lepidosauria; order Squamata; family Pythonidae; genus Liasis; species Liasis olivaceus. The sequence goes on from CM061349.1 coordinate 81,548,882, forward strand.
ACCTATTATCAGACAAAAAGCTAAATAATATTTTAAAAATACATTTCAAAAATACAACCCCCTCCCAGTAGAATGCTCCTCCCAGAACATTTTGTTCAATTTATTTTTATTGTGGTGCTGGGGAAGGACCTAACTTGTCTTAATCATTCCTGCTCATTTTGATATGTTTTGCAATCCTGGTATTCTTTGCAAATTGGCCTAGGAAATTAATTCCTAGAAAAATGCTAGAGTGAGCCTTTTAATAAATAATTGGAAGATTTTTTGCTACAGACTCAGAAAACAAAAAAAACCCCCACCATACAACACTTTGTTTTACAGTTCAGATTCTTTCTGTTCATCTAATACATTCTCCTACTTTTGGCAAGGCAAATTTTTCTTCTATTGCTTATTATTTGATTCTTTTGATTAGAGGTGATTGTACATAAGACTAGCAACAAAACAACTCTTTTATTTTGTGTGGCCTCTCCTAAATATGTCCTTAGTTCTACCAAGTTTCCAGTGCAAATTCCCACTCCTACCACCATATTGGATTGTTACATTCTGATTGAAAGAAAATGATATTCTGTTAGTTGTTTTCAGCAGCATCTATGCATTGCCTGACAACTTGATGCTTCTACAAGAATATAAAGCAACAGCTTCCCTCATTTTTTTAAAGCTGACGTTAGAGGGATAAAGTCACAAATTTATCCAGTAGTAAGAATTCTAATATGCAAATGTTTATGGCTTTCAAGTTTTTATATTGATGAAATAAGCTGTGCGTGTGAGTGAAGGTTCTTTTTGCCAAAGTATTATCCTGGATACTTCCCCTTCTTAAACAATTGCTTTTATGCTCATATTTTTTCAGAAAAGGTAATGTATTATTGCTTCTTGCACATTGGCTTTATGCAACTTAAAAAAAAAAAACTAGCAAGAAAGGAAATCTACCTTTTGCACTGTATTCTTTTCTTTCCTCCTGTATTTTCTTTTGTTACTGCAGCAGTATTCTGCTATATTATAGCCAGCTGACTCTGTATTATGACTGAATTAACATAGCAGCACTGGGCCATTTTGATATCTCCTTCTCACCTCCCTCAAGTTGCCCAGAAAGCTCTCTGTAAAATATATTAGGCTGTGGCTTACAAAAGACTTCTCTGAAGCAAAAGTACTACATGAAAGAGTGATTGATCGTAGTTGCCTTCCCACCTTCAGAGGATGTTTGCTTTCAACTGTGCTTCGGCTTTGCAGTTCCCTCTGTATTACCCTCTTACCGTACTTAATTTTGTGAAGCATTGCTGAGGGATCAAAGATTTCCCATCTTACTTTGTTCTCAGTATGAGCTGTTACTAATGACAAATGATTTGGAGGCGGTGAATCGAGAAGGACACAGATGACAAATCCACACTGTTGCTAAAGTGCACTGCCCTGCGATGTCTGATCAGCAGTTTCATATCACCTATGTTGAGAAATAATTCAATCAGATAAAAACAAAATGATGGAATAAGCAAGAATTAGGAATTAAAGGAGTCTTACATTGACAAGGATTTATTTTTATAAATAGCAAGGCTTAAGGGCTGAAACTGGGTCCTCAGTGAAGTGGCTGTTTCAAAATACCTCAAACCCTTTCCTCTTTTTTTAGATGATTAATGAAAATACTTTCCATTAAACTGGATCTTTTCTATGTATGATTTTTTAAAATGAGATTACAGTGAAACACAGTATTGTACTGTATTATTAAGATAAAGAGTGAGCTAAACCTCCTCCAACTCCCCCCTTTCCTTTGCATTTTTAAAATCACTTGCCATTTAAAAATGAGTTGGTCAAAGAACAGACCTAGGAATACAGTAATATTAGAACACTCACTTCAGAGTGTCTTACAATATCAACCTGGTAAATATGCATTTGGAGCATCTGTTCCTTTTTTCTCACTTTAAGACCTACCTGTCTACAGAAAGATGAAAGACTTAACTCCTGTATAGTTCATGATTTGTTTCCTGCAAATAGTCAAACAAATGAGCTCTCTCTAAAATTTGGAAAAATTCTAGACTGACACTAAATGGCACCATTGTACACCTGTATCTCTGCTACCATCTAGCTACCCAGAGTTTTGGAGCCTCGCAAGTAGCTATAACTTTTTTGTTAGTCTTGCCTGCACCCTGCTTGTTTAGTTATATATTTCTTCCTTCAGCTTTTAAGGCCATTCACCCGCCAGGTGATCTGGACAGTTTGTGCAGAATTAAACATGTCATAGTACAAAACAACACATCCGTAAAAGCATATTGTGCCTGGGACAATGAACTCCAAGCACACACCTAGGCAGTTTCATGCTGCATTCTGGGGAAAAAGAACCAGGCCTTCTAGATCCTATGAAAGTCTGGAGGGATCATGGTTGTCTGGATTTCGGAATAGAGCAATGAAGGCACAACTGAGGCATTTTCTATCAAGGTTATAAGGTTTATGATATGAATCAGCCTGTTATTATTCCATTTGATTTGAATATTGATCCTGGCATCAACCATTGCAAATTAACCTGTGCACATGCTTTGTTTGCAAATACTCCTATGGAGCACTTGCTGTATGTTGCACCAGAGTTGTTTTTGAAAGTAGCTTGACTCAAATCATTTTGTCAGTACTTAATCAGGGATGTTGTTGATAATCCAGGAATAGGCCTGGAAAGTTGGAAGATGGAGAAGTGTAAGCCACAAAGTCAGCAACCTTGTCTGATCCAAGAAATAACATTCTCCTGTCAAGTATGTCATATGTCAGTATGTATGGCAGTTGTCAGCTATGTAGAACTACTGATTTGTTTCAGCTGCATGGGTGACTTTTTTGTGTGTGTGAGTAATATCCCTTTTCTTTTAGAATAAAATACTGAATCCTTGAAAGACTTTCAGTCTGAAAACTTGGGGTTTTCTCCCATTTTTGGGAACGCCAGTTTCTTTAGCTATTTTACCAGGCAAGAATATTTATACAGTACAATTGTTCATCCTGTAATTTTGATCACTTCTTCCAAACGTTTGATTCTGAATAAGCATTAAGGTTATAGTATATTCAGTATGTTGACTTAAAATAGATTCAACGAATTTGTATATTTGAATGCTTTTTAGGGTCTCAGTATCTAGACTGTTGCAATTGGTGCAAAAATGTGGCAGCCAGCCTGCTAGATGGTACAAGATACAGAGATGATATGCCTGTACTGAAAAATCTGCACTGGTTGTCAAATGTTTCTTGGACCCAATTTAAAATATTGATATGAACTTTAAAAATCCTGGAAGAGCTCAAGGCTTGCTATCTAAGATACCACCTCTCCTATTACAAAACTGCATGGGCCTTAAGATCTGCAGAAGTCCTTTTGAAGATGCCTCTGCTATTCCTGGCTCAGCTGGCTGCCACATTTTTGCACTCTGTGTTTGTCCTGTTCTTGAGGTCCCTTGAGTGCTCAAATAGAGTAGGAAGGATATGAATCAAATTAAAATAAATTAAAAGTTGAATGAGGAAGACACGTCTTAGAAAAATAAAGTTTAGCCGTTCAAAACTGTTTGTATTATCTCTTTTATATTGTAGACTTTTGTTATACACAGATAGACTCAAAGCTCTCCTCCTCCTCTTCCACATGCCAGCAAAAGAAAAACATTCTACAGTGATTACAACTTTTCTATACTCCATTCCTGGAAATACACTTTTATTTTAGTCCTAGAGGATCTTATTTCAGAGATGCATCTGTGGAATTGCTACATTTAAATGTTTTGTTTTCCTTCAGCATGTTTAACAGAATTTGGCTTCTCTCTTACAGAATTTGCCCCTACACAGTCCTCACTATTGAATAATTTATCTGATTGCAGTGTATCCTGACTCCTGTACCATTAGCCTTGCAGCCGTAAGTGATATCGCTAAGCATACTGACCAGTTGGCTTTCTGGGATGATGTGTATGGCTTCAATATGTCCTGCATGAAAAAGGTGATAATACCTGAAGCAGTTGTGGAAATCTTAGATTCAAGGACTCTAATATCTGAAGCTTATGTCATCAAGGTACTGTGACAGATAATGGCATCTTCTAAAAAATAATACGTCATTCACTCTCTTTGTGGACGGTCCTTATATAAAACTGTCATTATAGGAAATTAATATATTGGCTTTTAATTCTTGGTCAGTAGAAATATGAAGTCCATGGTGCTATGTTTTGGAATTACCATTATGGATTTTTAGTCTTTTGATAGACTATTTCTATCCCTGCTTCCTATCCCCCTTCTTGGGAAAAAAAGAATAAAATCAAGAATAAAATGAGAAGGTATAAGAGTTACCTGCCATTCAACAACTATTGATTGTAGATGTCCAGGCTCTTTTGCAGTAGTTCCACCCAAGATCTATTATACAACTTAGACAGCTATCCTGACAACATAGCCTGCAAATTCTATGTTCTTTTCTCTTTTCCTTTCTCTCTTGACATGATTAGCAGATCATATGTTCGGGAGCTGTATTAATTAATATTATTTATTTTTAATATTTGTAGAAAAATGTAATGTTTTTCCCATTAACCCTGAACAGATATTCATTGATGGGTATTGTCTGCATGGTTAAAAAGTGGCAATACAAAGTATATTATCAGTATATTGCTTTCTCTGCAAATAGATGTTGGGATATTTACCTAGTATCACTCACATTCTACTACTTCCTAAAACATCTGAGAATGTTTTCATTATTTGCATATTGAATAAGATTAACAAATGGCTTGGAGAAAGGATCCTTTCCTTGGTTCTCCTGTTACAGTAAAGAAGAAAGAAACAGGTTATTGATGTTTATGTGGTATTTTGCACAGTGAAATTACATTATCTGATGCACTGAAACTGGTTGGCTTTTAATTTAGAGCATCCTCTCAACTTGGGTTCTCTTTAGATGTGTGAAATTTTACTCTCAGAATTGAAGTCCATGTATGTGGTGATGGCCAGGCTGAGAAAGGCTGATCTGCTGCTAGCACTATCTCATCTTGACCAAAATAGGCTGCACTGAACTCCATTTCAGATTTAAATTGTAGTTACAGAATTTCATCTCATAGCACTCTCCAAATAGTGTAAAATCCAAAGCCTTACTGTTTCAGACTTATTCCTCTGGAAAAATAGGGATCCTGTAGTTTAGGATTCCAGTAAGTGATAAGCATACCTAGCATGATTATGGATTCTGTCATTGTCCTTTAGATGCTTTATAGCCAGGTTAATGCATCAGGTTAGAAACCGGGAGACTATGAATGCTGATATTGCCTTGAGCACAAAGGCCACTGGGGGACCTTGGGCCAGTCACTCTCTCAGCCCTACGAAGGAGGCAATGATAAACCACTTTTGAAATTTTGCCAAAAAATGCAGGTACTAGTTCGGGCAGTCTTTCTAGTCAACACTGGCTAGAAGGTACAAAAAAAAAAAAAAAAAGCCGAGTTGTAGTTTTAAAACTGAGAAGATATGCTAATGCAGTCATGGTGGATAAAAGCTTTCAGATAATCTTTACATTCTGAACATATTTTCTTGTGTAACATATAATAAAACTAAGGAATTGACCAAGAGGGTCATTATGAGTAAATAACCAAGATTAATAGCAGCTTTCTAGAACTGGTGACTTTGAAATATCCAGGAAATTATAAAAATGTACTTTATTAATCATGTAATGTCGAAGAATATACATTCAGCAGTCAAATGTGGGTGAATATGAGTAATGCCTTTGTCATACTCTATTTAGGTTCGTGAAAATCTGCTAATATGTAAGATTGAACTGAGTACATTTTCAAGGATATTTCTATTTTATGGGCTGAACAATTGCTGAACATCATTTGTAAACTGAATGAGTATAATAGAATTGCTGGGCTAGAAAGAGGAGGCTAGATCTTCTGGCTCCACTGTAGATATGCAATAAATATTAGTCTCTTCTTGCAAATATTCAAGGATAGATTTCAAACTTCTGGCAGTTTGTTTCAGTCTTAAGATGTTTGTACACAAAATATTAGATTGTAAATATTTACTCTGGATCCCATAACCATTGTTTTATGCTTATACTAAGTAGAAAAATGGATTATTATTTCCATCTGGTTAGGCCATTTTTATTTGTTGTTGGAAGGATATTCTATTTTTTACAGTGGAAGAATTTTTATCCTCACTGAATGCTTTATGAGAGAAGACATATCAGCTCTCCATTTCCATCGATACACTTCTGTCTTAAATCATTTATACTTACCATTTTCACATCAATGTTTAAAAGATATATTTTTATACCCTTTTTCCCTCCCAAACCAAGAACTGTGTACAAAAATGAATTTTAAAAATCTGCCATAAAACAAGGCAACAAAAATCAAAGTACAGCACTTAAAAGAAATTTCATTTTTGAAAGGAAGACTGGTCCTGGAGTAATAGCTGCCCTGCAAAGACTGGAGTAGACAGTCATATGTTCAGTTGTTGCTTAAAACATAATGGAAAGGGGACTAGTTGAGCTTCCCTCAGGAGGAAGGGCTATAACTTGAGTGCCACCACCGAGAAGACCAAACTTCTAGACACCACACGCTGAGCCAGACTTGCTAGAATAAAGGAAGTGTTAATTTTGTTTTTTGGGTTTTTTTTTTTTAGGAAAAGTTAAAAATCCAACATATTATTGAGATGCAGAGTGATGAATAATGGAAAAAGTGTATCTTCTGATCCTTACTCAGCATGGAGTGTTTTTAAAATTCCGCATTGCAAGCTACTTTTAACTTTAAATATTTTCAAAAGTCATTTACCACGCAGTGCTGGAGAACAGCTATTAAAAAACCAATTAATAGCCCTAAACTCAAAACTGAGAGCAAAATTCTGTATTTTGAGCTTGGGTTCACACATATAATTATAAATAGATATGGTAAATAACTAATTTTGCTGAGAGAGGTGCTTTTGATACAAGTTGGGTGAGCCTTTGGCCTTTAGCACTTACTCCTACGTATGCCTGATGGTGCCTTTGTGCATCTTGCACTCGTCCCATAGGAATGTTTCATCTGGAAGGACTGGGAACTCTAATGTAAAATCTGCAACAGAGAATACATTAAAATAGTTATCAGCCTCTCTAAATTCCATATATGATTTTCTTTTCTTTGGTTCTCAAACTCATATTTGTATTACCTTGCAGCGGATAGACTGCCATGTTATCTCAGTTCCAGAACTGGAATTTTCATCAGATTTCATTTTGACAGTCACAAAGACTTCTGTGTGTACAGTAAGTTTTGTTTCACTTGTAAAAACATTTCTGGGGATCAGATGCCCCATTTTTTTAAATCTTGTTTGTACTAACAAGTTTTTGTTTGCAGATAAAAGCCACTGACCTGAATCCATAATTTGGCAGCTGCAGACATGTGGCAGTCTCTTCAGGCAGATTTGCCTTATCCTTGGCCATTGTGTTATGTCTCGGCTGATTATCTTTCCAACAGTTAAATCTTCAGATTTGTTCACAGATTGTTCAGTGCTTTTTTATAGAATACTTCCTATGCCTTTTTTTGGATAGATATAAGCTTTATCCATTTTCAGATTCCATTTGTTGTTTTGTATACATTGATGTTCTCCAGTTCTAGAGTGATAAATGTGGAATGTAAGATTTGGGAGTTATTGGTTTTTTATTAAATATTTGTGGGACTGCATAAAAAACCCAACACATTGCCAAACATCATTTGTACTTTGTAATGTAAGATTATTGACATCTTATGACCATGATTTTATGATGAAATGTGGCTATTTAGTCAGAGATTGACAGTCCATCCATCATATCAGACTGCCTAATCTTGCAGTAAATAGACAGCAGAATACATTATTGGTGTTGTGTTTGTTGGAGATTGTTAAACATATATTTTTGCTTGATTTCTGAATCTCAGTTTTGATTAGATTTACAGTAAAAGAATAAATGTTTAATATGTTAATATGTTTTATAACTACATGGCATCGTTATAAAGTTTTGTAAACTAGAAAACTGAGAAGATTATTTGGTTCTATTTGGCAGTATGACATTTCCAGTCAAGTATATGTAGTGCTGCAGCCTGAAAGAAATTTCTCATTTTCAGACTCTCATAAAGAAACAATAATTCACTCTCTCCAGTAGGTGGTGCAAAGTATTAACTTCTCCCCCCTCCCACTCTCCTCCCTCCTGCACCAACATATAGAATAATGGATTCAAACTAGTTATATACAGTAGGATGAATTTAGGCAATATTTTCACATTCCATTTTGGGAATACCAAAATTGTTGAATCTTCTCACCTAGGATTCTTTCATAGCTAACCCCTGTTATTTTTGTTGCACTTTTGCCATTTATTTCCTCAGAATATAACACAGCAACATGCTTGTTATGCTGTAGATAATTACATCCAGTACCTTTCAAAGATGGAATTCTACATCAGGCATTTTCATACCATTCACTGATCTACATATTTTTGTCACATGTCAACTTGAAAGTCAATATAGAAAATAAAGAAAATAAACTATGCAATGCACATAGCTGTCATATATTATGTGAATCTATCAGGCATGAACACCACAGATAGAAGCACCAGTAACCAAATACCTAGATTTACTGCCTCTGTTTAATGTTACTTCATAGCTTGTCAATGTGTAAAAAGAAAGCTGGCTGGGTGACTTTGGGCCAGTCACTCTCTCTCAGCCCAACTCATTTCACAGGGTTGTTGTTGTGGGGAAAATAGGAGGAGGAACAAGTATTAGGTATGTTCACCATCTTGAGTTATTTATAAAATAATATAGGGATAAAAAAAAACTAAAAAAAAGAAGTATTAGAATATAATAGATCAAAAGATATACCAGGGCATTGAAAATAAACAGCAAAAAATCTAGATTGCAATTCTAGACTTGATCTGTGTCTGAATGACTAGTTTTTATTCTTGATCAGTTCCTGGTGGATTGTGTAGGTTGCCTTGCTAAAATTAACCACTATGTGTTGTTGAAGCATTTTAATATGGTAATAATATTCAGAAGTATATTGAACCAGAAATGCCTAGCCATGTTGACAATATAGAGGAGATAAAAACACTTTGAATATCCCTGTAAAATGAACACTGTAGGAGGAGAGGCTCAGTGATCTCAATTTGTCTTGCTTTTTATTTGGACCATAGTCACTCCAAATATGGTGTTAAAATATCTGTGTTCCAGTACTTCAGAGGGGAGAGCAGGAAGGTGCATTAATATGAAGCCCCTTCTGTATTTTCGAAGCTCTAACTGCTGGAGGTATGGTGCCAATGCTGCTATGTACCTCTGAAGATCAGGAAACAAAAGATTGGGTAACCTTTGTGTCTGTTGGAGTATCCAGGATTCATTATTTCATGCTTTTGAGTTCAGTTTTGCCTTCACTTTTTATTGGCTGGTGGCCTTAATCTCTTGTACCAGTGCCATATAATTTAATGAACCAGCAGTCACTTGCTTCTTTTCCCAATTTATGGGAACTAGAGATCCAAATGATTCAGTAGAGCAGGGTTTCCCAAGCTGTGAGATATACCTTCCTTGCAGAGGTACAGACAGAGTCCAGGGGAGATTGAAGAACCTTTTAGTTGTACATTGTTACAATCAATCCACCTTTCCCAAAATACTAGTTTCGAGTGATGTGTTCATTTGGGTGTTTGGTTTTTTAGGGGAAGTATGTACATTAAGATTACACTAAAGGGAGGCTTGATGGTATGAAGTTTAGGAACCCCTGCAGTAGAGGTAGAATCTGTTTCTAGTGTAGTCTTTACTGTTTCCTGCATGTGCAACATTTCTTTTTTCAGTCAGATGGGAGGAACGTTGTAGGGTTGGACCATATCTTTGCCCTGTGTTTCAACTTTTTCTATATTTTGTCCTCTCCAATCTGACTGTGTCTCCCTTCCTTGTTCTGAGGATTCATGCTTAATTAGACCTGACCTTCAGTTTGGCTAAGTACCTTGTCTTACCTCTTATTGACAGCCAGTATTATGATACTGTGCTGTTTTCCAGGCACTGTTCAAGCCCTCAGCCAGGGTTTGGCCTCTGCCTTTCAGTAGGCAGGCATCTTCAAAAACCCATATAGGAATAATCTGAAATTTTCTTGGAAAGCTTTCCATTCTTAAAAGCATGAAGGACAGAATTGTACATTTGAAGGTTAAAATAATTATCTTGTAATCAGTGTGACTAGGGAGTCCCTCAGTGTTCCTCAAGCCTCTATGAAATTCCTGCTATTGTAGTTGGGCAAGAGGGTGGGTAATAATTTGTCTATTATGCCGTCTACTCCCATTCATCTCATTTACAGTAATCAGAAGCATAACTCTGGTTGCAGAATATGTGAATTACTGCCTTCAATAATTTGTGTACTTAGTCCAAGTGGTTGGGATACCATACTTACAGGTGAGCAAGGCTTATTAGAAATCACTGCTTTATTTTCTATTGACTTGTATAATTCCTTTCCCAGCCTCTTTTACATCTGCATTTGTAATCTTCCTTTGTCAGACAATTTTATGGTACTTGTTATTTTGAAACTTCAGTGCTTTCTCCTATGAATTTCCTTCCTGCAATCCTCTCATGTATTTTTGAAAGAGAAGTTCATCTGTCTTCTTGTTGGCTGCCAATAATTGTTGGTAAACTGAGATGGGTCCTCGTGCAATCAGCAGTGGTGTCTGCAGGGGAGAAGGATCAAAAAAAGTCTAGATGGCAGTCAAAAAGACTAGATATCACATAATTGAAGCCCCACGCTTTTGTAGGTGCTTGCAGTGTCAACATATGTAAAAGGGGGCAGGGCTTTGATCACACAGTCTCAAGTCATCATGCCATTTTTTAATTTCTGCTCCTGCACCCAGTAAATGTTGATGGCAGTAAGTATACATTTTTTTAGTCACTGAGCCCAAATCAGCATCACAAGGGAATTCAGTTCTCTCTTCCTCCCCATTCTCTAATTTCATATTATTTTCAAAAGGTGTAAGTTCTTCACCTTCCCAGTCAAGCTCTACATATTTGTCAGAATTACAAAAACACAACTCACTTATCCTGTCATGGTGTTCATTTATTACAGTACAGTTGATTCACTTAAGCAGCAGGTTTCTTCTCTACCACAAAATTGACAAGTAACTAAATTGCATGATACATTACTACGTTGTATCAGTCATAGTCAATTATATATTGATATACATTTATCCTTATTAATTTGTATTATAAACTCTGAGATGTTCCACTTTAAATTAGTTAAACAGAAAACATTACAGTACTATACCCAGTTTAATTGTAAGCCCCACTGACTTATAACTGGATATGTATTGCATTCTACCATAAAGCTATGTATTCTTCAGTGAATGCTAGAATTAGAACTATACTATATATAGCTGTCTTCTGGATAGAAAGTAAAGTAATCCACATTTTTAATAACATTCTTCCTTGTAATATTAAATTTAGTAGGTTCCAATCCTAACATCTTGAGCTATCCATGCTGCTGGCTCCTTTATGTTGGGAGAACACTGTATTTAAAAAACAAACAAACATCAGTTTGCACATCATCAGTGTGCAGTATATATGAGGATGTCATATGTAGACAAAAGGAGGAAAAAAGGAAAATGTGACTATTTTTATTTCTAATAATCCATGTTATATATGAAGGAGGAGAAACACAGCAGCTACATGACATTAAGACTGCTGCTCATAGGACCAAAGTTCAGGATGCCATTTTTTTTCTTCTCTACCTTCAATCATCTGTTCAGAACTTCCTTCATCTTTCTGGAATCTGTAGGTGAAAAATAGAATTGAGATAAATGTTCTTCACATGTTAATGACAATGCAATTAGTATTTTTTAATGGTGCTTCCATGATAGTGTTAAATAATAAAAGGACAAAATAGGACTTCATAGCAACCCAAAGGCCAAAGGCTATAAAAGAATCTCCCAAGAGCTATACAATTTAGCAATCTTGAAAAATACTGTAGGAAATGATAGCCAAAGCCATAGCAGGGTCCTGAAGAATTAATAAATTTGAACTTGTCCATCCCTTTCCTCATATCTACCAGGATGACAGAGGATCTTTTGGGTCTTAAATCTGATTTAAACTTGGGTTTGAATGGATCCTAATAAACAGCATCCTTCAAAGCTACCTGATTTTTGAAAGCTACTGCCCACCTCATTCCAGAAGCTCTCAAGAGTGCAAGACTGCATAGATTCAACAGTATTTGCTGGCATCTCCCACAAGGTTGGCTTTCAAGAGCCTCACCATGCCCTTCCTCAGAGGGATGTTTATTATTCCTCAAGTCCAAAATCCCAACCCTATCCATGCAGATTTAAAAAGCCAAAATGGACAAGGATGTAAGATATAGTTTGTAGACCTGTCTCCAGGAAGCTTGTCCTCATCCTCAGGTTGCTGAAATCAAAATACATCACAACAACAGAAACAACTATCAAGTAGCATTCATCTGTAATATTTTTTTTAAAAAGCGTTGTCCATATCAGCACAGATGCAGACAATTTTAGCTTCAGATGAAATGAGATGCAAATTGATCATAACAAAGCTTTTTGGACACTAAGATTTTTTAATGTAAAGTAATTTCACTCTATCTGCTGGGCATCATTTCAGTTCAGTGGTGGCAAAAAAGTAAAACTTTGTCATAATCTCAACAGTGTAGGCTAGAAAATAGGCCCTCGTGTATGTTTTGTTGTATTTGCTTCAAATTTGTAGCAGTAGACTGCTGAGATTCAGAACTAGGTAAGCAATAAGCTAATCGCCTATGCCAAATCTCAGCAGTTTCACATTGTTATGCTTGTGGCTATATTTCCCTACTGTTTGTTTCCCTCCATGATTCTTTGCCAACCCCATCCTGTAAGGAAAGCTAAACATTATCAGTATATGAGAGATAACTTTGAGTCCAGGTGTAAATTCAAAATAAAATTAATGCAAATTTAATTTTAATTAATTTAATACAAATTTAATTTTAATTTTAAAAAGGTACTTGTCAGTATGTGATACGTGGTCCACTCAAGATACTCTTATTCTAGGTTTTTAGTTTTGCTTTGTTTTGTATGTTGGAGGTGGAAGAGGACCATGAGCATTACAGATAACCAAAATACATTTTCTTGAGACTCCCCTTGAGAAAAAAGATCATTCAGTTCTATCAATGTTCTGAATTGTTTTAATTTAAGGAATATCATTTTAAATGTTTAAGTAGTATCTCTGCTGTAAGAACGTATGATTGTTTCACTCTCCCTCTCTGCTGCATGGCTTACAAGCATGTCATCTCCATGGTTGAATAAACTCCATCAAAAGCACATTATCCTCCTACTTCTGTGGCCAGCTGCCTAATTGTATCTGCTCTAGCTGCATGCTGTTGGAGCACGATACCAGTGAGAAACAAAAATGATAAATTGCTCCCTGCAACTGATCGTGATGATGGTAACTTTTAATTTCCCTTCTCCTAAGTGAGTTGGTTAGATTGCCTTTAACTGCTTTCAGAGGGTGCTGTATAAACCAGTCAGTGATATATAATCTGGGCAATGTGTTTTCTTTTCTGAAAGAGAGATTTCAAGTAAATGAGGAAGTGGATGTTGTATTACCCCATGATTTGATTTATCTAACCATAAGACTTAAAATGCAGGTTAGCAACTGAGTAAATTTGGAGTCTAGTGGCATCTCAGTTGAATATAAATAAATTGAAATAAAGTTGAAATAAATAAATTGCATGCTCACTATGCTTTTAATGCTTATTTTTGTAATGCCTTTTAAGTAAAGTGCGTCTCTCTGTTGAAATAGAGCAAATAAGAATTCTGAAGGCTGAAAATAATTTGGCATGTACAAAACATTATATTGACTCCCCCCTCACCCCCCCTGTTATTGTGTTGAGGCTCTGAAATTGGCAACATTAAGGCTGCTAATGTTGATTATGTACATGCTGTCTGTAATAGATTTGGAAGGATCTCTAGATTGAGCCAACTAACTTAACCTACATTTCGTTTGTGCATTAATTTCACAGGTCTCTGTGCCAGCTTAATGATCACATTTGCAGCTCTGGTGCTCCCCATTTTTCCCCTATACAGCTGACTTGGTTTATGACCAGGAGAAATACAGTTTTTTTGGTGCATTTTTACAACTCATTAATCTATTTACTGTCCTTTGCTTGCCTTTATGTGAAAGAGCCCTCTTCAACATCCACACCAACTTTGTCTTGGAAATGGTGAGAACAGAAGGCAGAATAATTTACTTGGTCACAATGTCTCTCAACATAAAACAGCCTTTCAAAATGCATGTCAAGCCAGAGTTTCAGTTCTATATGACCAATCCCATTGTGTTCATTTTCGATTTCCTAGTGGGTGCTATTCAGTATTGTTTGATAGACTGTTAAACGTATCCTAGAATTTATCATGAGTACTCATCTGAGCATCTATAGATCTGCTGTCAAAGATGAACTGCAAAGATAGAGAAAGAAAGGCATAGGTAAGGATAGTTTATCTCTCAAAACCGAAGAAATATCTCACAATGGTAAATAAATTCTCATGTGATCTTTCTGTTAATAGATAATTCTTCAGAAATCTCTAAAATGATTGCAGAATTTTGTTCAGGCATATATATGGCTGTAAGGAAATTCTGGGTTTTTAATAGGATATAATAGCCTATTAGCTATTTTAGATTTTTAATAATATAGTTTTATTCATGTTTGGCTGTATCATATAAGGTATGGAACTTTGCTCTGTGACCATAAATAATCATTTCAAAATTTGATTACAGAAATTCTGGAAATCCTTTCTAAAATAGAGCACACAAATTCAAACAGAAGTTAATAGAAAATTATATGCAAACAAAAAATTAACAAAAATTACCCTAGGACAAATCAGTTTCCTTTTTATTTAAGCTATTAGAGAGCAATCCTAAAGGAAGAAAGGAAATAGCAGAATCTCTCCTACTTGCAAAATCCTGCAAAGCTGCATGCAGTGATATAGAGAGGAATAGATTAGTGTATGCCCACAAAGCTTTTGTGGGTTTAATTGGGTCTTTGGGGGCGGAGGGAGAAGAAACAATCATCCCTGCCAGCAGCAAAGTGTTTCTTTCTCATCCTAACCCCTCTCAGAAAACCATTACTGTGTTAGATGTGGTGAAAAACCCTTTTGAAAAAGATCAACCTCTGTTTGGAACAACTGCCTTGTACAATTGCAGATTTGGCAGCTAGCAGCATTGTAATTTAGAAATACTGTGTGGCAAGAGTCATCGTTCTAGTCACTTAATATTTCTGATATTGACAATTGACCACCTGTTACTTAATCAGATATTCCATGGAGCCATGATGCTGAGGTTGCTGTGGACCAACTGTTTAAAATGGTGAAATTTGAAGAATCAGCTTTTGTTCTTTTAGTAATTGTTTCCTTTGATTCCCTTTGTTTTAAACTGTATTTTTTGGCTGGCCCTAGTGTTTTAGGGGGAAAGATAAAGGAAATAATTGTTTATACAAATCTTAAATCATATTTTTCAATTTTATAATACAGGTTCAAATTAAGTTAATACTTTAAGAGTAGTTGCTTGTTTTGTTTTATTATATTTGGGCATTCAGAAATGATTGCCAACAGAATGAATGAAATGTCAAATTCTACCATGTGTTATTTGGTGACTACTTCCACCAATGTTAATTAGGCAGTTGCCAAAAAATTAAGTTCAGAATGCTGTAGGAGGTTAACTCTTGCAAATTAGATCATGACTTAATCTGTGCTATGGAAAAAGTAATATTGCACTTCAAGGATGTCTTGGGTCCAAACTGCAAAATACTGAAAGAATCTAGCATAAAGAATAAATGCATAGCTACAGTGAAACTTGTCATTGTTACCTCTAGATTCAGTTAATGCAATGAATTCTATGTGTGCCTGCCTTGTGGGACTTGGTCAAAAATATTCAGAGATCATTCATTCATTTATTTATTTATTTTATTATTTATTAATACATTTTTATGTCGCCCATCTCCCGCAGAGGGTGACTCTAAGAGGCTTATAATTAATGGGTTGAAGCTAGGTACTTTGAGGATTGCTTTCTCCAATCAGAGTGGATAAGTGATCTAAGACACTTATCCATGAGAAACTGCTTGTAGTGCCCATTGTCGGAAGGAGAAGAGGCTGAAACCAGGAAACATGTTTTTTTATTTGTACCATGGGCATTCCAGCTGATGTGATTGTGTTTTAATTTTGTAAACTGCTGACTGTTACTGAAGTGTGGTATCTATCAATTAATTAATTAAAATGCAGCAGGTAGAAAGCTGAACCCTAGCCAACTGTTGAGATAATGTGAAGCTCTTTATTACAAGAGCTTCTGGTGTCTGAGCCAAGCTTAAATATTTGTTGTCAAACCCGCAAAATGGCTAATGTTAGAATACTGGGCTTTCTCCCAAATGAACTCTTAGAAATTGTTTTTTTTTTAATGAATATTTCTTATGATCTAGGCTTAAATATCCATCTGGTGCAGTGTAGGAAGCATTCCAATTTGTAGATATCAATCGTTAAACTTTTCTCAGTATCTTTGGTAAGAGAAAACTGAATGATTCAACCATTAACTTCCCAGTCTGAAAGCTTTATAGGATACAACACAAACTGTATTAACCTTTTGATACCCTTTATGCTTAAATGTTCAAGTTAATTCCTGCCTTCATTAGTGATTTGTAACAGTATTTGGCAGCTAGCCATTCTAAAAGAAAAACATACAATCCAATCTAAAAGTTTTGCTAAATAATGCAGACAGTGGGAAGTGCATTCCATCACCTAGAGTGACAAGAAAAAAAGAAAACTCATACTTTCTTAACAGTTGTTGTTTACTAACCTGTTTGAATCTGTCTTGCAATATTTCACTTGCAGATACAGTTATATAAATGGATATCCCACTTTCTGTTTTTGTGTTTCATTGTGTGTATCATTGGCCTAAGAGAGTAATATGTATGTATGCATGTATTTGACTTACATGGCCGCTCATCTTATGAAACCCAACTCTGGGTGGCTCACAACGTTAATAAAAAGCAAAGACAGCAAAACCAAAAACCTGACACCTAACCAACAATCTCCAATCCATTGAACAATATAATTCCCAGGCTCCAACCTCACCCTATCCCAGTGCCTGAGGGAAAAGCCAATCCTTTATGGCATTCCAGAAAGCTAAAAGAGTGGGGGCCTGCTGGATACCAGGGGGAAGGGTGTTCCACAGGGCAGGGGCTGCTGCAGAAAAATCACGCTTCCTAGGTCCCACCCTGCTGGTATTTTGAAGCACCTTGGACTTGGCTCTTCACCAAGGCCTTTGGCAAGGGGGAGTGAAATCCCCTTTGGATTGTGTGGGTTTGTTTTTTTCATTCTTGTCCTTTTTTTTTGTCATCCTTGCCATCTTTTATTCTTCATTTTTGTTCATTGTTGTATTTTTTTCCTTGTTTTTAAAGTTTTTCATTTGTGAACCACCCAGAGTTATTGGGAGTTGGGTGGCATATACGTTTGATTAATTAATTAAATAAATAAATAAAATAAATAAATAAATAAATAAATAAATAAATGGCAGCATTTAAGGGAAGAGACCTGGAGCATGTCCACCCTATCTAACCTGGTGGGGTGAGCAGACACCCTCATGGAGATGCAGTCCCACAAATAACCTGGCCTTGTGCCATGTAGAGTTATAAAGATAATAACCAGCATCTTGAATTGTGTAATGGGCAGAAGGAATAACAACCATCAGATAAAAGAAATTTGAGTCTGGGCCATAATTGTAACCTGAGAAAATGTTTCAATGCTTGACCTTCCCTAGTTCTCTTGAAGATAAAGGGAGGGAGGGGGAAGGGGGATATTCAGACTTGCAAGAATCTGTTAAAACTGCTACATGGGCAAGGGAAGATTCAAAAAAAGACAAGGTGAGAGAGCATCTTTTCTATTCCTGTGACCATAGACGAGGCTGCAAAGCTGAGTTTATGTGACTGTTGCTTGTGAGAATTAGAGAAATATGTCAAGACAATGTCTTGGTTATATAACATTTGCCCTTCCTATTTTGCTTTCTTGATTTCAAGCTCTTTACTTTGTCATGAATTATAGAACAAGATTAACCCAATAGAGTATCATATTTTGCATTTGCACACTTTTGTCACAAGATTTCTCCCTCAGTCACCATCAAAATAAAGCTTAAGCTGATGTCTGTTGATTATACAGAAGATCACAGATTTGGCCCATTCCAGTATGGCATGGCACAAAAATATGAATCGTAAGCATGGATCATTATGGAGCTTGTTGTATTTCAAGAGGTCCCCCAAATCACTGGCAAATCACAATACATCTTCTTGCCTATACTTTCTGTGATTTGATATGGGTCAGTGAGGTTCCATATACAAAGTCAGAAAGTAGTATGTTTCAGTCCTGTTTTGGGACTATGTTGTCCCTGGGCAGGACAGGAGACTTGATTTTTCTGGTATTTGATGATACATGATCTGAGAGAGTTTCAAAGACATTTCCCCCCAGTCCTAAAGGGCACATAAACAAAAGTAAACAAAGCATTTGAAAGAAGTGCTTCACAAGAGTGAAGGCAGGAGTGTGAAAGAAGCAGGTCTTTCAGAAAACTTTGTGTTGTATTTTCAGCATTTTAAAGCTTAATTTGGATTGTTGCCTTTGTAGGCCCTCCCACCAATATAGTGGGCTGGTTTCTGTTAAGGGTGGATATAATAGGCTTTAACCTATTCAGTGAGTCTAGTAGACTAAAATTCCTGTTTCCTGTTTTGTTTTCCTTTTAATTCAGGCAATTGCTGGATATTTTGATGTGCATTTTGAGAAGAATTGTAACAAACAAGTAAGTATTTGAAGGCTACATGTTCAAAATTAATTGTAAATATATTTTATATGTTGTCAGCTTTTTTGCCTTAAGGTGTTTTGAAATAAGCCTATTTGGTATTGCAAACACTTAATAAGTGTGTGGTTGTGTAATGAATTAATGAAGCATGTTGTTTAGTCTTGTACTTTATCAGGGATCTCTGGATTTCGTTACTGCAGATACGGCTTTCAACTAGTCCCTGTTGCACCAAGACACACTGGAAACAAACAGTATTTTTTCTGGAGAACCCAATTTCTGTCGAAGAAGGTATATATGTTTGCGTGTCACTTACTTTTCAGGTTGGATATTAGTAAATGTTTATATCCACGTAAGCACAAAAAGCTGGCCCAACTCAAGCAAGTATTTACCTTTTTCTAGGACTCTGGAACTTCAAATTATGCATAGGAATTAGTTTTTATATTACCATTACAAACACAAATAGTTAATCTGCACATCAGTATCTAGAGCAATGGAAAAACAGGCTCCCTTTTCACAAGGACAGGGAAAAATGGGTTTGGCAAATACTTTGTTAACTTTTCAGGAAGACTTTAATCTAAATTGGAAGCAGGAGAGAAACAGAAGCACGTATTTGGATAGAATAGTGCTAGGCATTAGCAACATGCATGGCTAATAATGGAGGGGGTACAAGGGAGACATTTAGAAATCTTCAACATGATGTAGGGAAACTAATAAACTCTGACATTCCCAGGTTCCCCGCTGTCTGCAGACCTGTGCATGAGTATGGGCAGCAAACAAATGAATTGGAAATCCTAACAGGAATATAGTTATGACCTGATAAATTTCATGGAAATCTGATGGGGAAATTAGATCTCACTGATGAGAACTTAGAGCTCAGTGAAGGACATTATTTTTTTCAACAGAAGATAAACCAGCAAAAAACATGGTGGCTTTCTATATAAAGAAGCCATATATGTGTGAAGAAATGTATGATCTCAGATCTGGGTCTTGTTAAGATAGCCAATTTGGTGTAGTGGTTAAGGCACCAGGCTAGAAATCGGGAGACTTGAGTTCTAGCCCTGCCTTAGGCACAAAGCCAGCTGGGTGGTCTTGGGCCAGTCACTCTCTTTCAGTCCTAGGAAGGAAGCAATGGCAAACCACCTCCAAAAACCTTGCTAAGAAAACTGCAGGGACTAGTCCAGGCAGTCATCAGGAGTCAGAAACTGATCAAAGGCACTGCCCCCTCCTTGCTTATCAAATTCTCAAGAGCTATAGTGGTAACAAGAGACCAGCTATCCCCCATATCTGCTGGAAAACTAGTTCAGCTAGGAATAGGAGGTCCAACAGATTCCAAACTTTTCTTGATGGCTGTTTCAGAAGGTGGAAGAAGAAAGAAAAGGTTTGGCTATCCTGGACCTAACCCTGACCAATAGAAGGAAATTGGTTGATATAATAAAGGTGCTGGGCACCTTGACAGAAGTAACCACATCATTCTGGAGTTCAAGATAACAAGGGGAAGAGCTGAGAAGAGTCAGCCACATATCTTAGACTTCAGGAAAGCAGATTTTAATAAACTTGGGCTAAAGGTGGGCTGCTTATAGTGGCTCAAAATCCTTATCCTAAGGGATAAACAGGCCAAAGATGGATAGTTGATTATGAAAAATGAAATAGTGAAGGCATTGACACAGGTGATCCCTATGAGAACGAAAAGGTTTAAGAGCATGTATGGATGAATAGCAAGCTCATTGACAAGCCAAGAAGCAAAATGATGATGTATCAGAAGTAAAAGAGGGACTAATAACTAGCGAGGAATACACTGGTATCTTAAGCCTGTAGGGATGGAGTCAGGAATGTCAAAGAATGAGATAAGGCTGGCACAGAGTACAAAATGCAATAACAGTGAGCAGTTGTTAGGGTATGTCCAAAGTAAAAGATGAGTAAATGAGGTAGTTGGTCTATTGCACCGGAATGATGAAGAAGTAAAAATGGGAACAGGGAGAGGGTGGAACTGCTTAACACTTTAATTGCATCTGTCTTCTCACAGAAGAGTGAAAGCCTTTCCTGACTCAATTAAAGAAAGGGGGGGGGGAATGCAATTGAGGATTAATAAAGGTGTAGTAAGAATCCATCTTACTACCTTCCATGAATTTAAGACTCCAGGGCCAGACAAATTACATACCATCTGACAGAAGTGATCTCAGGACTGTTGACTATAATATTGGAAAATGCCTAGAAAACTGGTGAGGTATTGGAAGAGCAAACATAGTCCCAATATTAAAAAAAGGCAGTAGAGAGGCTCTAGGAAATGACAGATTAGTTAGTTGAATGCCTAGTGTCATACTAAGATAGATTGTCAAGCAGCATGCCTACAAGCTGTTTGAAAAGGTATTGCTACCTGAAAACAACATTTCAGGTTTTGCAAAAACAAATTCTGTCGAACTAGCCTGATCCCTTTTTATTTCAGAAGGATCACTTGGGGGATCAAGGGAATGCTGTGGACATAGCATACCGTAATCTCAATAAAGCATTTGACAAAATCTCTCCTTACACTCTTTAAGGACAAGATGGATGAATGTGAGCTAGAGGGTAATGTGGCTCAGTAGATTTTGCACTTGGTTGAACCAACACACCAGAAGTTTTTATTAAATGATTCTGTAGTGACTGAGTGGGATCCCCAAGACTGTCTTCAGAGCAGTGCTTTTCGATAGCTTTATAAATAGGATGGATAGAAGGCATGCTAATCAGATTTGAAGATGCTACCAAACTAAGCGGGTTGGCTGGCACCATAGAGGACGAAAAAAAAATCACAATTCAGAATTACCTTAACAGGGTTAAATATTAGGCCAAATCCAAAAGGATAATGTGCAGTGATAACAATTATACGGTATCAACATTAAATGTATAGATACAGGACTGGAGAAACATGCCTTGGCAGCAGTATATATGAGAAGTTGCTAGGAGTACTAGTGAGACACCAGCTAAATATGGCAAACAATGTGATGGTGTAGCTAAAGAGGTTACTGCCATCTTGGGTCACATGAACAGAAGCATTATGCCCAAGGTCACAGGAGTGATACTTCCATTGTTCTCTATGCTAGTTAAGCTGCACTTGGAGTACTGTTTCTATTCTAGGCACCACACTTTAAAAAGAATATGAAGAAGCTGGTACAGACTGAGAGAACTACCATGATGATAAGCTGTCCAGTTTATGAGGAGTGATTAAAGAATGTGGACATGTTTAGCTTACAAAAGAGAAGATGAGGCACACCATAGCAGTCTACAAATAACTAAAAAGCTGTCATGCACAAGGGGTGCATATATGTTCTCTGTTAAAACCACAAGCCTAGTGTGTTGAAATTAACAGGATATTCAGGCTGAATATTAGAAGGGATTTCTGAACAGTCTGCCTAGAACAGTAGTGGACTCCCTCATTGGAGGTTTACAAATGAGCCACCTGTTGGGGATTGTTTAACAGATTTCCTGCACTTGCAGAAGTTTGGACCATAAAGTCACTTGTAACTCATAATATTCTGTAATTCTGTGTAGAGAAGGCTAATAGTTAGGCAGATTTTACCCAGTGTGTGGATTAGATACACAGTACAGTTTGTTTGCTGCACAAGGTGCTACTACTTCTACATAAGCATTTATTTATAGTAATTACCCAGTTGATATATCTCCATCAGAGAACTAAAATAATTCAGACAAAATTAGGTTTGTGTTTTCTGATTATTTTCATAAATCAGTTGTGATATTAATTTAATCTGATTATACTATGCAGCTTTTGTAATTTGAAAGTTTTTGGTTTTGTCTAGAAAGGTCATCTTGTGAAATCACAGGACCCTTTGACTCTGCAGTAAACGTGCCAAAGTATTTACGAGGGGCACTTGTGAAAGTGTGTTGGCACAAGCGGAGTATCCTTCCTGCAACTCCTTTTCTGTGTCAACACCATTGTTAGTTTCATGCCATTCCTTTTCTCTAAGAAGTCAAGGCAGTGTGCTTTTCAAAATGTACTTTGCATAGCTGATGGCACTTACTAGGAAGTGAGTCAAGAGATATGAGTGAGTGATGCTCCAGAATGCAACAGCGGTACAGAGTGAGGTTCAACAGAACATTGTCACTATGCTTCATTTGTTCCCAATACCTTGCTGCAGGGCTGAATGAGTGAAGAAAGACCCATCTAATATTTCACAGACAAGGAAAACTACATTCCTCTTGAAGGGCATTTTTGAAATCAGAGTCTTGAATAACAGAAATACATACCACCAGTTTTACACAGCTATTGCCTGATTATGCAGTAGTGTTTCAAAGTGAAAATTTATACTAATCTTAGCTAATTCTCCCCTAGCTCTTAATATTGTTTTTCTTTTCCAAAAGAAAAAGATATTCTCCAACATATTCTGTATCTGCCTTGTCTGACAAGAGTATGATTTCTATTAACTGTATCTGCCTTGTCTGACAAGAGATGATTTCTATTAACTATTAATTTACCTTGAAATAATTTTTTTAAAAAGATTTGTTTTTGTATTAACTGAATTAAGCTGAAAGTCAAAATCTTTATGCCAGCAAATTCTATTAGCAATAAAATAGTACAACTGCATCTTTTATGTTTTTATGGTGCCTTGCAGTATGGTTTTCTGCACTGACTTTAAGGTTGTAAACAGCAGCCATGAGCAATCAAAATATTTTAAAAGGGGCATTTTACTGAAGGCTACTTCATTCTTTATCATTTAATTTAGTTCAGTAGTATCGATAAAAATGTGCACTCAGTGATGTAAATATGAGTGGGTAGTAAGATTTATTTTGCCAGAAAGTAGGAAAGCAATATATGAGACAGCCTTCTTTCCAGACTATCAGCTAATGTTTGAAATTTTGATTAATTTCAATAAACGCACTCAAAATTAGTCACTTTTTAATTTGAAATCTAAAATCAAAGCATAGAAACAAGGGACATATTTAAGAACACATTCCCAAATTGAATCTGAGATACAGAAGATGCAAAGCAGGTAACCCAAGAATTCGGCTTACTGGTGAGGGGCCAGTTTACATGTCACGTGGTCCTAGATATGGCATATTTATATTTGCTGTTTCTGGAGGCTTACTGCTAGTAATCTCATTACCTTATGAACAATTTCCCATCTTGCGGTTCAGCAACGTAATTACTTTTAGCCCTCAGCTGCCATAAAGATCATGCAGTATGTCTGTGGGTAACATTTCCACTGAAGTAAAAAGCTCAACTATGAGAATTGCTATAATGTGCTCAGCCATAGAACCAGGCCTCTGAGGGGTAAAAAACATAGTAATTATAACTGCATGCTTCTCTGGAAGATTTGTTAAAGGCAAATCAGACTTCATTTTCTCTGAAGGAAGAGTGTCAGGTCCGTAGGAGCAGGATAATGAATTCAGGCTTGATCAAACTACAGCGTGACTTGTACCTTGCATGCTTCTTCCTGAGCATAGGTGATGCAGCTCAGTCTTGGAAGGCATTCTCGGCACTGTGTAGAGCAGCGGAGCTGTTGAGAGCACATCAGTCATTTTATTTCTCCGTGGCATTGATTAATTGGCCTGGTCTTCTTCCCTGTTCTGATTGCGCTGCCATTGCTTTAGTTCACAAACAGAGATGGTGGCGCACAAAAGATTTAATGTGGCCCATTGGGGTGAGAAAGAGGCAAAGATCTGCCTCGTGACAATGAATAAAGCTGATTGTCTGGGTCACTTAATGCAATTACCTTGGTTATAAATAATGGAGAGCTGCCCTGATTGAAAACTGTAGTCGGCTCTCATGGAAATGTTGTTTCGTAGATTTCACAAATTCCTCATCAGTGTTGCTTTAAAAAGCAGGTTTACTCCCTTTTTGCATAATTAAACTGAGACTGTGTGTGCTGATAAAATAATCTGGGGTAGAATTATAGCTGCAGGTTAACAACAACACGTTTTAGAAAACTGCTAGCGATTTTCACAATTGTTTTTGCTATAGATGTTTTGAAATAAATGTCATCAGGTCTTGTTTACATATATCAGAAAATTAATGTACTTAGTTAAAAAAGCAAGATCACCTCATCCTTACATCCACAGAAGTTTGCTACATCTTTTACAAATTGCTGTAGCATGTGTCATATTCACATATATTTAACACATGCAATACTATCTTTATAGTAGTGTAGGGGGTTTTTTTCTGTTTTATTTTATTTTAGTCACCTAAATTAATGAAAGAACTGGAAACTACGACATAACATTCTTCCAAGATAATTTACCATTCCTGAAGTTTTCTTGTTTTGAGTAAGTTATAAACAGCTTCTTAACAGCAAATATATATTGTGTTTTATAGCTGTTTATATTGATCTTTTAATTCTGTTCGTTGCCCGTAGTCACTTTGACAAGAGGGGCGGCCATACAAATACAAATAAATAAATTCACCTCAAAGAATTGGTCATCCAAGTTAAGCTGAAATCTAGAGATATGTTGGAAAGCAGGATATTATTGATTCAAGTTCAACATAATTAGAACTAATCAGGAGAAATCTTACTAAGGATGATCAGAAACTCACCATGTAATATAAAATTAATATTGTGGTAATGGACAAGAAGATTTATTGTTCCTAGTGTTAGGTGGCTGTTTTGTTTTCTTTGTTATTTTTATTTTATTTTTTAACTTATTCGTAAGTCTTTAAAAAACTTTGGGGAATTGAATGACATAATTTGCAGCAGAAATAAATAAATACATTTATTTACTAATGCTAGAGAAAAAAAAGTAATGTTCCTTAACACTGAACATTTGCATTCCTTCCAACCTGTGCCATTGCTCCACCCCACCTCCATCTTCTCCAGGGTGTTCTCTCATCCAATGTTCCTCAACCTTGGCCACTTGAAGATGTGTGGACTTCAACTCCCAGAATTCCCCAGCCAGCCATGCTCAGAGTTTTCAATTCTGGGAGTTGAAGTCCACACATCTTCAAGTGGCCAAGGTTGAAGAACCCTGCTCTAATCCTTTGGGGTAGACTTGGGGGGAGAGGCTGCATAAGGTAGGGGCTTCAATCAGCCAATAATATCTGTTTGTTTGGGAGAGAGACATTTTTGAGTGCAGGACTTAAAACCTTTGCATTTTTGTTTTGTTTCTGTAGGTGAAGTGCTGAAAGGAAAGATAACAATACACAGAAACCGAAAAGATCCCCGCGCCCTCATTGTAACACTTTCAGTTAAAAATGTGAAACAAACATACAATCTGCAGTGAGCATTGCTCCACAACCAGCTTGAGAAGCATAGTTCAGTTACCAGTTGTAACTTTTTGAAGCAGAGAAGTCTGGATAAAATTTAAGATCATTTGGTTCCACTTCCAATAAAGTTTTTTTTTTCTCCCAAACATGACAATGACAGCTGACGTTCTATATGAGACTACTGACTGTGCTTGGCAATCAGTTCATACTGTCTTAAGTATTTCTCTTTTGTGTGGGAATCCATTAGTAGAGCAGCAGTCCTCTGCCCAATCTCTGAACTTTCAGTAAATATAAGGATGAATTGTGATAGAAATACATTGCAGGTCTGCATGTAGAAGTAACACCGCTTCTAGAATTATTTTTAGGAATAATTCGTATTATTAGGTGGGATCCAGAAATTATTTCTACAGTGGTGGAATTTCTTGGAGAGTTTTCTGCACAGAAGGGGGAAAGGCTGGGTTTGTCTGTCACCTCTGCAGGCCTTCTTATCACCACCTCAACTTTTCTGGAGAGTCTTCAGAGCAGATTTTTGAGAACCCTTGGGATTTTCTCACAGCTGGATTTCTACTCTGGATCAAAATCATTAACTTTGCAAGCAACAAGAGCCTTTCTCTCTGCAGGAAGCAAGATGTAGGTTCAACATAACCATAAAAATACTGAAGACACAAAAATAGGACTAACTTGATACAAGACTGGGTTTGACTGCCTTCAGCTACACATAGCCAAAAATTATGCTTTTGCATAAATTATTTTTATAAATACAGTTTCAAGATAAATTCATTTCTTGGTGTGTGGACTTCAAATGTATATATTATTTGACTGTGATAGTTTAAAAATATTAGAAGTAGAATACAGTAGCTTGCTATTATTGTTATCATCATAATCACCATCACCTGAGTCTCATCTTTCTACCTAGAGGGCATTCCAGATAAGTAACAGTAAAAAAAAAAATAGGCTATTTGCATCAGTTCTGAGTGAGTCAGAATACCGTAAATAATTTTGCATGTTGTCATTAAACATTAGTACTGCTTTAGGTATACTCTCCCCATTTTTAAGATTTTCAGAAGTTTAAAAACCCCGACAAGATAGAATTGCTGTTTGTCCAAACCCAGACCATTTCTCTTCTTATAACTGGATGAGGTGACATCCTTCCCTCCCCCCAAAAAAGCACATCCATGGTATGGGTATCTTTCCTGGTCTCGAGGCTGACGGTGCTTGGGCAGGTCCAAGCTGTGGGTGATCATAATCTGCAATCCAAGGGATCTTCACTCACCTACTGGGGTGTTTGTTCTGGCCACATCTGGGACGAGAGGATCTGGTGACAGTAACTCCTTCCTTCCTCACACCAGGATAGACCACTGCAATGCACCCTATATGGCACTGCCTTGGGGGACTATTTAGAAATGACAGTGGGTGCAAAATGCTGGTACGTGAGAATTGCATCAGCCTTGTTACACCAACACTGTGGGTGCTGCATTGGTTGCCAAACACACAATTCTGTGTGTTGGTTCTGTTTTTAAAAGTCCTACTTGGCTTG
Organism: Liasis olivaceus; assembly: GCA_030867105.1. NCBI lineage: Eukaryota > Metazoa > Chordata > Lepidosauria > Squamata > Pythonidae > Liasis > Liasis olivaceus. The sequence continues at coordinate 81,576,339 of CM061349.1, forward strand.
GCTCCTGGCTACCTTTGGGGCCACTTTCTCCAGATAGGGTCCTCCCATCTGGTGCACTCCCCTTAGCTGGGGTGGTCATTTGTCCCCAAATGAGAGAGGTTAAATCAGTGTGGGCCAGAGGGTGGGGTCTCTTAGTTATGGAATAGCATCCCTCCGAGGATAGATTGGTATAGACTTTAATATTCTGCAAAGCAGTAAAAACTGACTTCTGTAGGGTCTTGGGACTTAAGGCTACCTGTGTTGATGTCCATAATTGGCATATTTAAGCATAATACTACTTTTTACTGCATTTTTTTTTCTTTTATGGATGATCACAGTTAATAGGCATATTCTTGGAGAAACCGTATAATTTGGTATACTTCAAAGAACTGTTAAGACCATAATCCTATAGCCAGTTTCTGCAACCAGTGCAATCAATTCCTGCAATCAATGAGATTTACAATTGCTTTGACTTGTATCTGCTGTTAAAAGGGACATTCCATAACATTCTTTAAAAGATCTCTTCTACTCATAATTGGATTGAAGCCGGAAAAAAGGGGGTGGACAGAAATCTATAGTGGCCTGAAAAGCTTTTCTAAGGAGGGCTGAATGGAGGAGAGTGTGCCAAGGGGATTAAAGGAGATTCCTTCAAAATAAAATGTGAGGCTTTGCCATTCAGCAGAGACTTTACTGCCTTCCTCCCCAGCCAAGTTTCTATTAGAAGAAAGGAGCAGGGAATGGCTTTTTATTGGAACCAACCATAATTGGGATGGATATATAGGAGCCTTCAAGTGACTGGCCCTGCTCTCTCAGGACATTCAGCCTCCATAAGAATTTCTTTTTAGTTTCATAGATCACTTCTTAATAGTCTGGCACCATTAAGCACATTAACTCTGACTTTGCCTTGTGTCAAATGTTTTATAATAAAAATCTGTTTAAAGATTGAAATTTACTTCATTGGCTGATTGAATTATGATGTGGTGCTTGACTCCCTCCCCTCCCATCTCCCCATGTTCCCTTTCAGGGTAGACAGGCTGTCTGAATTTGTTCATGGCTTGGTGTTCACTTACTCAATAAAATGATTGAAAGGAGATTTGTTAACTACTATTAGCAGATTGGAGAGCCAGTTTGGTGTAATGGTTAAGGCACCAGACTAGAATCCAGGAGACCGTGAGTTCTAGTCCTACCTTAGGCATGAAGCCAGCTGGAGGACCTTGGGCCAATCACTCTCAGCTCTAGAAAGAAGAAAGCAACGGCAAGCCAATTCTGAAATCTTGCCAAGAAAACTGCAGGAACTTGTCCGGGCACTTTCCAGGAGCCAACACTGGCTCAAAGGCATGCACACACATGCACAGACACACACAACAGATTATCCTGCAGGACAAGATGATTTTGCTTGCTCCAAAACTCATGACATGAGGTCTCCCTTCAACCATTAATGCATAGCATCTAGAAAACACAGGAGAGCTAACATTTGACAATGACCAAATATAGCAGTTCAGACTTTCTTTTATAAGCCCTCAAGTATCTGAATTATTAAAAAAAACAATTCCTGTAAGTATGAAGTGCACAGATCATACATCTTCTGGGCACTTTGGCATGAATTGGCTGGAACTCTAAAAGCTGGCTGAATTTACATTCAATGAGCTGTTGGGCAGAACACCTTTTTCCTGTTTTTTTTAAAATAAAAGTGGTCAACAAAACATTGGGGGAAAATCCCAAAGAACAACAGCAACAAATGCATCATTTGGAAGTATATAAAGATATATTTGCAATCTAAAGGAGAGAGACAGAAATGTAAATATTTGTGTGTGGTATTTCTATCCACAAAAGTATCTGTAGACACGGAGGTTGTCACATGACAATAAGGCAGATTTACAGATCAGATTAATAAAATGTATTATTTATTCTGCTGCAATAATTATAAACAGACCATATGTTATTAAAGCATGCTTTAATTAAAGATTTTTCAAACTCTGTGCTGTTGTGTTAATTTTCAGCCACACTTTTAAATTCCTTTGATCCAAAGAGAGAGATTTTTCCCACTCACTATAGTAAATTGAATCAATACTTTGTATTGCACCATTTTATATGCCTTGATAAGAATGGATACTGGAAATATTAAAGGCTATGATGTACTCTTTTTCAGTTTTCCCCAAAAAAACTTCATCCAAAATGAATAAATGGCTACTGACACTAAATTAGCATGTACCAATTTAATTATATTCCCTCCAATGCAATCTAGAAAAACTTTGATTAATACAGTACAGCTTTAGGGCAGTGTAGTACTATGCAATAACTATTGCTATAGTCAATTCTTGATGATTTGCTGAAATAAAAGGAATTTTATACCATAAAAAGTTCTAAAAAGATTTATTTCATTCAAATCCCACGTTCTCTTACTAATTTTTTAAAAAACTTCTGAGAAACGTTTCATTTGACATAAGTGTTTTGTATAACACAGAACAGGTACATGACTATAACTGGGAATTACGTACATGCATTTTATTTTAGATAGTCTATATAGTTTTATTTTTCATAACAAATATGTAAAAAGTGTTTTTTCCGATCCCCCACAATTGGCCTGTCAAGAGGCACCCTCAAAATCTCTTACACTTTCAAAATTTGCTTTTTAATATCTTTGTGCCCACAATTTGCCTGTTCTTTTCTAATCAGTACATGCCTAAATAAATGTTGTTCAATACATCCTTACAAGTGAAGTTAATATTAAAAAATCTAAACAATTATATCACTAAATAGTTTGCTAATGTTGCAGAATTACATGGGCTATTAAAGCTGAGAGATTTGTAATTAGCTAATGTAACTACTTTTCGTGTACAATATTTTATACTGAATTATTACTTTAGTTATACCTTCTAAGCAATTTGTATTGGAGCTAATCTGAAAATTCTATTCCTTACTTAATGGCTTCAATTGTTTCTAAGGATAGAGGGCTTGCTATAGAGAGAGAAACCTATTAGAGGTGATAACATTGAAGAACTTTACAGGTCATTTTTAAGAGTGCACTCTGAATGAGCAAATATTCCAATGTTCTTCATAGAGCACGCCCTACCACATTAAATTATTATTATTTTAAATAAATACAGAAATCTTACAAGATCATCATATCTCGTGGAAATGTGGCACTTCATAGTAGATGTTAAGTTCTTACATGAGATCTTGTAAAATTTCAGAATAAGATTGCCCAAATTTAGCAAATGTCTGAGGGAGGCACCCATGGCTAGAAGTTTGCTGACTGCTAATGAAAAAATGCTTGCTTACTTCTGACACCAGATGTTCAGCATCTTGAAATGGATCGTGGTTGGTCAAGTTTTATAATTGATTAGTTTCAGAAATACTGCAGTAAACCCTATGTGACATAAAGTAAGGACAGGGGATGTTCTATCTTTCATCCCAAGCAGTACTCTTAGTAATCACAATCCTACCTTACAAATCCTACTTACAATTACCTTACAATCCTGCTCTTATAAAGACCGGTTTCAGTATTCAGCTATCGCATTTGGCAGATGGTTAACAACTTAAGGATATTGGTTCTTGCATGAAATTGGAACATAGGAACTCCTAAGGCTTCCTAGAATGTTATATTCACTGCAAACAGGTAAATTTGTGAAGCTTTGCACTGGGGTGGAGTTTCAGAAGTTTTCATCAGAATAAGAACATACATTTGTGCAATGGTTCGTTTTTGCTAAGACTGGGAGGGATACAAAGCTTTTAAACCAGGGAGACTGCTATGTGGATCTGTTATACCATACAGATTTCTTATGAATCATTAAGAGGCTGACAGAATATGACATACAGTTTTCTGATCCAGAGTTTGCTTCATTACATACATAAACTGCTGTGCCTACATAAAGGCTGCTTGCTATTCCTTAAAGTGCAACAAGATTCTTCTGAGAGATCAAAGGAACTGGGCATCTTACCATTAAGAAGAAAAGGCTGAGAGGGGGTATCTTCAACTACCCGAAAGAATATCAGACAGAGGATGGCCAAGATGTTCTCTATCATCCCAATGTGCATGAAATAATGGATTTAAATTCCAGGAAGGCAGATTCCCAATTAATTTGAAATACCTAATGTTAATAGCAGTTCAACTATGGAACCCATTAAGAGACATTGTGGGTTCCCCTTCATTGGATGGGTTCAGGAAAAGACTTCAGTTAGGATCCTTGCACTGAGCAGAGGGTTGGACTTAGACCAAAACAGCGTCTTCCAATTCTATGATTCTGGATAACGCTCAACAATCCTTCCTGCTATTTCACCGAAGGTCTAGGAAGCAATGTTTATGAAACCTGCACGCAGTAGGTTTATACAATGATGCTACAATTGCATTATGTGAAGCTATAAATTAAAATTTACAAACAACAAGAACTGGATTAACACAAGGCATTAAGACCAAACCAAATAAAGTGTATTATGCTCAACCAAAAAATATATATACAACCTCCGTCACAATAGAAAAATATAGGAATAGCAACTTTCTTGAACCAGAATTGTGATCATATGTTTATTTTTAAATGGGGAGTTTTATTCAAGATAAGATATGCTATGGACTGAAAAACCCCGTAATACTGTGCCACACTAAGAATAATCAGTGGATTTTGCCAACTAATAGCTATATTATTAAAACTTACTTGGCTTTTCAGCTAAACATTTCTCACTCTCTAAAACATTTCTCACCCTCTAGTAGTGATGGAATCACATTTCCATTATAGCAACTAAGTGTTACTACCATGAAATGATCACAGCATTGCTTAGAACTTTCCAATGTTCAATGGATAGCCAAAGCAATACATGCTTCGCTTAATGGGGACCAATACAATTATAGAGGAATAAAAGTTAGTCAACAAGTTAATTTGATTTTCCACTTGGGTACGACTCAGACTCCCATGGAAATGTGTATAACATGGTGGAAGAAAAATCTAGAGAAAGAAAGAAACATTGGTGTACTCAGAAAACTGTCTCATAGATGCCAACTTGTCTTTCACCCTATTATTTGGCTGAACCCTCATTATTCAGACTTTGAGAGGCATTCGAGTAGTTTTTATGCTACTGTGTGGCTATTTATATGAATCTTATTTGCAATACACATCATTCTTATTTAATACTAACAAGAGAGACAATCAAACATGAAAATATTTGAATGTATAGTATGGCATAATTTGCCCATTTGAGCTGGCAGACGGGAGTGAGAAAGGGGAAGGATTAATCTACTGCAACTCTGGCCAATCCAGTGCTGTCCAGATATGTTGAAAGTACAATTTCCAAATCCCCAAGTCAACAATTCCAACAGCTGTCCCAGCTGGGAATATTGGGAACTATAGTTCCAACATACGTGGACAACACCAGGTTGAGAAAGATTACACATGGATACTAAACCACCAGACTGGGGAAGTTGAGTGTTACTGGTTGTTGATGCCACAATTGTGTTTTACCCTGTATTGAGAGTGCTTGTTTCTTACTGCTATCCCAAGATGGACTGGCAACAAGAAGTTACCTTATCCCAGATGCAGTGGCATATATTTATTTAACTTGGTTTTTTACCTTTCTCTCCATTACAGCTTCTTGATCTACTGAGACCTACAGCAATGTTGCTTTTTTATGAGTAGAAGGTGGATACACAAGAGCATTATTGTACAAGATGTGTTTATATGGCGCAGATAATTTATGAGACTGTTTCATAAATATTCAACTAAATTTAGTAAGACACAGTTCCAAGTATATACAATTGGGTTTCTATTAAACTTCTTGATTAGCTCAAAGACCTGGTAATAAACAAGCTGGATAGGAGAGATTCTCCTAACAGAATTAACCTTTATCTCATTACTGGACAGCCTTGACCCACTGTCCACTCAGCTAGAAAATTGGATTGAGAGAGGGCATATGGTGGAACTCCATGATTCAGAAGCACTTACAAAGCTCTACTTCCCCATGTGAATAAAGGTTTCAGCAATTAAAAAAAAAAAAAGCAGAATAAAACAAAACTAGTGACATACTGTAAAAAAAAGAAATAGAAAAAAATAGCTTTAAGGCATTCATAACTCCTGATTTTTCCATTATGATGGGATCACTACATGATATTAACTTTTTTAATTGGACTTGCCATTCTACAATTCATAGATAGTATGTACCATTTATATTTTAAATAGCTTTCAAAAGCTTCAGCTTTTTCCCCCTGATGTTTATCTGTTTCAGCCCCAGCCATAGTGTCAAAAATACTTTTATATTTAGAGTTCTAGTCTAATCCCCTAAGGCTTTGAAGAAATAATAGCATGTTGATAATATATTCATTTTTATGTTCTAAAAACAGGAAATTACCTTTGGCCCAAAATTAAATTGTGCATAGTGGTTATAGGATTGCAGTCCACATATCTGGAAGACTTGAGATTGGGAAAGACTACCTCAAAGTTTTAAAAATTGATTCTTCCTTTTTATTTGATTATAAAAGATCAAATAATCTTATCACAGATATTACTGTTTATCTAATTGTTTGGGTTTGTTCAGTCTTAACAATAGATACAATGCTCTAGGAAATACTTTTCTACTCTTTTAAAACATTGACTAATGTCAACTTTGCTAGAACTCAGTTATGTATTCAAACAACATTCCTAAACTAAGATTGTGGAAATGCTCTTCCAAAAGCAAAATTGTGACAATAGAATGACCAAAATATGAGACAGCTAATTTAGTCACACATCATCTAAATTAACGTTTCACCCTTGATGAATTCTCTTATGCAGCCTCAACATCCATTCTGCCTCTTTCCTAAGTAACTTAGTTTTTTTAAGGCTACCCTGAACTGTTACGATGATAAGTAAGTCAATATGTAATCCAGGATTATATTATTGATTATATAATCAGTGTAAATAGAAAAATAGGACTTTTAAGAGAATATCATTCAGATACTAAAGGTGATAAGTATCTATTATATAGATTTACAATACCATGATTCTCTAAAATTTTAAGTGAATGTGTGCAAGATGCAAGCACTATCCTACTGTTGCTCTTCCTTGTTTAGAATTATGCTTAACTGAACTCTATAATGCATTTTCCCTTGCTGGTCATCAGATAGCTCCTCATCACCTCTAAAAAGCTTAAGTGCACTTAGAAGTGACAAAGGACTAACCCATATCTGTTTGCAATGTCATAACTAAGGTAATGTGATTTCCCAGTTAAAATTAAACCTACCTGACCAAAGATAAAGATAAGGAAAGTGTTGTCCTGCCTGCCCTGAACTCCTCCCCTCTGGGCAGGGTGCCTCTCTCCTGGGAGAGAAGGAAATTGTTGTTACATTCATTTCCTAAATATTCCAGAGCTCGGCTTGTGTTTCTTTGCAGGCTCCTTCCTGCTTCTGCTGCTGAAAGTCCTCAAGGGTGATGCTACACTGCACAGTCCTGAACCAATGATAAAGACAAGCCAAGATACCAATCTAGAATTGACTAGAGTTCCTCAAAATTCCTTCAGGGAAATGAGACACTTAAATGGCAAGTCTGTTCGTCATAGCAAAGAAAGCTCCCGTGCACCCCACTTATTTAGATGCTGACATATAAAGGAACCTTATCCTATACATGGAAGCTCCTTAGGATGGCCCTTCATTGCTGATATTGTTGAATGTCACCTGTTGTTCCATATGCATTGGAAAAGTGCTATTTGCAATGTCTGACCTGTAGGTTTTTGATAAGGATCTGGGATGTGTAAAATCTTCATATGATTCAGCAAAGCTGGTTTATGTTCTGATCCAGATCTCCCAGCGCAACGTACACGACTTTCCAGCTGCAGGTGGTGGTTTTGTTTCCCAGCCCTTTAAGTGGCTAAAATTGAATCTGAAACTTTCCGCCCATAAAACAGGGCTGTTATTACTGAATTCCTCGTCTAAGCATAAGCTCATATTTCTGTAACTTTATGTTACCTTCATTAGATCTGCAAGACATCAAAAAGGGAAGGGCTTTCTTTGTAGCGATGCTCCTCATACGGGATATCTTCCATAAAGAGATTCTGGCACCCTTGTTGCAATATGTTCAGTCAGTGGCTAAGTTGTTTTTGTTCATGCAGTTAGTTAAACCTTTGTTGGTGTTTTAAGAACAAACTGTTTTAGAATTTAATGGAATGCATGTTCTTCAAAAATTCTAAACAGGGAAGGCATGATATTATAGCATTTTTGGAACAGTATTTTAAGATGTATGTAAATAGATTTATGGGAAAATATCTCAATGATAAAAATATTAATATTATCTTGAATTATATTTTAAAAATGTGGAATTTGACTGTTTTTGAGGAACTTTGGCTCTATCAAACATGGGGAACTACCATGATAATTACTTTGAGAATTTGGAAAAATAGTATTATTCTGGCTATTAAGGATCAGATTCAGAAAATGTATAATTTATCCATTTTTGAAAAATCAACCTTTTCTACCAATCAAAAATGATACAATATTTTTTCCTTTGGCATAGATTTCATGATATTTTACAATAGTCTTAGTTTTTTTCTATTAGAAATTATCATACAATGTTTAATATTTGATATTCTTGTGATATAATTCTCTTTTCTTTTTCCTTTTTATTTATCATTTGTGGGGCTTTGGTGTATTTTTATTTATTAGTTTTAAATCCTGTAATAAATTATTTTATTTTAATCAATAGATATATTTCTATTTTAACCAATACAATACAGCATTTTAACTAAAATATGGCAGGGCATTAACTCTAAAACTTGACTCTCATTTTAAAAAAATTAAAGCATCAGATGATTAGGTGTGGCAACAAGCATAATGATTATGTCATTATCTGAGTACCAAGGTCATGCAGGTTTAGAGAATTATTAGGAAGTGCTTTGGACCTTATTCAAGCATGAGCAGGCATATCTTTTTTCAGACCTTCACACGAGCATGAAAAGATGTGGCTGCTTTAATGAGTCAGCTTTTAAAATAGTGTGTTTTTATCTGTTCTCAGTCATCCAACACAACTAGTCTACACGCAACAGGTGAGCTCACCAAAACTTTCTGATGGAGAAAGAGGCCAGGACAAGATATTTTACCTGAACACATTCCAGCTAGAATCCCACTACCACTGAGTGATGGGAAAACAATTTCCCACTGTTATGATGCAGCCCCACACTTCACTTCCAAAGGAGTTATTTTAAAAGTTCTTACCTAAAGAAAGATTTTAAAGGGTTTATACTTTAAAATCAGGGATTGTGTAGATATTCAGGCACTAATTTGCTTACTTGCTTTCTTGCTCACTCTCAGATGAGTTGATTTAAATATCCTTCTTATGATCACCAGTTTTAGCCAGTACTAATCCTGTTTATTTTATTAAAATGAGAGTTAAAACAAGAAATATCTCCTAATGTATTTCACTATCATTACAATGTTTTGATCCAACTAATTCTTTGAGAACCTGCCAATATAATAAGCATTGTGTCAGATAACATACCTAGATGACAAATGGAATGGTAGAAATGAGATAAGAGGCCATAATCAGCTATGGATTGCAGCTATAATGGAGGAAAAGTGTTCAGTTTTATTACAATTGTTCTATTTTTTTAAAATTTAAACTCATGGGAACTTTGAGGAATCATATTTGGAAAGAGTGTAGAACCTGTGACCTTTGAATATGTCACTGAACTACAACTCCCAGCAACGCCTGCAGACTGCCCAATAGTGAACACAATGCAGATCATCTGTTGTATGGGACCACCTTATAGGGAAACCATAGATAGATAGATAGATAGATAGATAGATAGATAGATAGATAGATAGATAAAGGCAGGGTGTAAGCTGCTGCAGGCAGAACAACATACAATGAACAGCACAACCAAGTAGCTGGCATTGTATACAGGAACATCTGCACAGTGTATGGGCTAGACACTCCCAAGTCTAAATGGGAGATTCCACAGAAGGTCATGGAGAATAACAGGGATAAGATCCTGTGGGACTTTCAGATCCAAATGGACAGGCAGGTACTGGCCAATCAACCAGACATTGTGGTAGTAGACAAGGACCAGAAGATAGTGGTGGTGATAGATGTAGTGGTGCCAAGTGACAGCAACATCAGAAAGAAGGAGTATAAGAAGCTGGAGAAGTACCAGGGCCTAAAGGAGGAACTAGCGAGGATGTGGAAAGACAAGGCCAAAGTGGTCCCAGTAGTGGTAGGAGCCCTTGGGCTGTGACTCCTAAGCTGGGAGAGTGGCTCCAACAGATACCAGGAACAACATCAGAGCTCTCTCTCCAGAAGAGTGCAGTGCTAGGAACAGCTAAGATACTGCGCAGAACCTCCAAACTCCCAGGCCTCTGGTAGAGGCCCTGAGATTGAGGAAGACACATACCACCCACAGGGGTGAGAGGGTTTTTTTTTAATTATTATTGCTTGTCCTGCCTTATTTTTTCTTCATCTACAAACTGTAATTGACACAAAGACCCCATTATTCCCAACTCATTGGTCTCAAACATAGTTCATTGTAGGTTTCCAAGTTATTCTTCAAATGTGGTGAATTTTTGAGAAGTTGCTAGTGCAGCCTTCTTCAATCTGGTATCTTCGGTATATCTTGGACTCCTATAATCACTTAGCAGCTGTGCTGGTTGAGGAGGTTACGCAAATTTGCCCAATATACCCAGAGGGCACTACTGTAGATAGGAAAATATTTTCATTGAAATGAGTGAAATTCACTGACAGGACACTGGGGTCATTGTGCTATCATGAGAATAATGGGCCCTGAGTCCCATATCCATTTATTCTAAGACTGGACTCTTATAATGGAGAAAAGCAAAAATAAATGTAACATCATCTCCTTCCTCAGAATGAAGCCTTACAAACCATTAGCTATTCTATACAAATAAAAATTCTTTTCCCCTCCATTGAATTTAAGCATTAAATATGTTTAAATATTTATTTCTTTCATGCACCACCTCTTGAAGAATGAAACTTGTCATTGTAAAATACGTCAGCTCTCACTTAACTGTAAGATAAAACATTCTTCAAAGTGATCCATGTGAAACCCTTTTCTCAGGAGGACTGACAGAACATATTGTTACTTTGAAATGTGGTTATTCTCAGTCAGTTTCCATGGCCAAGGCTGCTGTTTGTCAAGCACATCCTGGAATATTACCAAATGATAGGAAACATGGAGGCTGAAATGTGGGATTCCATGCTCAGTGTCACAAGAGGGGAAGTTTTCCTGCCAGGTTACTTTGCTTCAGATTTAATTTTCTCAGAGGCAAAAGCACCAAGGAGCAGGGGCAAGTTCCAAGTGCTGACTGACTGCTTCTTGCTGGTTTGGAAAGACATAAAGCTCATGGCTCAAAGTGAGAACAGGAGCTAGACAGGTGTCCATTATATTTCCTAGACAGTGCAGGCTCCTCTCTTTATTAACTGGCCCAGCTAGAAGCTTAAAAAAGGCTGACAGTAGGTTGAACCTGACAGCCTCACGGGGTAAACCAGATAGGAATCACAACCAGATGAGCTAATTCTACTTTATTGTAAAGCTACATTGACAGAATCTTACAAGTCTGAAAGTACGATTCTCCCCCATCTCCTTTACCACCCAAGAAACTAGGGAGGGTCCCTCTGAGCTACTTGTCCCGCCCACTATCCAGCTGTGGACTATGCTGTCTCTTATCTGACCGTTCATTGACAGCGTCTCTTTGCCCAGTCTCCCAAGGTCTTTCCCACATCCCATTACAGAACCTGATCAAGCTAACCTTCTGAATTTCTATAGAGGAATGCTAATGTCACATTGTAATGGCGATGTGCAGTTAGCTTATGTTGTTTTCAGTTGGACAGCTCTGGATGTTATGTTGCTTTAATCACCAGTGAAGGGCTGTCTGGTTTTCTTTTGGTGGTAACAACTTTTGTTGTGCTACAAGCCAGATGTGAGGTTATATTACACATGCCCACACAGAGAGACCTACACATACACATACTGGACTTACATATTTTGGAACAAACCCTTTCTATCACCATTCTTTGTCTCCCTTGCCTTTGCTTCATGCTTCTGTTGTGTGATTCATAGTCTATAATGTTTTTTTTTAAATTCATTGTGTTCATGAGATCATTTTTTTCTCTTTTCTCTTAGTAAAATTTAGTTTAGATTAAATTTAGATTTGGTAATAGACACGCCTGGTGGCCCAAAGTATACTAATGATTACTAAGACATTCACAATTCGTTTTAATTAATACCACTAAATGCATCAGTGCATCATTTGAATCAGTATTATTTTTAGCTACGGTCAGGTTTGGGACTTCTTGAAATCCTTGTCTAGCTTCAGTTGTGTAGCTTCTGCTGCCTGAAGAAAGAAAGGGGTCTCAATCTTCCTTTATTCAGATGCAGTGTGATACCCTGGTAATCATGATGTATAAGTAGAGTATATTATAGTGATACGGTATAGTGACCAAGGGAAGTCCTTGATGGGATGAAGGGTTACTTGACTGGGAAACAATAGCTGTTAACAACATGACTGCCTGACCAATGATGCAGAAATTTCTTCCAGATGCTTCTCTTTTTCCCCCACCTGATCCCCTGGAACTCCCAATGTCTGTTGTTATTTCTCTGACAGAAATCAAATCCTTCTAGTTTTTCTCTGCTCTCAGACTAGATTCTCCTCAGCCCAGAAATCAGAATATAAATTTAAACTGGTGCTGATATAGATTAAAATGAATGGTAACAAGGCCACAAGAATAGCTTCACGTTCTGCTTAGTCAGTCCTACTGTCTTGGAGAAGTTAATTCTGTAAGCAATTAATGCTTTAAAGATTTACCAGCCTCTTAATTATCTAGGATAATTTCCTTGGGAATGAGAGAGGATTTTTTTCTCAGAGAGTTCAATCTAGGTAATTATTTCCCTTTCACAGAAACTTTTTTTTTTATTAACCAAAGTGACTCATGGAATAAATTATTTACAGTTACAGAAGGAGCCCTACCTGGGGTAATGAAAAAAATTACTTGACGAACAATGGCGTACATAGCACATTTTCCCCCTTTGAAGTGGAACTAATGCAGAACTTTTCAGTTAGTTACTTTGAAACAGCACTAAATAAATGGTTTATAATTTGTACTATAGACATGGTCTTTAATGTAAGAGGTTAGGATTTTTCTTCATAGTTGAGATATCAGACTTCTGTACATGAAAAGAGTTAACTTAATCAAGCAGGTAATATTAACAATAACAGTGACCTGAGATAAAAGAATGCAATTTTTTTTCCCCTTTGTAACAGTGATAGGATGTTTCTGCATGTGAATACAGAAATATTCAGCTACAAATAATGTGAAATACAGCCAAGAAGGGGCTGTACAGGGTCACCCACAGAGGGGTTGGGTAAAAAGGGCAATATGGTGGCTGTGACCACATGATTTAAACCCTGCCTCTTTTTTATGTATAATGCAAGTAAAAAGTGGGTAAGATTTCCATTGGGTGATCATGGCCACCATCTTGACTTTTTGGAGATTCCTTGCAAAGTATGATAGTTTGATACCCTTTTCCTAAGATTTTTGATGTTCATCTTACAGAGGACTATCTATTCAGCAGGGCAGCAGTAGACAGAAGGGGCTCCTGAATTCACACCAAATCTCCCATGACTAATGTATTGGTGCTGTAACAGGCCTTTCTTTCAATGCTCATCTTGGAACTGGCCAGGAGGAAGCCTTGCACTACTAGCAGTTCAGTTGATCAGGCCTGTGAGAGGCTTCTCAGCATTCCAATTTCTATGTCAGTGCTACCTGTTACAAGTGCCCCTGGTCTAAGAAAGAGGCAGGCCAGGTTCACTGTTTGCACTACAAGAGTCAGTGGCCAAAAGAGAAGACTACAAGAATTTCACAGTCAGGGTTTGTCCTACCACAGGTGAATTGCGAAGATGGATTGGATTGGCACCAGCAGACAGCTCTTTTCAGGCATGGCAACTCTCTTCACTGCTTCATTTTCAAAAGTCCCCAGAGAAAGGAATAGCCAACTGCTCTGAGAAATGGTGTCCATCTCAGGGCTGTCTTGCAGACATCTAAGCAGGCATGCCCTCCAGAGGCTTATGCAACTGCTTTTCTACTGCTGTAGCAGTGAAACAGATGGCAAAACACTGGAAATAGGCTCGGATGGCTTAATACTTCCTATTAAGGTCTTCAGTACAAGGCAGTATGGAGGAGATGATACCCGCTCCTTGGTTCTCTTTGCCTGCCCATCATGGCACTTTTTTACCCACCTACAAAACCATCACTGTACCTCCTTTGTCTAGCCTCTTGGCTCAGCCATCAATCAACCATAACTCTTCTGATCAACAAACACATTTAGTCAAACCTCATGTCCATATAGGCTGCATTGCAGCTGTGAGCTTGGTTGAAATCCCTTGACTCCCAGCTGCTTGACTCACAAGCCAACTGTAAAAATCTCAGTTCCTGCAGTCTACTCATGAGGAGCAGCTGTCCAGAGTGCAAGTGGGCAATCTCACAATCTCTCCTTTTTTCTGGAGAGACTTCGCTGGCCAAAATTCACCAACTGGCTGCCAATCTCCACTGCAATGCTGTCCCCATTCCTTCAGGGACATCTAGTTTACCATGAATCCTCACCAGAAACCCTCAGTTATCTATGTTGACAGTAAGAGAAATGGAAATAAAAATGAATTGTGTAAAGCAAAAAAAAAAAAAAAGTTTGCAAATAAACCAGGGAAGTGGCTAGCATATAAATTAAGAAAAGAAAAAGAAAAGAAAATTTTATTGAAATTACAAGAGGAAGACACTGTATTAATGGAAATTGCAGCCATACAAAAAACATTTCATCAATATTATTCCAATTTATATAAAGGAAGTCACCTAGAGAAAACAGATGAATATCTAAAGAAACAAAATTTACTGAGGAATACAGAGGAACAGAGATAGATTATGAATGGACCTATAACAATAAGGCAACTTTCTGAAGCTATAAAAAAGATTAAAGTAGGAAAGGTGCCTGGACTAGATGGATTACTGTATCAGGTTATTACAAATGTTTTGAGGATGAACTTTTACAAACTTTACAAAACACAATGAACTCTATCCTACAGGGAGGAGAGAGACCAGAGAATTGGAAGAAGGCCAATATAGTATTAATACCTAAAGAAGGACAAAATTTGACTTTAACAAGAAACTATAGGCTGATATCATTATTGAATAATGACTACAAGTTGTTCACAACAATTCTAGGTGATAGACTGAAAATAATTTTGCAAGAATTTATTCATGAGGATCAATGTGGGTTTTTACTTAAAACACAGTTAAAGGACAATGTTAGAAATATGTTGGACATTTTGGAATATTTGGAGCAACATAATGAAAAACAAGCTGCATTGATTTTCTTAGATGCAGAGAAGGTCTTTGACAGTTTGAACTGGGCTTTCTTATTCAAGATATAAATTTTGGAGAGAACTTTATAAAATGGGTAAGATCGATTTACACTTCATAGAAAGCACAAAACCCTGTGAGATACAAAAAGGAACAAGACAGGGATGCCCACTGTCTCCTCTCTTGTTTATTTTGGTTAATAGAGATATAAGACAAGATGACGGGACCGTGGGAGTAAAGATTAAAAAAGAAACGTGTAAGCTAAAGGCTTTTGCAGATGACTTGGTGTTGGTTCTGGAAGATCCTTTAAAGGGAATTGAAATATTAATGGGCAAATTAAAAGAATTTGATGCATTAGCAGGTTTCTTCAGAAGATGAAGATGTTAATAAAAAAAATGAAAATAGAAGATCAAACAGAATTGATGAATAAAATTAAGATTGAGAAGAAGGTAGAATATCTGGGTATCACCATGACAAATATGGACTGTATGTTATTTCAAAGTAACTATGTTAAGACATGAAATGAAGTTAAAAAAGACATGTTAAGATGGGAGAAACTACAACTGTCATTGCTGGGGAGAGATGCAAAGGAAAGAGGAGGATTGGGTTTACTTGATTTGAAATTGTATTTTGCAGCTTGCTGTTTGGTTTGGATGAAAGAGTGGGTGCTGCTGAGAAATAGAAGGCTTTTAGAGTTGGAAGAACATGACCTGAGATTTGGGTGGCATGGATATTTGTGGTACGATAAAGTCAAGGTTAATGTAGATTTTAAAAATCATTATGTTAGACATGCTGTATTGAGAATATGGAATAGATACAAACCCAGGTTGTGCCTAAGAACGCCTATGTGGCTGTCAGCACAAGAAGCATTTTATAGATGAAGAGTAATAGGCAAACACAAATGGCTAACTTATTGTAAGATACTAGAATTTTGTCAAGAGGAATGTAAAATAAAATCAAGAGAAGAACTGGTGGCAGAGGGATATAGTTGTCAATGATTCACTTATTTACAGTTATTAGAAAGTTTTAAAGTAGACAAAAGAATTTATGGTTTTCAACATACTACTGAGTTTGAAATAGAATTGTGTACAAATTATGAACATGTAATTGCTAAAATGTATAAACTTTTATTGAAATTTGAAACAGAAGAAGTGAAAGAATGTGTGAGAAAGTGGGCTAAAAGGAAAATATGTGGCTGAAAGGATTGAAATTTACACCATGTTATAATCTTAAGGATAATTTTTATAAAGTGATGTGTTGTTGGTATATGTCACCAGAGAAATTGTCCAGAATATATAAAGGCACTTCAAACTTATGTTGGTGAACAACAAGAAGACATTTTATCAGGTTTGATGGATGTGTAAAAAAACTAGAAAATTCTCGATTCAAATACATACCCTAATACAGAGGATTTTAAAGATTAATATACAATTGAGACCAGAGGTTTGTCTTTTGGGATTGATGGAAAAACAGTTGGAAAAAAAGTCATGTAACTTTGTTTTTATACATGATAGCTGCAGCAAGACTATTGAATGCACAAAGGTGGAAAAATTCAGCACTACCACAGTGGAGGAATGGTTGGTGAAGATGATGGAACTTGCCGAGATGGCTAAATTGACTTCTTTGATTAGAAAAAAGAAATATCTATGTTTATTGCTGACTGGAAATTCCTTATGGACTTTTTGTGTAAAACAGAAAAAAATGAACTTATGATTTATGGTTTTGATGATTAAACAGGATAGTTTATAGAAAGAAGAGAGTTATGTTTCAACCATAGAGTAAGAGGTAAATTTATAACTGCTGTAAAGAAGATCATAAGTTACTTCTTTGTATCTTTTTTCTTTTTTTCTTTTACTTTTTTTCCTTTCTTGCACTTTTATTCTCATCTCTTTTTCTTACTTTATATTAGTTTGTGTTAGTTTTTATCTTTCTTTTTAAAAATCTTAAATATATATATATATGTATATATGTATATATAAATAAAACAAATTCACATTTAGCCCTCAGATTCAGTTCTACATTCAGTTTGATGTAGTCTCAGATCTGCAATTCTTAGTCCCGTTTCTCCTATATCCGTTCTCCAGGGGAGCTGTGGTTCAGGTGAGAGAATGTCCATCTAGTTAGGTTCACTTTCAGGGTTGCCATTCATGCACTTGCATGTTGCAGACAGGTGGCATAGCATCACAAGGAAGAGCCTCCACTACTGATTACCACGTGGATTGGGTTGCAAATCTGTCAGTGGCCAAACCAATGCAACAAAATGTACTCCGTGCTGCCTTTAACTCAGTATTTCTCAACCTCAGCAACTTTAAGATGGGTGGACTTCAACTTCCAGAATTCTGGGAATTGAAGTCCACACATCTTAAAGTTGCTGAGGTTGAGAAACACCACTTTAACTGTTGCTGTGTTTCTCTGGTTATGGACCATGGTCAGGAACCACAAGTCCACTTTTTTTAGTCTCCATATTTTTTGAAAAATGCATATGTTTACCTTTCCTCAGGAATCTAACATGGCTAACAAAGAGTCATAAATGCATACCAATGTTAGTATTTATTCATTATATTATCATCCCACTTTTCAGTTCTACTTGGCATCCCAGGAGGCTCACAAGAAGTGATGAGTATAACAATAGTCTTTAAAAAAAAAAAAAAAAATTCAAAATACTCCTTTATCAGAAATAGCAAATTATTTAAAATCATTAATGAAACTAGAGCTTGCAGATTAACATTAATTTCCAGACTAGCCCTGCAGTTTCTGTCTAGAAATTAACATAGGCAGAATATTGTAGATATGCAATATTAATGGAAAAGCATTCATAATATTTTGAAAATGTAAAAAAAATGGAGTATGATAGATATTTTGTAAATCCGAGCATTCCATTAAAAGTAGGTGTATTCTTTATTTCTAATTTTGATAAGAATTATTTTTTTAAAAAAGTAGAGAAAGAAAGAAGAGAGGCATTACTTTCATCCAGGACTGTTTTATCTAGACATGCTTTATGATTTTGTTCTGCAGTAAGAGATACTGTTGAAACCCAAAAACATTATTTCATGACTAATTGTATCAATTTGATTTCATCTGCACAACTCTTAGTTCTCCTGTCATAAAGATACAAATCGAAGTGGAGGAACGTGTATCCATCTATATGTATCTAACATATTATGACAAAAGTAGATTTTGTTACAAATATGTTTGGCTGGGGTGAGCCCTACTATCAGAATATGCTCCGCAGCAGTCTTCTTCAACTTAGTACCCTCCAGATATATTGGGACTACAATTCTCACAATTCACAAATATGACGGCTGGCAGGCCACATGAGATTGTAATTCCAGCACATCTGGAAGTGCAAGGTTAGGGAAGACTGGTCTAAGGAACCTAACGTGCAATCTTTCCAAAGAGACAGGCTGTAAAGAATCACATTCTGTAATCGTCCTGTTAGTACCTACTAAGCTCTTAGCAATCTGTTGGTAATATTGCAAGCACCATTGCTTGCCCCTCACTGCAATTAAGAGTCCTTTATGTGGCCTAGGTGGTGGTTGATTTCTACCCATTGCATTTTTTGAAAGGCGTTCTAAAAGTCAGCTTCAGTGGCTCAGTGCAGCCACACACATACATAAGACTTTGGAGTAGAAAAAATCCCCTGTAACTAATCTGGCATGGTCAAGTTGACAGAAAAGAAGTGATTTGACTCATTAGCCACCTGAAATTATATTGGACCTCCCAGAATTAAGTTACACAGCAGCCACAATGTGTGTATTATGTAGCAAGCATGAGCCTACTCCCTTCAGAATCATGTCAGTCCTCATGTTCTGAGAACACTTCTTTCTGTTGCTTCTGATGGACATTTTGCACTATGGTATAATCACTCTCAGCCTCTGGGTGTATTGTCTTAGTGCTTATGTAGGCTTCCTGTGTTGTGATTTTCAAGACCGGGTTCCATTAGATGCTCAGAGAGGGAGAAAACAAAAAGTTCAAAAGATGGAGACATGGAGAAAGGAACAAAGCAAAAATGTAGAAATGTCCAAGCCCCAGTCCTTTCATCTTTCTGCCTTCTAGATGTAAGTACAATTCTCTTTGGAAATTTGACACCTAGCACATCTGAAAGATCCAGAAAAGGTTGCATGCTATGAAGACTGAACTCAATATTCTGAATGTTGATGGTTAACATGTAGTAAACCGTCTTATCTATATGCAAGAAGGAGGTATCAGCAAGCACAAAGATTTGCAGAAGTATGAAATATACAGTATATTCTTATTGGGAGGAGAGCCTAAGCTCAGTGAGAAATGAATGTGCTTCTTGGCCATGGAACATTTAATTATTTGGGATAAGGGGAAATGAGAAATCAGGACTGTATTATGAAGTAGCCATGGATAACTGACTGAAATCCTGTAGAACCATTTTCCAAAATACAACATTTCCTTTCAGGGCCTACTTTTCGTAAGTTTTCAATCCTACAAGACATTGGAGGATGCCAAAAACAAAAACAAAAAACCTACAGCTGGGTTCATACATTTCAGAAACCATGGTTTGTTGTAATGATGGTTCTTTAATAAACCAGAGTTTATTATATAATTGTTCTTTAATAAACCAGAATTGGCTGAGTTCACTTATCAAACTAAGAAATAAACCAGGTTTATCATCACATCATATTGTTGGATTCATTTCACAGGCTAAGTCACAACTATAGAACAACATTATAGCTAAATATATACACCTGTTACACTCTAGGGCAACTTTCTATAGCCTGGCAATCTCCCATTATTTTTGCCATATTTCCCAACAGAGTTCCAAAACTACCTAGTGTGTTTTTCTTACCTGACAGGAATTCAAATTTGGCCTTCAAGTCAGTTTTGACTCCTGGCAAATGCCCCTGGAGTTTTATTGACAGTGTTTTTCAGAAGTGGTTTGCCCTTGCCTTCTTCCTAAGGCTGAGAGAAGTGCCTGGCCCATGATCACCCAACTCACTTTGAGCCTAAGATGAGACCAGAACTCATAGTCTCTGGGCTTCTAGCTTGATGCCTACCTTTAAACTGGCTCCAGGTGATAGGACAAAAGCAAAATAAATGGCTGTTCAGTGAGAAGCATGGTTGAAACAAAGCATTTGGTGGTTTATGTGTTAATAAAGAGTTTCATGCCAGCAATGGGACCCATTGTGTTGATGGAGCAACTGAGGCCAATCAACCCACAACTGATCTTGCACTGTTGTTCTTGGTTAAAGCTCAGTGCTGTGACATTCAAGATGCTACTTTATCTACTGTGATGTTTCAGTCACAAAAGACCCTTAGTTCTGGTCTGTAGAACTATCAACAAATACAGAGGGACTGGCATCTTATTTCTATTGAGGTAGCAATAATTCCCACTGAACACAATGGAACTTACTTCAGCACCAGTCTGACCTGTATAAAATTATGCTTTTGAAGTGACTACATGGATTTTTTGTGTGCTGAATATATGCAATAATATTCAACCAGCAGTCAAGCAATAAAAAGGCTTGATGTTAACTATAAATTGATATAAAGGTAAATATTCCCCCCATCTACAAAATCTTCAGTGAATTTACCTTTTAAAGATAAAAAGGTCAAAAGTATAAGCCACAAGTAGTTAGTGTAATACTACTATACCCCCCCAAATAAATAAAGTAAAATAAACAAATCACTTGGATGCCACTAGGAATTGTCACTGAATACATTATGCTTCATTCTTCCTGTTCAAAGGTAAACTACTGCTCTTCATCTTAGTTGGCAAGCATTAAATACCAGTGATAAAGTGAAGTGTTGTAAATTTATTTTTAATCAGATTCAGAACCCAGAGGATTTTAGCCTGAGCGGAGATCAAAAGTCAGTCTGCATTTAAAAGATGCAGTCTCTTATTTTAAGCAATTATTTATTTAACTACTAAAGCAAAATGCAGTGCAAATACTTGAAATATCACCTTTTTTTTTAATATAAATGTTTTCTACATCGAGATACCTAAATCTGCACCTGAAATCTGTAGGATTTCAGTAGCCTTAATTATGCCCAACCTAAATTAAGCGACTGGTAAAATGTTTTTATATTTTCTGATTTTTTAAAAAGTAGCACAGAAAGTAATGCATTCTCTTGCACATTCTTTTCTATATAGTTTTATATAAGTGTGTGTGTGTGTGTGTGTGTGTGTGTATTAAATGTTTTGACTGTCCCAGTTCAGCAATTCTCTCATTGCTGGAGAAAAAATCAAATAACCATTGTCTATTTTAAGGTAGGAAGACTCATTTGACAACCCAGTTCAATCCAGATTACCAAAGAATAATACCATTCATTTGTGCAAAAAAATATAAAGCAGGTATGCCACCTAGACAATGCCAGAACAATAAGCCAAGGGAAATGCTAACTAGAAGACTATATCTCTGTGTTGCCACGGATTATGGTTCTTATTCTTGCACCTCATTGCTATTGATCCTATCTCCCATCTCCTCACCCTCCTGAGTAGCCCTAGGATTGCTTGTAGCTTTTTTATTGCCCTCTCTCCAGGTTCCCATGATAGGTGTTTATTTATTTTATTCCAGATTTATTTATTTATTTATTTATTTGCTTATCTGTGAGGGCCTGGAGTAGGCAGGGTATTGAGGGGATAGGTGGGAGGGGGAGATGTGAACTGATCCAGGACAAGATCAATTACTATTTTTCATCTTTGACAAAGTAATTAAGACTGTAGTGACTTGTTAATTCAGTCTCAATGGCTGCTGCAGTGATAGATGCAAATTTACAATCAGTTCTGCTTCAGCGTAGGGAAAATGATTATCCACTGCAAACAGGAGGCCAGAGAGTAGGAAATCACTCCAGAGGGACGTGTTTCCTTTTTTAAAGAGTGTGCAAGCACTGCTATGGGGGGGGGGGGGGGGCTCTTGAGAGAGAGGGGGAGAGACCGAGAAAAAGAACAAGAATAGGAAGAGGTCAGAAGGGGGGATAACAAATACGCATATATCTCTCATGCTCACGCATAAAGAGGGTGACTGCAAATGATTACTGTGCACATGGTTCATATAACAGAAGCCAGCGCCAGGTCAGGGCTCTGCGCAGGATAAGCTCTGTTGGGCTTTGACAGGGTTTATCATTGTGAATTGAAAGAACAGGCTGGATAACATTCTGCACGAGAGGAAAGAGTGGGGAGATTTATTCTGTTTGAATGCACATTTAGGCTCTGCAGTGTGAACTTACATGAGCTGAGTAATTACTACCGAGCTCAAGTAGTTACTCTCATGTAAGATGCTCTGCAGCCTTAAAAATCCCGTGCCTTTGCTCAATGGATCCCGAGAACTATACAACACACTACGGTTGGCAGAATTCTTGTAAAAAAAGAATGGCTTTTAAACAACCATAAGTCTATTGAACAGTATACGTATGTGCTGAATGTTCACATTTGGGACAACATTTCTTTGTGCTATACATCTGGCATGGTCTGATGGAATTGTTGCTTTCTGCAACATGATTTCATTTCTATATTTTACACTCACCCAATAGCCAGAGATCTTTGGTACATCTGAAGATTTTTAAAAATAATAATGAGCATTGGAAGAACACACACACACATAAAGCACAAGAAATGTTTCAGAGATCCACTCCACCCTTATTCCCATCAGACCAATTTATTATATTTATTTTAAAACATTTGTACACTACTTCTCCGAACAATGAATCATTTAAAGTAGAAGTAGAAAATCGAAAGCATATCCTCGTTATCTCATTTGCAGCCTTCAGAAAAGGTAGAACTGAGCATTCTGGATTTCAGTTTGGGTGGTGGTGGTTGTGGCAGTGGTGGGGTGACTGGAAGGAGAGGGGCAACATTGACTGTTTCAAACTCCCCAATTGACCACATTCCCATACTGAGTTTTTTTTATCAGTATGGCCTCTTAAGCCCTTTCAAGACCCATAATTTCAGCCTTTTCCAGTGATGTTGAAACATCCCACATCACTGAACAGGGCAGAAAAAGGATGTATGACCCTCAAACTTTAACAGAGTGCAAAATGACAACAAAAGGAAAAAAAATTACAACGAAGGCAAAACAAATATCACTTAAAGCAAAGCCAAAACAGTATTAAAATCCATCCGAAACAGTGCAGGATTTACACCATGTAGGGTTGGAGGCGACCTTGCCTCCTTCAGCCAGGAGTTCCAAAGGCAGGATGGACTCCAGCAAAAAGCCTCAGTCATCAATTCACCCATGATGTCCAGTAGATCTCTGATGAAGAATGCATAGATGAGGAGCAAATTTTCAAATATGCTGATTCTACTTGGTTTAAATATCTGTCTTAAGCAATTAATCACAATCTCTCTTCAAAACATGTCTGCTGTACCACTTGATACTTTTAAAGGAATAATAATAATAGTAATAATAATATATTAAATTTATATGCTGCCTGACTCCTGGCTTCTCCTTCTGTTGCTTTAATAAGCAAACTATGTCAGAAAATTTGATTTTCATTTGTAACTTTAGAACGGACAGGAGATGTTTGACTAATTTCTACTATTTCTACAGCTTTTAGGCTTGGGATTAGAGTTAGAATCTGGGGGAAACACCAGGATATGTGAAATTGGGAGGAGGGGAATAGATTGGATCATAATCATATTGGATGAGATTAAAGTTCCTTGAAAATCTCCACCTATAAACCGAATTCTGGTCATTCTTTTTGATTCTGTCCTTTGAAGATCAGATATGCTTATATCACAGTCTATCTTTCCAATGTTTCCCCTTCCAAGCATCTCTGCTTATGTCCATACCATTTTAGCCAAGCTATACTTAGACCGAAGCTCTTGGCCCACGTTCTGGAAAAGTAAAGGCTATAAATCAAGAAGCAAAAGCTTGGATCTAAACAGTAAGGGCAAACCATTTACAAAAAAAGTTGCCTAGAAAACTGCAAGGACCTGTCTATATAAGCACCAGGCATCAAGACTCAAAAGCACAAATTATAATAATAAACCTCAAACAAACTACTTTTAGATCCTCCCTTTTTCTGAGGGGAGCTGAAATCTCTTCATACCCTAAAACAGAGATCAATTTGCACTCCAACAAGCGAGCAAGACCTGGCAAAAAATGAACGAAGTATATTTAAATGAACGTGGTTATTATGATAAATTACTCTAACATTTGATATTTTTCTCCTCCTGCCATTTAATAGAGATTTTATAACTCATGGCCATTTAGCGAGGTGCTATGGGGGCTGTCCGGAAAGTCTGGATTCCCTGAATCCCTCAATTTGTGTGTCTCTGACATAATAGCCCAGAGGAACTCTTCTGGATGAAACCAGGGGGCATCTCTCTCAGCATCTGTCAACTGTAATGGCCAACTTCTGGCCCTAGATTCCTATGGGCAGGCAGTGAGCACCCCCACTTGCCTCTACAGGAGACAGGAAAACTGAAGGCAGTTGCCTGAGCCTGCCTGTTGCCAAAACCACTGCAGATATGAGGCGTCTTTCACGGCACATGCAAGGTCACAGCTGCTGAAACAGCGGAAAGGTCCGGCTATGGTGCAGAATCGCCACCAGGAGAACGTGGCGAGAATGATTGTCCCTTTTCTTCTCTACTCTGCCTCAGGTCAGCCCTGTAACCTTGCAGCTGCCAACAAACAAACCATCCCAACGTATCAAAAACTGGAGGCAACCCCTTTGCAGCTGGGACTCAACCAGAGCTAGCCAGCCTGCTCAGCCACCCCTCCCTCTCCAGAGTGTGCCAAAGAGCATGCGCCTCCTGCTCGTCCATCTTCGAGGAGAAACTGCAGGAGGACCGCGTTTGGGGATGGGGCCGAGGGGATGACTTGCAGGAAGCTCTAGAGCGCAGACAGAAACCCCCTCCGTCCCCACGCTTCTCTTACTGCTCCTCTGCCTATCTGGCGCCCAGGCACAAGAGCGCTGCTTCCCTGCCGGCGTGGTGGGTTCGGTGCGGGAATTTTGCGCTTCAAACTTCAAGTGCCCTCGTTCCAGCCGCAGGATTCTGAGTCACTGCTGCGCCAGCCGCTTCATCCCCGCTCCTCCTCCTCCTCCTCCTCCTCCAAGCCAGGCCCAGGAGCAAAGTGGTCAGGTCCGGAGCAAAGTGCTCAGGCGAAAAGTGCTCAGGTCCGGAGAAGTCGTCCCCTGAGCACTTCTCTGAGGCGGAAACAAAAGGTTCTTTTGGGGAGCGCGCAGCTTTGCGCAAACCCGTCAAAGACTTTAAGCCACCTTCCAGCCTTCTTGGTTCTGAAGCTTAGCTCAGGAGCTGGCTGGGATGACGCGAGTTCGAGCCCCCCCCCCCGTCCCCCTTCGTAGCTCAGATGCCCGCCCTTCTTGCCCTCAAAAGGAAGGAAGGTTTAAAATGGGGGAGGGATAAAACTCCGGAAAGATTGTGGAGAGAGTTTTTTTAAAAAAAGCCTTTACCAGCCTTAGCTATTTATAGCAGGCCCTCAAATCAAGAAGATCATGGAAAATGAAAATGACCACTTTAATCAATATGACACTCATAGCCACGAGGACATCTCAGAGGTTGGAAGGAAGAAGAGAAGTGTTTCGTTGTTTCTTTTACAAGAATCTGCAGAATTTATTCTGTGTTTCTTGACCTAGATGAAGATACCACTGAATTGGATGAAAATAGAAAACAATATTTCAATGATAATAATGATAATAATAATTTTTTTCACCTATATTTATGAAGCACTCTTTGCTTTGGTTTTAATTTGCAGCCGGAATATATTGGTGGGCTTAGACTTTCTGACTATAAATAGAAGGACGGTGACTAATTAAACTAAGTTCGTGCTGATGTCTCCTTGCCTAGGAAAATAAATTCTGCCTTATTTTTAAATTAAGCTTCCAAGCAGTCCTGTGCACAATCAGTCAAGAGTAAGTCCCATTCTACTGAATGGAACTTCTTCCTAAGCAAATGTGCATAGGCTTGCAAATGCAAATTTAATGTTCTCCCTTGACTGTATATATATATATATAAAAAAAAAGAGCTAGAGATGATGCCCTGGGGGAAACGATTTTGTAATTGATTCCTAGTTCAGTAGTTAATTCATACAGTCCTTTGGAATTATTGGGATCTCTGGAATTAACTTTGGTTAGTCCAAAAACCAACAGAAAGCTTGTGACACTTTAAAAGCCTAGTAGACCACCTTTTATGGATCACAAGCCACTTCATCAGAAGCCTGTAAAGACAAGAATTGTTCATAAAAGCGAATGTCATCATTAATTTGTTATCATTGTTATTTTTTTTTATAAGATGCATCACTTATCTGGCTATCATTACAGTAGGACTTTAGAACAACAGCAACAACAAAAACAGATTTCCATGCCTGAACTGAACAAAAGAAACAGCTAACCTAATACCTCGCCGTTAATGAAGATGAGCAGAAGATGTAAAATTCATGTTTTGGAGTTTATGAATGGGTTCTATCCTGTATATTATATAATGAGACACACCAACACATATTTTTCTTTTTAAAAATGTTTCTCCGCTGGTGAAGCTCCTTCCAACAAAATTAGTCTTTTAGACTGGTGATTTGTCGCTTTTTGTTTAGCTCCGGTATGTAGAGGAATTGCTCTATCCTTGGGAGAGAGAGGAACTGGGAGACAGCCAGAGCTAAGAGGGATCGCTAGGCTCCTAGTCCCTCGCTCGTTCTGAGGTTCAGCAAGACATTGGTTACAATTCCACTCCGTGAAGTACTCTTAGTTTGAAAAGACATTAAGCCACACCTTTCTGATTTTTTTGGTTGTTCTTGTGAGCTGCCTAGGATTATTATGCATAAGATAGGTGACAATATAACGTCTATGAATAAATAAATATATAAAACAAATTCAGAGCATATCTACTCTGGGTTCAATTGGATGCATTTTTAGGAAAGTTTGCAAAAGCCTACATTCCCATACTCCCTTATCTGGACAAGTTGTGCCCTTTCCTCCTGAAATAATTTCTAACTGAATGAGTATAGAATTCAAGAGTTTAACTTAGTGCACATTCGTTTTCAAAAGTGGAAGAAATTTTCCTTACCGTCATAGTGTTTGCAGATTAATGTAGATATGCCCTCATATCTTTTTAAAGCTACAAATGTTAATTCATGCTATCATCATCATCATCATCATCATCATCATCATCATCATCATCATCCCCTCCTAAGTGTGTTATACTCCTTTACTGCAAGGTGGGTTTGCTTTTGAACAAGATGTGCACTAGGAGAAGAGATTTGAAATGTCCACTTTCATGTAGTAAAAATGGGTGCTGGATAAAGTGAATCTAAATGCTTTATTATATTACAATTATTTAATTGTTACAATAATGTAGCCTTTGTGACTGAGGAGTTATAATGGGTACTCATAAAACAAACTGGACTCCCTCCTTGAACCTTGTACAGAGAGGTGACTCTCAAACTGCAAAGTCCATGAATTATCCAAGGAGATACCTCTTTCTAGTAAATAGGCTCATTGGAAGTTTGCAAAAATCTTCCGTTCACATTTCTGCTCATTGTCTAAAAAGCATCTAAAAAGAAAGGTGTTTAGTTGTCTAAAACATGTCACATGTGCATTTTTAAAATACATAGATACCAGTATTCAAATAATGTACAGAACATACATATACATAATACACACACAGACACGAATGTACATTTCAAAGATTGACTCTTGTCCCATTGAAATCAACAGGATTGTCCCACTGAAATCAATTTGGGCTGGATCAAACTCAGAGTTCCTAAACCAACCGTTTGTTGGTTGTAATGTATACAGTATTGTGCAGAACTTTATAATCAAAGTTCATGCGGCTGCTAATGGCAGCTTCCTAATGGGTGACCTATTTCAAGGACACTTTAGGGATCTCTTAGGATCTGCAGCATCTGTCCTAGATTATCCAGTCTGGGCATCATGCAGGGGTTACAGTCACTTTGTTTGCTGTTGTTGTCTGATTTACTTACACATCTATACAACCTGCGAGCCCGTGAAGAAATGTTGCTTAAAAAGATCATTGCTCAGCTATTCCCCAGATGGGCAAGGACATTGGCTCTGCAGGTTGGGCATTCTAGGCTTTTTAGCCCCAACACAACTTGGGGGATTAGGTCGGGGAGGACTGGTCATGTGGTGTCAAGATTCCTAACAGCACTTAGCAAATCCAATCCCAACATCACTTTAACTTTCTAACGGAGTAATCCAATCCGCGTTTGCTCTTTTAAAGAAAGGATTTAGGATCGCAGCCTTTGAAAATCTGCTGTCGGCAATGTGTGTGTGGCAGAAGGAATATTTCCCCCAACATCTCTATATACTAAAAATAATCTCGATGAAAATAAACATTTCTCTGGGCACCCGGTGAATTTCGTCTACGGTGTTAGGTCTCCCGCTGCATCTTTTGCGGACAAAGGTCCAGAGAGGGGGAAATCTTCCCCTTCCACTTTCCAGAAGAATCGTGACATTAAATCAAAATGCCGCTGCTGACAGATGAAAGGCAGAAAGAGGCGGCGAACCGGGTCTTTCGGAAGGGCGGTAGAAGAGCTACTGGCTAGGGGGCAGGAGCGGTGTGTTAACGAGGGAGAAGTCTTCTACCGCTCCTGTTTGCACGTTGGGTGCAATAGGACGTGTTTCTCACATGTTCTTTTTCTAATTAACCACACAGGCGCACACACGGCTTTCGCTGGGCTTGGCTTAGCAAAGTCTCACCCCCTCCTTCCCTTGAGTCACACCAAGCACGCCATCCCAACTGCCGTCTGAGTGACAGCTAGCTTGCGCGCCTGTTCCTGTTGCCGCTTTAAAAATTCGAATCCAAGGGTAATGATTTATCAAACTCTTATTATCAAAAAAATGTCATAGGAAGGGCACCTTGCTATGCACTGACGCAAACCCAGTCTTTCTCACGGAGCTATAGAAAGCTTTGCTCTTAACGGAGCAAAATTCACTCTACCATCTGGTCCCAGCTGCAGTCTTTACCTCTACAAGATTTTGTCCGATGCTATTGTAAATATGGTAAGTGGGCTTTATTTTTCATGCTTTTTCTTTTTGGAGCCTCGGGTTGGGAGAAAACGGTATTTTACTTGTAATCTTGCCGATGGTTCTGCATTGTTGCAGGTTAGTAGTTAGAAATTAAGATCTGGGAGAAATGTACCGGTCGGGAGTAAGCGTATATCGCAATGAACACTGTCCAGGGTCCTGAAAGTCCACATTCCACTAAAGATGTTCTTGATTACTGTAGGTACAACGTTTGGTATCTGCTACTTTCTGGACCTGCATTTGCTGACTGTGTGAGTTTCTTTGGAGGGAGGGGTTGATTAAAAAGTGTGAATAAAATGTGTTCCGCCTTTACATTTGCTTTTCAGAAGAAAAAAACATTCGCTACATTCTGCAGGAAATGTACAGCTGCAATGTTGTATGAGTGGACTAGAATGTAAATATGAAGATGTAGAAAATTAAAGCACAGATTGGAGAATGTGGCCAAATTTCATAACTCTACGTCTGCAATACTATTCTTACCCAGGAGTAAACTCCATTGAAATTAACAGAGCTGTTTCTGAATAGTCCTGTATTGAATGAACTGTTAGACTGAGATTCTCAGAATACCTACTGAGAAGTAAATCCCCTTAAATTACAAACAGTCTATTTGGAGTAACTGGGATGTGAGAAAATATAATTCAGCGTTTTTATGTTTCTTGCGCTCCTCCCTCATCGGTATAAATATCTGGGAGGGGGGATCATGTTTGGGAATATTTGGAAACCAGTATTATTGAGTTCCTCTATGTCTGGCTGGCTGCATATAGGGTAGTTTGGCTTCATCTCCCCCCTTCCCCAGCTCAAAGCCAGTATACACTGCTGAATGACAGAAAGGAAATGGGGCGTAAAATTAAAGATATTTTTTCTACAATGGTGCAAAGAGAGGGGACCATCTTTCAGTCGTGACGAGAAAATCAAGAAGGTTTGCAAGGAGAGAGCTGGGGCGATGCTGTTTCTACACCGGGAATTTGGGTCTGCAGGGGAAAAGACGATTTTAGGTTAGGGTGCAAAATGGAATCTGCCGCAGCGTCTCCCTGATGCCTTAAGCAGCGCAACCTTCATACGAATTCTTGACGTTCAAGAAACCTTCTTCGAGGAATACAGCCGACGGAGGGCATCCGTTCGTTCTTCTTTCTTACTGTCACTCTGCTCTTGCAGGATTACACCAATCCAAAGGAGATGAGCGAGCAGCTGGTTCACAGCCCCGAGGTGGTCGCCCCTGGGCCACTCGAGAGGGCAGGGATCCTCAGAAACAGTCCCGAAACCGAGCAGCCGCAGAACTTCCAGTCCCAAGTCCCGTCTCAGCTGGCTAAAGTGGCCACAGCTCTCTCGGGCGACAGCCACCCTTTGCCCTCCGACGAAGGGCAACCCAATGAGACCGAGCGCACCAAAGTTGGGATCGGCAAAGTCGCCCCGGCACAAGGCAACCCCCCAGCCGGCAAAGACTCCCTCGATCTTTGCCCGCTCAAGAATGTCCCCAGCGCAGGGAACGCTGCACCAGCCAACATTGCCCCCTGCAAAATCCCCCCCTTGCAAAGCACCGATGGGGCGGCTAATCAAAGTCTTGGTAAGAGCCTGCTGGAGCCAAACAATACCAAGGCCGGCTGGGTGAACATGAGCCAGAGCACCGTGGTGTTGGGCACAGATGGAATTGCATCTGTTCTGCCTGGCAGCGTCACCGAGGTGAGTGGTTCCCCCCCGTGCCCCCTGGCACGCTGCTCGGTCTCTTTCAGGGTGCAGGCAAGGGCTCCCTGCCCAAGGAGACAGCAACAGGGAGGCCCTGACGCTCCCAGCATCCCCGAATCATTGAAACCAGCCTGCCCTTACCTATAGAAGCGTTGGGCTACCATAATTCCCAAACAGCCCTGTGGACTGGGACTTAGGGGGTCTGTTGTCCAACATTTTCCAATTCGGTTTAAAACAATCCAAAACTGAGACTGGGAAGGGGCAATAAAGAAAATCACGGCTAGATTCCTGCGTGCCCCTTCCAACGCAGGAAGCGAAAAGGCAGCAGGCGCTGCTGTTTAACAAGGAGAAGGTAAAATCACGGCCATTCTTTTCATAGCCCGCTTTCCCTCAGGTGGTGTGCTTTATTCTCATAATAGCCACAAACTAGATTGAGAGGAGATAATTGGCCCAAAGTCACCCTGTAGGCTTCAAGGTTAAGGGGTGACTTGAACCTGGCTTTCCCGAGCCCGACAGCTCTGGCTTCACACGGCGCGCTAAGCTATCAGGTGAGTTGCTCGAGTTGGCTTAACAGTGCCAGCCCAGCAATGTAAACGATGCATTTATATGCCTCCGGGAAGATCAACTCCAAGAAGCTTTTGCCGCGCTGCCTTCCGTGTTCCAGGATCGCGCTGCTTTTTACGGAAGGCTGCCGGTAAAACCAAGCGAGAGCGGGCCCGGTCAGGTCACCCTTTGGGATTCTGCCTGTCTGTCCGCCTGATCGGGGCACAATCGAAAAAACTACCCAACCAAAGAGCCTACGGGACCGACCCGTCTCCTGAAGCCCCAGTGGGCCAAGCTGGGCGATCAATCACTTCAGCTCAGACAGTTTAATCGTTACTCGGAGTCAGTCAGCGCGCATGGCTCGGGCTCTGCGGCGGGCGGTAGAAATAGGGCCCCGGGCCGCCACTGCGGAGCACCTGATCCCTTTGCTGAGCACGGCCGCTCGGAAGACCCAGCATGCAGGCGCAGAAGCGCGCCGGACGCGTCCTGCTCAAGCCTTCTAAGGCCGGAACCTCCCCAGCTGGCTGGGAGCGATGGGGGTTGTAGTCCGATCCCTCTGCATAGCGTCGTATTGAGGAAAGCGAAAGTTTCCATTAACCCCATAGGACTACTTCTTCTGTTCTTTGCAGTTAACTGGCCGTGAGGATTTTCTCCTTCTGGCCTTCGGAAGCAGGCTAGGCGGAAAGGCATAAGTGGGAAAGGTTGAGGGCCCCTAG
Organism: Liasis olivaceus; assembly: GCA_030867105.1. Classification (NCBI taxonomy): domain Eukaryota; kingdom Metazoa; phylum Chordata; class Lepidosauria; order Squamata; family Pythonidae; genus Liasis; species Liasis olivaceus. Next base: position 81,608,548 of record CM061349.1, read on the forward strand.
TATTTTCCAGGGGGAAAGCCAAACGTCTGGAAGGCAGGGAAGATAGCATTCGTGGAGATTCATCATCCCAAGTGGAGGCCACCGCTGGCCAGACCATGGCTAAGTAGTATTGGTGGGGAAGAGATAAATCAGGATATCGATGAGCGGCAAGATAAAGAAATGTAGGCTCGGAGGGAATTGGATATGCAAAACTTTTCCTCCAGGAGGGATATTTTCTTTCAATAAATATCTGGGGAAGATGGACTGTAGCTCGCTCCTCTGGCTCCCCTTTAACCTTCCAGTGCTTATTGGCTATTTACCCCTCATGATTGACAGAAGGATAAAATATCTTCCATGGCTGTTTTCTTATTACTGGATCTTAGCAAACGAGGCAGTTTCTCTGCCAGTCACATAGTTGTTATCGAATCGGAACATACGCTTTAGTTAATAGAGGTTATAAAGTGATTTAGCCTCTGGGATGAAATTTCAAGATTAAACGCATCATTCTCAAAAGATGGTTCTCCCTTAACCATACTCCCAAGAATCTTAAGAAAGAGGAGGATTCAATATCCGTGAAGAAATCAGGTTGAAGTATTACCATTCCGTTGAATTAGGGGGATCTCCCTGGGTCACACGATATTTATCAACTGCAGAGAGCCAGCAGGCAAAGTGCCTTGTTTGGAAGTCAATGAACTGAATTCCTGCAGGGTTTTCCCCAATATCGGTGGCAACTTGAACCCCTGCTGCCTTCCAGAAGCAGCCCCAGAAAACTGCCTATGGGCAGTGTGTTCTCCCTGCCCTCCTCACGGTTTAAAGTGTATCTTTTGAGAATGCAATCTGTCTATCTCCTGACCCTCACTGTCTGCAGAATTTACATTTTAGAGTCAAGTTCACTTGAAGTGTATAATAAATATGACTTACTTCACCTTCCCTTGATTCACAAAAATGGGAGGACAAGCCCCGGGCCCCGGGCACAGGCTCTAAAAACAGAAGCTGAGCAGACACCTTGGGCAGAATTGTGCCAAGAGCCCGCCAACCTGCTTACAGTTTTACATGTCCCGTGGAATTCATTAAAAGGACACTTTGTGTCTATTCAGTTCTATGTTTCTATTCTTTTTCAAAGGGAGACTCACATGGGGATGTCAGACCAAGGCTGTGCTAGTTAGTGGGCTTCAATTAGCCTACAGCCAGATACAAAACGTACCCTGAAGCATCAGGGTATTGTAATTCCATGTAGAGTGGTGTTTGGCATTCTGCATGAACCTGGCCAGAATCTCAAATGTCTTGAGCATGACCAAACCATGATTTTTTAAAACTCAAGTCTCTTCGATTTTAGCAAAAGGGATTACAGCCAAGGCTAATTCTTCAGAATGCTTGGTTCCACTCCTTTCCAACAGATTTATTTTTGTATCATTGGTTCGGCTAGCAGAACACACTAGACTAGATTATAGTTGGTTAGGTCATTATCCAGTGAGTTGTGTAAAGCTGGACAATTGGGTTAATTCAGTCCAATTAATCATGGGTTAGGTTAGCCTATTGCATGAATGCAGGCACAGAGCCGTAAGAGACATTTATTTATATCATTTAATAAGGCAAAGCACACATTGCAGATCTCAGACTGTTGTTTTCTGGTCAATGTATTATTGTAGTTGTTATTATTATTTTCTCCCTGCAGCAGGAGGACGATGAAGGAGATGAAAATAAAGCCCGGGGCAACTGGTCTAGCAAGCTGGACTTCATCCTCTCCATGGTGGGTTATGCAGTAGGGCTGGGCAATGTCTGGAGGTTCCCGTACCTGGCCTTTAAGAATGGGGGAGGTATGGATTTTCCTCTCTTTTTACCTCGTGCAGCTCAGAAAGGGGATAACTCCCGAAGTCAGTTGAACCTAAACTAGTGGGAGGATTGGCTTGAATCCAAACTCATCGGCTCCACTGGTTTTTGGATCGAGCTTGCAGCAAATTAGCAGGAAAAGTTGGGAGGGGGTGGCAAGGGGAAAAAAGGTGCTGTCCATTTCCTCAATAGGGATTTATAGCGTCATTCAACAAAGGGCCAATATCTCAGCAATAAAGAAGGTTTTGTAGTCCCACAAGGATGGTTGAGTGACGCTATAAAGGTAGGTAAAGGAAAACTCCTGGGGAGGTCATGATATGTCCCTGTAGCTTTCTTGGCAGCAACAGGGAAGTGGTTTGCCCTTGGTTTCTCCCAGGAAGTTTAAGGAACATCCTGGAGTATCCAACACAGCCTTGGAATTCCCAGGTAGTTTTCCATTCAAGCACTGACAGCCCCAACCCTGCTCAGCTTCTATGAACAGCCAAACTCCACTCAGTGCTGCCACCTAGCCAAGCAGGTGGGGCTACAAAACACTCTAAACCACCAGCATAGGAATGGTCTTAGAGGGAAGAGTCACAAACTTTGTCCCCCTCCCTCTGAGTGCTGCTTTGGAGCAACCAAGGCAGCAAATAGACCCATGTCCTTCCATTGTAAATATAACTATCATGTAATAATTGGTTTTAAATTGTAGACATTCAGAGTTAAAATCAGTAGAATACAGATTAGATGCCCTTTGGCATCCTATGGTATAATCAGAATTGCTGAAGAGTGGGCAACATACCCCAAGCAAATCAAAGAGGACAATAATATCCTTGCAGTTTTTTCAATACAAAGTGGAGCTTCTAATTCACATCAAACTGGACATGAAATATAAATGTATAATCTTTCTTACTAGGGACATGTGTGAAAGATTCTTTGTAAGTGCAATTCTAATTTGAGTCAGCTGTCCAGAACTATTGGAGACAAATTTCACTCTACAAAGGACATAGATTCTCAGGACTGCTCACTCCCCCCTTCTTATGTGATAAGCTGATGACAGAGGCTGGTTCTCACTATGACTGAGCAACAAAAAACCTCTTAGGCTTCTTAACCCTTTCCCATTCTGCAGTTTGTCCATTTGGAATTAGAAAATATATTTGCCCTAGTTTCACTCTCCAGCGAAAGGGAAAATACCTAAGTGGAGAATGAATCCAGTGCAAATTCTGCTGAACTCAACGGGTTTAGCAAGTGAGAGGATATGAGTAGAACTGCTCAAGATGATGGGTTAGAATGGATACTTTTAGCCTGTGTAAAAATGAAAGGATTACTTATTTATGTAAACATTTTCTATGCTGTCCATTCCTGTTAGAACAAATTATTAAAGCCCAGCAGCATAAAAAATTTCCCTCTGAAAGTATTTTTCCTTCAGAAATGAAAAACACGTAGCAAACAGGGATCATGAAGAATATAGTGTTTATTTAAAATAACTCTTATTCTATATTAGTGCCATAATCCTTGTTGCTTTTTAAAATAACATGCAAGATAATACAGTATCTAAAATCAGAACTGCCTCTGTATTAGAATTCAATTATTTTTCTATCCTTTTAGGTTATTGTTAAAACTCCCTTCTTCCTCTTTCTCCATTCTATGCTGCATTATTTTAACATAGTTTGTTGACATTAATGGTTAGGGCTGTTAGATTGGGGCTCCAAAATTTTAGACAACACTAAATGGCAGCAAAGGGATACAGAAAATTCTTGGTTGTCATCTAGAGCAGTGTTCCTCAACCTTGGCGACTTTAAGATGTGTGGACTTCAACTCCCAGAATTCCCCAGCCAGCCATGCTGGCTGGGGAATTCTGGGAGTTGAAGTCCACACATCTTAAAGTCGCCAAGGTTGAGGAACACTGATCTAGAGGTTGCCTAGATTTTTGCAGTCCAGATCTGGTAGCCCTACATCAGTGCCAATGCTATTTACACACTAGGCAATGCATCCTGCCATAAAATCAGTTTCCTTTTTATGGATCGAATTATATGCTTTAAAAAGTTTTGGGGTATGAACACGGTAGTTTCAGATTTACTTGATAGAAAATAATGCATTTTTCTGCAAAACATTGAGTTGCTTTTCCTGTTTTCTATGGAAAAATGTTAATAAAGACAAACAGGTTATATAGGATAATTAATTTTCAGTGGAAAAAAAGCTGGAAAGTGCAATTTCACACATATTCAGCAGGGAATAAATCCCACTGAACATGTGAGCACACATACAAAGGGTTGCACTGTGGTTATTCTCTTTTTTTTTTACTATTTCTAGTTATTCTTAAAAGGTCTCAGGTGTATTTCTATCAGGAACAGAGAAACTGAGAGAGTGAAAATAATCATCCATACGATATGCCTTGGCGTTAAAGCTGAAAGCCTACGTCCAAGTGCTGTAGAATGTGACTCCCGGAACTGACTTCTAATTTAGTGGGGCCGGTCGAAAATCGTAGACTCAAAGCCAGCTGGCGCAGTAGATATTCAGAAGTCAGTTCGTTGTGTTCAGCGGGGACCGACTCCAATATGCAAGGAGTGGGACCCAGACTCAGGGGCTTGCGAGCATAGTTGCGAACTTTGCCTCACCTCGAATTCAAAGCTTAGTCGAACAGACCTAGGCTGCAAAAACCCGGATGGCCACTAGCAGGCAGACTTTTCGTTGATCTGTATTACTGCTGCCTGGGCTTTGGCGCTGTTCAAAGCAGGAGTCTTATGATAGCCTCGAGATAAATCGCCTGTTTTGGCGCTCGGAAAGTGAGGTCTCTCTCTCTCTCTGCCTAACACATCAGGCTAAAGCGGGGTTCGCTGTGTTGACCCAGGCAGCACGGTTGACTTCTGGCGGAATACGTGGAAAGAAGCCGCGCATTGCGGTGAAGCCGATCAGCCCCGCTGGGCGCGCTTGTCCGGCTCCTCTCGCCGGAAGCGCCATATCTCAGCAAGCCGGACACGTTTAAAATGAGATTAGGGTGGCGTGGCTTTCGGTCCATTCTGCTTCGCTTTGTTTCGTTCTGCCTAAACTGGTCCCCGGCTTTCCTGCCGTCACACTCCAGGTAGCTCCGAGACGCAGTTGTAGGTGCTGATGAGAAAAATGATTAGCCCTAATTGAATTAGCCGCGCCACCTGCAGCAAGGCCGGCGGCCATGGTGGCAACGCCGCGTCTTCCTTGTTGAACGCAGGGCCGAAACAAATCCATTGAATACCCCGAGAAAAAGGTGGTCTGGGGGAGTGGCCGATTTAAAGAAGGTCGTGTCGAGAAGGGGGTACAGTTGGGAAGTCACCCTGTGAACTATATGGGGCTCGTTCCTAAGCATATGCGGTGCTCTTTATGAGGCTGGGGTCTTCAGCTGTTTAGTTGGGGGTGATGCCTGTTTTGTGGTACTGGTAAAGATGCCTTGAACTGGGTGTGACACATCCGTGTGGTTTTCTTGGCAAGAGAACTGAAATGGTTTGCTGTTGTCTCTCCTGGGATGTTTATTGGCTTAGCAATCTAGCTTAGTGTTTCTCAATTTTGGCAGCTTGAAGATGTGGACTTTAACTCCACTCATGTTCAAGTTGCCAAGGTTGAGAAACACTGAGGTAGTGTATGGTCCTGGAATCCCTTGGTGGTCTCCCATCCAAGTACTAAGCAGGTCTGACTGTGCTTTGTTCTGAGTCTAGACACAGTTGACCAGGAGCTGCTGTCAAGCAAACTGCCAATGTGTCTAGTCATTATTGAAGGTTGTCATTCTTGGCTGCAAATCCAGTAAAATAAATTAATTTTCTTTCAGAATCGAAGTTGTTGTTAGGGTTAGTCTCATGACTGGCTTCCAGAATTCAACCACCTGAAATTACTAGAATTTGGCCCTTTTTGTGATTGCAAGTTATATAGGGATCAGAATATATCAGCACACCCACTGTTCCCCTTGATTATATAATTTTGATTTATCTTACTCCAGAACCGCCCTGTATTTTACAGTCATATGCTGATTCTTCACATTCCATGAAAATAACCAGTTTTTATTGCTAATCCAATACTAAGCCATGGTGTGTAAACACTTTCCCTCTATCCTTTAGTGCAGTGTTGTCCGAACTTGGCCACTTTAAGATGAGTGGACTTCAACTCCCAGAATTCCCCAGCCAGCATGGCTGGCTGGGGAATTCTGGGAGTTGAAATCCACTCATCTTAAAATGGCCAAGTTCGGACAACACTGCTTTAGTGGAACCATGATCATATGACCAACACTGTCTTGATCTGTCATTGGTAGATTCTTTTGGAAAGTATAAGAAAATAAATATAAGCCAGTCCGCCTTCTTGAAATAAGGATGCTCTGTAGAAGAAATGGACTGAGTTATGTTAATATTCTGCTAAAGAGAGACCCTTTGTATTTCTCAATCTTGTTACAAAAATGGATTGGACAGATGGTTGAATCTTACTGATAAGGGGGTAATGTTGTTCTCTGTAGATTAATTTTGTAGACCCTTGGGAAGCAGAATGGTGTACACAAATCTGTTCCTTGATACCTTGCCCCATCCTTGGATGCTGAGTCAGCTGCCTCATTTTGCCTAAAAATTAAGTCAGCATGGAGAAAAATAAAATTTTTACTGTGGATGAAAAAACATAAACTGTGGTTCATACATTATGCTAATCCATTATGTGCTTTACATGGTGCTGGATTAGCATATTGTGCAAACCTAACCACTGTAGTTTGTAAACCTTGTTTTGTTTAGTGATTGCGTTTGTATTAGACACTGAGTTGCAGACTAGCCCACCACCTTTTAGTATAATATGTATGAAACCAACCTGTGTGGTTAATCTTCTGGGATAATACAATATACTGAACTCTCCACCTAATTAATTGAACAAACCATGATTAAATTAACCATGGCTAAGCATATTATTCGAATCCAGTCATTAATGAGATCCAGACTTAATGCTGTTTAAGGTAAACCTATTAAATAGAATGTTGATTATTCACAGCCAGCTGAAGTCCCACAGATGTCAGTGGCTCTGCTTCAAAAAGAATTATGCCTGTTTTCATTTGTTCTGTTTTCCTGATTAATGTATGGTCCGTGTTGCCCCACTCCAACCTGGGCAAAAATATAAATTTCTAAGACAGGTTTCCTCAGCATGGCACCCTTTAACTGAGCTGGTGGGGGGCAGTTGGAGTTGTAATTCAACCCAGCTGAAGGGTACCGATTTGGCGAAGTGTGTTTGTTAAAGATGAAATATCTTAACTCCACAAAATTTCATGAGATGAAATATCTTAATTCCATAAAATTGTAAAACAGCAACAGTAAATGAGGGTTGGCTGTTTTCTGTGTCTAAGGCTTCTCCCACTTGACCCTTTTCCCTATTAGGTGCATTTCTTATTCCCTATTTGACAATGTTGGCTCTGGCTGGAATTCCTATCTTTCTCTTGGAAGTTTCTCTGGGACAATTTGCGAGTCAGGGACCCGTGTCTGTTTGGAAAGCCATCCCTGCCTTACAAGGTAAGCTTCTGAAACCGATTACTTCTTGTGCTGTTTGGAAATTAGGAAATTATGGATTAACTTCAGTTGAACCAAGAGACAGGAAATGATTTTGTTCTCTGGGGTGGCAGTGTTAGAGAACAGCAGGTGATGCTCTGCAGTCTTACTTTGACCTTGAATGGACCTTGCATTGACTGATGTGGTAATAATGCAGCACTTCTCCTGCTTTAGTGAACCTTCACTGCATTTCACGGCGGGAGAGGGTTCAATGGCTGCATCATTCTGAGTGAATCAAATATGTGTGATAATGCAGTACAGTCCCTTCTGTACTAAAAAGAAAAAATTCATGCAACCATGCTGTGCATTTATTTCTATTTCCCTGGTAGGTGCTATACTGAGGGTAGTTGTCTTATCATATTTCTATACGGATGATGGAAGATGCACAGCACAAGTCAAAAGTGCATGCTTTGATGTATTAAAAATTAAACTGCAACAAGGCAATGTAGCCAATGTATTCATACTCATTTATTTAACCTGATAAATCATTACACGTAGATAATGGCAATTTGGTGCAAGCTAGAATCAAGTATTCATTTACTTCGAGCAGAACTTCTTTAAAACTCAGTCAGTCAATTTGGGATTAAAAATAAATAGAATAGGACTGCATATTGAATTGTTTCCTATAAAAAGGCTGAAAAATAATGTAATCGTTAGGGAAAATGCAGTAGTTGTATAGGAGTAGTTGGTTTCCTCATTATCTTTTGGTCCCAAGAATATAAAAAAAGACAATATCATATCTTATTTTCTTTTTTCAGGTTGTGGCATTGCGATGCTGATTATCTCTGTCTTAATAGCCATATATTATAATATTATATTGTGCTATACACTTTTCTACCTTTTTGCATCCTTTGTACCTGTGTTACCTTGGGCTTCCTGTAATAATCCATGGAACACACATGATTGTAGAGATAAAAACAAACTTTTGCTAGGTAAGTTCGGGCATGCTTTCCTTTTATATTTTTAAAGCTTACCTTCCTGTTATGCTACTGATCTACACTATACAGCACCTCTAACAGTTTTGCCAAAGCATTATCAGAGATCTGCTACTGTAAATTTTTAATTTATTTTTTATTATTGAAATTTCAGGAATGAAACCTACATATGTGAAATCTAAGTAGATTCCTTGCTATTTAGTAATATCACCCTATCATTATTGAGGCATATTTATTTATTTGGTTTAGGCATCACCTGACTCCAAACTGACTCTAGGCAGCTCACCATATATAACAAGCAGGATAAAAATATAATATAAATAAAGAACAAGATGGCAAATCCAGCCGACAACACACAGACATATACAAACACATCCAGCAAGGGGCTCTAACCCTTTAACCCAGGGCCTGGGAGAACAGTCAAGATCTTCCAGAATGCCATCAGAGTGGGAGCCACCCAGATCTCAGAGGAACCTCATTCCAGAGGGCAGGTACCAGGACAGAGAAGGAACATTTCCTGGATCCCAATAGATGACACTGTTTAATCGAAGAAATCTGGGGCATGCCGACCCTGTCGGCTTCATATAAAGCCTGTCCTTTCATTACTGTTATTTGGAACAGTAATGGTTATATGACTTTAAAAGATGTTCTAAGTCACTAGTAGGGATCCTGTTGCTGAGTTAATAATGAAAATCAAAGGGTATTGAAAATTCTACCTTTGTTTTACTGACCTATTATTTTATATGTTGTACTTTTTTTGTTGAAGTTATCTCAAGCCATAAGAAATTCTTAATGTTGTCATTCTAAATAGCAATAATAATTTAGTTATTTATGTATTCATCATATCTGCATAAAATAATTAAAAATTTAAGCTTAAAAAGCCAATGATCTAGAAATATTATCGTACAACTAATAATCACAAAATAACCACTTTATTAATATAATGCGACTCAGTTAAAATCAGTACAGATTTTATGGGTCTTTAATGTCCTCATAAGGCCATTACTGATGGGATTAACTATATTCCCTGAAGAAGAGTTTTATAAAGAAATGATTGTCACAGAAAAATGCTTGCCTGAGTAAGCGAACTCTGTCTTAATAGAAAATTTGCCCTGATAAGGTTCTTCAAATAATTCATCCCAAATAGGGATGTATTCTTAAAATAGAATCCATCAGATTTTAATCATGTTAATGAAGTATACATATATTTTTAAAAGCATTGATGGGGAAGCACATCCTTTTAAAACAGCTGGAAAAGAATTACACATCTAAGAAGGATAAATATATCATTTCCAATACAATAAGAGCAATGTGAAGGAAAACTATTTTCAAATAGTGATATAATGCATATACAGGTGGAGTGTCTCTTCTGATCCTTAAGCACTGATACTACTCAGTTTGAAGGTTTACTGAGGTGATACATGTGTGCTCAGGAATAGAAATGCAAAAGGAAAAATGACAGTTGTAAGTCATCCTGAGAAAACTTGATTTTGAAGGGTGTGATACGTATTGTTTTAAAAATAAAAATGAGCCATTACTATGTCAATCTTTGTTTTTTAAGTCCCAGAAGTTGTCTTCCCCTGCAAGAGTCTTCTATTTATTTATTTATTTTTAGCTCATTCTCAGGAGGTTCAGAATTTATTTCATTTTTTTTTTTGTTTTATTGCTGCAAGGTGCTAGAGGGCATTGTGGATTTTTTTTTTAAAACATTTTTTGTATTTCTTCATTACATTTTTGTGCTACATATATTCCCAACATTCTGTAGCTTACATGGCTATCCATGCTTTCTGTTATGAAAAAAGAAAGGAGTCCCCTCTTGATATGTTCCTTTAGATCGAAGTGTGGGAACTCAGGGAGGCTATAGACTGGAAGAGAAATTACTGTAAAATTACTGAAACAACCGTGAGTCACTTTATTACTAAGATAAATACAAAAATCAGGCCACATGAAAAATTGGCTGAAATTTTATTCTCCTTAGAGATGCAATCAAAAGTAATTTGTTTCTATCAGATTGAGAAGAGTTGAAATGCAACAGTAATAAAGGAGGACAAAGAACCATTTTGACTAGCAACTTTGGCTAGAAATATGAGTCATGGTTAGCAGCAGTTCCTTCATAATGGTGTCAAGCTAGTATTGTTTTGATTGACCAATACCTTCCCCTACCTATTATTGATTGACCAATGACTTCTCTTACCTATTATCTTTCTAATATGTTGGTAATGCATCCCCCAGAGTTCTGAACTATATTTACTTGGAAGTAAGACTTACAGAATTTAGTAAGGTTTACTTTCAGATAATGTGCCAGAGTTGGTTTGCTCTTGATTTGGAGAATATTAACTATATGGTAGAAGTACTTAATGCATTCCCCAAATCAACAATTTGCTTTGTTAATTTTTGCAAAGTACGAAAAGGAGAGGAAAACAACAGCTGTTTGCACATCCTACAATTGTATCAATTAGAAATCATCTTAGATGTGTAATAAGAGGAAGCACAATTCATTTGTACTTTCCTTCCTGCTATTTTCTTAAACCATCTAAATAGAACTTATTGTTTACTTTCTTAAAACAATTTTAGTCTCAGAAAAATAAGCAAATTTATTGAGTTCCTGAATTTGTAATTGCTTATGTAAAAATAACTTTCTTGAAGCTCCTTCCTAATTTTCTGTTTTTCTGATAGATAATGCTTCGTGCAAAGATCATTTTGTCTTCTGTTGCAAAATGGTTGCTCCCTCTACTGACATGAATTATTTAGTGCAGGCAAATTATCAACTTGAGAAAACTAAGCTGTATTAAAAAACAAAAACAAAAAAACAGCTTGCTGCAGTGCAGCAGAGGTGACCTTATATGTCACCCTGTGACCTTGCTCATGCTCAGATATGTTCAAAAGAAGGAAAGTCCAATCCACCCTATACATACTCTGCTATACATCCTGTACACACCTTACAATAATGCAGCTGTTAGGACTACCACCAGAGACGCAACACTAATAATACAAGTGTGTTGTGTATAATATTATGGGCACTCTTACCTGGGAGTAAATCTAATTACACTGAATAGGAAGTTCTTCTGAGTAGATATACATAGCATTACCCTGTTACATAGATTTTCAGTGACTGAGATTGCAGTGACTGCAATAGTTTTATACATCATTAACCCTTACGAATATGCATTCAACAGCATCTTCAATGAATATATCTTAGATTTCAATTATATATAATAAATATTTTTTTTTCTGATCTGGAAATTTGGTAGCATCGATAATCCCTTTACCAAAATTTGGGAAAAGTTGGAATTGTGTCTCAATTTTGAAAAGCCACAATCTTTTTTCAGATCTCTATTATCAATGCTATATATTTCCTGTACATAACATGGCATAAAGTTAGTTTCACAGAAACTGATTTCACTGGTTTAAATGTGTATGATACTATATTTGAATGTGATGGTCTTAGAAAGTACATAGTCATGTGGAAAAGTAAATAAACCCCACTGAAAATGTTGACATTTTCAACATATTTCAACATATTTCAACATACAGATATTTGGTCTTCATTTCAACAATATTGATGGATAAAGGGGATATAATACAACAAATAGCAAGTACCATTGACATTTTATAGTCCATTGTGTAATTGAAATAAACATAAATGCAATTTTCGCATGTGGAAAAAGTAAATACGGTCTACATTTATCACTACCTCAAATACCTAAAATTAGAATCAGGGGCACCAGATCAGGTGCAAATGATTAGAACATTGTTAGAAAGGATCTGGGAGGAACCTGTCTTATTGAAACCTCAGACATTTAGTTTGATGTGCTCTTTACTGTTGATGTGTGTGGCATCATCATGTTCTCTGAGGCCTTCAAAAAGAAAGTTACAGATGCCTATGAGTCTGGGGAGGGATTTAGAAAGATCGCCAAACAATTGGACATCAATCATTCCACTGTTGGGAAGATCATCTATGAGCAGAGAAGATTTCAGACAACTGCCAACTTGCCCAGGCCAGGCTGTCCCAGCAAGTTCAGCCCAACAGCAGAAGGCAAGGTGCTGAAAGAAGTCTCTAAGAACCCCAGAATTTCATCACTCATCATGAGTCTACCATTAGAAAGAAGCAGCAATATTAGATCTATGTGGGTGGTGTGCCAGGAGAAAATGTTTGCTGTCCTGAAAGAACATCAGGGCAAGACTAAAGTTTGCTCATGAACACCTAGGCAAAGATTGGGGTTTCTAGAATAATGTGCTCTGGACAGATGAGGCAAAGATAGAGTTATTTGGCCACAGTACCAGAAGACATGTTTGGTGAAAACCAAAGAAAGCATTTCAGCAGAAGAATCTGACACCAACAGTATAGCATGGTGGTGGAAATGTTATGGTTTAGAGCTGTTTTGCTATCAGGGCCTGAGCAGCTCACTATCATACAATCCACTATGAATTCTCCATTGTACCAGAGGGTGCTTGAGGATAATGTGAAAATATCTGTCAGAAAATTGAAACTCAACCAAAAGTGGACTTTGCAATATGACAATGACTCTAAACATTTCAGTAAATCCACCAAGGAATGGATGAAAAAAAAGAAAAGAAAAGAAAGGAAATGGAGGGTTCTGAAGTCAAAACCTGGGTCTAAATCCCATCGAGATGCTATGCAAGAAATCCCTCAAACACTGCACAGAGAAAAAAATTCTGCATGGAGCAGTGGGAAAAAATTCCTCTCAGTCGATGTCAGAGACTGGTAGACAATTCTAAGAAACACCTTCTTGAGTTTGTTTCTGCCAAAGGGGGCAATACCAGATATTAGAGCCCAGGGTGTACTTACTTTTCCATAGAAGGAAATGGCATATCTTAGTTTTCTAAGTTGAATATCTTAGTTGAATAAATGATTGCAAAGTCAATTTTTCATAGTTTTTTTGTTCAGTTACTTCACCTTTATCGTTATATACTGTTTGAATGAAGATAAAATATTGATATATACACATATGTTTAAAAAAAAACTTTACATGAGATGTACTTATTTTTCACATGACTGCAGTTAGAATATAAATAAAAATATCCTTAGTAAGTAAGAAGTAGCTATTTATATATGTGGACTATACCATGAGACATGCACTATCAAATACAAAAGCATTTACAATTTTTAAAAATTACTTAATCCCCAAGTAAATATAGAATACATAAAAAAAAAAAAAGAAAAGAACTGTGGAAGGATACCATACAACTATTCTCCCTCTGCTGGTAGCTTTGAGATATAACATCAAAAATTATTTGTACATCTTTTTGTGAAAAAGCTTGAGCATTGCAATAGCAATTACAAGTAAGATTATGAAAATGGGCATATAAATATCTGACTTCCCAACAATGACATAGCAGTTTTCTAGTTCTGTACTTCTTACATTTATAGTTACTCCTAGTAATTTTTAATTTGTAGTTTTGCCCATTTCATTAAAAAAGGTTCGATGTACCAAGTTAGGATATATTGTACTTTTAATAGTTTCATTGATCACAGCATTTTTGTAATTGCAACATTTTGTGTTGTGTAGTACAATGACTTAGGCTGAATCTGCTGAAATTTTCTCCTGTACAGTATACAGTTATTAAAATACAGGAGCCTTACCGCTTGAAAATTGATCACTTTGCTTAAAAAAAAAAACAGATGGAGAGAGCATGGGCTTATTATGTTTTTATAAGGGTTCAACTGTGCTGATTTAAACACTTTACTTTGTCTTATTGCACCTGCTATTTTTTAGTTTTTTATTAATTTTTATGCAAAGAAACAAGCTATATACAGTAAACGAATTGATTTTTGTTGTAATAATTTTATTAAAATTATATAGATATAATACAAACTATAAAAGATAAAAAAGAAAAAAGAAAAAAAAGAAAAGATAAAAAGTACAGAAAAAAAAGAAAACTAAAAAATGAAGTAATTTCCCCAGCCATCCTAGCAAGTATAAACAATTTTAACAACTTATCACCATCTCTTGAAGTACAACAAACAATCTTTTCAACCCATGTCTCACCTCATTCTCTATAAACAAATCTTTAAAGCCTCCTCATCCATCCTAATCAGCGAAAGTCCATTTAGGGTTGCCAGAAATAACCACACATCTGTTATAGACTTAATCTAATAAACCCAGTTGAATTCTTTCCTTTTACATTAATATCTTATATATTTATATCAGGCCTGAGGGTCTTTGGGAACCAGAGACATTCTTATATGGCTCCACTATGATTAATATTCTCTTTCGCCATGGGGTTTGTATATTTTAAAATTTAAAATGTTTAAACTTTTTGATGATGTATTTTAATAATCACGTTTTTATCTTTTATAATGATTGTTTTTATCTATTTGTTATTTTATTTAATTGTACGCTGCCCAGAGTCACTTTGTGTGAGATGGGTGGCTATATAAATGTGATAAATAAATAAATAAAATATCTCATTTTATATTAAAAAAAAATCCCTTAGACCTCATCATTCAAATACAATCAGTAAAAATCCAATAAAAGTTACCAGAGATAACAACTATTTTAACCTTAATCAGATAAGTTTGAAATGTAACTAGACAACCTGTGACCCATTGGGTCATCATTTCAGAGATATTCCCTCATCTAAAAAGAGAAAAAGAATGACCAAGGACAAAAAAGCAGTGGGAGTGGGAGCGACCTACAACTTGCTGCCGGCTTCCCCATTGACTTTGCTAGTGGGAAGCTGTCAGAAGTCTCTCTCCCCCCCTTTCCTCTTCCTCCCTTCCTTCCCTCCATCCCTCCCCATCTTCCTTCCTTCCTTCCTTCCTTCCTTCCTTCCTTCCTTCCTTCCTTCCTTCCTTCCTTCCTTCCTTCCCTCCCTCCCTCCCTCCCTCCCTCCCTCCCTCCCTCCTGTCCCACATATATTATAGGTTTGTGCCATTTGCCCCCCATGACCCTCAGAAGAGCCCCGGTGAAGCTGTTGCCTCCTCCTCCCCCTCCTCTTCCCCCTGCTCCTCCTCGACTGACCCAAAGTGGCAGGAACTGCCTGCCACTTTGCTGGGGGGAGGTGGAACAAAGGGAGCCTCAGACTGTGAGGAAAACTGCACCTCCACTCCCCATTCCTGTGTTCTCCAAGGGAGCAACAGGGCTCACCCATTGACCACCGGCACCCCGCAGCCAGCCCTGCATTGCCAGCAGGTATGTGAGTCACTCCCTTGTCCTTTGCTTACCAATTGCCATTTAGAGATTTCAAATTTCTGCTTCGTTTCCAAAGCAGCCAATCGCTGCTTGCCCATCAGACCTTGCCGCCAGCTGATTGGGCATAGGGGACAGAGGGAGGCGGGAAAGAGATCAGGAATATGCCCATGATGATCACATGACCTGGACTGATTGCTGCAGTACAGTGTGGAAGCAGCCACAAATTTCCCAAATTTCAATCCCACACAAGTAATGGGTCCCGGAATTTGGACACATACTATAAGTTAGCTCATTTGAGGTACCTTGGTTCAAAAATTGTTGCCCTATGACACACAGTTTCGCCCAGTTGAAGGTTATAGACATGGGAGTTTTAGTAGTAAATAGACAAATAACCTCTTTTTCATATAACTTTTGTCTATAAAACAAAACCTTAAAACCACATCTTTGGTCCTAGTCAGAAAAAATCCATTGACATAAAATAACAACCTATTTTAACCTTGATCAGATAAACCCACTTTATATTCCTCCTCCTTACTCCCCACAGTCTCAGTCTTAGGTCCCTCAAATAATATCCTGACACATGGCTTCTTTTCATTTTCTCTTTGTCTCTTCTCATAAGGTCACTGACAACATTAACAAGACCCTTTTGTCGATCCAATATAAAAAGGCTATCCAAGTCACTCTTCAGGTCTATTATTTGTATGTTCTTTTTAGTTATTAAAACATTAGCCAGTTTCATTTGTAAATTCAGTGTTTCATCTTGTTCCATATCCTTCTTGTAGTCTGTCATTTCTAAGTCCAGATCTGAATCATTTTCCTTCTTGTTCCTCTTCCATAGCAACATCTAATCTATCAATAATGGCAGAAATCCCTAAAATTTCTTTTACAAATGTCATTTGTTCACATATACATCTCTTAATGCACCCATTGTTTTATTTGCTTCTGGTGCCCTCTTGTGTCCAATCTTCAAAGACCCATCTTATTTTGTTTTTCTTCTGAATGCAAAAACATGGCTAATTTCCCATGGGAAGGATTCTTTAATTTAATTCCATTTATATTAAATCGTTCTGGACCCTTAGTTCATTTATAACTCTCTAAAAACAACACTCCCTATCACCCTTTTGCTGTTAATTCAAAAAACCCAATTTTTTAAAAAATCCGCAAATCCATACTTGAAACTTCTTTTATAAAGGATTAAAGAAAACTAACCCAGTGAATACCATAAAACTTGCCATTCCAGAGGTTCTCAATATTTAAAAAGCAATAAAAAAATTAGTTCCAAAGTGATTAAGAAATGAGGATTGGTCAAACTTTGAGTCCAAAAAGGCTACATTATGACTATGAGTTTAGGTGGAATCCCTCAACTCCCAGCCGCTCCACTCACCAGCTGACCATGAAAGCGTCATTTCTTGAGGTTTACTTGTGAGGAGTAGCTGTCTGGAATGCATGTGGGCAATCTCAAGATCTCTCCTTTCTCTGGAGAGGTTTCACCACCCCAGGTCCTGCATCTGGCCTCGAATTTCAGCCGTAATGTCCTTGTTTTCCAGGGATGTCTTCAGTTTGCCAGGCCCTCAGTGGAAGTCCAATAAACTAGTTTATTAAGTGCAGAATGATCAGTTCTGAACCTGAGACTGGTGATTAATAAAATACAGATTGGTCATGTCAGAACATTGGATTTATTTATTATATTTGTATACTACTGAATCTTGCAAATTGTGTCACTTTACAGCGATAAAACATAAAAGCCAAAATACATTTAAAACTATAAATAAAATAATAACATGATAAAAATAATTCAAATAAACATAAAAAACATTACTGTAACTATAGGCTTTTACCCAATAATGGGCAATATTAACTTCCAAAAGCCCTACAGACTAGTTTTGCTTTGACAGCTTTACAGAAGAATGACAAAGGTCATATCAAACATACCTCTGGGGGGAGCTATTTCACAGGGTGGGGGCACCACCAGGAGTATCTGCAGAGGTGGGTCAAAATAATTAAGACGGTTGTTGTGATCATGAGATTGTACATGTGTACAAATAAATGTCTGAACTGAAATATATTTTAACTGTAAGGTGTTGTTTCTTAAATATTATTCCTCAACAGTCGCTGAATATAATTTGGTCCACATTAATCTTTTGTTTTACTTCTTTTGCCAGATTCCTGCATCATTGGTGACCACCCCAAGCTGCAAATAAAGAACTCTACTTTCTGTATGAGTGCCTATCCAAACTTGACAATGGTTAATTATACCAGCCATGTCAACAAAACTTTTGTCAGTGGCAGTGAAGAATATTTCAAGTAAGATCGTTTTATAAAAGTTTTATAATTAAAAAAAATTAAAGGAAATCTTAGCATAAAAAACACTTGGTGATAGATATTTTTATTTCTGTATTTAAATGTATTTTACTGTTTTTTCATATAATTTTTATTAAGGATTTTGAAACAAAGATAAAAACTAACAAGAACTAATGTAGAGGAAAGAAAGAAAGGAAAAAAAGAAAAGAAAGGAAAAAGCCAACAGTGCAAAAAGGGATAGAAAGAAGTATGAACGCTGCTGATTTCCCCCACTTTTCTCTGCAAGTCTCATATGTGATCCAAAAGGTTCAAATCTCCTCCAGAGCAAATGCTGGAGAAGGAAGGAAAAGAAAATTCCTCATTTATGTATTTATTTATCAAGTTTGTATGTCACCCAACTCCCAACAATGCTTATAGGAATGAAAATCCATCCAGATAATAATGGATGCAACAGTAATCAATTGTTTTTATTTACATATTCATTTCTCAACCAATAAAGCAACAAGTGAACAAAAAATTATAATCACATTGTCTATATGCTTTTTCTCTAGTTTTGCTATATCATTTTTGGATAGATAATCTCTGTTTATATTCATTAATATGAACTGATTGCTGCTAATATTTGGACAAAGGTTATTTAATGGTTGTACATGTGTCAGTAAAACAATTCATGGTTTTGGATTCAAAACATGCTTGGCATTCAATGGTCTGAATATGACTTTTACTAATGTGGTCACATTTCTATTGTTTCAGTATTATTTCCTAGAGCCAAGGTAGCATTGGACATTCCTGCTAGATGTAATACATCTTACATTGGGGTGGAGTGGGGTGGGAAGCGGCAAACATAAAAATAGTTGGATTTGCAGAGTACCTTGTTCCTATACTGAGGCTCAAAAACTGTAAATCATTATATCCTTTGATATTTCCATGATATTAATATCAGATTCAGATTCCAGAGAGCTAGTTTGGTGTAGTGGTTAAGGTGCTGGTCTAGAAACCACGAGACCGTGAGTTCTAGGCCTCCCTTAGCCATGAAAGCCGGCTGGGTGACTTTGGGCCAGTCACTTTCTCTCAGCCCAACCTACCTCACAGGGTTGTTGTGGGGAAAATAAGAGGCAGGAGTATCATGTATGTTCACTACCTTGAGTTGACTATATATCTGTATCTATATCTATATTGGAATAAAAATCTAATAATGTTAATTCTGGTAGACCTAACAGATTTTTATCTCAAAATATTTTGGAAACATGTCACAATACACCACTGAGAATGTATTTATATTTTTAGTAACCGCCTCTTGGAAAAGCCTGCTAGATTACATTGTTAGGATACAGTAATGGTAGAAAAAATAGTGTTTTTGCCTCCACCACAGGGTAGGCTCAATAATTAGCTTTTAGTTTGATTAGACTTGTCATTAAATGTTCTTTACTGCATTTTAGCTGTCTCCCAGCCTGCTTCACTGCACTTAGCTTTGGTGTATATTAAAAACAGCAGCACTATGAGTTTGGAAGAAACAGTGTTAGTTGTCTTAATTACTTCCATACTGCACAAAGCAATTACATTTTTGGTAGGTGTGTCAATCTACAACTCATAAAATTTCCAAAATGTGTTGGAATCTATCTGAGTACATTCCAGATTTGGACTGTTTTTGAACTTACTCAGGGAAACAGCCTGTTTCTCAGTAACAGGAGATCTGGAAATGATCAGGGAATCTAGTGACTTCATGCAAGATTACAAAGTTTGTTTATGGAATAGCTAAACCTTGAAATGTCCTAGAGTTAACCTTTTTCTGTCAACCTTTTCCATTGGATGTTAATTTATACGATAGGATAGATGCTGTCTCTTGGAAGATAATGGGACATTTCCAGTTGACTTTAATGGCTGTGGAGTGTTCTCTGTTTTTATTTTTTTTAAATCCTGATGAAAAAGTAAAGGATACTTTCTGAAATGCTCAAACAACTATATTGAATGCAGATACTAGGTAAACATAAACAGTCATGACTTACTGACATTTTGGCTCTTAGGTACTTTGTGTTGAAGATTTCTGCAGGAATTGAATATCCTGGTGAAATTAGGTGGCCTTTGGCACTGTCTCTCTTTCTAGCTTGGGCAATTGTCTATGCCTCCCTGGCTAAAGGAATAAAAACATCAGGAAAAGTAAGACATTATTTTAGACTATTTCTAGTCTTAACTCAGGAATGAATATATTGCAATACCAAAGATCTAAGCATTACTGGAATACTTAGTAGCTTTTTGAGAAATGTTAAAGCAACTTAGTACCTGTTGGTGTGTATGGTAGCTCAAGAAAAGCTGGTAAAAAATATTTTTCTTTGATATGCATATTGGCTAAATTTTAAGTTCCCATTTTTCATACATGATCTTCTCATGGCATGCCTTATATATTCTGCTGGCTTTCAGGAGGACTAAAGATAGGAAGCTGTATTTTTAGGAGAGATGAGTTTTGTTTAAAATATGATTAAAAATATGGTAAAAATATGCATCCCAGCAACAAAGGTTAGTTATCTTGGAAAATCAGAATGTAATAATGCTATTTTACACCTTAAGTATCCCTATGTTATTCTTAGATAAGTGTAAAAATCATAGTCCTGGTAACTATAATGCTAATAAAGATTAGTAGGCTGTTCACTTTCCTGACAAGAAGTTTGTTTCTACCAATTCCTGGTCAAGACCTACTTAACTGAGAATCACACACATAAATAGCCCTGAATGAAGGGTGTATCTGCTCCCTGTGCCAGCCTGCTTCACTTTTAGGCTGGAGCAAATAATATATGTTTTCTATCATCAGTATTATTCAACTATTTGTGTTAAGAGGCTTTGTTTAAAAAAATGAGGGAGGGAGGCGGGTGAAATAAAATACATGTGTATTCCAGGGATGGAGAACCAGTTGCTCTTAGGATGTTTTTAGACTAAATTGCTATCATCTTTGACTATTGGCCATTATGGCTTGGTTTAATGAATATTAGAATTTAACAACATCTGGAGAACCACCATGAGACCTGTCATACCATCTGCAAGTTTAATTCCTAAAGATGAGTATCTGTTCCCATTTCAGGATCCTGAAAGTTAGTTTTCGTTTATTTAGGCAAGATAGATTTTTGTTTATGCGTGTCTGAAGGCCATCAGGATATGATGAATGTTGTTTCTCTTCTATCAATCTCATCACATTAGCATACTCTGCTTACTTTATTCTTTCTTCCACAGTTCTGCAAATGGTGCCCTATAGTTGGCTGCTGGGTCTACAGAATGTCCCTCACTTCTTAGCAGTCAGCCTTGACTAGAGCAGTAATCTTTCTTTTTGGAGGAAGGACTGGCTAATCATCCAGGAGGGCATGCCTTAGCCAGTCTTAGGGAAACTGCCCTTTTGTAATCATACAGGCAATACCCAAGCCCTGAAGACAATGCTGCTTTCATGGTTGCTAACCATAATGATATAACAGAAACTTTAGAGAACATGTTTTATGTGTACCTCTTACCAGTGGGGAAACATTTGCTGGAGTAAAAGCCACAGTATAACTTAGCACATATCTAAGAAAGACCTTACGAACTCACTATTTTGCATTAGTTGTTTCTGTTCCAGACAACAGACTACCTGCAATTTTCATCCTTTTGGTAGTCATAGAGTAGAAAGGAATGTGTATCTAATATACCAGCATTTAACTGCAAGGATTTTATACTCTCTATAGAGAGTTATAGAAGTACACTTACTTTTCATATTATTATCCCCAAACATTGCTATTTTATTAATTTAGGGCTTTGCATACATAACACCGTTTTAGCAAATCATTCTATTATTTTTATAAGTTGATTATATTCCCATGAGCAAATATCACTGACAGGTTGTGCAATAATTTACTGTAAACAGTAAGTCAGTGATATTACTTTTATTTTTACCATGGATGTTTTAACTTTTTACATAGAAATTTTTTTCTATGTAAGCTGCTGAGAATGACTTAGAATTAGACTGCAGTAGCATAGAAATGTATTGATTTATAAATTCTTAGTTCTTATAAATAAATTCTTATTCTTATAAATAAAGAATTATAAATTCTTATAGGATCATCCAGAATAAATAGATACATTATCTGTTTATGTTTCCTTAGGTGGTATACTTTACTGCTACATTCCCATATGTAGTGCTTATCATCTTACTTATCAGAGGAGTAACCCTGCCAGGAGCTGGGGCTGGAATCTGGTATTTCATCACACCTAAATGGGAAAAATTAATTGATGCTATGGTAAGCTTATTATTCCAGGTATAATACTCTAATGGAAAAAAAACATGTATGGATTTATTTTTGCTTAAGAAAGCATTATGCGGTATGAACGTTTACAACAGCTGTATTTATAACACTGTGGTTAATGTTATTGCAGAGCTTAATGGGTTTTGTACCTCCTTCAGGACACTACTTCATTTGCTTAGGGCATAATGTCAATTCAACATGTGATGAGTACAGCATGGCTGCGAAGATGCCTGATTGTCCTAACCTATATTTGGTTGTGCATTAGATCCAGAGTAGTATGTGAAAAGGTCACTTGGTATAAATCCAATCAAGTGTTCCCGAATTCAACACACACTCACCTATTCTAGGGCTCTAGGTAAATTAGCTAGAAGAGAATTCCACAAATGGGGGAAGAGATGCAGTGAATATAAGTTATAGGTATATACGAAGAAAATTATATCTTCTAGGAGTACAGTTAGCTCTGCTTGTTGTGTACACAAGCTGTTCTCTAATTCGGAATTGCTATTCAGTGTCAACTTGAAATTCTAAGTCTATAGTCCTAAAAACTGTCTTAGAATGAACAAGTTACTGTGCTTCAGAATGGAGGTCATTTTACTACAGTACAGTCATGAGTGATGCAGTTTTTGCTACTCTGCTTAATCACAATACTAACTTTTAAATGACAGTAGATGTCCAACTCAAAAGAAACTATGCAAGCAGGTAGAAACACATAGGAGAAGAGATGGAGATTAGGAACAGGAACATTCCAGATTTTTGATGCTTGAAAGACAAAATTACAGCTTTGAGTTCAGTTTTCAGATTATAACCAGTCAGTAGTTCAAACTATAGGGGGACGTGGTGGCGCAGCGGCTTAATGACGCTGAAAGTTGCCGGCCAGAAATGGCTGACGCTTTGGCGGTTCGAGTCCAGCCTTCGCGTTAACAGGGTGAGCTCCTGTTTCCTCCCCAGCTCCTGTCAACCCAACAGGTCGAAAACTCACGTGAGTAGATAAATGGGTACTCTCACTCCGGTGGGAGGAAAAATGCTGGCAGCGCCTTGCACAGAGAGACGGGACCAGTTGCCGGTAAGTGCGAAACTGCACTCGCCCGAAAAGGGCGCGAAGCAACAGAAACCCCCCTCCTGCGCTCGCCAGCTGGGCTCTGATCTAGGAAGGAGGCTCTGGCAAACCACTTCTGAAAAACAATTGCCTTGAAAACTGCAAGGATTCGTCCAGGCAGCCACTGCAGGGTCAGTAATGACTGAGCGCAGACCAAAAAAAAAAAAAAGTTCAAACTATACTCTGAAAAGATTATGAATTTTGTAACTTGTTATGTGACTTGATGTAGCTGGCTTACTTTGAGCAGCCAAGGGAAAAATTTTTTAAGCTATAAACCCTAGCCTTTGGCTTCTGTTTATTCCATTATTAAGGGTTCCTACAGAGTAGCTACAACTGAACCAGTAATCCATTTGAATAATTATGGAATTTATTTATTTATATGATTTATATGGCTGCCCATTTCACAGCAGTGACTCTGGGTGGCATGCAGTGTTAAAACCTACAATTAGAACAACAATCCAAATAATAAATGTACAAGGTCGCAACCCTCCCTCGCCCCATTTTAACTCATAATAAGAACAATATAAACCAACAGATGTTAGAAGACATATTGCTATATGAATTTATTTAGATTCAAATAGTGTGTTATCATGAACAAGATGCATAATCTCTTGTGCATTAATTTTGTGGGACTGAACTAAACCATCACAGATATGTCTGCATGGATTTATATTATTTGTGTCAGGAAGAACTTTGGGCATGCCCCAAAGAACTTATTCCAGTATCTAGTGGATCAAAGCATCAACCCCTTCATGGATCACTGCCTTGTTGTGGTGAAGGGGCTTGCATAATTCAGTGAAGCCATGAGCTATACCATGCAGGGCCACCCAAGATGGACAGGTCATGACAGAGAGTTCTGACAAAATGTGGTCCACTGGAGAAGGAAATGGCAACCCACTCCAGTATCCTTGCCAAGAAAACCCCATGGACGATGTCAAAAGGCTAAAAGATATGACGCCGGAAGATGAGCCCCTCAGGTTGGAAGGTGTCCAATATGCTACTGGGGAAGAGTGGAGGGCAATTCCAAGTAGCTCCAAAAAGAGTGAAGCGGCTGGGCCAAAGCCGAAAGGACATTCAGCTGTGGATGTATCTGGAAGCAAAAAGAAGGGCCGATGCTGTAAAGAGCTTGTATAGGTACCTGGAATGTAAGATCTATGAACCAAGACAAGCTGGATGTGGTCAAACATGAGATGACAAGATTGAACGTCGACATCTTGGGAATCAGTGAATTGAAATGGACGGGAATGGGTGAATTCAATTCAGGTGACCATTATATCTACTACTGTGGACAAGAAACCCTTAGAAGAAATGGAGTAGCACCCATAGGCAATAAGAAAGTGGGAAAGGCAGTAATGGGGTACAACCTCAAAAACGACAGAATGATCTCAGTGCGAATCCAAGGCAAACCATTCAACATCACAGTAATCCAAGTCTATGCCCCAACCACTGATGCCGAAGAAGCTGAAGTTGACCGCTTCTGGGAAGACCTACAACACCTTCTAGAACTAGCACCAAAAAAAGATGTCCTTTTCATCATAGGGGATTGGAATGCTAAAGTAGGAAGTCAAGGAGTAATTGGAATAACAGGCAGGTTTGGCTTTGGAGTACAAAATGAAGCAGGGCAAAGGCTAATAGAGTTCTGTCAAGAGAACAAGCTAGTCATAGCAAACACTCTTTTCCAACAACACAAGAGACGACTCTACACATGGACATCACCAGATGGTCAATACCAAAACCAGATTGATTATATACTTTGCAGCCAAAGATGGAGAAGCTCTATACAGACAGCAAAAACAAGACCAGGAGCTGACTGTGTCTCAGATCATGAGCTTCTTACTGCAAAATTTAGGCTTAAATTGAAGAATGTAGGGAAAACCACTAGACCACACAGGTGTGACTTAGATCATATTCCTTGTGAGTACACAGTGAAGGTGATGAATAGATTTAGGGGATTAGATTTGGTAGACAGAGTGCCTGAAGAACTATGGACAGAGTTCCGTAACATTGTATAGGAGGCAGCAACTAAAACCATCCCAAAGAAAAAGAAATGCAAGAAAGCAAAATGGCTGTCTGATGAGGCTTTACAGATAGCTGTGGAAAGAAGGAATGCGAAAAGCAAGGGAGAAAGGGAAAGACATAAGCAACTGAACGCAGATTTCCAGAGAATAGCAAGGAGAGATAAGAAGGCCTTCTTAAATGAACAATGCAAAGAAATCGAGGAAAACAATAGAATGGGGAAGACTAGAGATCTCTTCAAGAAAATTGGAGATATCAAAGGAACATTTAGTGCAAAGATGGGCATGATAAAGGACAAAAAAGGCAGGGACTTAACAGAAGCAGAAGAGATTAAGAAGAGGTGGCAAGAATACACAGAAGAACTATACAAGAAAGATCTTAATGTCCCTGATGTCCATACTGGTGTGGTCACTGACCTTGAGCCGGACATCCTAGAGAGTGAAGTCAAGTGGGCCTTAGGAAGCATTACTAACAACAAAGCTAGTGGAGATGACAGTATTCCAGCTGACTTATTTAAAATACTAAAAGATGATGCTGTTAAAGTGCTGCACTCAATATGCCAGCAAGTTTGGAAAACGCAACAGTGGCCACGGGATTGGAAAAGGTCAGTTTACGTTCCAATTCCAAAGAAGGGCAATGCCAAAGAATGCTCAAATTATCGTACAATTGCACTCATTTCACATGCTAGCAAGGTTATGCTCAAAATCCTACAAGCTAGGCTTCAGCAGTACGTGAACTGAGAACTACCGGATGTACAAGCTGGGTTTCGAAGAGGCAGAGGAACTAGAGATCAAATTGCCAACATTCGCTGGATCATGGAGAAAGCACGAGAGTTCCAGAAAAACATCTACTTCTGCTTCATTGACTATGCAAAAGCCTTTGATTGTGTGGATCACAACAAACTGTGGCAAATCCTTAAAGAGATGGGGGTACCAGACCACCTTACCTGTCTCCTGAGAAATCTGTATGCGGGCCAAGAAGCAACAGTTAGAACCGGTCATGGAACAACCGATTGGTTTAAAATAGGGAAAGGAGTACGACAAGGCTGTATACTGTCACCCTGCTTATTTAACCTATATGCAGAGTACATCATGAGAAATGCCAGGCTGGAAGAATCACAAGCCGGAATTAAGATTGCAGGGAGAAACATCAACAATCTCAGATATGCAGATGATACCACCCTAATGGCAGAAAGTGAAGAAGAACTAAAGAGCCTCTTGATGAGGGTGAAAGAGGAGAGTGCAAAAGCTAGCTTGAAACTCAATGTAAAAAAAACTAAGATCATGGCATCTGGACCCATCAATTCCTGGCAAATAGAAGGGGTAAAAATGGAAGCAGTAACAGACTTCATTTATTTGGGCTCCAAGATCACCGCAGACGGAGACTGCAGCCATGAAATTAAGAGATGCTTGCTCCTTGGGAGGAAAGCTATGGCAAACCTAGATAGCATATTAAAAAGCAGAGACATCACCTTGCCGACAAAGATCCACATAGTCAAAGCTATGGTCTTTCCAGTAGTAATATATGGCTGTGAGAGCTGGACCATAAAGAAGGCTGAGCACCGAAGAATTGATGCCTTTGAACTGTGGTGCTGGAGAAGACTCTTAAGAGTCCCCTGGACTGCTAGGAGGTCAAACCAGTCAATCTTAAAGGAAATCAACCCTGACTGCTCATTGGAAGGATTGATAATGAAGCTCAAGCTCCGATACTTTGGTCACCTAATGCGAAGAGAGGACTCTTTGGAAAAGACCCTGATGCTGGGAAAGATTGAGGGCAAAAGGAGAAGAGGACGGCAGAGGATGAGATGGCTAGATAGCATCACTGAAGCAATGAGCATGAAACTGAGCAAACTCAGGGAGGCAGTGAAGGACAGGAAGGCCTGGCGCGATATGGTTCATGGGGTCACGAAGAGTCGGACACGACTTAACGACTGAACAACAACAACAAAAGCATCATGATTTGCCCTTTGTTGCAGCATCAGAATTACAAATGGGTTAATGTTAGCATTTAACTATAGCCTGTACATTTGATCGATTATGTCCCATTAAGTTGGTGTTAACTCTTAACCACATTTTTCTCCCTGATGTTCTGTCCCTAACTTGTTCCTTCAGGTCTTCCAATGGTGTACTTATTGTAACTGTAACTGAGTCCGTCCACCTTGCTGCTGGTCTTCTCTTTCCTTCTACTTTTCCCTGTATTAGAACTTTTTCGAGAGAGCTAGGTCTTTGCACAATATTTCCAAAGAAGGATAATTTCAGCCTGGTCATTTGTGCCTTGAGTGAGAATTCTGGGTTGATTTGTTCAAAGATCGATTTGTTTGTTTTCTTGGCTGTCCACAGTATTCTCAGGAGTCTTCTCCATCACATAAGTTCAAAAGTGTCAATATTCTTCCTGTCCTGCTTCTTAAGAATCCAATTTTTGCTTCTATAGAGTGTGACAAGGAATACCATTGCTTGTACTATTCTGATCTTTGTAGGTATAGATATCAAGTGCTAGTCTGTGGTGTATTTCTTGATTGCTTGTTCTTTTATTGTTGATGGTTGATCCTAAAAGGCAGAAGTTATCTACCACTTCAGTATCTTCATTGCCTCATCTAAGGCTGGCTGTTGTACCTGTTGCCATTAGTCTTCTTTATATTTAATTTTCCATTTTTCTCCCCACCGTGCTCCTTGACTTTTATTACTAGAGCTTGCAAATCATTTGCATTTTCAGCTATCAGAGTAGTGTCATCAGCATAGTGCAGGCTCTTGATGTTTCTTCTCCTGGTTTTAAAACCACATTCCAATCCAGCTTCCCTTAATATATATTCAGCATATTGGTTGAAT
Source organism: Liasis olivaceus (assembly GCA_030867105.1). Classification (NCBI taxonomy): domain Eukaryota; kingdom Metazoa; phylum Chordata; class Lepidosauria; order Squamata; family Pythonidae; genus Liasis; species Liasis olivaceus. The sequence continues at coordinate 81,636,465 of CM061349.1, forward strand.
AAATAGGGGAAGAGTGTACAGTCTTGCCTCACTCATCTGCTGACCTGGAGCCAGTCTGTTTCATCATGTTCTGTTCATACTAAGCACATTCCACAGATTGACATGACTGACACAATCAAAGGCCTTTCTATAATCAATTAAGCACATAGTGATTTCTTTTTGGTATTTTTTGGCTTTCTCAATTATATTTTTCAGCATGTATCAGCAATAGTGTCTCTTGTTCGTTGGCCATTCTAAAGCCAGTTTAAACACCTGGCATGTCCTTTTCCATGTAAGGCTCTAATTTGTGTTGGATGATCTTAAGTGTTATTTTGCTAATGTGTGGAATTAAGGATATTGTAATAATATATTACCATTATAATACATTATAATGCATTATAATAATAGTGTACGATAGTTTGCACAATCTGTTAAGTCTCCCTTTTTTGGTGTTAGAATGTAGATTGGCTTATTCCAATGTATTGTTCTCCAGTTTTGTGGCATAGCTTAGTTAAAACCTTTACTGATTCTTCTTCTGTCGCTTGCCATATTTCAGTGGGTATTCCATCAGCTCCTGTAGCCTTCCTACTCAGTAATGACCAGAGTGCTAATCTAACTACATCTTCTAGTACTAGAGGTTCTTGTAAGTAGGGAATATGTTCTAAGGTGTCTTGGATATTGACACCTTAAATCAGATTTGTATGTGAGCCGGAAAAAAGTTGTATTGTGTAATTAACTTGAATTTTTCTATCATCATTGTGTATTTAACTCTAATTTTGCTATAATAGGCTCCTTTCTTAACTGTGGGTTGTCCTCAAACTAGGCGTTCTTAACTTGGGGACTACCTGTATTTCAGAACACAGTTCTTTCCATCTTTGTTTGATTTTCTTTGAATCAGTTACTGTTCATCTGTTAGCATCCTTTAGCATACCAATTTGAGGTTGGAACCTCCTTCTGAGTTCAGAGATCTTTTGGAAGACTTTCCTTGCTTTTCCATGTCTGTTTCCATCTTCAATGTCTTTATAGATGTTGTTGTAATACTGCTTCTTGTTTCTTCTAAGAGCTCTCTGAAACTCTTTGTTAAGTTCCTTTCTGAGATTTTTGTCTTTCTTGGCTTTGGCTTTTCTTTTTGGCAGTTTCTACAGTTTGTCCCGACATCCAGTTTGATTTCTTCTGTTTCTTCATCTTTAGCAGTCTCTTTTCACATCCATTCTTAACGACTTCTTTAAGCTCATTCCACAGTTCCTCTGGTTCTCTATCAAAGAGATCTAGGACTTCAAAGGGATTCCTGATATTCTCCTTGAAAATGGTGGGTATATGCTCAAGGTCATATTGTGGAAGCTGGTTGGCTTTCTTTTTCTTTAGCTTAACTTGCAACTTGTACACGAGCAGTTTGTGATCTTTTCCACAGTCAGCACCTGGACATGTTTTGATGCTCCTCTACCTTCTTTAGGATATAATTTAGTCAACTTGATTTCTGTGCACTCCATCTGTTGATGTCCACGTACATATTTGTTTGTGGCAAAAGTCCATGTCAAGTTGTTGATGCCTAAGATGTCAGTTTTTAGTTGTTTTGTTTCATCTTTCGCTGTGTTGAGCTTTCCTGTGTTCATGCTTCTTACGTTCCATGTTCCCACTGTGATTCTGTCTTTGCAGCTTTGGATTTTCTTTTTGTGTATAGCAACATCAGCAACTAGACATGTCAAAGGCTTTAATCTAGCCACTTCATAAACACCATTAGATCTCCAAAAGATCCTCCGCTCTTCCTCATTAGCATATTGAGTGCCATCAGGCTTGAGAGGCCCATCATCCGGCACTATTTCATCAATCATTTTATATTTTCTAGTCATGTGGTTTTCTTGATAAAAATATAGGAGTGGCTTACCATTGCCTTTTCCTGCATATTAATTGATGGGTTTACTGTTGTCACTAAAGAGATCATCTGCTTCCAGCATCTTCCTATATTGCTGCTGTCCAATATAGGTGCCTGCTTGCTTCATCTGGACAGCTGAGATGACCTCATACTTTGGATGACCCTGGTGGGAGTGTATACCTTTGGCATATGCTACTGGTGTTCTTCACTCACCCCTCCCAGGAACACTCCCCTGCCATGATAAGGCAGCACAGCAGGACAGCCTGCACAACCTTGTCTTAAATAGAAACTCAAAGAAGAGGAAGATCTGGTTTGTCATTATAATTGATCTCTAGTGTCAAGTGAGGAACAGATAAATATGCTACTGATATGTCATATGTGCCCTGATAATATATGGAAGGGCTACTATAGAGGACTATAGGAAGCTGCCTTTGAGGTTTACATAAGATATCTTTCAGCATTATAAAAATATGCCCATTTACTGGGTACAATTCACAGTACTAATTTTAATCATTAAGCCATTTCTTGATCTGGGCCCTGTGTATCTGAAATATTTTCTTCTTCCGTATGAATGTTTTTAATTGTAAAAACTGTTTGTGGAGCATATTCTTTAGCTACCACATCCTCTGAAAATTAGGCAAGTGATGATCAGATATGTGTTCTTCTCCTTAGTGTTGCTCCCTAGAGAGCTTTGCCTAGTACTACCTAGATGAGTTTTAGATATTGGATTAAAATTATTTTATTAGCCTCAGCTTTTTATATATTTTACTGCTTTATCTGCCAAGGTTATATTATTACTTCTAATAATATGGATTTTATTTGTTTTATTGTTTAATAACTCTGCATTATGGGTAGCTGTTTTAATGATTCTATTATTCAATATTGAAACTGCATTGACATAAAAATTAAAAAGCAATATAGAAGTATGTGTAATAAATAATATTTCTATCTGGAAGTAAAATAAGTTAACTCCAAGGTAAATGTTATTTAACTGGAATTCTATAAGCATTGGGAATCATGCATATATCTCAAAATAATCAGATTCCTTAGCCATGAGAACAGCATTTATGCTTTTCTTTACCTTTTCAAGCCCTGTGTTGGTTTCACATGCATGATACTGCTTAACAGCAGCAGCTGAAATATTAGCAATTAGATAATAAGAGTTTAATTTCTTTTGGGTGAACCCAGATACTGTTCACTTTGCACAGCATGCAGGGATATGTATATCTTTCTTATATATTCTATCCTCTAGTGGGTAAATATTTGTTTCACCACAGCTCAACATTATTCTGAGATATATGCATGATTCCCAATGCTTATAGAATGCCAGTTAAATAACATTTACTTCCAGATAGAAATATTGGCTTGAATATCCATCTAGTGTAATTCGTGAAGCCACTTATCAGTGCAGACTCAAGACATCCCTCTTGCCAGATCTGGCAATTCAGAAAATCATATTGCATCATTCAGATGTCAGTTCCTGCAGGTAATTCCTGAATTCTCCTATTGGAAGCAGCCTGCTTCATTGTACTGCCACACAATTTACATATAGCATGTTTGATAGCCTTATTCAATCACATTAACTGTTTTTATTACTACTTCTATTTTTTTTTTAACTTATCCTAATTTTCTTTACTGATCTTTTTTTAAGGTGTGGAAAGATGCTGCTACTCAGATATTTTTCTCTTTATCTGCTGCATGGGGTGGTCTGATTACTCTGTCTTCCTATAACAAATTCCATAACAACCTATACAGGTAAGTCACATATGTTCAGCAAAACCAACACTCTCCTAGTTTAGATTATTAGATGGCAAATTAGATGGCAAAGATGAATCCAGGGATCTCTGGAACCAAGTCTGATGCCATCACTATTATCTGCATGTATAGGATCAATCTATCCTCAGGACTTCAAAGTAAGGGTACCAGACCTGAGCTGCAACATCCAGATGACAGGATGACAGCCAAGAGTTAGAAAAAACAAATTCTTTGCTGCCATTTAGTGGTTGTATCATTCTTTTCACCTCAGATCTGATAGCCCTACTTCAAAGACCATTAGACTTCTGGAATTAGCGTGCCCTACTTCCTTCTGAAAGGGTACCCTAATTAGAAATAGGCTGGGTTGAAAGCAATCTAGGGGATTGTCAAGAATCAAGCGTAGCAACATGAAATATGGCACAAGGGTAATCTCTGTTAAAGAAAGCTTTGTAATTGAGAAATAGGTCAGGAACACTCTGAAGCGGCAAAGATAATTTGCATTTTTCACTGCTATATTTACTGTACCATTACCTTTACAGTATCAGTAGCATAGTAATAATTCTGGTAGTTGCATTAATTCCAAATTCAGATAAATATAAAGCTTCTAGTGTCATAAGAATGGAATGTTTGATATAATTTAATTGGTAAGCTCATGTATAACTGAAAACAATGCTTTAACTGCTGAGAAACTGATCTTCCTTCCTTCTCTCTACTCTCTTTAAATTTATAAGAGAAAAGAATGTATAACATTTATACACTTTCATTCCTTTTTACACAATTTAAAAGCACAGATTAAGAATGACCAGAAAATCCAGTAACAGCTATTAGAGAAAAGTAGTATGTGATCAAGAAAGGATTTTTAAGGCCTATCTGAACACAACAACAACAACAATAATAATACAGGTAGTCCTCAGTGTAAGAGCAAATTCCATTCCCAAGCAACAAACTCCCATACATGAATTTGTATGTAAGCCAGAACAGTATTGTATAATACTGTATAGGTAGTATTGTGTAATGAACTCAAACCATTGTGTATTTAACTCAAATTTTGCTAGAATAGGCTCTGTTCTTAACTATGGGCCATCTGTAACCCAGGCTTTCTTAACCCGGGGACTACCTGTAATCAGTGTTACCATTTTGTTTTGCTGTACCAAAAGAAAAAAAATTATTTGAATTCCATATTGCTTTTTTGGATGTGACTGCAGTTGCATCCAGTATGAAATCATGTACATTGCTCTGAGGTTGAGACAGGAAGAGATCTTGATTCAAACTTGTGCTTGGCCCTAAAGTTTTATCAGGGTGAAGGGTGGGACAAAAATAATGCGCTTATTTTAATATGTTGTTAAGGTGTTGACAGAATCAAATTTGTGGTGGTACTTCTATTTGAGGAATATAATTCTATCCAGAATATGTTACATATTTATTTAAATAAACTAGTCACTGAAAAAACATTCAACAAAACAGATACAATAGTAGCAAAGAGGTATAGGATTCAAATATGGGGATGTTTTCATTTCCAATTGATTGTAAGCTGATTACTGATACAGGGGAGGAGGCTGTGTTAGACTGTGATTGTATGGGAGATTTTGAAGACTAACTCTCCTGGATAACCAGTGTGGGCTCATGGAGTATTGCACCTCTCTGTGTTTTCAGACAACTCAGCAACTTTTGATAGTATCAACCATATCTTACTGGACCGCCTGCAGAGATTGGGGGCACTGCTTTGCAGTGGTTCTGCACCGTCCTTTGCAGATGTTTCAGTCTGTTGTAGTGGGGCGGAGTGGTTGACCCAGTGGCCTCTCACTTATGGGGTACTGCAGGGGTTGGTCCTCATCCTCCTGCTTTTTAACATCTATATGAAACTGCTGGAGCAGGCCATCCAATAATTTGGCTTATGGTATCATAGGTAGGTATGTATAATTATATATCACTACTCCAGCTCTGTAGGGGAGATACTGTTGATATGCTGTCTTGGGGCCTAGAAGCTATGCAGGTCTGGATGGAGATGAACAGGCTCAAACTGAACCCAAGCAAGACAGAGTTGCCGTTCATACATCTCCTTTAGTACTAGTTAGGTCCTCGGACAGACAGACACTATCTGTTCCAGGAGTAGGTTCATGATTTGGGAATCCTTTGGACTCACGGCTCTTGCTTAAATAGCAGGTAGAGCCCATGGTAGAGCTTCAGCTGATACACCATTACGTGTCCTTGACTGGTGCAGGAGGAGTTAGTGACAGTAACCCAGGTTCTCATCACCACCTGCATGGTTTACTGCAATGTGCTATACATGAGGCTGCCCTGAAATATACAAATATTTCAGGTTCTGCGCTGGTTACTAGTTCAGTTCTGAGTGCAATTTAAAGTGCTGGTGTTAAAACTGTAAAGCCCTTTGTGACTTGGCACGTGGGTATATGAGGGTCTACCTCCTCTAACTGGATTTGGCCCAACCTGTTAGATCTTATAGGACGGGGCTCTATGTTGTCCCACATTTCTGAAATGTCAGGGGAGCCGAAGTTAGAAAGCACTGCTTCTCCATAGCAATGCTGACACTATGGGATGCATTGTCCACCGAAATCAGAATGGCCTCCTTAGTGGTAGCTTTTAGGAACTTATTAAAAACAGAGTTCTTTTGAAGAGCCTATGAGTAACATCACTTGTGCCTTTTGTTCTTACTTTTTTCTCCTCCTTTGCTTTTGTCCTTTGGTCTGTATATTGTTCTAATTCTTTTTTGTTGCTTTAATGTGACATTGTAACTGCTGAGAGCATGAGATTGCAGCAGGCCAAAAATCAAATCAAATCAAATCAAATCAAATCAAATCAAATCAAATCAAATCAAATCAAATCAAATCAAATCAAATCAAATCAAATCAAATCAAATCAAATCAAATCAAGTAAATAACCCTTTCTCCAAACATTTGTAGCCTTGGTATGTCAGCCCTAGCCTACACCAACATGGAACTGTTGTAGGCATTAACTCCACTGAAGCCAACATATGTTTTAAAATAATCACTGGGGAAAAAAGTATTGTGTGATCATCCCCTGCTTTGGACCGGTGTGACCTGAACTTCTGAGTTTTCAAAGTAGTGGCTAGGTAACTCTTCTCAATCCCCTAACAAACTTAGCCTCACACTTTCTGTGATCATTCTTAAAGCTCTCTGCAAGTTAAGTGTTTTTGTTGGACATCTACCTTTTATAAGTATTAGTAATACATAGGTAATTAACTACATAGGTAATTATTATGTAGATTGAATTTTCTGTTCAGTGATTTACTATGTGTGTGCATCTTACTTTTTTTCTGTAGAGAAAAAGTTTGTTCTTGAAGCAGTTTAGTAACGGGATGCTGATTAGACATTTGAATCCAGAGTTTCAGCATTCAGAAGTAACATCTAAAGCACTATTTCCAATCTGGTGCCCTCTAGTTGTGTTTAAATTGAACAGCTTTATGAAGAAGGTACAAGACTGGGAAAAACCTCACCATAAGAACACACTATTTAATCTCAAATGTTTTCTTGGTCATATAACGTAATGTGGTTTTTCTTCCAAAAACTTCACTTGGAAGTTTCATCTTAAAGGCCTATAAGTGGGCAGTTCCATTATTTGATAGGGTCCACCTAAAATGTACGTTGTACTAGGCATAGTGGAGTTTTGCACTAGGCATTGTGAAGACAGAGTTATTGTTTTCCCTGTTTTAAAATCTCAGATTTTTGTGTCTTTGTGCTATTGCTGCTAGCCGTGAAACACTTTGGATTGAATCCAGACTTAATCATATGTAAAGAATACCCAATGAAATCAGTGATTAGTGATCACTGTCTTAGAATTATTGTCTCTAGAAGTATCAGATCCATGTTGTAAGATGTTTGTATTAGTAGGTGAATTAAATTATTTTTATTAGCTTAGCTTTTGGGGAAGCTTTCCAAATATTCTTATTTGGAATATGCATACCTTTAGGTTGTGTGCCAGCTGCACCCATTCCTGGACCAGGACACCCTGCTTACTGTCACTCATGCCCCTGGGACTTCTTGTCTGCAATGCACTCTACATGGGGCTGCCCTTGAAGAGTAGTTGAAAGCTTCAACTGGTGCAGAATACGGTAGCACAGGTAGTAAATGCTGCCAGTTACTCAGGGCATGTAACACCACTACTTCATGGGCTGCATTGACTGCTGGTGTGATTCCAATTTCAATTCAAGATACTGGTTGTCACTTTTAAAGCCCTTCATGGCTTGGGACTGGGTTATTTAAGGGAGCATCTCTCCTCAATTGTTTGTACTTATCCAATCCAGCCAGGCAGGATGGGCATGGTTTGGGTCCTGTTGGCTAAGGAATGCCAGTTAGCAGGGCACACGAGTGTCTTTTCTGATGTAGTACCCACCCTGTGAAACATTCTCCCTCTGGAGATCAGGATAGCCCTGACCCTGATTGTTATTGTTTTTATTTTATTTTAATATTGTTTGCCGCCCAGACTCAGTTGTTGAGATGGGCAGCTATATACAGATGGAATGAATAAATAAAAATAAACAAACAAACAAACAAATAAATAAATAAATAAATTTTGATATCATACCTACTAAATATTGGTATTTCACCACCACGACATTATAATTATATACTCAGTATACGTTACCTACTATACTGTTACTATTCAGTAAAACAAATCTGGTAAATATATTTTCTTTTGTCCTCCTTTCTTCAGGGACACCTTGATAGTAACTTGTACCAACAGTGCCACAAGTATATTTGCAGGCTTTGTCATCTTTTCAGTGATTGGATTCATGGCAAATGAGCTCAAAGTGGATATTGAAGATGTTGCAGACCAAGGTAGGACCTTTTGTTTTTCATGTAAACATGGGCTTTGAATGATGCACTATTGGGCAATACTGATTTTGCTCTGGTTTCTTTTGTGCAAGATGTCCTGCATATACCTATTAATTAGAACACATGAAGCATCTGGGCAAAATGGTACAACTTGGTGGACCTGATACATATACAGTACTATAAAAATGGTTGCTGCCTAAGTCAAAGGATAACATGGCACACCTCCCTTTCCTTTGTACAGAAGCCACTCAGACTGTCAGTGGTGAGATTGTTCCCTTCACCTCCTCTGAGGGCAACAGAAAAATCAGTGATGAAGAGTAACAGATCCCCCATTTTTTCCCATGGGGAAATTTTACATTTATAGGTCGGTGGGGAAAAAAAATCCTGAAAGAAGAAGCAAACTACTTTTGTATGGTTGCTAAGGAAACTACATAGGTGATTCCATGAAGTCACTATGGTTCAAGCTCAACTCCAAGTCCCACTTCCCCATTTATAACTTGCAGGGATTGTCTTACTGCACCTATTGACAGGGCTCACCATATAAGATAATAATCCTTTCTTAAGGCATACAGTTCTTTAGACTGTTTAATGCAATGAGACAAAATATGATTACCTTATTTATACAAGCTGTTAGGGTTGGGCTGAAGATTATCAGTGGTAATTGATTCTTCTATTCTTGCTCTCAAACCCAAGAGGTTGAAATGTAATTCGAATTTTAAAGTTTGCAAATGATCTTGATAATGTACATACATTTAATAATGTTTTTCTCAGTTAAGCTATAAATAGTTGACTGATGGGATAATTGTCTTATGGGCTTGCTTATTCCTAAACCAGTTTTGGACTCCTATGATATCTTCCTGCACTTAATAATAGTTGATCTAGTAGGTGCAAACACTGGGGACTTTTCATATTGAAGATCTATTTTAAAAATTGCTTATCCAGTCCTAGCAGGAATGCTTGTAAACACATGCTCCTTCTGTGCCTCTGTTAAATATCTCAGCAGCAGCAGCAGCAGCAGCAGCAGCGTGTATAAAGAGATTCCATGCTGTAGCCATTTGCTCTGAAATCTGTAATGATCCATAATTCAGCAAATTAACCATGAAGTCCAGGGGAAAATGTGTATATACCTGCATGACGTTACACATTACATGTGAAAATTGTCCATTTTGTGAGAGTAACATGTTAGATTTGCAACTCATTTCTTGAAAGGGGTACCATGTTTCTTTATGTAATACAAATGTGTATTATTCATTTTAGACAAGCTTTCCATCCAGATGCTTTGGTTTCTAAGAGTTGTATTTTATGTGAAGAAATGTGGATGCCTCTTCCTAAACTGACTTATCTAAACAAATCCATTTCATCTGATCAGTTACTTAACAGTATTATTAAATGCTAAATAAACCATAAAACATTTTGTATATGTTTTTCAGGGAGTAAGGCCCCATCAAACTCAATGGTTCTTTCTTTTAAACTGACATACACAGGAGTGCAGTGCAGCACCTCTATCTTAGCTCCTCCCCAATGACTCTTGTCTAGGTTGTTGTATTAGAAATGTTTGTAAGCTGCTTCAAAACCTCTGGGATGTCAGGTAGGAGATGAAACCCCAAGATAGTTTTGATGATTGTGGTGATAACTATACAAAGCTTTAGATTCAGTCTCCAAAAGGTGCTTCAGAACACTTGAGAGTTCAAATGTAGCACCTGTTTGCAACCCTGTAAACCATTGGCTCCTATTCCAAAAATCACGCATCAGAATCCAAAGAATTTCACAGCTGTAATGATGAAAACGTTATATATTAAAGTTTAAAACTTCCAAACAACCTAATGAGGTGGGCTTTTGTTTCAAAATAAGCACAATACAATTTGCCCAAGGATAAGAACTCTAGGACAGAACTAAACCTGTTTGAATTCAAGTGATACAGAAGCTTGGAAGCTGAGAGAATGAAAGCAGACATGAAGCAACTTTTCTCAAGGCCCAGTGTTTCTCTGTAGTATGGCAACAGGAAAAATGGCTGCCAATGGGTTTTAGTAGCCTAAAAAATGTGTATTTTAAAATGCCAAATTTGAAGTGCCAAATAACCAAATTTGGTGGATATTTGTATAAGATGGCAGTCCCAAAGGGAAACTTCCAGTTATTCCAATACTGTAAGGTGCTATTTGAACTGTTGCTTAAATCATGAGTTAATTTTATAAAAGGGCAAGGCTTGTCTTTTCCCAGATGGGTGTTGAAGCCCAACAACTGCCCTTATCTGTGTCTAACTCTCAGTGGTCATAACCTTCATCTCCCCATGAAATTAATTTAAAGGATCCCAATCAAGGGAGATTTGCAGTTTCATTTCCTGCAATTAGGTTTTCCCACAGTACGATGAACTCTAGAAACTCATCATTTTGATTCCTTAATTTAATTCCAAACTCAAGAAGCTACTGCAAGCAGCATTTTTATCTGTATTAGTCAAGAAAAAATCTTTAATCAGGAGATGAAAGAGTATGTTCATGAATATATAACATCCCCTAAGCCTTCATGCCAAGAAAAAACTCCCAGTTAACAGCAGGGTTTAAAGACAGCCTCTTGCCTTGCATCACACCAGTAATAATAAAAAAGTCTTCAAGCAGTATTTTATGTTTGATGAGAGTTTCCCAACATTTTGGGAAGTATATAATGGTTGTGAAATTAAATCCTGCATTGCTAAAATAAACTGGCACTGATATATTACAGAGTAGCTCAGGAAAGGAAATATAATGCCTACCAGATGTTTTGACTTTAAACACCCATTACAGTAGCTTTGCCAAACCAACCATTGTTCAGGATTTGTGGTAAAAAAATTTTGGGATGCCACCAATGTCCCTATTTCTGGTATAGTACATCAAAATCATAGGGGAAAAGTTCACATACAGTAAATGAAACATGTGAGGGCAGTTAAGAAGACAAATATATTAAAGACAGTTGTGCTTCTATGCTACAGTTTGATATCAATAAGATAAAATAAAATATGGTTTACTCTGAAGGGTCACAAACACATACCAAAAATATTTCACTCTATCCCATCCTCTTGCACAAGCAGGGCATATTTGTATTTAATAGGCATAGCAAAATCCCTGCTGTTCTAATAATGGTCTTTGCCCTCCCTTTTCTGTGAACAGCTAGATTTTCTGGAGATTCCTTGGGCTCAAAATGTATGATTGTAATAGTAGATTCTGTGACTCTATAATACACTACTCAACTGGAAAGTAGGAAACTGACTTCTAAATTTTGTCATCTTAAATCGAAATGGATTTTTTCTTCTGTTTGACCCATAAATGCAAAGGATGATGCTTATTTAAGCTATCAGTATGATCTCTGTCTGTTTTGTTTTGGATTCTAGGCCCTGGCATTGCGTTTGTGGTATATCCTGAAGCCTTAACTAGGCTTCCACTTTCACCATTTTGGGCTATAATCTTCTTCTTGATGCTTCTTACACTTGGATTGGACACAATGGTAAATGCATCTTTTTTATATACCTTCCTGTTTGTTCATCAAAGGTTCAGAGTGTCCACAGTACATTGAATTAATATTTTAATATAAGTAATTGCAAGCTAGGATCCCGCACATGTTTTCTGATAAAATAAGCATACAACAGATGATGCTATACATATTATTTAGAAGTAAGTTGCGCTGAATTCATTTATACAGGTTTAGAACCAAAGTTTATTTTGAGATTGTTATAATTGCCTTTGGTTCACAAATAGATAATAGCTTGTGTCCCTATAGAATTTAATTATCAAATTACAGTCAGTTGCTAAACTGATATATAGAAAGAGGGTCAATGAACATTAATCAGAACTGTATGGAGCATATAACCCACATGTTTTGAACTGGGCCAGAGATAAACTGAAAGGAGTCCAAACAAGGATAGAAGCAATGTGGAAGAATGGAAGGGTTTAAAAGGCATTTAGATCAAACTTGGGAAAGTAGGATGATATATGGGCATGAATTATTGCTCTAAAAAAGCTGAAGTCACTAAACATAGAGAATGACAAAAGATCAAGAAGAATCAGGGGTGGGGATGGGAATAGTCCATTTTGGGGGAGCTGGTTCCCTAGTCTTACCTTTGACCGATATTATCTGGTCACAGGCTGAAATAATATCACCATTGCTTGGATTTTATTATATTTAATGATTGTATTTTATACTGTATTATTTATGTTTTTATTGATTTTAAATTGTTTTGTTGTGAACCGCCCAGAGTCCCTCCTTGTGGGAGAGCTGGGCGGTGATATAAATTTGATTGATAAATAAATAAATAAATAAATCAGTTTGGTAAAGTTGGATAGCTAAGGCTTCAGATGAAAACTGCTTCAGTAGACCATTTGCATGACCCATGACTTCTTCATCCTTTTTTTTTTTTTTTAACCTCCTTCTACTGTAACGAATGATCTGCACTATGTAAAGAATATTTTCCTTTAAAAATATTTACTTAGGCTTGTCATGAAATATTACTTATTCATGCCTATTTTTTATCTGTAAAGTATTAAATGTGCAAGGGGGAAACAGTTTGGTGAAGGGATGAATTTTCCTTAAAGGGTGAATTAGGTGATGTTCAGAGTAACAAGATGTATTTTTAGAATGGTTGTTTCACTCACTGATTGCTACTGCTTTATTTATTTTTTGTCTTCCTTGGCATTTCCCAGTTTGCCACTATTGAAACGATAGTGACATCTGTTTCAGATGAATTTCCAAAGTATTTACGTACCCACAAGCCATTGTTCACCCTTGGATGCTGCATTTCCTTTTTCATCATGGGTTTTCCTATGATCACTCAGGTAAACATATTATCGTATTATTTGTGTTGTTTAAGCTGATCCTACAATTAGTAAAATCAGCTCTATGAGTATATTAACTTCACAGGAAGTGAAATCTGAAGAGAAGTTTCACTAGCCATGAACACATATGGCTGTTTTGAAGGCCCTGTCAAGCATATGGACATTTCTAAAGATGTAATTTACCATTAGTGGAAGGACCGAATAAGGGCTGGAGCAGAGCCACCCAGAAAACATTTATAGATCTGTTAGATTTACAGTCTCCATTTTCTTCACATTCTTCAAGTATCTCAAAGATGTTGTACAGCTAATTCCCTCTTCTCTTTGCTTCTAGTGTATGTATGCCTAGTTCTAAATAGCAGAACTCTGCCAGGTTATAAAGCCTAACTGATATTCATTCTATCTTGGCCACCCCTCTGCCTATTTTGTTGTAAAAGTGATGTGGAAATTACATTCCTGAAAAATTTGATAATTATAGCTCATAGAGTATTTTCATAGTGAGATGAGGCTTGATGACAAAATAGCAGTAACTGCATCTTTTTCTTACTGAAACTGTTAGTTGGGTTCCTGCTGACTGTGTCCTAACGGCAGGTGGCATTTCTGTTAGTAATTATTTGTTTTTAATTTTAGGGTGGGATGTACATGTTGCAGCTTGTGGACACCTATGCAGCATCTTATTCTCTTGTTATAATAGCTATCTTTGAACTTGTTGGCATTTCGTACATTTATGGTAAGCAAAGGATGTGTTATCCCTAGGTTATACAAATAGTCCATATATGTAAAAATGGGATATTGATAAGGAACAGCTAATTCCACAAACGAAAGTTTTAAAAATGAATGTTATTCATTAACATTTCAAAATGTACATCTAAGAGTATCTGACCAAATATTTTCAGGAATTCCATCAAGTAAAATGTTTAGTTCTGTTTAAATCATAGCAAAACTGATTAGGTTAGTAAATAAACTGTTACAGATAGCAAATTGTTATCAGTAATGTGAGTATGACTTAATAAGACATGTAAAAGTAATAATGAAGCATATAATCTGCATTAATTGACACAGCTCTCAAATAAGTATGTATGGTTGCAGTAGTCAAGATTGGGGTTCCGAGAATGATTACAAGCTAATCTATTGCATGTGATTTTCAAGGCAAATCTACATAAATATTTCAGTTGGATTACTTGACTTAAGAATGATGGCATATTTGAGGTTGTAATTATACATATGCATTTATAGATAATACAAAGTTGTAACAACAACGGAATTATAACCAGTGCAATAGTTTAATTGCGGTCTCCAAATGGAAGGACTTGTTCCATCAATGGAAGTCTTCGTGATCCTCCCAATGGAGATGAGATGAGAATGTTACTGATTTCTCATTCCTCTAATGCTCCCATCTGTTACAGAGAATCACCCAAGCTTTACTCACAGATATGAATTATCATGAGTTGCAAGGAAGTTCAAACCTCTCTTTTCTCTAGGATAGAAGTGTGTATCTTGTGGACCAGATGTGGTTCCAGCCCCACTTGTGTTTTCAGTGGAGTCCCAAGAATTGTGATGCTCAAATTTGGTAGCAAATTTCTGATTTTTGGTGGTAGAATTTTTCTAGTGAACTGAGGCTCATAGCCCAATAGGCTTTTCATGCCTATTTTGACTGGGTTAAAAAAGAAAATCCAACCCTCTCCATAAAAAGCCTGGATAATTCAGGTGTGTTCTTTTGGACGATGCCATCATGTAATTCCCCCCTGCCCCACTGCATAACTGTGAATATTACCTTTTTAAAAAGGTATTTCCTCTGGCTATAAAAATGTGGTCCATCCCTGCTCTTGCAGGTACTTCAATTAAGACAATTCTTTTTGCAATTAAGTATGAATTGATCATATATCGTTTTTGGAAAGCAGAGTTTATGAATACAAACAGGCATACATTGTATAGACTGGGAGCACTGGTATTCAGCTAAGCTAGAAATCAAGTTTATTTAATTTGGTTGGACTATCATAGAACAGGCCAGTTACTAAAAGCCATAGCATATTTATGACTTTAATAGTGAAGTGTGATTTCCATATCTATGATCTTTGCATAAATATAATTATTCTGGTATGATGATCCTCTCCTGTATATAATGCCATAAGATGTTCTAGGTCATCCAGTGTGACCAGATCTCTTTTTTTGGAAAAAGCAATTTCCTATCCACTGGTTACAGTAGCATCCTCTTCTCCTGAAGAGACTGATGGCACTTAATAATACTGCTTTGTTTAGTGAGATAAAAGTCAATAGGGATGTCAATAAAGAGTATGTTATGAATGTTAGAATGAATGTCTGTTGTCATCTTCCAATGTTAAGGAGCGTTATAATTAGTCAAGTATGGATGTTGAGAACAGGATTTCTAGGAGAGGGTTTTGGCTGCAATTTAGAATCTGGTACCTTCATGGAATTTCATTGGTATAAGAAGACCTGCAAAATAAGACCAAGGGTGTTGACACAATGGCCGAGCGGAACAGTTTGTTCTCTAGTACCAGTTATTGGATGTTACCTGATGGTATACTGCTACTAAATTGGAAGATTCTAATAGCCATTGTATCTATCTTCCATGCTAACAGTTTTATTTTAACTTTTAAAAAATGATCTCTAGTGTGAAAAATGTGTGGCATGCTAATTTGTTTGTTGATTCCAGGAGCACTTTGATGTAAATTCATCCTTTACACATAACTATACCGATCTACATTTTGCCATTATAGCAGATGATGCTTTGTGAATGAATGGGGTACTTCTCCCTAAGCCGAAGTCAGAAGTTCCTGATTTAAATAGGCAGAGTTTTCTTAGTCACATGAATCCAGCAAATAATTATGAAGGAAAAATCAAGTGTAATGCCTGGGAGGTTTAAAGACAAATAGGTAGCTGAGCCAGGAAGAAAGGAAATAGAATTT
Organism: Liasis olivaceus; assembly: GCA_030867105.1. Taxonomy (NCBI): domain Eukaryota; kingdom Metazoa; phylum Chordata; class Lepidosauria; order Squamata; family Pythonidae; genus Liasis; species Liasis olivaceus. The sequence goes on from CM061349.1 coordinate 81,652,609, forward strand.
AAAAACAGCTTATTCACTGGCCAGGTGATAAGTTGCTCTGGCTGAGCAGCAAAGTAATTTTCAACAGATTTGTAGGCCCAAGTAGGATACAATTAGTTCCTTTCATGAATATATTTATTTAAATAGGCCTTTCCCATACTATATCATAGTAGTCAGGACACAATTCTGCGGGATTCATTAAAAATCCCTGATAAACAAAATGAAATACATTAAGTTGCACCCAGTAACATCCAAACCTTATATAAGTTGCTATATGAAATAAAATCAGTGTTGGCCAGATCTCTAAGAATGAGGTACATGAGCTGAGAGTCTGTTCTTTATTTTGTGTGAAGTACAAGACCTAATAGTGGGCTCTAGAGGAGAGCCTCCTTAGCCAAGCATAATAATTACATAGACACATACTAAGATACTTCTGCAAATATCCAGAATCAAACCCATAGGGTGTTAAATGTCTTCACCAGCACTTTGCAAATGAATTACCAGTGCAGTTCTTTTAGGACAGGTGTAATATGATTCTTGTATAATGCTGCTGCTTCCATTTTGTCCTCAGTGACAGCCCAATTTAGAACAGGACCTACTGAGGTCAAAGTGTCCTAGTGACACATAATGATGGGTAAAAGTGTTCTGTGAAAATGATGAATTCCTTCAAAAGAAAATGCCACCCATTTTGGACCTGCAAACTATTACTCCGTAGAATCATTTGGTCCAATAGAATATAATATATGTAACTCATGGTTGAACTATTTAGTTCTTGGTGTTCTTTGAGCTTAGTTGTTTTCCTGCAGATGTTTTATTACCTAGCTCAGAGAACATCAAGAATCCAACAAAATCATTTGGATTCAGCTGCAGTTTTTTGGACTCATTTATCCATTGAAATTTCCAGAAACAGTATCAGCATGTAGGAATGACTGCCCTATTCATATTAGCATTACATAGTGGGATCAGGCAATGTTGAAATCCTTGACCTTTCATAATAGTGGCCCAGAAGTATAGTATAGTATAGGTAGGTCAACAACATGTTCCTTTAACAAATATATTATCACTAGAATTGGATGGTTTGAAAGACTCCAGCTATTTTACAAGGAGGAATGAGAAATATATCTAAATAAACCTATATCACTTGTGAGAAGATTTCACCTTCTACAAAATTGCCAGTACTGTAGATTAGCCCAGAAATAACTATTCACAAGACCTTCCAAAGCCAAATGATGCTCATACATTGTTTCCATGGGAACCAATGAAAGACATATGTATCTTCAGCCAAGAGAAGGATTTAGAAATAAATAAGCTGCTGACACATCTCAGACTCTGAAGTTGGAAATAGCCATACCAGGACTATATTGTGTATAGATTTGAGATAAAATGCTTTTCCCCTCCTCCTGTGGCTTTGAACAACAGCAACTGCAATATTCTGAAACATTGCACCAGATGTTGTTTATAAAATGGGTGATTTCATGCTGCTGTATGTCTCAAGAAGGAAACATTAAAGTGACAGGCAGCTCTCTTTACATCTTCCAATTTGACTTACTGTAAATGAATACTCACTAGATATATTGTGCGACATTTCAACTTTAGGACCTGCTTGTAAGATTTGTATTGCTCCTTTGTGCTACTTTATTGTAATAGAAACACATTGCAGACCTAGTTGGAAGTGGAAACTCTCATAAAAGAGTATCTTTAAAGCTATAAGATGTTTGTGCTTAGAGTGGCTAAAAACTGAATTCTATTCTTGCTTCTGATACAGCATTTCAAGTATTTCTTTTTTGCTTCTCTTACCCCACGCGCTGCCCTGGGATTATTGGGAGTCTGTTATGTATGAGAAATGCGATTTGCTTGTATGTTAAATTGATAAACCACAAACTAAAATATAGGAAAGAGAGTTAAATGGCCAGGAGCACCTTGTTCTGATCTCTTTCACGGAGAAAAGATCAAGGCCCATGCAGTACTGTTATTATTGCAGGTTTCATAAAGAAATAGAGATTCAGAGCAGAAATGGAGAGATAGTAGCATAATCACCCCACCCATCTTCCTGGTTCTGTCTTTGCCCTCTGACTTTTTATCACTCTTATTCTTCCCTTATCTAAAGAGTACATGCTTGTTTTGCCTTGGCTCCCTTTTCAAATTTTACTTTTCACTTATTCCATCTGTGTTCTCTCTAACTGAATCTCATGCACAGATTCAGTTAGATTAAAAGTTTATAATCTGTCCTTGTCCTGTTTGATCTTTCTGCACTCCTTTTCCTTGATTATTTTTATGACTTGGAATATAAAAAGTTGCTTTAACAGCCTCAGCTTGTGGCAATACCTGACTGGTCATGTCTGGGCCCAAAAGCTAATTAGGTTAAGAACGTAAGAACAGAAGTCCATCTAGTCCAGCAGTCTCTTCTCATAGTGGCCAACCAACTGCTCAAGGAAGCCCACTAGTCTCCCAGCAGATGGCCTTCAGAGACAGTCTGACTGCCATCAAGGCTAATAGCCAATGAGCCCAATGATTTCCATGAATTGATCCAACCCTTAAAAATTGGAGTTACACTGGCAACCTTCCAGTCCTCAACTTCAAAGGCTGAGTGTAGAGACAGGTTGCATATCTTAGTTAGAAGGTCCACATACTCAGCTTTAAGCTCCTTAATAACCTGTGAGTAGATGCCATCAGGGCCTGGTGATATCCTGATGTTCAGTTTGTCAATAAAACCTAGCATTTCTTCTCTTGTTACCATTATATAACTCAATTCATCTGATTCCCTTCTTGAGAACAGGAGCTCTGCTCAAGAATCTCCCTCAATTTTTCTCTTATGAAGACAGAAGCAAAGCGTTCTTTTAACTTCTTTGCAATTTCCTTTTCTCCTCTTAGCACACCTTTGACTCCTTCGTCATCCAAGGGACCAATGGCCTCCCTGGTTGGCTTCCTGCTTCTAATGTATTTGAAGAATCTTTTATTATCTGTCTTCACGGTTTTGGCAACACACTCCTCAAATTTTCTTTTTGCCTCCCTCACTGTCTCTTTGCATTTCTTTAGCCAGAGTTTGTGTTCCCTTCTGTTTTCTTCATTAGGACAGGTCTTCCACTTTCTAAATGATACTTTCTTGGCTCTAATAGCTTCCTTTACTATGTTAGTTAATCATGCAGGCCTCTTGGACTTTGGGGGTATTTTCCTAATTTTGGGAATATATTGTCCTTGAGCCTCTATTATTGTGGTTTTAAACAACAGCCACACTTTCTGGAGGGTGCTTGTTCTTTTGAACTTTTCTCTGAGTTTCCTTTTCACTAGTCTTCTCAATTTTGAGATGTTCCCATTTTTGAAGACAAATATGACTGTGTGGGATTTGCTATCTAGGTTATGGCTTCTTTGAATTTTCAGTTTTATTGCATTACAGTAATTATTCCAAATTAGTTCGACTACATATATTTCTCTCACCAAGTCCTGAGCACCACTTAAGGTCCAGCACTGCCCCCTCCTTCATCGGTTCCATGACCAACTGCTCCAGCAAACAGTCATTTATAGTATCTGAGAATTTTACCTGTCATGGTTTGAATGCACATTCACCAATAATCATCGCATATAATTACAAGATTTCCTTTTTGGGATGCCTCTCTGATTTCCCTCTCCATTTCCAGATCTGTTTGAGCATCTTGATTAAGGGGATAATAGTATACCCCCAGTATTAACCTACTTTAGGACATGGTATTTCTGCCCAGAGTGATTCTGTCAAATGATCTACCCCTTGGTAGATGTCGAGATAATTTGATTCAATGGTTCTATTTTATATACAAGGCCACACCTCTTCCACTACGCCTTTCCCTGTGTTTCCTATAGAATTTGAACCAGGAATAACTATATCCCTTGTGATTTCCCTTGTCCACCCGGTTTCAGTTATACCCACTATATGTATACTCTCTTCTAAGACCAGGCATTCCAATTCACCTATTTTGGCCTGCAAGCTCCTAGCATTCATGCACATACACTGGTACACATCATTTTTCACTGGATTCTTTTGATTCTTTTGGTGCCATATTCCCTTGTTTCATTCAGCCTTGTTGAATAGTCATCACATACGATTACATTATCTTCTCCTACTTCCATCACTTCCCCCTTAGAACAGGCATACTTCTTTTCAGCTCCTGCCGTAAGCAATGACTGCTTCCAAATGGGAAGCTCCTTAGCTCCTGTTGGCTCCCTCCCACCTCTGAGTCAGTTTAATAGCTGCTCTGCCATCTTTTTAATTTTAAACACCAGCTGTTTGGTGTTTAAAATTTTGGCTTAAGTGGAGCCCATTCCTCCTGTATGGATCTGGATTTTCCCAAAATGTTCTCCAGTACCTTATAAATAGGAAGGCCTCCTCTTGGCACCAATGTGTTATCCACACATTGAGACATTTCAATTCTGACTGGCTAGCTGGTTCTGTGTGTGGAAGATTCAGGCTTTGGTATTACTTGTACAGGTAGTCCTTGGTTAACAATCGCTCATTCAGCGACCATTTGAAGTTATAACAATGCTGAACAAGTGGTACTTATGACCGATCCTCAAAGTTCCAGCCATCCCAGCACCCCCATGGACATGTGATCGCGATCTGGGTGCTTGGCAACCAGCTTGCACTTATAACGGTTGCAAGCATCCCACAGTCACATGATCACCATTTGTGACCTTCCTTGCTGGCTTCCCACAAGCAAAGTCAACGAGGAAGCCGGCAGAGAAGGTTGCAAGTTGCTTAAATAAGTCTCCTCCACCCTACAGTGGCTACCCCAAGCCCCACTGTGCTCATGCCATGCCAGCTCCTTGCACACCCAGCAGCCGCCACCCCCAGCCCCACTGCGCTTGCGCTGCGCCACGCTGGCCCGTTGTGCACCCTCATGCACCCTATGGCAGCACCTCCAAGCCCTGATGCGCTCGTGCCATGCCACACTGGCCCATCGTGCACCCTCCTGCACTTGGCAGCATCCACTTACCTGCCCGCCAGCCTACTTACGAGATGCCTGGGACTCGCAACTTCCTGCTGGCTTCCCCACTGACTTTGCTTGTTGGAAGCCAGCAGGAAGTTGCGAGGAGGTCCTTGCTTAACGACTCACGATCCTCGCTTAACGATGGCAATGGGGAGTGCCGGGATTGCTGTTGTGAAGCGATGCAGTCACATGATATCATGCTTTATGACTGCATCACTTAGTGATGGAAATTCTGGTCCTAATTACCATCGTTAACCAAGGACTACCTGTATGGGATTACACCAGCTAATTCCAGGGCTACACATTAGAGTGGGAAGTTTTAAAAAAATCCTGCAAACCACTTCTGTACTGGTGTATGGATATTGTCCATGTAATCATAGGGAGTTGAGTTTGACTCAATCACACCTTTACAGTTATCTTTTTATTTTGTAGTATTTAGTTATACCTTTGTTCTGCCTAACTCAATATTTCTAGAACAGCTGTCTACTGTTTCAGACAAGAACCTTTTCCAAACCTATTTGGAAGTGCCATGGATTAGAACTAGGGCTTTTTGAGTGCAAAGCATGTGTTCTGCCACTAAGCCACAAACTCTTCCTTAGGTTTCTACAGCTATATTTCTCTTTCTGTCAGGTTGTTTATTTGGTGTTTACACTGAATCCTACTTTCTTGTTGAGGTTCTGCTATCATTCACAACCTCTACTACAACAGATTTCATTACATTAAAACCTTTGTCAGTATTTCTCATTCTAGCATTCTCCAGGTGTGTTGAACATAAATCCTGCTTGCCTTGGATAGTACAGTTTGACCATGCTGGCTGATTATAGTAAAAGATATAATACACATTTATCTAGAAGAAGTCAGGTTGAAAAATGCTGATTTGCATACAGATGACGCCTAACTAATTATGCCCTGGTGTAGAGGAGTGTGGAGATAACCTTAAAGAAGAAATGCAAGATCTGTAAATATTTACTAAGTAAACAACACGTTAACCCTGGGAAGGAAGAGGGGGTGAGAAAGTAACTCAAGATAACCCCACTTTGATCCTGTTTGGTATAAGAGGGGGCAGAGGGAAACTCTGACAGGCTTTCAAGATTCTGTTATATCTTACAACAATAGAGTTCCAGTAGTCCTTGCAGTGCGTTTCCTGAGCTTGCCTACATCAAATGGCTGGCACCTAATCTGAGATCTCAGGGGAAAACAAGCATGGTCCACATATTAAGAGAGAGAGAGGGAGAGAGAGGGAGAGGTTTTTTTCTTTTTGCCTGTTTAATTTTTGCATCCCTAGGTACTGTTCCCATTTATAAATTCATTGGAGCCTTTCTATTTTTATCTGTTTCAACAACAACAATGTAATAATAATATGATATACTGAAAGAAGAGTTACTGTAGGAAAAAAATAAAACAAACATGCAGTACTTTAAAACTAACACATGTATTAAAAAGAATTATGGACAAGGACCCTTCAAGAAATGTATGGTGTAAATACATATAATTACACCATACATTTGTGGAATATGTTTCATATATATATATTATGTATGTATTACATTATGACATGTACAAGAGTGGACAAGATAGAAAACGAAGAGGAAAAACAATGTAAGAAATGCAGACTGTGAACATTTCCAATTCTGAGATAATGTCTTCTGAATGGAACCAACTTTATAAAATAATGGTGAAACAACCTGCTCCGGTAGGTATCTGGGAAGCAGGAGGTCATAGATAAAGTAAGAAGCACAGTTTTTATTATACAATTATCATTGTTTAATAAATCATACACCCCCCCCCTCACATATGTGACTATAAGCTCTTCTCAAATTAAATGTGCTGATTAAATTATAGTTACTACTCCATAACACAGCTATGAAAGGATCAGATTTTTCTCTTCTTTTTAGTGCCAGTGAAGATATTAGTATTCCATTGTTTTTCTTTAACAAAAACTGTCATGGGAAAAGCAAACCAAACTTTTTGTGAGAAAGTCCATCAAAGAATCTATTTCTTTCCTCATTAGCCTTCCTGTCTTCCAATCCCATTCCAGTGAATATATGGGTAGCCTTTCAGCTCATTGGCAATCAAATTTGTCCCAAATTTGCATGTGTAGGCTTTACTTCTGACCAGACTTGTCTAGAAATGCTATCATTACATTTAAATGTATTTTCATATATTGGTATAATTATGCCTATGTTGAATTTGTCATAGAACTAGCCTTTAGATATCCTAATTTTAGATTTTCATGTCTGAGCACATTTGGGCTAGTTTGATCTTATAAATATTTAAGTTTAAATGTGTAAGTTGAACTATTTTCAGACATATTACTATTAAAGTTAATGCATTGTCTGGAACATTACTACCATTCTGTGTTATTCCTGCAAGTGAATCAGCTGATCAGCTCTAGACTGGCAAGATCCTCCATGCCAGCAGGCCCGTGTGTCATTGCCTTTCCTGGCTGTCATTAGTTTTACCAGTTTTAATGCTACATCTTATAGTATCTTTTCTGGGTATACAGAAGGCCTTGTGAATCTGTGAACTGACAAAAGTTTCTTAATTAGGACTGTAGGAAGTTTGGGATTAAATAACACTTGGGTTCTGGACATGGTCTCTTGATTGACAGTCCAAGTCATTATAGGATCTAATGCAGAGAAACATATGCTGTGTCTTCCACAGTGATCAGAATCACTCAACCATTCTGGTACAGTGGTTTTGGTGTTAGACTAGGACTTGGGAGATTCAGATTCAACCTTAAGTTCAGCTATTGGATGGTCTCTGGGAGATGCTGGGCCAGCTCTGCCTACCCCATTGGGTTGTGGAGAAAAATTGGAAGTAGAATGAGTTATGTACGCTACCTTAAATTCCTCGATGAAAAGCAGGATAAAAAATATTAATTCAAATATTATAACAAAATTATTAACTGTTTTTCATTTTTAATGGTACCCCATTTTATTCTACTTGGAAACATAATGAGATTGGTGTCTTTGATCAAGGTATAATCTTTCCTAACATAAAGTCCTTTGGGTATTTTGGATTACAATGCTTTTAATTTCTAGCCAGCTAGAACCGTGCTGGGAAATTATGGGACTTGAAGTTCAACATATCTGAAGGCTATCCTATTTAGTTCTTTAGTATTCACCCATTTGCTTCTGGGAAGCCCCATATGGCTGAAAACAATAGATCTTGCTGCTAGTTTTTTCAGTTTGGTTCATGAAAAAAATTATACAATGATCAAAAAGTATATTACAATAAAATATGTTTACAGTTTAATAGAAGGCAGAGCATTAAACAGGTGAAGCTATATGTTTCATGTATGTATCTTACTTGTAATATATATATATATATATATCTTGCAAGAAAATGTGTTCGAGTCATTCTCCATAACTAATGAAACTTTTTATGCTATTCTGGTTTTGACCACAGAGTGGCAGCAGTACAACAAATTCTATCTGACAGAGTAGGGTTATTCTTAACAGAAGCACAAATGATAGCAAATGAAATGTCAGTTGTTCTGATCACATTGGCTCTTGTTATCCCTTCATAATTGTTGTTCTTAACAACTGATTGATTTGTTGATTTATAAAACAAAGTTTCTGGAACAAGTCCACCCAAGGTGGCAAGCAAAATGTAAGGATAAAAATAAAAATGTAGTAATTCAACACGGAAAAAAATCAACAGAGAATATAGTATAAGCAAATTTAAATAATGATGTAAAAATTCATAAGCAATATCAAACTCACAAAAATCAAGTTACATAACATCAATCTTTATGTTTTTAATTGTTTTTAAGGGATTGAAAGGGATTTGAGTGAAGCCCCCTTCACTGAATGTACCCATATATTTCTTTTGTTCATCCTCATTCTAAAAGATTATGTTGGTTTCTAGAATAAAGTGAACTGCAACTTCACTTTAACTGAAGGTGAAATTGGGAAGAATGACTGCATCACAAGTTGCAGTCATTTTTTAAAACCTCTATCACTTCTCTGAAACATCAGGCATTTTTCTGACAGCCACAATAATATGTAATGTTTAAGCTGATAACAATAGCAGTAAGCAAAATGATGGTGGAGAAGGGTAAGATAGCAACTATCCCGATACACAGTCTGGTGTAAAGTGTTATCAATATACTGCTAACACCTAAATCTCTTTTTCCACATCACTGCTCTTGGCCTTATCTCCCTAAATGTCTGTTCACATGCAATAATGAGCTGCATGAGGGATAGTACATTGAAACTCAATCCAAATAACATGGAGGTAGTCATTGTAGGGTCATGACCTGAAAGATGAGATATGAGATGAAGTCTTCTGCTACATTCCTCCAAAACGATGCCATCTGAGAGTGCCTTTGGATCTAGGAGCACTTTACACCAGCTCCACCTATTCCTTGAAGAGGACAACTCTCAAAACAGCGTTGCATAGAAATTAAAATAATAATAGTAGCAGTAATAATAACGACAATAATACTGCACTTCCATTCCAGTAAGTTCTCAGTCAGTGTCAAAAGTATTGCTATAACAAGACCGTATGTTACAAAGGTTTTTCTTTTACTTTCCATGTTGCTCAGTTGAGCAAATTTGATTTTACACTGGTTTGTTCTTTTTTCAATAGCACCTTAACAAGATTCTGAAATGATATACTCCAGACTAACCCCTTGTAAGAGTATCCTGGATCTTGGCAGATGCCATTTACACCTTCATTCCCACTTGTTTTTTGTTTTTTGGTTTTTTTGGTACTCTTTTTTTTCAAGTACTTCTTTCAACTTGATATGCTGTAGGTTTTAACTTAGAGAATTAACTTGTTTAATGTTTAGGTAACACCTTTCTCCAAGTACTTAAAACAAATAATAGGCAGGTTGCTATTGTATCGGGCAAGGGCTTTTATGATGAAATAAATTTGTCTTCAGTGTTTGTTACATGTTCTGCTCATTGAGATTTTTTAAATTAGAAAAGTCAGGAGGGAAGGGGAAGAAATCAATTTTTCTTTTGAAAGATCATCTAATTAATTCCATGTTATAATACTTCAAAAAACATGATATGTATTTCATATGCTATATAATATATGTATAGTGTATACATATATACATTTTCATTTATAATGTATACATGAAAAATGAATCGACTGAGCACTTTCAGTTCTTTAAGGTCCCTGTAATATTAATATTGGAGAAAACTGGGTTTTAGCTTTAAAGTAAATCAATTTAGCTTACTCTACTCCCCCTCCTATTTCCTGAGAGGATAATCAAAACTAGATTGATTTTAGACATCATTGAGAGCATCAAGAATATTCAGGAACTGTAGCGTAATTGGAATAGCCAAAGAAGAGAAAATGTAGAATTGCAAATTTTGTTAACTACTGTTTCTATTTTACAGTTCTATTCAGGACCATTGCATTTGGAATGCTCAGGCCATTTTGACAGTGCGGTTACCCAAAAGTGAAAGATGCTACCCTCCCCCCCACAAACAAACAAGCAAAAATCCCTTCACACAATTCCTTAAACTTAAAGTCCAATCTTATTCCTCCATCTCCATCAATAGAAGCAGATTTGTTTCCTTACTCTGAGAGCTTATAATCGGCTTTATAATCTCATTGTGGGAGTTGTTGTAAGCAGGTGGTCCATCCCCATATGAAGAATACCCCCCGAAAAATGACTATCTGGAAATAGCTCATCAACATTTAATATTTTTATTCATTTGTAATATGTTTAAATTGTTTCAAACGTAAAAGACTGTAGTGTTGCATAGGAGCAATGGTGACAAGGTGCAAAACAACAAGAAGATAATAATACAATAATTTAAAATAAATACAATTATCAGAACTTCTGGTTCTGATAGCTCCTGTCAGTGAGCTCCAAAGAGCCGCCTTACAGAACTATCAAGTTTTTACAAGATTCTTGGAAGGAAGCTGTTTCAGTAGAAGGGAGCTCCCATGGAGAATGCCTGCTTTCTCCGCCCTCCCCCACTGTACTTCTTGGTAGCTGGGGACCTTCACAAGCAATCTCTGTTTACTTGGATTGGGCTGGCAGAATCTATTAGGGATAGGTGGTCTTGTAAATACCCAGGTTCTGAGACATATAAGGCTTCATAGGTCATAACCTTGAATTGCATTAGAAAAAGGCCAGTAGCCAGTACAGCTCCCACAGCAGAGAAGTTAGGTGGGAGGTTGCCCCAAAAGCACATGGGTTGCTGCATTTTGTACTGGTTATTTTCTGGGTGGTCTTCAAGGGCAGTCCCATGTAAAGCAAAGCAGATGAATCTATTATATCATATTATAGAAATGAGGATGGACATTGAAACCTTCAGACCTCAAATGGTCCTAAAAAATCTAATACTGGAAATGGAAATTACTTGTCATATATCCATGCAGAAATGGTATTTTTGTCTGTTCCAGAGATTTCTTTTTCTCTACCAGGTCATATGTCTTTATGACAGTCACTAAAGGCAGTTTCACAAAAAACTGTCAGTTCAGTCATATATATGACAGCACCAAGCCTCATCAAATTCTTTGTTAAGACTATAGGATTGCAACCTATAATACCATGGGCAGGCAAAAAAGCAGTGGGAGCAGGAGTAACTAATAACTTCTTGCCGACTTCCCCATTGACTTTGCTTGTGGGAAGCTGGCAGGGAACATCTGAAATCATGATTACGTGACCACAGGGATGCTGCAACAGCCACAGCTTTACAAATAAAACTGGTCTGAACATTGTGGAAATTTCAGTTCCACAGGAGTAATGGGTCCTGGATTTTTTTACACATTCTTTAAGTTAGTGGATTTTAGATACCTTGATTCAAAAATTGTTGTGGTAAAATGCACCATTTGGGCTAACTTGAGGGTACAAACAGACAGATAAACACAATGAGAATTTTAGTAGATGTAGATTTAGCTGGAAATAATCCAACTAGCCAATTATTTGCATAATTATGTAACTGCTATAAATGCCTCATTTGCAGCAAAACCTTGATTTAATCAACAAATTCTTTCATTTCTTAATTAGCAGACATTGTCCATTACATATGGGCAAAATCTGAACAAAAATTTGTGTATTGTACCCAAGTTCCACCAAACAGGTTTGTTAAACTGTACTCACAACAATCCAGGCTGTTAGGAAAGAGAACTAGAATAATTTTACATGAGCATTTTTTGGACTTTAAAATAATATGACCTCTCTCATCTTCTTAACTTCCAATGATGCAAGTATGAAAGATGATGTCATGATTATTTAAATATATCCCTAGAATCCCAAAGCATTTCATTGTTCCATTCAGTTTACAGTCCATGCAGGAAGCAGGTACAGACCTTGGCTCTCCCCCCCCCCCCCCCAATTTTGTGAGTGTACCTTGTCTAGAGTACAGATTCCTACTAAATGACACTATCTCTTAGCTGAGACTGAATTAGCCTGCCTAAAATTATTTCTTGGTGTTAATTTTCAGAACGGGTTTATTTGTTCACTCTTCCCTCATGAATACCCCTATATTCTTTTTGTCAGAAATGTGGTTCTTCATGATTACCAACTTCTAAACATTGCAACCATCAGGTTACTACTCATTTCCAACCTTTTAGAACTACTACAAAAGGACACACAATTTAAACCTGTTTAGAGCTCAGGAGAGCCTATAGCCAGATTCACATGGAGGAGGGACATAAATTTTTAATTATGGAAAGTGCAAATATACTTGTCTTTGGCCTTCTTTCAAGTCCCTCAGTGTTCATGTGATTTATGAATTCTATATTCCATGAGATGTTGGAGAAAGATGTAATGGTATATTTGGATGACTTGCTAATTTATCCTGAAGATCTGCTTACTTGTACTGAGGCGGTTCAGACTGCTATCTTTTTTTCATTAACACAGTTCATATGCTTAGCTGAAGAAATCTAAGCTGTTTAGATGATTTAGATTATTTGAGCTACCATGTTTTTATTGAGGCCATCCAGATAAATCCTGGCAAAATGGATTCTGTTCTGTTCTGGCAACACCCCAGATCCTCTAGGATGTAGGGTTTTCTGTCATTTGCCAACTTCTGTCATCACTTTATCACTGATTTTGGAGAGCACAAGAGGCATTTAACTCCATTTTACTCTTTCAAGTGGTAATTCACATTTCAGCAGGCTTTTCTTTCAAACAAAATTTGCTTCATAGCCCATTCAGATCCCATATAGATTGTTGTTATTCAAACAGCTGCATATTATTATTGGCAGCCTCTGGTGTAGAAGAACATTTGCTTTCTTGTGGCTTTTACTCCAGACAACTTCTAGCTAAAAGGAACTATGATGTTTTTAATAAGGAGGTAGTAGCAATGAAAGATAACTTTCATCATTTGCACCATCTCATTGAATTCCATACTGACCACAAGAATCTAGAACAGATTTATCACAAGCTCACGTAGTGCCATATCAAATGGACACAAAGCAGGCTGAAGCTCTATTACACAAGCCTGAATACTGTTTTTCCTACAATTCCCTCTTCAATTTCTATCCTTTAAGGAGTCTTTTTTTCTGACTGAGCAAATTCACATCAAGATATGTCATTATTCTTTACTATATTGTGTTGGCCAGACTGCACCTAAAATGTTACATCACCATATTTGTCACCAAAGCATGCTCAGTCACCTCATCTCAGAGGCTCCCAATTCATTTCCCATTTTTAGAAGGTTCTTTTTCTGTTCTTGAACGTTAATCTCAATATTTCGTTTTCTCATCACCTACAGTCTGATGGGAAAGCAGAGAAAATAAGTGTCATCCTGCAATACCTTTGTTGTTATGTAAACTATCTGCAAATGAACTGATTGACATTGCCAGGAAATGAGTCTAGCTCTCCATCACATTCCTTCACTCTATAAAACTATGTAAGAAATTGGATGCCAAGCTTATTATTCCCTGTACTTACACAGATTGACCTGGTCACCTTTCACTTGCAACTTTCAGCTACAGTGAAAATTGACCTGTTTTTTCACCAGTCCACACTAGTCTTAGAATATCTTCCCCTTGCTCCTTGTGCACTATTACCTTACTGCCTCTGTCCATTTCAGTGGGGTGAGAATAAGAATTCAAAATGGAATGCATTTTGGATTCCTGGCATGGTTAAGACAGGTTAAAATATTTGAATCATATATTTCAGGTACATTCTATATCAGTACCCTTTGCAATAATTGCAGAAACTCAAGCCACCTGACCAATCTTGCATTCTGGCTTTGGCACCTATTATTTCTTTGGACTCAACCCCCCACCTCCCACCACATAACCTGCTTTCAGAAGGAGATAGACATTTCATCTATCCTTGAGAAAGAGAGTTCTGGACTGGGGAGAGTTACTGATATAACTGTGGTGTATATTCCAATCCTCATTTTCTCTCCCTCCTCCCTGAACTGGAGAAGGAAGAGGGAGGGACTTCAGCAGCTCCAGCTAAAAGGCAACTGACAGTGCAGGGAGGTTCAAAGGCCTTTCCAGTTCCTAATGCCTGGGAGGAAAAGCTCACTTCTCCATGGAGAAATGAGAAAATTGGGAGATTAGATCAGCCAAGTTTAGAAGGAAAGTTCCTGAGCAGACTTATCTGCTAACAATGAATCAACTTATCCTCTAACAGTGCACAGGTTTGAGACACTCTTGCTGTTGCAAAACAAAGGTCCTCATTAGAACACACAGGTGGTAAAATGAGGCATATGGTTTGAACCTTGGGTCTGCTAAAAAGATGGCTTTAGTTTTACAGTTTGAAGTTGCCTGTTGTTTTACACTGATTGCTTTTTTGATATCCATAGTAAACCTATTTTATCAAAAGCTGTGTCCTTGAATCCCTGCCTGTGGACTTTCTAGTTCGAGTTTTGATCTGGGAGAATCCATACAGGAACCTCATTAGACAGCAAGCTTTTGGTACCCTTAAAAGGAAGGAAATGATTAATTTATTAATTTATTATTGTTTTCTTTTTACTACCAGAGAAAGGATTGGCATTTGGTACTCTGAATCTGTTTGGCTTTTGGTATACTGTATTAAGGCTCTGGGAGGAGGGATGTGAGTAAAATGTCTTGGACATTGTGACTGAATGAAGAACATTAATGCTGGGAGGGGGATCCTTTATTTTTTGTTACTGCATTATTTGAGCGATAAGAAATATATATTTGTGTGTACACACACACACACCCCTACTTTATTTCTTTCTTTATTGTGGTGGTGCATCTTCCTTTACATTATCAACTTTCCACCTACTGTGATGGAAGGAGGTGGATTGCTACTGTAGTAACAGAAGGTGGTATATACCTTGAAAGGCTGAGATCTCATGCTGGAGTAAACCTATACATCTGAAACATATTTAGAGCAGCAGAGTCAGCCTTGTTCTGTCACTTTCTCCAGAAGAAAAGTCACACGTTTTGTTTTTGAGGTGGGACGTTTTGTACTTTGGGAGTGAATAATTAATGTCTGTGGCAGTGAGTCAGTGCTATGGGAGTTTCTATTAGAATGCATTTGTTATTGAGCTTGCTTAGTGATAAACAGGTGTGAAGAAATGGCAGTGGGAAGTCAAGGAAAAGGAAGTCACACAGCCCAACCATTATTGGTTGCTGCAAAATGGTGCTGTGCTGCTGAATTGCAAGTCTGAAAAGGAAGCTGTACCAGTTCAATATTCGTCCCTTTTTCATTAAAACAAAATGCACCTGCTGTGTGCATAAAACTGGTGCAACAAACTAGATAATGTGAAAGTCTTGCAAAGGCCTAGTAATCAAAAGAAGTAATGGACTGAAATAATGTGGAAATGATGGCCCTGTCTATATTATTGTCATCAAAAGAAACAATTCTGTTGCTAATGGAAAACTATCTGGATTTGTTCCTGGTATTTTATGTTACATTTACAATAATATTTTATTATTGATGAACAACTTCAAAGTCATTTCAGGCCTTTACTTCTTTTCCTTATTGGAGAATCCAAAGCTTTATATCCAAAGTATCTTTAAATCCCCCTTTAATAATTATTCTTGATTTGGGATTAGAACTCATACAGCTTTTTGTTTTGTGGTGTATAAATATCTAAAATAACAGAACCCAATTCAAACATGGAAAGATCCTTTTGTTTATCTTGTTTATCTAAGGGGAAAATATTTAAAAAACAGCAACTGGTGATGAAAAGAAATATTAGCTATGAGCATTGTTCAGATTTTTCCAGTAGTAATGTATGGTTGTGAGGGCTGGACCATAAAGAAGGCTGAACACCGAAGAATTGATGCCTTTGAACTGTGGTGCTGGAGAAGACTCTTAAGAGTCCCCTGGACTGCTAGGAGGTCAAACCAGTCAATCTTAAAGGAAATCAACTCTGATTGCTCGTTGGAAGGATTGATAATGAAGCTCAAGCTCAGATACTTTGGTCACCTAATGCGAAGAGAGGACTCTTTGGAAAAGACCCTGATGCTGGGAAAGATGGAAGGCAAAAGGAGAAGAGGACGGCAGAGGATGAGATGGCTAGATAGCATCACTGAAGCAATGAGCATGAAACTGAGCAAACTCCAGGAGGCAGTGAAAGATAGGAAGGCCTGGCGCAATATGGCTCATGGGGTCACGAAGAGTCGGACACGACTTAACGACTGAACAACAACAACAACATTGTCCAGATTTTACTCAATCCAATAGAAAAGCATCATATTTTCAAAAAATGGGCTAGATTTGCTTTCAAGGAAGCACTTTCACAATTCTGAATCTGAGAAGCCTCAATTCATTCTAAACTTTCACATATCGTCATCAGTTAAAAAAAAGTGCTTCAGAGAAAAAAAAATAAGAAACCTAAGTATATGATGTTTCAGACCACAAGTTGTGAAGTAGTGTTCATTATATTCTTTATATTGCAATATATTAAGTTAAAGTTTATATAAAATGTTACTTCATAATTCACTTATTAGTATGGTTTCCCATATAAGAAATCGATATTATGCATATGGTTAATATATGTCTTGAAGAGCTAGACCAGTGTTGTCCAAACTTGGCCACTTTAAGATGAGTGGACTTCAACTCCCAGAATTCCCCAGCCAGCATGGCTGGCTGGGGAATTCTGGGAGTTGAAGTCCACTCATTTTAAAGTGGCCAAGTTTGGACAACACTGAGCTAGACTGACAAATCAGTGTGTGTTTCTATAATTAGACACAAGGGGGAATCACAAGAGATATTTGTTAGTTGTAGCTCAGTCTCTTTTGCATTTGGACTTACATGCGTTTCTTTTACAGGCTTGCAAAGATTTTGTGAAGACATTCAAATGATGATTGGATTCCAGCCAAATAAATTCTGGAGAATCTGTTGGGCTTTTGTGACCCCAACTATTTTAACAGTAAGAACTCAAGGGGCAGGGGTTAAGAGGGGAAGATTGTCTTGTTTATTTATTTCCAGTATTTATAGGCCACCAAATTATAAAAACTCTGGGTGGTCTTGGCAGCTCTGTTTTGCTTTTCTATTGAGTGCCATTAATGGCCAAAACATACACCAGGTTAAATTGCTTTTTATAGAGGCAATATTCATGAAGCTAAAATACAGGCTTCTAAAATATATTTAAACATTAGAATTGCATTTATGCAAGTTTCAGGCACCTGAATATACTCAGCATGAACATTTTCCACTGGATGTTATTTTTCCTTCTAATGTTGATCCTTGGCTTCCATGATCTCATACTTGATATGCATAAATAATCTATTCAGTTCTTGTCTAGCACTATGCTAGTGGAGGTTAATTAGATGCCAGGCAACTCTCCATTACAAGCCCTATTGAAATATGCTGAAATGAAGTACTCTGTGTCTGCAAGCTTCTATTATTATCTTTGGCATCCAAGCAAAAGAAATTTTAGCCGACTGTAACCAGAATTCTCCCCCATGGATAAATTAGATTATAATCTGCATAAATATGAATTAAACAAACCTTTAAAGTGTGTGTGTGTGTGTGTGTGTGTGTGCACATACACTCACACACAGTCATACAGACACACACACAAAGAAAATATCACTCCCATTCCTATTCCTTACATGTAGGGATATTTGTTCTCTATAGTAATTTTATCTAGCATCATTGTGCAAATCTTGTATATTTCATAGTACAGTTCCAATTAATGGATGCTTTTATGGCTTTTTAAAAATAGCCATGTGAGAACTGCTTCATGGTGAGATCACATATTGATATGGCAAGAATATGTATGCCAGAATCATTTGGGTGGGGATATTTTTCCATATAATTGTCATTTGGACAGACTACAGGAAGCTAAGATTGCGCAGTTGACCTCAGGCATGTATTGATGGCACAGAATGTTGCTCAGATGTTCTGCTCTAAATTCTCTTGATGAAAGCAAATTGCCCAGAAGTAATTTGTACAAATTTAGTACATGGAAAACAGTAGCCTGGCTTACACTTAACACTAAGTCATAATGTGATTTGGTTTTGGTGAATCAACCCATTATTGCTTAGCATTATCTATGAACCAAGCCATATGGCTCATTCAGTAACATCATGGTCAAAAGAAACCAAAGATTACTGCATATGTTGTCTCAGACCCATGTCACTGGATGAAAGAGTTGAGAAACAAATACAACCACTGTGAAGTTGCAGTCTGTTCCAAACCATTGTTATGCTTGGAAAGTGCTACAGTTGAAAATTCAGGTGTATCAAAGTGCTAGGGCAGATGATTGGAGGAGTTCTCCAAGTAAGCTGTATGTTTACATGTTTTTTTAAACAGAAATGACATAAAGCTGTTTTTAGTGTAGCAGTAATAGTACAATTTTTCTGAAATGCCTATTTGTGAGTGGGTGGCGCTATCTCTTGCAAAATGTTCATTTCTCTTTAGAACAGTTGCTCCATTACTCAAGCTCATTTATTGAAGCTGAGTAATTGTGAAAAATTGTTCTAGTAAACATGGCTTTGCTTTTCAGGTCAAAGCTAATGTATTCCAATGCAAAGCATAGCTAGCTAGCTAGCTAGATATCCAGGAGAATTTAGGTCACTTGTTGAGATGAGCGGCTATAGAAATCACATAAATACATAAGCAGCTAATTTCCGATGCCACTAGGTGTCACTCTGTTGCAGGAACTCCAACTTAAAACAAAACAAACCTTGAATACAACAGTTAGGGAAAGGCAAATCTATCTGTTTCAATTTCTCATTTTTAAAAAATTAATTTTATTTTGACTTGGTTTTGCATTGATTTGTGATCCTTTGTGTAAAAGTCAGCACAGTGAGAGCTTTATGCATTTATTTATTTATGCATTTTTGAACACAATTACATCTATTGTATTTTTGTCATAAGAGTTTCCATAATATGCACATATCTCATCTCTGCTAAATACAGCTAACAATTTAGTGAGAAGGAAAAGGGGTTTTTTGTATGCCTGAATCACCACTAGAATCTCAAATTGTCAAACTTTGCCCATTTTTTAAAAATCACAGGGCGACCTTGGTATTTCCTGATCCATTCTTTGCTTATCTTCTGCTCCAGGCAGAATTATGTTTAGTCTCTGCACATGTGCTAAGGATTTCAAAGGTTAAGTGGCCAGAGATCCCGGAAAGTATTGCTAGATAAAAAATTGAGATTTGAAAGTTGAGTAATCCATGTCTGCCAGTGATCCTGCCCAGCGGTAATCCAGTAGGATTTAGAGTAAGAAAGAAATAAGATCAAGAAAGTTTATCATCGCACTGCATTGGGGAAAGAAGCTTCTCAGACTACATGGAGTATTTTCTGATTCAGGACTCATTGTGCCTATTACTAATCCAATAAATTTTACAGTAACGTGTCTCTTTTTTTACACTTTCAGAAGACAAATAAACACTTGGAATCATTCATGTATAGAAACCATTCAGCTGTGGAGAACCTGCTTTATCCCATCAGATGTGACTGAAGCCCAAACTCAGTGTGGCTGAAGATTAAAGTCTTGTGTTTCAGCATGGCAATGCCTTTAGTTAAGGCAGTGTTGTCCAAACTTGGCCACTTTAAGATGAGTGGACTTCAACTCCCAGAATTCCCCACCCAGCCATGTGGAATTCTGGGAGTTGAAGTCCACTCATCTTAAAGTGGCCAAGTTTGGACAACACTGAGTTAAGGAATGGAGTCTCCTGGAAAAAAGTGCACAGCCTGCAGCAAATATTTTGTTCATCAGCAAGCAACACCATTTGTATAAGTTATCAGGCCTCTGTGGCAATACGGTCCAGATTCAAATGGGCTGACTTGAAAGCAGTAAATAATTTCTACACGGATCACTCTAGAAAGTCACCCAACAGCGCTAAGCATATCACGTAACCTAAGAATTTGGCATGCTACAGGAAATACAAAATAACTCAGAGAATTAAGCATTTAGGAAAGGCAAACTCTTTCCTTTTCATCATGCATACATGTATGTATTTTTTATTCCTGAGCAGGTGCACTGTGGTAGCAGGAACAGATTGCCCTGTGGCAGCTCTGGGGGAAATGAAAATAAGCAATCGTCTGCCAAGTTCTGCAAAAATGTATCTCTGCCATTCAGTTTAGCTGTTGGTGCCAGACACTGTTGGCTCTTTTCTCCCCTGCTGTCGCAGCAAGTTGACATGGGTGCAAGTGGGTCAGATAGCTTCAGCTAGCCCAAATTCCCTGCCTGTTATGCCCCAGACTGCTAGCTATTTGCCACTGGGTGCTATTCTCAGCAGTAACAGTATAGTATAGGGCAGCGGATTTATATTTCAGGACCCAAACAGAACACCGCTGGACCTAGCTTACACTTTCCTCTGAATGCTTCTAAAGTGCTTGTACATTTTTTCTTTGAGTTCCTTACCAATGCAACATTGACATGCTGCTATTTGTATTTTCCCTCAGCTCTTTTTTAATTCAACACAGCAATGAGTGACTGTGGATTTAAGCAAAAGAAATGGGGGTGGGGGGGGAGCAGTGGCTCCATTTAACTCCTTACTTTCCAGCCACGTTCTGCATAAATCCTCATCTAAATGGATTGTTCTTCTTGTTCCATAGGAGGAAAAGATGGATCCAATTTAGCTATGGAGCAATGAAATATGGTCCATGCCTAAATGTATTTCATATTACGAGATTACTGAAGATGCATACAAAAAACCCTTGCGTGTTCTTTGTTGTAGCATTCTATAAAACTAATATTTGATATATTGGAATGATTAAACTTACAGTGTGAATTGATCCATGATACCTGAAATAAAGCCAGTCACTTTTATATGTTCTGTTTTATAAATCTCCATTAAATTATTGTATGCATAGGCAGTTCACAGACAGTACTGAATTATGCACCAACATAGGCAGGTATGTTGCTCTTTATACTGTGCTGTAAATGTAGTGGATTAACAAGATAATTACATTAAGCTATACTGCCAATAGACTGCATAATTACTTTTTTTTTACTGTAGGTATAATATCACTGAAGCAATGAGCATGAAATTGAGCAAACTCAGGGAGGCAGTGAAAGATAGGAAGGCCTGGCGCAATATGGTTCATGGGGTCACGAAGAGTCGGACACGACTTAACGACTAAACAACAAATAATATTCTGGTTTCATTAATATAAAAAAAAATTCCCTTCTCACCCCTATGGGTGGTCTGTGTCTTCTTCAATCTCGGGTCCTCTACCAGAGGCCTGGGAGTTTGAGGGTTCTGCGCAGTATCTTAGCTGTTCCTAGCACTGCACTCTTCTGCACAGAGAGCTCTGATGTTGTTCCTGGGATCTGTTGGAGCCACTCTCCCAGCTTAGGAGTCACGGCCCTGAGTGCTCCTACCACCACTGGGACCACTTTGGCCTTGACTTTCCACATCCTCTCGATTTCCTCCTTCAGGCCCTGGTACTTCTCCAGCTTCTCATGCTCCTTCTTCCTGATGTTGCTGTCACTTGGCACTGCTACATCTATCATTACCACTGTCTTCTGGTCTTTGTCTACTACCAGGATGTCTGGTTGATTAGCCAGTACCTGCCTGTCCGTCTGGATCTGGAAGTCCCACAGGATCTTAGCCCTGTTATTCTCCACGACCTTCTGTGGAATCTCCCATCTGGACTTGGGGGGGTCTAGCCCATACACTGTGCAGATGTTCCTGTACACAATGCCAGCTACTTGGTTGTGCCGTTCAGTGTACGCTGTTCCTGCCTGCATCTTACACCCTGCCACTATGTGTTGGACTGTCTCTGAGGCCTCTTTGCACAATCTGCACCTTGGATCCTGTCTAGTGTGGTAGACCCCTGCTTCTATGGATCTGGTGCTTAGTGCCTGTTCTTGTGCTGCTATGATCAGTGCCTCAGTGCTGTCTTTTAGTCCGGCCCTATCCAGCCACTGATAGGATTTCCCAATGTCAGCCACCTCAGCTATCTGTTGATGGTACAAGCCATGCAGGGGCTTGTCTTGCCATGGTATTTCCTCCGCTTGAACTTCCTCCCATGTCTGCTGCTGCCTGAAGCATTCTCTCAGCAGCTCATCTTTGGGTGCCATCTTACTGATGTACTCCTGGATACTCCGGGTTTCATCCAGGACAGTGGCTTTGACACTCATCAGACCCTGCCCGCCCTCTTTGTGGCTGGCGTAAGTCTCTGGGTGTTGGACTTGGGGTGGAAACCTCCGTACATTGTGAGGAGCTTCCGGGTCTTCACATTGGCAGCCTCCATGTCTTCCTTTGGCCAGCTCACTATACTGGCAGGGTATCTGATGACTGGCAGGGCATACATGTTGATGGCATGGATCTTGTTCTTCCCATTGAGCTGGCTCTTCAGGACCTGTCTTATCCTTTGGTGGTACTTGGATGTTGCTGTCTTCCTTGCCTCCTCCTCATGGTTCCCATGTGACTGTGGGACACCAAGGTATTTATAGCTGGTTTCTATGTCTGCTATATGGCCCACTGGTAGTTCCACTCCATCGGTCTTAACTACCTTCCCTCTCTTTACTATCATCCTGCCACACTTCTCCAGTCCGAATGACATCCCAATGTCCTCGCTGTAGATCCGTGTCAGGTGGATCAGTGAGTCGATGTCTCGTTCACTCTTAGCATACAGCTTGATGTCATCCATGTAGAGGAGGTGGCTGATGGTGATTCCACTCTTGAACTTGTACCCATATCCAGACCTTGTGATTATCTGGCTGAGGGGGTTTAAGCTTATGCAGAACAGCAGTGGGGACAGTGCATCACCTTGGTATATGCCGCACTTGATGGCCACTTGTGCGAGCTGTCTTGAGTTCACTTCCAGTGTTGTCTTCCACAGTCCCATTGAGTTCTTGAGGAAGGTCCTTAGTGTCCTGTTGACTTTGTATAGTGCCAGGCATTCACAGATCCATGTATGTGGCATTGAGTCATAGGCTTTCCTGTAGTCAATCCAGGCTGTGCTCAGATTGGTCTGCCTAGACCTTGAGTCTCGGGCAACTGCTCTATCTATGAGTAACTGGTGTTTTGAGCCTCTGGTGTTGTTCCCAATGCCCTTCTGAGCTGTGCTCATGTACTGGCCCATATGGTCTTGTAGCTTGGCAGCTAGGATGCCTGATAGAACTTTCCATGTTGTGGGGAGGCAGGTTATTGGCCAGTAGTTGGATGGTGCTGTTCCCTTGTGGGGGTCTTTCATGATCAGCACTGTCCTTCCTTGTGTTAGCCAGTCTGGGTGGGAGCCTGCTGCTAGCAGTTGGTTCATCTGTGCTGCTAGGCGTTCATGCACTGCTGTTAGTTTCTTTAGCCAGTAGGTGTGGATCATGTCCGGGCCAGGTGCTGTCCGGCTTTTGAGACCACACCTGGAGTACTGTGTACAATTCTGGGCACCATATTTCCAGAAGGATATTGACAGGTTAGAACAGGTTCAGAGGAGGGCAACAAAGATGATACAGGGACTTCAGGACATGTCCTATGAGGACAGGCTGAAGGAACTGGGGCTGTTCAGTCTGGAGAAAAGAAGACTGAGGGGAGACATAATAGCAGTGTTCAGGTACATAAAGGGGTGCCATAGGGAAGATGGTCAGGAACTCTTTTCCATGGCCACAGAAACTAGGACCAGAAATAATGGGTACAAACTGCAGCTACCTAGATTTCACTTAAATATAAGGAAAAACTTCCTGATGGTTAGATCTGTACAACAGTGGAACAGCCTACCTACGGAGGTTGTGAGTTCTCCATCTCTGGAGGTTTTTAAGAAGAGGCTGGACAGTCACCTCTCTGGGATGGTTTAATTGGTTTCCTGCATATTGCAGGGGGTTGGACTAGATGATCCATGTGGTCCCTTCCAACTCCAAAATTCTATGATTCTATGATTCTATGATTCATGTTCTTGACCCACTGTTGGATGTCTGCTACTGTGATGGTGACTGGTTCCTGTTCTGGGAGATTGCTGTGGTATGGTTTCAGGTCCTACAGCCACTTTGCACTGGTGTTATGTGTCTTCTCTTTCTCCCATATGTTCTTCCAGTACTGTTCAGTTTCCGCTGCTGGTGGCTCAGCTGTTACTCTGTGGTTGCACTGCAGTTGGGAGTACACTTTGGATGGTTCTTTGGAGAACAGGGCATTTATCTTCTTGGCCTCTGCTTCTCTAGTGTATCTCCTTAGCCTGGCAGCCAGTGCTGTGAGCCTTTGTTTAGCAGTCTCTAGGGCTTCAGATGGAGTCAGGCCCATATATTTTTTCAGTAGCTTATTCTTAATCTCCACACGCTTCTGTAGTTCCACCAGCTGACTGACTTCTCTCTGAGTTGCCTTGATCTTAGCCTCCAATCTCATTTTCCAGGGTGGGTATGTACTGCTGTTCTTCTTGATCATGTTGCCAAGCATTTCCAGGATTACAGTGGCTGTAGCATATACCAATTCATTGGTTTCAGTTATGGTGGTAGTAGGGATTGTCTGGAGGGCTCTGTTGGCATCTTCTAGCATACTATCTGATGGTACTTCTCCACTGAGCCTTGGTAATCGGACTCAAGGGTTGACTGTAGCTAGTTTATCCATGATCTTATGCCTCATATCAGCTGCTGTGCTCTGTAATGGAAGGGGTGGCAGTGACATTCCAGCTTCAGGTGTTGGCTGCACATCTGCTTGTTCTTCTAGGTCTGCTTGAGTCCGGGTTGTAATGTGGAGTTGGTCTATCTCAAGTTGTGAGAGCAGCTTCCTCTTCACTATGTTGAAGCGCTGGGTAACTAGTTGTTTTTCAGTTAGTGTGGATGTAGGCCTTCTGTCTATCCATAGTTCCCTCATACGTTTCATATATCCCCTCTCATTAGGTCTGCTGTTGTAGTAGCATTCCATCAATTCCAAGTTCTTTTGTCTCGTCCATGTATGGTTTGTTCCAGTAGCCTACTTAACATCAGATTGTCCTGGTTCCCCAACATCTGACGCGGACCTTGTTAATCCGGGCGACGTCCGAGCCGGCATGACTCTCTTAGTTCGCATCACTCTCATATTTGAGGTAGGCAGGTGAAGTTTTAGGGGGTCTTTGCCCAAGGACCCCTACTGGTAAGGTAGGTACCAGCCGGGATTTGAACCCCAGTCTCCTGCATCAAAGGCGGTGTTCTAACCACTACGCTATCCAGCCGCTCTCTCTATATATTTCCATTGAGTTATGTAATGTTTATAGTATGCAATATAGCCTTAAATCTGATCATATATAGTCATTTATTGTTATGTATTAATATATCTATACATATGTTTGTTTATAATTTCATAGAAATTGTGTGTGTTCGTTTTGTAATATGATGATTTTCACATGTGTTTCTTTTCTAGTTCATTCTTTGCTTCAGCTTCTATCAGTGGGAGCCAATGACTTATGGCACCTATCATTATCCAGGATGGTCAATGGTGCTAGGATGGTTGATGTTGGCTTGTTCTGTTATTTGGATTCCTGTTATGTTTGTGATAAAAATGCACCTAGCTCCTGGGAACTTTATTGAGGTAACTCTTATACCTTCTGTTCCTTTTTTTCAGAATTTAGCATAGGATTCGTCTGTCATGCTTTTAAGAAATCATGTTTAGAAAGTTTTTTGGTGTGGTTATTATTGATCACTGTTACCATAGGATGAGTGAAGAGCATCTGAAGGTGCTGACCATTGGGATCAGATGAGTGCAAAGCATACCTCTAAGAAATCCTTGGAAATGTCCAGAAAATTCCATACTGCAGATAGTTCCAATGTGAGGAACATACTGTAATAGCTGAATTATGGGGAAGAACCACAGTATGTGCATTTTGCTTAGGGCTTTTCACATTACCCCACCAACAAAGATAAGAATGATACTACAGCAACTTCCAGAGTTGATTTATAATAGCATTCTACTCTTAAAAGTACTTTATTATTTTTTTTTATTGGAGGAATAGGCCTCCACTGAGGTTTAAGATAAGGCAAAATTCCCCTGACTGCATCTGAAACGATTTGTTCATATTTCATTTTCAGCAGAATATTTCCTGAGCTCCTCAGTTTATTACAATTGATTGGGGAGGCGTAAGTTGCAAAATGGTAATTAAGCAAGAATTAAAATAATTGGTATGGAGACTCAATTGCCTTTAATAGGTAGTAAACATATAATTGTTCCCTTTAATACTGTCATAAATATGTTTTTTCTTTTTTTTCCTGTATAACATGTACCAAATTATATCTTGAACACAGAATTCAGTAACAAGATGAACATGATTTTCATTGCCTCCAATTCTGCAGAAATATCCCCCAGTTTCCTGCCTGCAGATAGAAATAAAATTGTAGTATGATAATTAAAATATTTTTTTACTTCCCGCTGTTTGTTACATTCTTGGTTATCACTATACTTTTGAGAAATTTGCTGAGCGAAAGTCATATTATTTTGATGCAGGAACCTACTGCATCAAAATCATTTGGTTAAACAATGAGCCCATTTGCACTGGTGCCTGAGCGTGGTCACTAGTGACTGTGATGGAGAGATAATTGATGATGGTGAAGGCTGCATAAGTAAATGGAGTTTTTATTTATTGATCTTGAGCTAAACAAACTTTGTACAGCAGATATTTTAATATTGTTGTCTAGACTAACATCAGTAATGTCAACTGATCCTGATTTATATTTATAACTGATTTTCCTCTCCTTTCTAGAGGCTCAAGTTGGTCTGCTCTCCACAGCCAGACTGGGGGCCATTTTTGGCTAAACATCGTGGTGAACGTTATCAGAATATGATAGACCCACTGGGAACGTCTTCCCTTGGACTTAAACTGCCACCAAAAGATTTTGAATTGGAGATGCAATGCTAGGAATTCTCCTACTTGTGGCTATGTTGTATAGCTTTTCTTTCTTTCTTTCTTTCTTTCTTTCTTTCTTTCTTTCTTTCTTTCTTTCTTTCTTTCTTTCTTTCTTTCTTTCTTTCTTTCTCTGAAAGTGGTTCTTTAGGAAGTAAGATTTATTGTTGCATGCTCACAGTAAAAACTAGATAGACCACTTTAAGTACTGGATTTTGTTCTTCATACCCATTGGTGCCAGGAAGGAATACTTCACTGTAGAACAGTAACAGATGTTGCAGCAGGATAAATTGTTTTGTGAATGCTGGGCCAATTTTGCTCTTAGGGCTAATTTACATAATTTGGTTTGTTTGTTGCAGCCACATGGGTAGAATACAATAATGCAATTGCTGACACCATATGGACACCCAGAGAACACTGCCTCTGCTTCAGTGTTACTGACAGACCAGTGGATTGGCAACTTTGTGCAGCAATGGGTGGTTAACTGGATGGAGGTTGTACTCCTGTGGTTGTCTTCTTCTTGGGGTTCTTAAAAAAACAACCAACCAACCTAGCACAAAAGTATTTTTTGCTTCTTTTATGATATGCAAAAGCCAGCAAGTGCAAAGCAAAGATAATGGGTAAAGCTGATCTGCTTTCCCTGACTGGGCTTTTCAGATCTGTGCTTACTGATTTTAAAGGACATTAAATTAGGCCTAGGAATCATTTAACCAGATTGCTATATCTGCAAAACTGTCTAAAGCTTACAACCAAGTAGTTGGGCTGCATTCTGGACAAATCCATTTTTCGTACCTGTTTTCCCCAAGATACCATCATTCCTATATTTTAATGATATGCATGATGGCAACTGTTTATAGGCAATAGTAGAAATGTCAGGCCAGTGGCCTATTGCCACTGAGCCTGGCCAGTTCTGAAGCTTGGTGTCTCAGGCCAGTGTTTCCCACTGTAAAAGTCTGCTTATTGAAGAAGCTGAGTTTTGAACTTAAAATATTATAGCTCAAAATAAATGCTCTTTCTGAGCTTATTCTAAAGTCACTATGCTTGTCACACGTATGTGTGGGTGCATGAAATGAAGAAGAGGATGCAGCTGAGAACAGTACACAACAGCTGAGACTAGATTCCTACCTCGCTATATAAATGCAGAAGGGCTTCACTTGAGTTTGAACTGAGTCCTTCAATATTGTGCCCTAGGAGTTGAATGTGGCCCACTGATTCTGCCAATATGTCTTCCATTCAGTGGCTGCAAGTTACTGTGGCTGTCGCTGAGCTGCTTTTTAAAACATGCAAGGAGACAGCCTTTTAATATAATGCACTAATATAGTATGATGCTTGGCATAGATTTGGAGAAAGATTAATGAGCCTTTCAGGATTTTTAAAAAGATGTATATAGTAAAAAAAAGAAAAAGAAAAGAAAAAAAATACTGACTTGCATCATGCAAGACAAAGCTGTATCTCTCTTCTGAACTCTGATAAAAAAGAATATCAAGCTGAGGCAGATGGGCACCCCTGCACTAATTAATTTCAAGCATTCAGCATTCCCCATCCTTTTCTTCCTAAAAAATGCTTCACTTCTGAGTATTTTTTGTATCTTGATTTTCTTGGCAAACTGAAGAAGTCCTAATGTCAAGATTGTCCCAGATTGGTTTCTGTTCTTTTCTCCACTTTTTGAGTTATAACTTTTACTTCTGAAGAAGCCATCATATAATTTGTGCCTAACTTTATATTGTTATAGCAGTATGTATATCTTGGCTTCCACATACAAAACAGTTAGTAGCATTTAGCTCTGTAATTCAGCGGTGTGATTAGCCCCTGCTCTTTTCTTACAAAGTTATTTATACAGCCTTTTGATGTATTCTTCTCTTTTAGCCAACAGGGTGAGGGAAATAGCTCAACCCTGACCCCAGTCTATATAAATGTAGTAGTAGTAATAGTTGTTGTTGTTATGATGATATATACTACATAACTTCACAAAGACAGATTCTTCCTCAAAACAACTATTTTGAGGTGTGCATACCTTATTTTCATTCATCTGCTCCTACCATGGATCATTCCAAATTCAGATCATAACCCACCAGTACAAGTTGCAGTGGTAGAGGGACGATCTCATTTAAGAAAGAGCAAGAATTTAGCTTAATGGCACTCCTTCCATAGATAACTCTGCACTGCATTTCTGCACACAATATAGCCCATAGAATTTTCCTACAGTATACACAGTGCTGTACAAGTATTGATTTTAAAATAATTTTAATCTGAGAGCTTTGTCAGAATAACTTCAATGAACTCTACAGAAATTAACCAGTTCATTGTAGATGCAGTTGACGTGAGGGAGATAAACATGTCTTTAATATAATTGGCACAATTGTAACCTGTAGCATCCTCTTGTACCTTATACATGCATCTCTGAGGTTTTAAAAAGTAATCAGTGTTCATGTAGCATGTTCTAGTGCTGTTATATGTCCCTATAAAATATCTTAGCAACCAGTGTAGAGGTGGTGAATTCTAGAGTAGCTTGCTTGCTTCTTCTCCACTCCTTGTGTTTGTAAGAGCTGAACTAATTGTACTTCTTTCAGGGGACTGTTCTTAATTCCATGTCCTTCCTTTTGTCTATTTGTCTTCACATTACAGGGTCTCAGGTAACTCTTGTGTTTAAAATCTGTGTTTGTAGATATACAGATTTCATCTTGCTTGGGGGGAAAATGTAAAAAGAGGAAACTAAAGTGGCAAAATTTTGTTGTAAGTTTAAAAAGATTTCTCAAAATAACTCATTTTATATTTATATTAAATATATAAAATGGGGTGTATTCCAGCCAAAGTTCAGCACTTTCCTCTATTTTTAGTGAAAAAGTTTTAAAACATGTTTAGATCGCTTCGTGGAGATAGTTGACAGTTAAGTGTGTTTGAGATTGGCTGAACTGGAGCCTGAAATCATTTTGCTGAACTTTCTCTTCCATGGGGCAAATAGCACGGCCAATTCTTTGCTGCTATCGGATGACTGTCAATCATTGAGCCGCCAAGCAGAAGCACAATTAAACAAATTACCATCGGTTGGAATGGAAAATAGATTTAAAAATCTATTAACCCCTTTTTCATTTATGTTAAATACCACAGTTTGCTGGGATTTTCTCCCAAAAGGTTCCAATGACATAAGGGGACAAGTGTGAAATCCCTTAAAATTCATGGGGCAGGCGATTGTCAGCACGTTGTGTGTGCCTTTAGGGGTCTTCATTGATCCCCATATAGCTTGAAGCGTTAAGTACTTTTCACAAGCTTACCAGCCTAAATTCAGTGCTGGGGGCACCTTTGCCAGATGATTCAGTGGGAAACTGCTATTTTGCATTTGTTCTGGGATTTATTTCTTCTCCAAGTTATGTTCTGAAGAACTACCTCTTGTTCTTGGCATAACGAAATTTCATAAACATGAGCTGGAAAATTAGCTTCTGCAGGCATTAGTAGCTGGGGAATAAAAATCTGTTGCACACTGAAATGAATAATTAACGAGAGTAGGTTTTTTTTTAAAATAAATAAACAACATAGTGGAAGAAACTAGCATATTTTATTTTCAATCTGACTTTATTTTTGTGATTGTCTCCAATTTCCGATATTGTATATTTAATTATATTCTTGCACTATTTTAAACTTGGTAGAACATTCAGAAAGAGCATTCAAACTATTACAAAAGAAAACAAAGCAATAATAAGATTATGAAACAAAATATCAATTAAAAACCATTTTCCATCTGTCCCAGTGATATGTTAGTGGGAGGCAGACCAGATTAGATGTTACTTCAAACTTTACAGGAGGTAAATGCCACTGTTCCAGTAATCCTAATATGACTGTAATAGCCCTGCAGCCAACATGTTTCCCTGGGGGTCCAGAAAGCAACAATATCACAGAACATTGAGGAACTACATTTCAAGAAATATAGTTGCCTGCGTTACATGCAAGCAGTTCAATGTTTAACCCTGGGAAGTTTTAGGGGAAAAAAATTGGAGTCCATTGGAGCCGGGCAGCTTATCAATTCAAATAAATAAATAATAAAGTTATTGAGCCTGGCTATCAGTTTGTATAAATAGTGTTCAGGTACATGGGCCAGTGATTTGACTCAGTATAAAATAATTTCATATGTTGATTTGACTTCATTTGCATTAGGAAAAGAGGAATTCCTCTTGTTCATAAATGAAACCACAGCAGTGCAAGGCCCAACTGGAGATTAACTATTTAAAAAAAAATTAAAACAAGTGTCTGGAAGTTGCTGCCTTACTTAGTATGTTGATAAGATGATAACACATTAATTGGAATGAAAATGTCATGACCTCAGAATATAGATGGCATGTTTTAGATGACATGAGTCTGAGCACATCCTGGTTACCGGAAAAATGCTCATGGGTTGCTTTGTTGTCAGCCCTGTGCAGAAACATTGGCAATAATTTAAAAAATGTTGAAAAGGGGAGATGCTAAAAGCTGTGTCCTCCTTGATGTACAAGGCATGTGCTTTTGAGAAACAGGGACTCAGTCTACAATCTTTTCAAAGGCCAATCTATTTCTGCACAAAGTTTTATAAATTACCTTTTGATGCCATGGAAATCTACATAGTTATTTCAGAATATACAGAGCGTTCTCCTGGTCTGGACCATAATCATGCATTTTTAGCTTGACCAAGAATGGGCCACCTGATGCAAACATTAGTTTCTAACGTTATTGTATAGAGAAAAATAACTGCTTTAAAATTATTCCTGGTGTTCAAATGGTAGTAATTTTCCAATGAATTTGCTGGCAAAACCTCTCTTGATTTGAAGCTTCAGTCGAGGGTGTTCAACATGAACAGCCTAGTTTTTAGCTTATGTCCAGTGGTATAGAATCAGTAAATTAAAAGAAATAGATCAGGATAGGATACTATGACCATTTCAGTGAGAACAAAAACATTTCATTTTTAAATTTATCAAATATAGTATGCCTCTAATCTGCCCAACAAAAGTTGGTTGTACAAAAAATAATGTGTATTTTACAGCTCTTTGGATTGCCTAGTAGCAAATGCATATATTTTATGAGCACATCCTGAACATCATAAAATATTTTAGTAAATGTAATTTTTAAATTATTAGAGTAAAATAAAAAAGCCATATTACAGGAAAGTGTCATATCTATTTCTATAACTGCTGATCTTACAAATAATAGAAAAAGACTAGAAACGTAATGTAGATTGTCTCTGTGGCATATTTGTCTAACAAAATGAGGTCAATTTTTAAATGAATTAGATGTACTCTTCTTAATGTATATATTAAAATGATCAATGCAAAAATATTTCACCTTCAAATTCCTTATCGTTACCTGTATAGTGTGTTTTTGTTTGACCCAGCAGCACTTTGTTTAACAAAAGTGGGTTTAACAAAATGAACTTTTATTGACCAAAATGATTTGGAATGTGTTTAGGCTAATGTTTCATTTGGGTCAAGTTATTGTTTCTATCAAGTTCTGCACCATTGATCGGATTGATGTGCTTTGCACATCAATTATGGTGGGAGGGGGGTTGGCAATAAAATAGCATTTAGCATTAATTAGCCTCCACACCACTCTGCCATACCATTTAGTATATATGCACAGTTATGTGGTTTATAGTGGTCTCTTGCTAGACTTAACTGCTATTTTCATGCAGATGCTATTTTTTCTTCCCTATTAAATGGCACCTTTTGCAGGTTTTCTATTTCAGGTTGATAAAGATGAGAAAAATGCATTCAGTTGCAGGCTTGGCAGGTGTTCCTTTGCTGTAAGGACAGGTTAATCTAGCAGATGTTGCTGCTGTGGTAGCCTCTGTCTTTTAAAATGTAGCTTGAATGGGACATCCCAACCCAACATAGGTCACAGTGAAATTAACAAAGGGTATGCAGTGGTAGTGTATGTTAGTTGGTTCCTAGCAAGTGTTTTGGACAGAAAACTGTAACTGTTGCCACCAGCCACAGTAAATGTTATATGACTTGCTTGGTATAAATAGTTTTCAGCTAGATCGACCAATGATTTGACTCAGTATAAAATAGCTTCATATGTTGGTTGGATTCCTTTTGCATTAGCCAAGTGTTTTCCTTCTTTTGGAAAAGAGAAGGTTGTACCTGTTAGCTCTGTGTACTTGTTCATAACTGGAACCACAGCAGTGGAAGATCAAGGGTGATCATGGAACGTAGTCGTTCAATTAATGATTAATGATTTGTTTAATCAATGATTAAAAACAAGTATGTGGCAGTTGCAACCTTACTGAGTATGTCGAAAATATGTTTTTTTCATAAGGCATATTTGTTTGAATGGAAATAGGTGGCATGTTTTGGATACAAGAATCTGGGTATATGCTGGTCACCTCAAAAGTTTTTCTGATTTGGTTCACGATTCTGTTGTCCAAAACTGTAGCTAAAGTTCTTGTGTATACTAAAACTCTGCATAGTGGCCTGGAATGTAGCATTCCACCTTAGACTAAAGAGGACGGAGAGGAAAAAATGAATTTATGATAATAATGGCTTCTGCCCTTATGTTACCATGAGGCAGCCAATAACCAAAGAAAGAGGGAGCGAGTGTTGTATTTTCAATAGGCTGAATTTAAAATGTGAAAGCTGGGCTAGGCTTTATTGCTTGCAATAGTATGATTTTGCCCACCGTGTTTTAAATACATCTTCAGGTAACCATTTGCCTTATAGGTGTATTTCATTGTTAAGAATAAAATTACTGTTTGACTAGAATATATTGTTGTCCATCACCTTGAGTATATAGTGTACTTTGTGTCTTTTACAGGGCAGTCCTATGCTGATTTACTCAGGAGTGGGTTTCATTGAGACTTATTCCCAAGTAAGAGTATATAGGATTGTAGTTTTAGGCACTTTATTGTGGACCTATCATGGAATAGGTTAATTCTTAATTACTTGCGTAATGTCATAAATACTTACAGGCATTCTATAGGGGTACTGCTGCCTATGGATAAAGATATGTACCCTAATCAGGAAGTTATATTTTGTCCATGTATAAGCTAATAAAAAGCATTTATGTTTCAAAGGATGTGTATCATATATATACATATATCTTATATAGCGCCTATGATGATATACTATACATTATTCATTTAAAAAAATCATTGTCCTTGAGGCCCTACCTCAAATTTTGTATTATGTGTACAAATGCAATTTACTGTATTATATATTTGGCTATTATATTCTGATGTTACAAATTAGAATTTATCCTCTAATCTATAAGGTCAGGAAAGAAAAAAAAAAAGAAACCTAAATAAACGTCTAGTGTTTAAAAGATAAAGTTTGTGACTGTGTGTACTGAATGTTTAAAACCATGTTCTTTTCATTTCTCTCTCTGTACTCTTTTTATCTATCTATCTATCTATCTATCTATCTATCTATCTATCTATCTGAGACTATTTATGAAGTAAAATTCATGTACCTTGTTGAAAAATATGAGTATTCACCAAATAGCAAATCCTCAGTGTTCTCAAAGGGAAAAAATAGTACACAGATGCAAAAGCAAATATCAATTAGATGGTTAGAGTCTTAATGATTTGAATGCTCTGCAGCACATGGAATAATTAATTACTTATCAAAGGACATATTGGATTTGTTTAAATCCTTTTATTACATTAATTCTATCACATACAGTATTAAATAAAAATAGAGGAAAAGAGAAAAAGTTGGGATAGAGACCCCTTAATGGATATAAAAAGAGAGACATCAGAATGCAAAAGGCACTTCTTTGAGAGTACATCCCACTGAACTCAGCAGATCTCATACTTGAACAACTATTCTTAGATTTGTGCTAAAAATGCACAGTTCAGTTAGCCAGTGTGTCAAAACAGGATTACATTCAAGTCAAAGCAAAGCAATTGAAATACCCATTCACTTGCATGGAAGAGTCTTAAGCCTGTAGCTAAGTCTTTTCTCAGTAAAATTATTGGTTTTAAAGTGGCTTCATTCTGAACAATCCATACATCTAACCACAGCTCCCTTACACATAGAGTTTCAGGAATTTTTCTATCTGAAATATAAAGACAATTTCTGCTTGCCCAGATTAGTGTTTGTAATGCAAAGACATGAACCTATATTGTAATTATGTCCATTGCTGGAGCTGGCACTGATATATGTTGAAGTAGAAATGTTTTTGACAAGCCATCTCTAAGATCTAATTTGACAAAATGACATTTAATCCCAAGACCACAACATGACACAGAAAAATAATCTGACTAAATATACCAAAGGGAAACCTTTCCATTATATTACAGTTGTGAAGTTGAGCCAAACCACAAATTACATTTGAACTCCATGACTAACTCAAAATGTTGTTTCTTTTTGTAAAAGCATCTATAGGGAATATCAACTATTGGATAAGGTATAAATCCATTGGGACTTTTGTACAGGACAGTAATACGAGTTCCCTTCTCTTTCCAGACCAGAACCCCAATCCAAATCACACATCAGCCTCTACAAAACGTAGAGCTAACATGCAGTTTACCTGAAGTGAATAATTTTAGAAGTTTAGATAATAGCTTTCATATATAAGACAAAATTGGAATCGAAACTGCTACTCATAATTGACAAGATAATTTGTGAGTTTTATATTGGATTGGCATAGATAATGCAGTGTCTTATAGACTACAACTTCCATCAGCTTCAGCTGTGCCCAATGGCATGAGCAATTCTAGTCTCTTTCTATATTTTAAAGGCACCATTGGCCTGTCTCTACATCTGATGAAAAGAATCTGTATATGAGATATACAATTTTCAAGGATAGCTTTGAAAAGATGGAAATTATGATGTAACCTTAGAGAGGGCAAAGTAAAAATGTATAACTGCTGTCAAGAAGATCGGAAGCCACTTTATAATCTTCCTTTTCCTTTTCCTTCTTTTCCTTTTCCTATTTTCTTTTTTCACTATTTACTATTCTTTATTATCTTTATGGTTTTTACTTTATTAAACATTTCTTTAATAAAAAATATTTTTTTAAAAAACTGAGACATACAGTTTTCAAACTATTCTTATTCCATGACTTGCATTCATCTAAACTCACAAAATCTCTACCCATTATATTCTACTCCACTAATTCCAGAAAGATGAATTTTAAAAAAGCACTATAAATTTCACCCAGATATGTGATATAATCCTTCCAACCAAGATAGTAAATTCTAAACTCACAACAAGATTGCACACTTGCATGTATTCTCTTGATCTGTTTTGCTCTGGCTCCTGGTACAGGTTTGCCACTAAAAGGGATTGGCCACCTCATGGTTGATTTTTTTCTGGAAAAAAGAGACAGTAAGAGAAGGTACAGAAAATAAAGCAAGCTATTTTTATTTCTCCCCCTTTCATAATACTCTCATGACACCTCCCTTGCTGTTCTGGAGGATCTCCAAAGAACTCATGTAGTGCTGAAGTGAGGAAGAGAGAGGAAAGGTTGGCAAAAATTCTTCCAGCAGCAATGTCTTCACAATGATGGAAGCTTCAACCCAATATTTTACTAGGAACTGAGGAGGTAAATGTCTAGGAAAGAAGTGACTTACTGTATGAGTCTCTTCAAGACAACCAGTCATTCAATTTCCTGGTCCTTTTGAATCCACTTTAAAATGCATCCATAGGGATCCAGGTTCATTACTTTCAGATTTATTCGGGGCTCTGGTAACATGGGCATGTCAATGTATTTGCCTGTCTATATACATGGAGAACTGCAAGCAAATTGGCATTTTTCCTTTCTGGCCAATAGTTGCATACAGAGAATCTTCAGCCAATCGGTACCTGCTTGCTTGCCCCCCTCTTCCTGCTTCTCTAAGTCCACCCTTAAGCACCCATCCATTCTTTCTCTTCACAAAAATAATCTTTCTATTTCTTCTGCTCAGAGAGCCCAATCTCCTTTGACTTCCAAACTCCCAGTGCTGGTGTGCTGGCAGTTCTCCACTTGGGCTCCTTTATCTAAATCATGTTACCATACTGCTGTGATGGAATCCCAGCAGATGTGAGGCAAGGAGTTCCAAGTATCTCCTCAAAATAAAGGACAAGCTTTAATTGGTCAGGCAGAAGAAGCAAGATACTGTACAACATCAAGTACTCAGTGAAATTACACAATTAGCAGGACTGCACTTTCACCTAGAAAACCTCATAGAAAGTAGAGGAAACTACTAGGAAATTAGGAAGCAGAAGAAAGTACAGCACAACAGTATAACACTCTGCCTTATAAACACTTCATTGCTGCGTGGTAAATAAACCCTTCTCAGCCTTTCCTCAACATCACTGAGACTGTAAACTTGCTTTTTTCTAAATAATGAAAGCTTTGATTTTCAGGAGAGCATAATAAACTGAAGTCTTGGTAGCTGCACTAATCCCATGAAATAAATTCACTCATCTATATATTTTGCACCTATAATTTTGGAGCCAGGATTCAAAATACAGACATATAATAATTTCCTCCCCAGTTTTTAATCTTTTGACTGGGAAAGTTCTGAATCATCAGATAACTTGCATATATTTTGTGTCGTAATGGACAGTGCCTGTCTTATTTCTTCTCAGCTTAAGAAACCACTTTTTGTATTTTATAGATACCTTCCAGAAATATTCCCAGATCTCACTTTCTCAGTTTATTACCCAGCTACTTTTATTTTTATTTTTATTTGATTGATTGATTTATATAGCCACCTATCTCAAATACATGAGTCTCAGCAGATCACAGCAATTAAAAAACAACATAAAAACAAAATACAATATTAAAAAAAAACATATAAAAGCTGTATAAAAAAAATATGCAACACAGTCCACAGCTGAGGTATAAAAAACCTCCAACAACAATCAACATGACCACTGTACAGGCTCTACCATGTGCCTGAATTCCTAAGCCTAGTAGCAAAACCAAGTCTTTAAGGCCTGACCAGTAGGGTTGGGGCCAATCTGATCTCTGGGGAGAGGGCGTCCAAAGGGTGGTCACAATAGAAAAGGCTCTCTTCCTGGGCCTTGCCTGCTGGTCCTAACAGGACAGGTAGATGTGCTCCTTCAAATAGCCTGGTCCCATACTTTATTAAAGGACATGCACAACTTCTCAAGACACGTAGGCAAAGAGGAATGTGAAGTTCTTGAATCTTGCAAGTAAATATCAAATGTGTAAAATCAGCCAAGACTCCAGCCCTAACACAAGCAAGAAAAAAGAAGAGGACAAAACTTCTTTAAGACTTCTTTGTTGTCCATAGGCGATCAAGAACAAATCTATGCTTCACCTTCTCAATAAGATTCACGAATGTTACATATATAGTATGGAATATAAACAGCATGATAGATTGCATTTGTTTCAAAAAATGATGTGGGGAAAATCAGTGAGTCATGGTAATATGCTGATCACAATAATTTTAATAACAGGTAATATTTTAACCAGGCGCCTCACCTATTCACATCATGAATTCTGGTTAGCAATGCTTGTGGTGGTGGTGGTGGTGGTGGTAAGTTTAATTCCAAAGAATTTCCATATTTGAAAACTGCTATATCCAATTTTTCCCAATTTATTTAATCATCTGGGATCAGATTATGTGGATTATGACACATAAACTGATCCCAGATGACTAAATAAATACTTAAGTGCAATATGTGGATTTTATTTCATTTTTTTCAGTGTAACAGCAAAGCAATATACAATGGTTATCTCCTATTCTTTCTGCAATGCCATTCGGCAAGGGTTAAACTACACATCGGATTACCCAGCACTTGTCACTTCTTTTAAGGGGACCCACTTTCCCCCCCTCACATGAATCATTTACAATCATATAAAGAAGGCAAATAACAGGTTGATGAGTCACAGATGAAAATATCCTTCTGAAATGTATAGGTTTCCTTTTGTCAGAAACAACAAACTGAGAGGGATTCATGGGTGGCATGAAGGTGACCTGCACTACAATGATTGGTGACAAAGAGAAGCTAAATATGTTACTCAAGCAAAAAAACAAAAAAACAGGAAAAACAAAAGCAACCTACAGTACATATGATTCCTTCAAATATTCCTTATCTCAGCAACAGCCAGTTCTGGAGACTTTTTTTCTCTTTTATCTTAGCAGGTCTGACATACAACACAGACATAGCACCACTGTAATCTGCAACATGTTACAATCCTCATTTTCCTCCAAATGGTTTAAGGCAATTTACTTGGCTTTCCCGTATGATGTTGGTTAGGATGAGTGATAGCACTGAACTAGGCCCATATAGTTGGACATCTTTTCCTGAGATCACACAGCAGCCATGTGAGGGGAGCCATGATTCCAAGAAATGATGCAGCTATTTTAAGGAGTTGCCAACAGATACAGGTAGTCCTTGTTTAGTAACCACAATTGTGACTGGCAACTCAGTCATTAAGCAAAGTGGTCGCTAAGTGAAACCGCAGTGGTGCTTATGATCTTACTTCAGCTTTCTTTGCTTTAGAGACCTGTGAAAGTCATAAATGCAAGGATTCGTCAGAAAGTTACTTTTCATCATGTAACTGTGAATGGTCACTAAATGAGGACTACCTGTACTATGTGAGTGTCCTAGTGCACTCCAAAGCACCTTTTCCCCTTCAGATCTGAATCAGAAGTACTACATAGTTCTGCTTTATAATGAGGATTTGAATGAGGCTCTAGGCCAATATTCCAATATTGAGTGGTGGGCTTGCCACTAATATCAGCACAATCAGATTAATTTTTATACACAAGCAATTTTATTTTTGATTAGACGTTTAACTGCCTAGAGAGGACTGATTATTGGGTGATTTAGAAATCCATTTAATTAAAGAAAATAATTAAATAAGAATTGCATTTTACCTTATTTAAGTGAAAGGCTATAACTCATTGGTAGTACACACATTTTAAATTTAGAAGGTTCCATATTCTTGGGCTAGAGATTACTGAGATACAGTCCAATGGCCTGATCTGATATTGAGTAGAGGAAGACTGTAGTTTAGAACTTCTGAATCTAGACTTAAAAAATCCAGATGACCAGTAGATGGCAGCAACGTTAGACTTTTCTTTATGTCTTTCATGCCATCTAGTGGGTCTCTAGATTTTTGCAGCCCACATCTCATAGCCCTTCTGTAGCTCAAGGGTTGAACATATTCTTTGCAGGCAAAAGATCCCAGATTCCATTTTGGACAACTTTAAATAAGGCAGTAATCCTGGAGCCTGTAATCCTATCCAATCAGTGATTATATTACCCCGCAGAAATGAATGGCCTGATTTGTTATATGGCATCTTCCTATGTTCCCATCCCTCTGCTACAAAAGCCTTCTGAGTTTTCTGCCCTGCTGTTTTACACTGCTATTTTAGCATCATGTCTCTGGATCCATCAACAGATAAATCTTAGAGAAGATCACATGAGGGCTGCTGCCAGTGAGTCCTGGTAAAATGCAAATGAGAAAATGTTTGACAGTTGCCGGTGTCATACAAGGAGAGGGTTATCACCTTTTTGGAATAGACTTTCATGAGAAATTTAAGCGGATGCAGCTTTCCACACCAGTGCATTTGATAAGGCAATTTTAAGCAGAGATAGGATAGGAGTTTGGACAGTCTGAAACCTTGGGTAAATGAAGCATGCAGGGAGGTTAAAAATGGTGCCCTGCTTGAGGTCTTCCTTGGAAAGTGTCCTGCCAACAGCCTGATCTCACCGAAAGTCTGCTTTCAGATTGGGAAGACCAAATACAAATGGATTTATCTTGTTCTTGAAATGCAGCCCCTCTCTTGAGGTCTCCCATCTCCTCCAGTGGTAAGGCTCTGTGGTCTTTTAGCAGGGGTACTCTCTGCAGGAAGATGAGCTTAGCAGGTCCTTTCTGGTATATTTTCACTAACTGGAGTCCTATTTCAATTGTCTTTTTCCTTTCTTTTCTCTGATTTGCAATCTCTTCTAAATTTTTCCTCTGCTGTTTTAATCACTAAACTAACAATTTAAAACATTAAAAATTAAAAGCCTCCAGGAAATGTTGTTGTTGAATGGCTGTATCGAAATTCTTAAAATAAATTCCAGCCTTGAAAAGATAACTCATTCTTCTAAAATCAAAGATGCACTAGTATTAATAGCATTAGCTTAGAAACCTTCAGAAAATGTTTTAAGGTTTATTACATTTCAGCCAGCACCCAGTTTCACCTTCTGGATTCTAAAAATTTTGTTGGGGTCATGATCAGTGATATTAATGAATTCATAAGTTTCTGTTATGCACCGCTTGTAACTTGGATTTTCATGGTCCATGATATAGTTCACTCTGTCTTTTCTTTTTATGACTTATTTCACTTATTTGTCTTCTTACATTGGAGTGATGTGTCAGTTTTAGTTGGGGTTGCCAAGCCAATTATTGAAAGTAAAAGTGTGGTGTGCAATTTGAAAATAAGCCACTTTATTTTTAAATCCCACACTTCCTAAGAATTTGAAAACTAGGAAAGACCTAAACAGTACTTGTGATGAATCAACTACTATAAGTATGATGCAAGTCCAGGTCTCAGGAAAGATCCTCATATCCTAGGCAATGACTAACTCGCCAAATTATCCTTCTTATTCACTATCACATCTTCTTGAACTACCCTGAATCATATGCAAGTGTGATTGTGTTCGCGAGACACAGCCACTGTGTCCTGAATTAACCTAGTTTCTGGAGAATCCTACAATGGGCTTCTCGACCTTTGGGCTCAGATCAAGTGCAGAGGCTCAGGCATGCTGCAAGCGGGATGGCAGCTCGCTTGCACCTGGGTAGACCTGCCCCAGGAATTTTGCTTGTCAGAATGCCAGGATCTGGTTCTCTTGTGCCTCAGACCACTTCAGCGTATGGAAGCGTTCTCTGACGGAGCCAAGGGAGAGGGTTACCCCGGGGCAGCGCTAGCCTGTTGCTTGGGAGGGAGCTGGCAGGCTGAAGCAGTTCCCCCTCATTCTGGGGACTTTATTCTTATGGGGGAGCCTGGCGTTTTTAAAATAGTAGCGGGGATGAAACAGCAACGAAGGCACTGAAGAACCTTGGCGGCTGACACTTGCATGACAGCAAAAGCTGGGTGAATTACAGGCGTCTTTCTCGGCTGCCCGGAGCCTCATGCCCAGGGTGTAAAGCACACTCCCGGAGCCGGGTGGGCGCCAATCACCGTGGGCTGATTTACCCCAGAAAAGGCTTATTAGCGTTGCGCTCTCCCCCTCCCCCCGTTATCTGTGCGTCCTCATCACTCAGACGGAGGGCAGAGACAAGTTGGTCAGATGCCTGGATAAGAGCATCCCCACTTGCTCAGTTCTTTCCGAGATGCTTTTACCTCCCTCTTTGGGGCGGGGGGCGGGGGTGGTTTAGACTGATCCATTAAGATCCAGGAGGGGGATCCAGCACCCAGCCGGCAAGCTCGCGGGGCCGCTCTCCTCTCCAGCAAGCCAAGGCAACCGGAGGCGGCAGGGGCGTCGACGACGACCGAGCCGAACAAAGATTAAACGTCAAACTGGGCGTGAGCTGCGAAGCCCCACGGGAAACGGCCGTCTGAGCCGGGCATCATCCCCACGGAAAGCACGTGGGCTCTTCCAGGGTAGCAGGTCTGACCGCGGGTAGTGCTTGCGCTGCTGTATCGCTCGCTCGCTCGCTCGCTCGCTCTCTCTGCTGCTCCGAGCAGCTCCGAACAAGCGCTTCAAGTTTGAAGGCTCTGATGCTCCAAAGAGAACTGGAGCCAGGCTTTGCCGTGCGGGGTCTCCACGGAGGACACAGTGCGACCAGCCCCGATGGATGTCATGGTAGGCGTCTGGGTTTGCCTGGCAGCTGCAAGAACAGGTAAGGGCTGAGAAGGGGTGGGGGGTCTCCGCCCCAGCCTCGCACGCGCCGGAGATAGTGGCGGCGGTGGGGGGACGGGAATGGGAAATCTGCAAAGGGGCATCTCGGTGCGAGCGGGGAGAGGTTGCCACCGCGAAAACATCTGAGTAGGAACCACCACGCAGTCGGGGTCTTTAATGCAAAGACAATAGGTAGCCGGTGCATGGTGGGGAGGATCCGCTCACCTCCTTTCTCTTCCTCCGCTATGCCTTCGCGCCCCCCCCCCCCCGCCCGCTTTCTCTTTAAAGTGGGGTCGTGGACCGCTGTTGCACTCCCCCGCGAGTTCGCAAGGAAACTGGGGGCTGCGTGTTAGGGAGGGTAGGCAAAGGGATCGAGGGAAAGGGGTGGAGCATTTATATTTAAAAACAATACGCTGCCGATGGCTTAGTCTCGCTCGGAAAAGTGGGGGCACGGGGAGTGCTGGTGGCGATGACGGCGGTGATAGGAAAGGGGGCGCGAAGAGCGGCCGAAGGATCGCGCGGAGCGGCTCCAGAGGGGACCCGGCGCGCCGCCCCGGAGCCCCTCCGCGGTCTCGTCCTTTTGGCGCGGCTCGCCAGGCGGAACTCGGAAACTTTGCCTCGTAATGGCAGGAGCTCTCTGAGGACCGGCCAAAACCCCACCCCGGCAGAGCGGGGTTAGGAAGCCCCGCGCCGGCGACCCGCCGAGAAAGGGAGCCAGCGGGGCAGGCGGAGCGTGCTGGGATGCAAACCTCTCCGGTCTGCCACATGGCCCCGCTCCCGCTCCCGCTCCCGCTCCCGCCCCAGAGCTTTTTCTCTTTTTCAAACGGCCGAGTCTTGGCTAAGAGGCCCCAGGCCAGCGGCAGCGAAGGCTTTCTGCTCCCCTCCTGCTAGCCCACCGCGGGTGGGGCCAGCAGGTGAATATTACCTGCCAGTGGCAAATCATTTCCTTGGGGAGGATCGAAAGCAAGAGAGCGTTCCTCTCTACACCCCGAAGATTAAGAGAAGGCTGTAGCGGAGAAGCAAAGTGCCGGTTTCTTGGCTGTTGGGGCGGGGGGGGGGGCGGGTGACACTCTTTTATTGTCTTCTCTCAACCGCTGACAAGCAGCTGCCTCGGCGTTCTTCTGAAACAGAGGGCTGTTCCGGGAGGAGGGGAGATCTATGAAAGGGAAAGGGGAGGCTGGGGTGGGGGGGACCGCGCAGATACAAGACCGGCTGGAGATCTGGAAATCGGATGCAGGGACGGCACTCCATTCAAGCGGCCTTGCGGGAGGGGGGTGGGGGAGAATCACACCCATCGCTCGAGGAAATAGGGTGCTAACACTTCAGGGAACGGTGTGGTTTGACAAGCAGACTTGGCACGGCAAATTTGACTCTTGGTTTTACAACATTCTCATCCCCTTAGCTTCAGCTGGAGACTAGAGAGAGAGAGAGAGAGAGAGAGAGATCGATCTCCAAGATGAGTATCTTCCCCTGGCTCATTTTTTTTTTTTTTTTTTGCTCTCCAAGAGAGCCCATTGTTTCATCCAAGGAAAATGAAATAATCTAAAGTTTAGGGAACACCCCCCCCCCCCCAGCTTTCCATTTGTTTTCTTACAGAAGATGAAAAGGAATTTACCAAGGGAGGAAAGCTTTGGTGGAAAGCTTCACTTGACAGAGAGCAAAAAGCAAACAAAAGAAGAAGCAGAAAACTCCTTGCTGTATTTGGCCAAGTTGTTTTTAACCAAGACCAAAGGAAGAGATTTCCTTAGTGGAATATTTCTTCCCCCAGTGCAGCCATCTGAAATATTTATCTGTCAGAGTTCTCTAAGGCACAAAATCACTATATTCCTTCATCTCTCCTCCCACCCCCAAATGTCTTGTAATGGATGCACTTCATTTTCAGCTGACTGTCTTCTATGGCACAGAAGGTGTGGCTAAGAAAGTAAACAAATCCATTACAAAGGGAAAGAGTCTGTGCTAATGTAAAGACACTGGCTGCTTTGGGGGGCAACAGGATGCAGATCAAGTGAATGGGTGCACAGGAGTTGCTCTAGTTGTGTCTTTCCCTTTCCCAAAT
The DNA here is from genome assembly GCA_030867105.1 of Liasis olivaceus. Taxonomy (NCBI): domain Eukaryota; kingdom Metazoa; phylum Chordata; class Lepidosauria; order Squamata; family Pythonidae; genus Liasis; species Liasis olivaceus. The sequence continues at coordinate 81,697,477 of CM061349.1, forward strand.
ATTTGCAGGGGCAGCCTGCAATAATTAAAAGGCTCTCTTTTTAGGAGCTGTTCTCTGGGGCAATGTGGCTTTCACAAGTGCAAATAAATAAACCTTTCAAAAATATTCTGAAAATATTTAATTAAACAAAATGGAACAAAACAACTAACAATCTCTTTGCTTAGTGAAAATATGTGTGCAAATGGTTTGGTTTTTTTTGAAAAAATTGTTTATATTTAATTTCTCAAAATAGGTTCTTAATTTAGCTTTAGGTGATTTTTGAGGGAAGTGTATTTAGAGATTTCTTTCACACATTATATGATTGCCTCTGAATCTAGTGGTGCTCTACAGCCTGCAGTACTTATTAAGCTGCACTGAACATAATTATTTTTACATCTTAGGATAAAACACTTTTTAAGGAACAGGCTGGTACTCTTCTCCAGAGATATTGTTGCAACATCTTCAGCAACTAATTCAGCACTCATACAGCAGAAGTGTTTCTTTTGTTTTATATCTAAAGCTATAAAACTGGAGGAGCAATTATTTTCTGTCCCTCTATACTTAAGATTTCTATGATCAAGTATTTATTACTCATATTTGTACCTCTATTCAAATGACTGCATAAGAAAACTTACTGTGATCTTAGTGGGTCCCATTGCCTCAAAATGAATCAAATGGGATTGCAGTAGTTTACTTCCTTTTTATAGTGAGAAATGAAAGATTGCAAAACTGCTAATATAGTAAAAGTAGTTAAGAAACTGGGATCTGCAAGTAAAACCATTTTTGTCAGAATTCAGCTACGATTAAGCAGTTTACAACTCCTATTAATTTTAGTGAAATAAGTTAAAGCACACCAATATCAGTGCTTCACTTGAATAAGTCACCCCTTCATCTGGTTCTTTTTTGAGTTTTGCAGATTGAACCTAATTAGCCATCAGGTCCTAATTCTTAAGACTGCATGTAAACATTGCATGGCTGATACAATTAGATGAAATATTCTCAGTCATAAAATCACCACCAAAGTTTGAATTGGCAGTTTTGGACTTTACAAGAGGAAGTAAATTTGGAAAGAAGTTTTATCAAACTGCTCAGTAGCATATTTTGCCAGCGGATACTGAACTCTATCTAGTTTATTTAAACTAAAATCTCTTCTTCACCACCAAGTTCTATACATTTGAAATCTAACAGAAGTGATCTATAGCTATAAGATATATATGCATGCATAAATTGAGCCAAAAACTTTTGTGATGGTCATGTTCCATGTAAACAAATGGTTGATAAAAGCGCATTAAGGTAATGCATTTCTAAGGCATATGATACAAATAGGCAATTTCTTGGCTTTGCTTGTTGTTGATACTGGAAACTATATAGCTCACCCCTAGGAAAGGTTCTAATGCTTTGACTATGAATTTGACAAAGTTGTTTCTTTTTGCAAAATTAAATTAATCGGGCTGAACTGAAGAAGAAAGAGAAAGTCCGATGTGAACTCTTAGAGTCCTATATGTGCAATTTTTAGAGCAAATCATTTTCCATTTACCTGCTGCTTTTGATTTATAAGAAGAAAAATGAATCGAATCATCTATTTATTCTACTGGATGCAGATGAAATAGCTATACTGCATATGTTTTTGCTGAAGATTTGAAAAGAGACTTTGGGGCTCCAGGGAAGAAAGCAGATGTGGCAATACAACCAAAGCTGCAGTGTTGTGTTGATTAATTATTAATCAACACAATCATCCAGGGATTGGACTAGATGATCTCCTAGGTCACTCCCAAACCTTATGTTCTATGATTTTATGATTACTTTAACCCCACTGCCCAAATTGTGTATATGCATATACATCCTGTAGTATCAGAAGGCAGCAGAAGAGAAATGAGTAGGGAAGGGATCCAGAGTATTAATGGTCAGCCGAAGACCTTAACCTTCAGTTGACTAAGGTTGTTCTTTTCAATTGGACAAAATCTCAGAGTCTTGATTGCATTCCTATAATTTTATAGCCTTGACATAGTTGTATTAAATGTTGCAATTTCCTTGATGCAGATTAAACTTTATGTAGGGAGATATATGGGCTATAGCTTAAGCAGTGTTCCCACTATAGTCAATTTGCATAGTGAATGGTACTTACATAACAGATTTTATAGAAACCTCTTGAGATTTCTTTTTAAATGGTTGGAGTTATCTTCTCTCACCATTTCCTGATATATCCTTTGCAGCTTGATTATTTCCTTAGATTTTTGCAAACTGGAAATAGTCCTTCTTCACTGTTAATTCAATGGAAAGGAAGCTTCATTGACTGAAAGAAGAAAGTAATATTACCTAGTGATCTTCAGCAGTGGATACCACAATTGGGAGAGTATGACTGGAGTTACATTTAAAGACCTTACCATGTTGGAACCCTAAACATAGATATAGCATAGATGTGAATGAAGGCTACTGATTCAGTACTCTCTATGGGGAAGATATCTGCAGTTCCACTATGCTGTCACTTACTTTATTAGCAAAGTATTGAGCTAAACATTTACTGAGATCCCTCAATATAGTTTAGATTGTGACTTTTGCTACTAACCTATACAGGCGGTCCCCAATTTAAGAACAAGTTCTGTTCTTAACGAGGTCAGTCCTTAAGTCGAATTTGTATGTAAGCCAGAACAGTATTATTGTATAATACTGTATAAGTAGTATTGTGTACTTAACTTGAACTATTGTGTATTTAACTTGAATCATTGTGTATTTAACTTGAATTGTGCTACAATAGGCTCTGTTCTTAACTATGGGTCGTCTGTGAACCGGGTGTTCTTAACCCAGGGACTACCTGAAGATGAAAATCTATTTGACTCAACATTGTTCTTGTCTAGATGCGCTTAATACTTTTGAAGACCTGCAGCTTTTGCTGGGTAATTCAACTCCATTCATATAATTAATCTCTCTCTAACTTTGAAGGCATATTTTCCATACTTTTACCTTTTTTACAACAATATACAGCTTTATTTATCCTTCTCCTTTATCAGTTTTCCCCAGCATTTTTCTCCTTCTCCTTGGCTTCCCACTTTTCTTTCTTTTTTCCTTTAAACCTCTTTATTTCCCATCATTACTTCTTGACTCATGCCAACTCTGTGCTTATCTTTTCATTCAGTTGTCTTCTTCCTGAATTTCTTTTTGGTGATATTATTTTTTTCTACCTGTTCTTAAATCTCAAGATTTTTTTTTCCTGTGGGAGAAAGAAACTTGTATTCTTTATGGTTAGTATTATATGGGTATTGTCTAGCCACGTGACTCACATATAACTGTATTCCAATAAGTGATTTAAATTTTAGTGGCTTTGTTAATTGGGACACTTATTTTTTAATGGCTATGCACTATCTGAATGGTAGAAATATGCATGCAATGAAAAGAATGGGTGGGAGGAAGCACCTGAATCTTATACACCAAATTTCAGTTACTGCATTTGCTGCATGCAGTCTGATAAGTGTTAACCTAAATCTTTAAATAGTAGTATTAGAAAGGGGAGAGCCAATTTGGTGTAATGGTTTAAAGCACCAAGCTAGAAACCAGGAGACTAGTTTTAGTCTAGTCCTCTCTGAGCCCCAGGAAGAAGGCAATGGCAAATCATTTCTGAAAAATGTTGCTAAGAAAAACCGTACAGACTTCTTGTATGGACTTGTTCATGCAGTCCCCAGGAGTCAAGACTGACTCAAGGAAAAGGAAGGAAGGGACCTGAAACCTGGTCGTTTCTTCCTAACCCTGCAACTTTTTATAGGACTTAGTTATACTAATGAAATATAACTGTCCTGGCCCCACCTATTATTTCAGCATACATCCCCAGTATTCTAAAAAATCTCTTTCCCATTGTTTCTGTCTGCCTGGTGTGTTCAGGCAGAGGGGTGCACTCCAGTTCCCTTCTATTAACCAGTAGATTTTGGATGCTCTTAAAGGAGAACAAATTATCAGATATTTTATTATGAAGTCTGGTGGAGTGGAGAAGAGCAAACTGGATTTTCCACATCGCTTTGGATCAGCTCTTTCTTCCATATATGAATCAGATTAGCAAGAGAAGTCTTTAACATTTCCTCATTGGCAGGTTTTGAGACACATTTAGATATGATGATTTTACCTTATAAGGTAAATATACAGAATTTTCTTAAACATTTTGAGTGGTTGATAAATATCAGAAAACTTGAATTTTCTGAGGTAGGATCTACATTTCATAGTTTTAATCTATTAAAACTTACCTGGCGCCTTTTTTTCTTCAAAAACATGTAAGGTGTGTGTTCTTTGCATACTTTCTTCACTGGGAGATAAATCCACATATATTATGCATCTGCAATAGTTGAATGCATATCAGTTTTTTTAATGAAATCACTTGAAAATTTCAGAAAAAAACAGCATTTGTTTTTAGAATGCGCCAATAAAGATGCCACAAACATTTTGTTTATGCAAACTTCCTTGTGCCTGTTTCACGGGTGGCAAACTATGGTCCTCAAGGCCCCTTTTATGATTTCTGAAAACTGATGGAAATGGCACAATTTCCTGCCATTCTTAAGCAGATGAAAACTAGGCATGTGAAAACCCCCCAAACCTCGCCCATTTGTATAATATAGCTCCACCCACACTTCAACCTTTCAGCTTCCCAAGGAATGTTCAATGTGTTCTTTGACCCAAAAAAGTTATCTCCCTCTGATCTAGTTGAAGCTATGTATAATCACCAGCAAAGCAACTTTACAAGACTATCCACTATCTTTTTATTTCTAAGTAGCCAGTCTGTACAATGCTTCAGATTTGAGTCCAAAACAAGTCCTTCAGAGCATGCAGGAGCACAAATGGAGCAGCTGCAGCGGCAGAGGGCAGTTATATACTCTCAGAAAATGATGTGGCTGTTTTGAAGAGTTACAGATAGATGCTCCATTTGTACTGTTCTGCATTTTAAAACAACTTTTCTGAATTATTTCTGAAGTCCTGTAGCTGTGTAAACAGATGCAAAACATCTTTTATGCTGATCCAAGGAAATGAACACCCACTGCTTTATTTTAACTTCGAAGGAATAATTTTGCTTCAGCACTAAAATAATATTAACTAAATATCCTATAATTAAGACAACTCAGACAAGCTTCATAGATGATACAGTATAGCTCATGAATAGAGGCAGGAATGTGAATTATACAGTCATGGAAAAGCTAAATCATATTATCATTTTAGTATAGCATGAATGTATAGCAATGAACCTTCTGAACGCCGTCACTCATGAAAGAGAAAAGGAGGTTGGTAGTATCTGCTTGTGATTTGCTAAAGTTTGTAATGTTGTCTAGACTTGGAATTGTGGAGAGTCATAACTGGTTTCATGGTAATTTATGCTTAAATACTCAAATACTTCTTAGCTCACATCAAGCACAGTCTTCTGTCCTACACAGCACAAGAACCTGTACCTAACCTAAGGTGAAAACTTCAGAATTCTTCTAGCTGCCCAGGAGGAAAAGGGTGAGATGAAAATACAGAAGCCTAAAGTTCCTTCATGGCAAACTAAACTGCTGTTTGGGCAGATTGATTCACACTTATAACCTGCTCAGGGCCAGCTCTAGATGTTTTGGCACCCTAGGCAAAGTCATATTCTGGTGCCACCTATGGTTTGGCTCATCTTCTGATTTTGTTAGGAATTTCAAAATTTCAAAAACGTGCCCTCTTGTTTCTTGTTTTCTTTGAGTTTTTGAGCTTTACACTTACAATTTTCAGCCCCAGACAATTCCCCCCCTCCATCCTCAGACAAGCCACGGGGTGAGGGAGAGAATGCTGGGGATGGAGAGGGCACCTGCCAAGCAGCAAGTTCCTTGCCCGTGCCTCAAAATGTTTGTCTATTCATTATAAATTTGGGGGGGCATTGATGCCCCCCAAGTCATGACACCCCTAGGCTGGTGCCTACTGGGCCTTAGCCTAGAACTGGCCCTGAACCTGCTAATATAATTGTAATTATTATAATAATATAATTATTTTTATTATTAAATTATAATAATATAATCCTTGGTTACATTAGCAGATTCAGGGCTGGCTCTAGGCTAAGGCTGAGTTTTAGGGTAAGGCTGAAAAATTATTACTGCAATAGGAAGTCCCAATACAGTAATGAACATTCAGGCAACATTTAAATCCAACAGACTTTGTCCATTAAATAATAAACTGAGGTCTGTTAAACTGAAGGTTTAGTTCAGGAATGGAAATCAGTGATGAATCTTGTGTGATTTAATTATCAGGATTTTCTCATGGGAAGAAGGTCATCCCGTTCCCTATACAAAAACAGGTGTCGAGATTATTCTATGAAGCTATGAACAGTTAGTTTATATTTTCTGACTGGATTTTCTTTGGAGAAGCAAACTATGGATATTGCATTTTGCAAGCTCTCATGCTGATGTGTGATTTTCCTGAGAGCAGGATTTTTGGGACCTTTGCTGCACTCTGCACAACATTAATGTGGATCACTGAGCTGGTGTATGAGGAGTATTACTATAGGGGCTGCGCAGAGTAACAGAAGGGGGCACATCCTTTGTATGAGTGTCTTTTGGGGCTAAAAAACCCAACATTTTGCCATTTAACAGACATTCAGCCTTAATAGATACGCCTTGCCTTATTAGTCCATTAGACTGAGGGCTTACTTCACTTTACTTTGGAACTACACTGTTTACATTAAATGTTGTAAGTAAGCTATTTAGTCAATAAAGAAGAGAAGACTAGCTGAGTTGGAGACAGTGTCACCATGTTTTATTTTGCAAGGAATAAAGCTTGCTAACAAATCCAGCTGCACATCTGATTTTGTCAGAGATCACAAAGGTGTTGACCTGGGCATTCATAGGGAGGAGGTAAAAATCTATCAAATGGTGAGCACAGCACTGGGATAGGGGTTTGGTTCCTTTTGTACGTGCATGCATCGTTGAACACATGCATAAAAGGGGCAGGCTTTGGATTGTGAAGCTGCCATCTTTCAGATTTTGGCATAGCCCCCTCTGCTCTTCCTTGGATGCCTCTGACTGTTGGCTTGTTTTTGTCTCAGGAAGACAGTTTTGGAGGAGACGTCTTCCTTATATGCGGCAGTTGAGCATGTGAGCTAGAGCATGTGAGGATCTTGCTGGCTGAACACATGAGTGGTGTCAGTTTTGACAATGCCGACTGCCTGCTGGACTGTGAAATGTTTTGAATCCTTGTTATGGTACAGATGTTGCAACCCTTAGGCAGCTCACAGTTGTTTCTTCAAGCAAATGCAAGCTGGCAAGTCTCTTTGTGCATAGTCAGTATAAAAGCATTGTGCATGCATGCCTTGCTCCTGTTTATAAGTCATTTCCATGCAAAGTACCCTCAAGGTAAACGGGCTCTTGCCTAAAAGGCACTTTTTATAACAATATTGGGTTGACAGGCTGGGCTGTTACCAACCTGCAGAATGCAAAGCTGGCTCTGTGTCCGGATCTTGGGATCACCTAGTGGGGAATCCAGAAGCCTAGCTCTGAAAGTTTCTCAGGGAAAAAACGGTCCTGGCTATGTGCTCCCAATAATTCCAAATATAAAACATTATTCCTTTGAGTGGAAACTGTAAGTTTATCCAAATTACATTCTAAGTCACATTCAAAAACCTAGATCAAACCCGTTAAAGAAGAAATGTGGCCTGTAATCTGACACATGCTTACTGTGCAACCATTAGGCACAGTCATTGCTTGGCCAATAGATCATGAAATTCTCCACCCAATCTGTGTCTTATTGTTTATTTTTCTGGCTCTTAAAGTCTTATTCGTTTACAGGGCTCATTTATCATGTCATACTGTCGCATTAATGGTGATAATTTATGGTGCATTGTCTTATTCCGTAACTATCCAGAAAAATGGGACTTCAGTCTCAGTTAAAGCAGTGCAACGTTTTGTTACTTATAGAACAAGTGCTGATTTAAACATCAGATTTGCATACATCACTGTACATGATTGTACAGTATCTTTAGTTATTACACTTAGATTAAAATAAATCTTTTGTCTCCTAGTTGTAGGCCTTGGAATGGACCCTAGCTTACAGATTGATATTATCAAAGAACTGGATCTTGTCAATATGACTATCGGAGTTACACAAGTGTCTGGACTACATAATGCCAGCAAAGCATTTCTATTTCAAGGTAAGGCAAATACTTGTCAAATGTTTAACAGTGAATAATGCAACTTGTTCTTTTCATATAAAGCTTGTGCTTTTCTTTTTCCTCCTCTTATCTTTACTTTGGAGATGTTGAGCATCATGGGTCCCCAGATGGGAGCAAAGGGGACAGGATGTCACACATGCAAATGCTGTGACATATATACTTGTGTCAGACATCATGGGGCAAGTATGAAATTGTGGGATTTGCACAGCAGTGTCATTATGTAAGTGTCATCTTTTAGACATCCTTGTGGTTTTTTTTATGGATGTTGAGAGTCATGTATGAATCAGCTGAGAGAGACGCTGCTGGATTGCAAGGCTAATAACTTTATTAAAAATCTTATTTATGTATTTAAGGAAGGTATCCCTGTCTCAAGCTGGACACACACACACACACACACATTAAAATATAATAAAACAACAATAATAAACAATAACAACAGGTTCCTTAATACACTAATATAGGCACTGATGGTTCCACAGCCAATTCCCCAGAATTAGAAGAGCCAAGTTTTTATCAGCTTCTGGGACGTCAAAACAGTAGGGGCCATCTTTGCCTTGGGCGGGGGAGGAACTGTTCCATAGGCGAGATCTACCACAGAGAATACCTGCCATCATCTGCACCTTCATCCCACCCCATAATTCCCACCCTAAATGGGAACTCTTAGTAGCTGCTCCCTGGCTATAGGACTGGACAGACAGAAACCGTATGAGAAATGTGGTCTCTTAAATATCCAGGCCCTGAACTATTTAGGGTTTAAAGTCAACAGTCAGCATCTTAAATTATACTTGCAAACATACTAGTAACCAGTGCAGAACCTACAGCAGTGTGTACTGTGGCAGTTCCATGATGAGACAATAAGCTTGCAGGTCATTGCCTTGTGGATCAGCTAAGGTTTCTGGATAGTCCTCAATGGCAGAAGTCTTTTTAAAGCAACTTATCTACCCAAGAGATGACAATGTCTCAGTGACTGTTCTCAGATCATCCTGTTCCAGATAAGGCTACAGCAGGGCAAAGGGCCTCCTGGCCACAATTATATGTCTTTTTCAAGCCATGAGCCCAGGACGCCCCCCAACTGTGAACCTGCTATTTCAAGTTGGTATCATCTTGGAATCAATAGACTTCTGAATTAATAGCCATTCCATCTTGCTTGAGTTGTGTCTAACTCCTTTTTTCCCCATCTAGACTCTGATAGCCTCTAGGCACCAAGTCAGTCCTTCCACCATAACTCCCATTGGGTTCGGAGTAGAGATGTACAACTGAATATCATCAGGATATTGATGATACCCCACCCTGAACTGATGGATAACGTCTCCCAATGATTCAAGTGCAGATGTTAAGTAGGATAGAAGAAAGGACCCATAGGAGAACCTATATGCCTGATCTGTCCCCCACCCCAGCTGGATTGGCCTACTCAGGTAGGAGAGGAACTGCTGTAAGACAACGCCACCAACTCCTAATCCTTGCAGATGTTCCAGAAGGATTCTGAAGTTGAGAGTATTGAGGGCTGTTGAGAGATCTAGGAAGACAAGTTTGGTCACAGTTCCTCCATCCAAATCTTGCCACAGGTCACAAGAGTGACTAATGTGGTTTACATCCCATTCCAAGGCCTGAAACCAAATTGTCATGGATCCAGATAATCTGTATCCTCTGTAATTGGAGCCCCAAAACTTCCTCAATAACCTTTTCCCAAAGGGAAGGGTTGGAGACTGGATGGTAGTTGTCCAATTACATTGGATCCAGGCTGAGCTTATTCATGAGTGGTAGGTTTGGAACTTCTTCCTTCAAAGAAATAGTGACTACTGCTTAGATCCATTCCCAGTTTGCTCCCTGACTGCTTTAATCAGCCAGGTGATGCAGGAATCTAGTCCACAAGTGGTGGAGCTAAGATTACAGAGAACTTTGTCTATTTCCTCAAAATCCACAGGCTCAAAAACCTGCCAGGTAACACCCCAAGACATCACCCCTGTCATTTCAATAGAGTCCATCTATCTGGCCTCCAACTCAGATGTGACCAATTTTATCCACAAAATTCTCAGTCAGATAATTGCAGTTCACAGTAATTTATTCTTTCCACCTGTTCTTCCCTGGTTAGGATCCAGGACACTCTCAAGAGTGCAATTGCAGCCCACAGATGCAACAAGAATGGTCAAGTAGCTATGCTTTGCCACCCTGATTGTCACGCAGTAGGCTTGAATGTATCTGCTTCTTGTCTTCTTTGCTTGCTGTTTTATGCCTGTATCACCTAGGCATCTTTTAATTTGCTTTATTTCTTGGAGTTCGTGAGAGAACCAAAATACTGCCTGGGATCAGCCAGGAGGAAAAGGCTACTCAAATCAGATCTGATAAAAATGTTTTGATCACTGTATTTATTGGTGTATAACACGCACAGGCGTATGACACGCACCCTAATTTTAAGAAGGAAGTTTGAGTAAAAAAACTTAAATTTAAAATAAATGACTTGGAAGAGAAACAAAGGGAGCTCTGAAATTTTTGTTTAGTAATATTTATACCACTTATAAGTGGTATAAATATGTGATATGAAAGAAAAAGCCCCTCTTTGAATGAAGAAAACCGGCATTCCCCATTGCTTGTGCGAGCAATAGGGAGCACTGGTTTTTGCTCACACAAGCGATGGGGAGCACCAGTTTTCACTCGCTCACCTGCTGCTCTGCGGAGCTCAGGCGCTCACGCGAGCGATGTAGAGTGCTGGTTTTCGTTCACTCGCCCGCTGCTCACCTACTGCTCTGTGGAGCTGCCCCGGTTACAGCCCTGGCTGAAATGAAGGCTCCACTCTCCCAGCCCTGCTGCTTCAGTATTGGCGTACAACACGCAGCTAGGATTTCAGTCCCAAATTTTAAGGAAAAAAGTGCGTGTTATATGCTGATAAATACGGTAATTAAAATATTATATCCAATTCAGTAGTATTACTATATTATTGTAATATAGTATTATTACAGCATTACTGTAATACTGTATTATTCCAGTCTATTTGTTAGCAAAGGTCCCTTGTTGGAAATATACATCAAATAAGACACTGTTAAAAGAAAAAATAAATTTAAAAGACCTTTTGTTTTCTATGGCATGAGTTCTTTGAGCCCACCCTATTCCCTGGACAGAGTTACAGGAAATGGAAGTATATTTTGCTGCACAAACTAACTTCATTGCAGATCCTCAAGCATGAGATTAAATTTGCATTAAGATCCAGGACTTCTTTTTAGTATATTGTTCAGCTGACAATTTTTTTGTAAATGAACCTTTATGGGAATACATCACATACTTGACAGTCTGATTTTCTGAAGACTCCTGTGACAGTTGGAAATGGTCTTGCATTGTGCATTTGGATGGCTCTTCGCTTTTCCTCTTTTCACCAGAAACATCATGATTAATGTATTAAAAAATTGGATTTTTTTATCAGCAAGTTTATAGAGGACAACGTGGAGATCTGTGTTCAGAAGATAAAAAATGGGTGAATGATCTATGTGATTCCTTACTTGTTTACAAACTATAAGTAATGTGCCTTTTAGTAGCGGCATTAGCTCAGTAATTTAATTTTTACTTTCAAGTTAAGTTAAAGGGGGCCACCTTGTATAAAAATGTTATCTTTGCTTTTCTTGCTTTATCTAAAATGGCTCAGTTTGCTTTGGAAAATATATTTATATGAATGTCTCGGTTTATATAGAGAAGCAGGAATTTGTTTATGTGGGTGTACAAGAAAAAATATAAATCACTGAGTAATCTTAACCTGCACTTTAATGCAAATACAGTACACTACAAATAAGTAAAGATATTTACTGAAATAATGTTCCTGCTTTCAAAATAATGGACATTTTGGGTTGGAGAATAAGGGTCACATATAGCTACTGTTATTGTTTGGATGAGAAAAAGTGTGGAATAAAAATATTGGGCATTTAGATGGTACCATCTGAACATTCAACATATTTCATATACATTCTTTTATGATTTTTATTGCAGCTTTATAATGGAGGCCTTTACTAATGCTGCTATAATATACTGTAGTTCAGTGTTTCTCAACCTTGGGAGCTTGAGAAACACTGCTGTAGATATAGACCTGAAAACAACTAGTTAAACTAAAATGGTATTTAAATGAAGAACTCTCCTACTCACAGTCATTTATTATCACATCTGGCTAAATGTCATGATGCAAGCTTATTAAGAGATGTCTTGGTGAATTTAATCAATAACCACACATATGAGTTCTTGAGAAACAAATAAACAATGCATCAACATGACACATAGAGGCACACATTGAAATAGAGAAATTGACATATTTTCTTATAAAGCCAGTTTGCTCACAAGTGGGACAAACCTTAAGATGCAAATCAAAAGCATAGAACAGGATAAATCAGAGAGGGCAATTGAGAGCTAAGCATGAGGCTGAATAAGGCAGGTTGGGGCTTGAGTAATCAGGCAGTGGTTATATGAACCTGACAGGAAGCATAATTAGTTTAAGCAAAAGTAGCTAAGGAGGTTAATTTTATTCAAGTTGAAGTAATAGGGAAATGGGAAGTTAGGGAAAGTGAGTTTTAACAAAGGGATATTAAGGAAAAAAACAGCAATTAAAGAAGTTGTACAGCCGTGTTTTATTACAGATTGTACCTTCGTATGATCAAACCAAAAGCTACGTTTTCAAAGGGAAGTAGGAAAGGCGCAGGCAGAGATCTCTGAAGAGGCTTTCAGATTCTTCAGTTGGAGGGAAAGTCTAGCCTGTGTCAGGTTTTAATAGTTACCATGCTTGTTAGTTCCAGAGCCAACACAAAACTGTGTGAGAATAAGGGTTGGCAAAGTCTGCGACCAAACCATAGAGTTGATTTATTGATGGAATTTATTTAATGTCTCACACGGTTAGGACTCTAGGCAATGCACAATATACAAAATTAATAAAACATTATAATATCAATACATAAGAGATGATATGTTATAAATTTATACAAATTTATAAAACTATTCTGCTGGGGGCTCCACTCTGATTAATCCCCAAAAGCCTTCTGGGAAAACCAAGTGTTTACAAGTTTCTGGAAGGCCATGACAGTAGGAGCTACCCTTGCCATGTGGAGCACACAAATCCAGAGGAGAGGAGCACCCACAGGGAATGCCTGCCATTGAGCCTTTCCTGCCACACCTCGTGATAGGATAGAATCTTGGCAAGCAGTCCCTGGTCATCCAGACTGGGTGTTAGAATCTAGCTGGGAGAGGTGGTCTCTTAGGTTCCTGAGTCGTGAGCCAGACAGAGCTTTATAGATAGCAACCACCACCTTGAATTGCACTTGTAAACACACTAGTAACCAATGTAGTTCCCATAGCACTGGGGTAATGTGGCAGCACCAAGACTGCCTGATAAGCATATAGGCTGCTGCCTTTTGGCCCTGCTGAAGTTCCTGAGTGGTTTTAACGATCAGTCTCTGTGGAGTGAACTAGAGTAAATCAATCATGGGATGACAAAGGTGTGAATGATCATCCTTACTTATCCTGGTCCAAATAAAGCTTCATCTGGGGCACAACTGGAGGTGGGCAATGGCCCTCCTGGCTGCACTTTTCACTTGCTCATCTACTGGAGTTGTGAGTCCAGAAGGATGTCCAAAGTCTGTTTTCTCTGAGGGAACACAACACTGTCAAGAGTCAAAGTTTGTATTACCCTGGAGTCAATAGGCTTCTGAATTAATTGTCACTCCAATCTTGCATTGGTTGAATCTGAGCCCATTTCTCCCCACCCAGGCCCTGGCAACCTTCAGTCACAGGATCAGGATTTCTACTACATCCCCCATTGAGGCAGCTCCTTGACATTCTAAAGATGGAAGATCTCAGCTACCCTGATGAGTGAAGTATACTGAAGCCTAGACAGATGAAATGCTTCTATTTAGTTTTTCCCTCTCTATCCAAGTGTTATAATACCTAGATCTTTTTTAGATCAGAGATATAGAATTGAATCCAAGCTTCAGGTTGTTTTTACTCCTTGACTTTCATAAGCAGGTTAGATGGTATAAGAAGACATGACCTTGGGTAAAGTCTTGCTTCCTGATGTTATCAATATTTTGCAGGAGGAAGCTTGAACAGATGATTCCCTATCTGCCAAGAATTCTGGACTCAATGCTTGTGAGTGGCTTGCAGTAGCCTCAGCTTTGCTACATCCTTCCTCTTTAGAGAAGGCATAGAGTGGTTGAGGCAGAACAGCTTTGCAGGCAGTCCAGTGAAAGTAGCAGAGCTTTGGAGGATGAGCCACTCTTGAAGTCTGATAGGCTGACCTCACAAGTTGATAATGATTGTGGAAGTTCTAGTTCACCGGTTCTGTTTTATTTCTCTGATAATATGTGCCAATGAAACCAATGAAGCTGGCGCCATCAGATGAAAATGGCCACCAATAAAGTTATCAGTGATGTCCAAGTCAGGATTGCTATATACCACCTTGTTGTTTGAAATGCTATGTTTTGAGATACCTGGGAAAATTCTACAGCAGACCGTAAATAGATAAATTTGTAAGTACACAGAAAACAACACTTTATTTATTTATTTATTTATTTATTTACTAAATCTTCTGTACCACTCTAGTCAGAATACTCTGTGCAGCTCATAGTTGGCTTTCAGTAATAAAGTTAAAATCATGCAAACTGTAAGAAACAGCAAACCCCCACAACATGCTGTGCTGTTTCCACTACACCAGAGAGTAGTTCAACATTCTATCTCTTCCTCTAATGGTCTCTTCAAAAACTTTACAGGGAAGGGTTAGTCATTCTATAGAAGGAGAGGTTATTTGAAAGAAAGAGGGCCAACACTGAGAATACGTGAGAATCTTGTCCTGGAAAATTTCCTGGGTGGAAGTCAGAATTACTTGCCAAGAGTAATCTTGCCAGATTAACCTTCTGTCATTTTTTAATCAGGTGATTTCCTTAGTAGATTGCGGAATTGCTGTAGATATAACATTGATTAATTGATTGATTATGTGCCATTAAGTCATTTTTGACTTGTGGCAACCACATAAAGTAGATAGATTTTCTCCATGATGATCTATCCTAACCTGGTCTTCACTTACAAAGCATTTGGCAAAGTACCTCATGATATTCTGGGCACAAGCTTGTTAAGTATGGGATGGATGGATTAGGAAGTTAGTTAAGCTTGGTGAAATGGATAAACAGCTGGCTCAAAAATTATACTCAGTGGATGTTCATTATAGGATTCTTATGAAATTGACGAGAATATTGAGTAGGGTGGCACAAGGGAAGTCATGGGTCCTCTGTTCTTTAATGTTTTTATTCATGACTTGAATGAAGAGGTGGACAGAATGCTTATCAGATTCACAGAAGATACAGAATTGGGTAATATAGTTAGTATTCTACAAGACAGAAATAAAACATTCAAAGCGATCCAGTTAAATAAGAAAAATGGACTAAAAGTCATAGTAGAGAATCTAACAGAGAAAAATGCAAAGCTTTGCTCCTTTAGGAAATAAAAATTCAGTTTGTAATAAACTATTATTTCAAGATTTTTTCCCACAAATACAGCTACCAAGCTAGGAATCCCCCATGGAGGAGGGCTGAGTTCAAGCCTTAACAGTAATGCTATGTAAGATTTCTATTACCTTATGCATAACAGGAGGGGGCAGCACTTCCTAGTCTTTTCTCCAGTGGAAACATGGAGCTTGAATAGGATTGTAAGTAAAAAGGAACTAATCAAAGCTAAGTCCGTCCTATGGGGAAATATGAAAGGGAAATGGACTAAAAACAAGAGCTATCCAAGATTTTTTTGATAGGCTTCATTAACAGGTTTTGTTCAGAGGCTCTTATTTCCCTGCCTTTTCAGCCTCTTATCAGTTCTTCTGGTTTTTCTAACCCAGTTAAAAAGGCAACTTGCTATTTTAGAGCTTGCTTCCAAACCGTATTTCTGATTGTCCAGGTCACTCACCATGTCTGCATATACTACTTCATGTATATACTTCTTCGGAGCATTTGTGGCTAAGGCATGATTGTCGAGCCTCAGTTTCCTAGAAGCTGAAAGGCTTGGCTACCTAAAGCCACTTTGAGTGTGATCATGCATCCTACAGGGGGATGTCCTTGAGGACACTTCTCAATTTGAAGGACAGTCCAATCCAAGTCTGTTTTTACTGAAAGAGTAAGAAGGGAGAGCTGAAGCCTTAAAGCTTCCCACCAGCTAGTAGCATTTGGACAGTGCATTGTAACCCGGTCGTAGTCTTCCTCTACTACATCAGAATGCACTGCAGAGTGACTTAAAAATTATAACTACTCTTTATTAATACTGATTTATGCATATACATTAGCGCATGCAGATCAATCAAATCTATTTCCTTTCCTTCTTTTTTGACAATGTTTAAGTAGCTACTAATTCTTGAAAGGTGCTGGATAAATCAGGAATGTTCTCGCTTACAGCTCAGCTACCATCTCTCAATGGACAGTCCCAATTTAGCACAGTGGTAGTTTCTTGTAGTTCCCTCTACTTTCTGTGGGCCTGTGTAAATTTAAACTGCATATTTTTAATGTGATGGATGCTCAAGAAAGTGCAGTAAGATGTAGCAGACCCATATAAAGCTGTAAGGCAGTGTTGCTCAACCTGAGCAACTTTAAGATATGTGGACTTCAACTCCCAGAATTCCCCAGCAGTTTAAATTAAAGTTGCTCAGGTTGAGAAACGCTGCTGTGAGGTGTCCTTCCTTTGAACTAAATATCATCCTCTTCTTTGTGTTATGCGTGCACTTACAAGAAAAGGCTGGGAAAGGCAACTTGTATTTTTACAGCCAAGACAAAGGCTACTCATTCCATTTAATAGAAACTTCATACAGGGAATGTCACAAGTTTGTTCTTTGAGTGACCTCTGATAAATATGCCGCATGAGGGCTCTGCTTCATGCTAGGACACGCCAGGCCAGTGACTTTCAAGGAGCTGCCAACTCATGCAGGAAATGCAGGCTGATCTGTGTTAATGGCTTTGTACGTAGACAGGATTTCAAATGAAAGCTCTATTTGACAAGGTTTCTCTGGACAGCAGAATGGGATCAGCGTATATTAAACTCTACAAAAGTCAGATCTTTTTCTTAGCTAGTATAATGGAAAAAGGAAAAGGGTAATGCAATAACAGAAGCAGTTCTGAGCTCTTTGTTAGAGTTTATTTGATTTTTTTTTGTTAGCATTTTTATAGCTGGAAAAATGGAAAACAATAGCTCCCCTCTAGCTTCAAAAAACCTCCAGCACCCATATCATTGACCTTATTAAAATTCTGTTTAAACTAAGGATTGGTAAAGATGTCAGTTCTACTTTTGCCCATATTCATTTTTAACACTTAAATTCTTCCCGTCTCATTTATGAATACATTTGTGTATTTTATTAATGAGCAGAACAAAATTCTTATCCTCCCTTTGTTTTAATCTGTCATAATCTTTGACCTCATTTCTAAAACTGTCTAGACTTCATTGGTTTCTTTACATGAGGCTAATATTTTTTTAAACCTTGCTCTAAGAAGCTAAATTTTCATAAAACCTCATGTTAAGTCCGTTCCATTTTTCTTTTTCCCATCTCAAAGATTTCTTCAAGAGTTTAACCAACTTGCTTTGTAAGTCCAATAAAAAGTCCTTATCCAGATCAATTTCTTATATTTCCACTTAGGAGGGATTAAATTGTATGACAGCATCTAAATGAACCAAAGATTAAGATTGTTAGAAGCAAAAGGAAGGAGCACAAGGTTTGTTTGTTTCAACAAGGTTAAAATAAGACAAGTTTGTATAAATCTGGGATTCCTTTACAGACTTTTAGCTGACGCTAGGACTGAAATGTTAATGATTTATGGATTTGTGTATGGATTAAGGATGGGTTATGGGAAGAAGAGATACCTGCATGTAATGTTATAGGTGGTGATGAATTATTATGTTTGCTTGAAGATTGGAAGCTACTTCTTTAAATATTTCTTTTTTATTTCTCTTATTTTTTCTTTTTTTCTTTTCTCTTTTTTCTGAACACCTTTTATTCTTTTTTTCTTTACCTTCTTTCTGAATTTAGTTTGTATTTTCTTTTGCTATTAAACTTTCAATAAAAATTATTTTAAAAAACCCTCATGTTAAGTTTGGAACAGTTATCCTACATGCTCATTTAATATTTTGAATGATCTGGAAAGTTTTT
This sequence comes from Liasis olivaceus, assembly GCA_030867105.1. Lineage (NCBI taxonomy): Eukaryota > Metazoa > Chordata > Lepidosauria > Squamata > Pythonidae > Liasis > Liasis olivaceus. The sequence continues at coordinate 81,715,743 of CM061349.1, forward strand.
TTATTTTTAAAAATCTTGCTTTTAAGTGGTGCTTCTAATGTACTGCAAATGTTAGTAACTTATTTTTTTAACAATAAAAAAAAAGTTACAAAGATAAAAACTAATACAAACTAAAAAAACAAAAGAATGAAATGAAAAGTGCAGAAAAGAAAAAAATAGAAAGAAAAATAGAAAAAAAAGAAAGAAAAAAAAAGAAAATAGTAAATTCGACAAATGATCCCTTCTTCCCATATCCCATCTCTTATCTATAAACAAATCCTTAAAGCCTTGTTGTTTCAGTCTTGATCAGAAAAAGTCCATTAAGGGTCCAGATGGATTTGAAATAAAATTTTGGAATTAATTATAAGAATTCTTCCCATGGGAAAAATGCTTTTGTTTCAAATTCTCTTTTTAAAAAAATAGGATGAGGCTTTAAGTTGGACGCTAGAGGGAATGAGAAGGAATTACGATTACAATTAAAGGAGAAGAACACTTAAATTTGACTTACTAATACAGAATGAAGCAAAATATTTTATCATTGGACATACAGAAGGATATTTTTGAACAATGGACTCAGAAGTTAATTTTAAGAGTGTCTGCCTGTATAGATAGACTGTGTTTAAAAGATGTTATGAAAGAGGAAGAAGTTTTACTGGACAAGACTGAGACTGACCTGAAAGTGGATTTAAAAAGGACAGGCTACAAAGATATGGAAAAAGATGCTACACTGACATACAAAAGAAGCTGGCTGATGTCTTAATTATTGAAAGGGATATCCAAATAACAAACCAAGAGAGTGACCTGGATAGTTTTCCTATATTGGATTTACAAAAGGGTTTGTTAATGCTTTGAAGAGTTTTGTGAGAAGGGAAGGGACAAGAAAAAATGAAAAGAAATCAAGTTCTAGGACATTATTTGACGGGACTAAAGATCAAGACTGTTAAAAGTAAAATGAAAGAACATAAAGTTGGTTTATTTGATCAAATGTTGGTAACTTCATCAACTTACTGTTGTGTTTTTTTTAAATTACTGCATTAATAAAGCAGTTGAGATTAAAGTACTTTCAGTTTTCAGCCAACTATGGAGACCAGATGGGTTATACAGTACACTATTTAATGAAAGTTAATTTCAGAGGGTTCAGAATATTCCTGTTTCAACCACGTTCTGTATGCCAGAAATAAACTGGAGGATGATCTAATGATCTGATAGTTTCTAAATGAAGGACAGGTGAAACTCGAAAAATTAGAATATCGTGCAAATGTTAATTTATGTCAGTATGGCAACTCAAAAGGTGAAACCAATATATGAGATAGACGCATTACATGCAAAGCGAGATATGTCAAGCCTTACTTTGGTATAATTGTGATGATTATGGCGTACAGCTTATGAAAACCCCAAATTCACAATCTCAGAAAATTAGAATAGTGTGAAAAGGTTCAATATTCTAGGCTCAAAGTGTCCCACTCTAATCAGCTAATGAATCCCTAACACCTGCAAAGGGTTCCTGAGCCTTTCAATGGTCTCTCGGGCTGGTTCAGTAGGAATCACAAGCCTGGGAAAGACTGCTGACCTGACAGTTGTGCAGAAAACCATCATTGACACCCTCCATAAGGAGGCAAAGCCCCAAAAGGTAATTGCAAAAGAACTTGGATGTTCCCAAAGTGCTGTATCAAAGCACATCAATAGAAGGTTATGTGGAAGGGAAAAGTGTGGTAGAAAAAGGTGCACAAGCAGCAGGGATGACCGCAGCCTGGAGAAGATAGTCAGGAAAAGGCCATTCAAAAGTGTTGGGGACTTTCACAAGGAATGGACTGAGGCTGGAGTTAGTGCCTCAAGAGCCACCACACACAGACGGATCCTGGACATGGGCTTCAAATGTCGTATTCCTCTTGTCAAGCCGCTCCTGAACAACAAACAACATCAGAAGCGTCTTACCTGGGCTATAGAAAAAAAGAACTGGTCTGTTGCCCAGTGGTCCAAAGTCCTCTTTTCTGATGAGAGCAACTTTTGCATCTCATTTGGGAACCAAGGACCCAGAGTCTGGAGGAAGAATGGAGAGGCACACAATGCACGATGCTTGAAGTCCAGTGTGAAGTTTCCACAGTCTGTGCTGATTTGGGGAGCCATGTCATCTGCCGGTGTTGGTCCACTGTGCTTCATTAAGTCCAGGGTCAACACAGCCGTCTACCAGGAGATTTTGGAGCACTTCATGCTTCCTTCTGCAGACGAGCTTTATGGGGATGCTGACTTCATTTTCCAGCAGGACTTGGCACCTGCCCACACTGCCAAAAGTACCAAAACCTGGTTCAATGACCATGGGATTACTGTGCTTGATTGGCCAGCAAACTCACCTGACCTGAACCCCATAGAGAATCTATGGGGCATTGCCAAGAGAAAGATGAGGGACATGAGACCGAACAATGCAGCGGAGCTGAAGGCTGCTATTGAAGCATCCTGGTCTTCCATAACACCTCAGCAGTGCCACAGGCTGATAGCATCAGTGCCACGCCGCATTGCGGCAGTCATTGCTGCAAAAGAGGCCCAAACCAAGTACTGAGTACATATGCATGCTTATACTTTGCAGAGGTCCGATATTGTTCTATTTCCAATCCTTGTGTTATTGATGTCATGTAATATTCTAATTTTCTGAGATTGTGAATTTGGGGTTTTCATAAGCTGTACGCCATAATCATCACAATTATACCAAAGTAAGGCTTGACATATCTCGCTTTGCATGTAATGCGTCTATCTCATATATTGGTTTCACCTTTTGAGTTGCCATACTGACATAAATGAACATTTGCACGATATTCTAATTTTTCGAGTTTCACCTGTACATGTCAAAGAACTCCAACCTTCGATATGTTTTAGAAAAAATGTATATGATATAAAAATGTACTTATAATCAGAACAAGGGTAACAGAAGAAAATGTAGCATTGTAGAAGAAATTTAGAACAATAAGTAAATGTTATATATTCAAATATGCTTAGTTGCTAGCATGCTATAATTCCCTTAATTTTAATATATAAAACATTTTTCATATATAGAGCCCTCTGGTTAATTTGATTGAACAGTTTAGTTTGGTCTAGTGAAGACAATTTTGCAAAGTGACAGAAGAAACATCACCTGTACAATTACAATGAAATTATGAGTCAAAGCAATATAGACAATTCCCCCCACCACCCCAAAAAGGCCCTTGGTCAGAAGTCAAACAAACAAGAGGATTCTGGGAAGAATACACTAGCATGATAAGAAGCCACTTACATTTCTTATTCTAACACAAACCTAGTATCTAATTATTCTGTATAAGTGGAGCTCAACCCGAAAAGACATAAAATGAGCATGTTAAGAATCCTTGTCAAATTCTTACGAAGTCAGACTACTACAAAGTGACAGAAAAGTTATTAAAGGCAACACTACACAGATATTCCAGATACTGGGAGTATGATTCTACCTATGTAAATTGTGCTCGCTCTCCATAAAGATGTTTGATGCAAGAATATTTTACAGTTTGAGCTATTACTTCAACTCATAAATATCCAGCAAACATGAGACATGAATGATTTAATAAGTTTTATATTAAGAAGAATATAATAGCAGAACACAGGTTGAAGCTACTGGAACTGAAGGCAAATCTGCACTGCTTATCTGGACTTATTCTGGTTGCTCTGTCACCAGAATAGAAAAGCAACTGTTTTGGAGGGCAGAAGTGGATGACGTCACTCTCTGTATAGCCCCTCACTCACCTCCAAAGTATGCTTTTCCTTGTTATGTCCCTTCAAGTGGTCCTGTCCATTTGGGCTAAATATCTCAGTTTGTTGCAAGCTAACCTCAGCAGTTCTTAGTCTGCTTTGCAGAGGAAGGGCCACCCCTTCAACTGAGCCAATGCTTATGATGGACTCTAATTGCATCAGCCCCACTATGTAGATCAAACCAAGAAATCAACTCCGCAGGAAGGCTAAAACTAGCTACCTACAACATTATTAATATTGGCTATAGAAACAGAATCCTGCAATCTGACTGTGTTTTACTCCCTGCCCCCACCCCCTTTTTACTCATGTGAATTAGGGAAGTTTCTGCCTGAGTTGCTTTCACATAACTTCTGCTTGTTTTGGACTTAAGCCATATTTTTCCCTTCTTGCTTTGGTAAGAGATTTAGCCTATATCTGTCAGGTTCATCATCCTTATTCTCTACAAATTGTTTCTATACCTCTTTTACTCCCAAGATGTCCTTTCTTTCCAGCAACCTTCTGTTTGACAATGAAAGATATTAGCTTTGTGCCATTTCAGCAGAACTGAATGAGAAGTATAGCGCATGCCAGAAAGAAAGGATTTTATTTTTTTAAGCTGCTTGTTATTGCCTGCATGTAGCTGCATTTGTCCTTGTATACATAAATTTAACAACTTTGTGTGTGTGTGTCTATACATGTACACAGATGCACATATATAAAAGTAGATATGTACAGGAAGACCCACTGACAGGAAGGAAAGCAACTGGCAATCGCTTTCCTGAAAGAGAAAGTTGGGAGGGCAGATAAATGGGGAGTTGACCAATGGGAGGATGTGGTTTACCTTCTGTCCAGACTGAATACCTTGCAAGCTGTTGTCTGAATATTTTTTTAAGCTGGTTTATAGTCAAGCTGGAATAGAATAGATAGAAGTGGCTTAAATGGTAAGAGCGTATGTGCCTGAAAATCACCAGTTTGGTTTCTTTTTACTTGTGGATATTTCAGACGGATCTGTTAAGCAATTACTTTACAAGCCTTGATATAGAACTAGGTTAACTAATCAATTGTGTGAATATTGTGTGATGCTAAATTGAAGATTTTAGCCTGTTTTAATCAGCATTAGGATTGTGTATGAGTTCCAAGTATCCTTCTTCCTCTCTTTCTTATTTCCTTTTTTACTAAGAAAAAAAAGTATAAATACTGCCCTTGTAAGACCCAGAGAGACAGGTGTTTTTGGTGAAGTTTGGCAGTATATTTTAAAAAACCCTCTTAAGTATGGCTGGAAATGGTTAAACTAATGGGTTAAAACAGACATACAAAGGGAGTTTTGTATATAGAACCCCTGTATATAGAACCCCAGGGGATATCCCTTTCCAAAAGCTGAAATGGTTACATGGAGAAGGTGAATCCTCCACATTCAGTAACTGAATATTAGTAATAAGATCATGGAGCCTACCTGTAGAACTGTCCTTGTCGAATCCAGATTTTTCATACAGACTGTATTACGTTTGTAGCTTTAGATCTTTCTTTCCTTGCAAATGCAAGGAAGTTTATTAGAGCCTTTGTAGCAAATTTCCTTCTGAATAATTTTTAGGTTTTGCTTGGCTTCATATTTCCCCAAGTGTACTTTCTTGTCCGCTAGTTGCCATAAGCCCTGAAGGGTTTTCCTGGAGTCATAATCCTGCTGAATTTTGTTTTGTTCTACCCTGTTCATTATGAAGCGAGACAATAAACAATATGTGGCATATCTTTCTGATATACATTATAGGGTAGTACAGAAGTCTTCATAATGTATATGTTCTGACCTGTGGCACTTTAGATGTTGCTAAACGATGGCTCAACAGTCTCAGCCAGCCTGGCCAATGGCGAGAGACAATGGCCATTGAGATTCATCAACATCTGGAGGACCACAAGTTGCCTCTTCCTATTCTCACTGAAGAATTATTGAAAGAATATTATAAGGCAGGGACACTTAGGGCTTCCTTTATAGGCTTGCAACTGAGAATCCTCCATCTTTAAAACATCTTAAACAACACAGACTAAAAGCTTAAAGACAACTACCTAAGAAAAAGCTTCTCTGAAACTTTTCTTGCTTTGACTGGCTCTGGCAACAGTCCTTCTCATACTTTTTAGGGTGCCCTCCCAACAGTCACGCTCAGAAAGTGAATATAAGCAACAAGGTTTTAGAGATCATGGTGTATTATCAGAGCATGTCATTAAGCCACTGTCAAGTCTACCATCTCTTTTCTGCTCATGGAGAGGCAATCCCTTATTTCTGCAGAGCAGTGCTTTGATCACACATGGTTGTGATCATCCGTGTATAAAAGTTGCTTTTCTCTGCTTTGCCTGTTATCTACACACAACTCTATAATGCCTGACATTTTCTATTCAGCCTTCAATAGGATCAGCACATATTCTATAACTAATGGTTGGCTGTATTGTCCCCAGCCAAGCCCTTTTAAAATATTTTCTACCTTTTTTTTTTATGGTCAAAGAGCTTACCCTATGTTTATCCTAAGGAAAGGATATATTCCACGAGTAGCATCCACAGATAAATATACCTACCATTACAATTACTGCCTTTATTCAGTCCAGAAATATAAACTCTGGCAGAAGAATGCAACATGATTATGGACAATCACAGTTTGTGATTTTTTTGATGGTCAGCACACTATTGTTAGGTAGCCTACATTCTAAGTATTGGGTGCTACTAAATGAGGATGTATCTAAGCTGAAAGAAAAGGAAATATTTGGAATATATGATCTGTGAATAAATGGCTAAAAGTTTCCATGGATAAGCCAGCAGGAATCAGCCCTCCTAGAGTCAGTAATCTGCAAATGGTGTCCATTAGCCTAATAGAATATGGACATTCCCCTCAAATGTAAAAGGCTTTTTCTAATGCCTAACTCAATCTAGAGTATGTTTGTTTATTAAAGGGCATTATATTCAGCAATCATCTTCCACCAGCATTTCTATTAGATTACATCCTTTCATCAGTGCATTGGTCCACCCAATCTTAATTATGCAACAAGGAATCTGGAGGTGATTGGGTTTTGTTCACTCCAACCCACAATGATTGAATATGCTTTATTGTCCCAGCTTAAAAATTCCAAATCTGGTTTTGAAGAGCAGCGTACAGTTTTAAAAAGCAAAGCAAATAGAAGAAATATAGGCACTGTTTGCCCCTCCCCATTTGTTATATTTTATATATCTTTCTACTCAACCATAAGCTCAGACCCTTTGCACAGATTCATCTTGTTACCAGTTGCATCCATTCCTGGACCAGGAGGCCTTGTTCATGGTCACTCACACTGTTGTCATTTCCCAGTTGCACTACTGCAATATGCTTTACATGATGCTGCCCTTGAAGTCCTCCTAGAAGTTATAATGTGGCGATGTGTGCAGTGTTGGGCTCCCCTAGGTCCACCCATGTTACATCTCTGTTGTGCGAGCTGCAGCGGCTCCCAGTTTTCTTCGGCGTGCAATTCAAGATTCTGGTTTTTACCTCTAAAGTCCTACCTGGCCAAGGGGCCATGTTCTTTGTGGGACTACCTCTCTTTGAGGGTATCTGCCTGTCCCACCAGATCAGAAAGAGTAGGCATGCTCCAAATCCCTTCCCGAAATGTTGCCACTTAGTGGGACCCAGGAAGTGTACCTTTTCCCTGGCAGTCCCTGCCCTGTGGAATACTCTTCCCCTTAAGATCTGGCATGTCCCCACCCTCTTAACCTTCTGGAAAGCAGCAAAGAGCTGGATCTTCCCCCAGGCACTGGGATAGGGTGAAATTGGAGGTGGAAGATATAAGAGTTGGTTGCATTGAAGGAGATTGGTTGTGACCCCATGTGGTTGCTTTTATTGCTTCTTGCTTCTGTTTGGTTTTATATAACTGCTGTCAGCCACCCAGAATTGTGTTTTTAAGATGGCAATATGGTCATACAATATTTAAAAAACAACAACACAGTACGAGCATTTTTTAATACATTCTTGCCTCTGACCAATGATATTTAAAACATAATTCACTAGTCGTGAATTGGCCTATATATAAGCTACAGAATAAACTAAATTTTCATTAAGTAGCCTATCAGAAGCTGTTCTTTTCAGCTCTCCTGTCCAATAGATAAACAGTCCAACTGTAAAAGGCACTGTGTCTTTGGGAATGCCAAGTAGGCTCACGCTTCATCGTAAGCCATAATTTAATAAATAAATTCAATAAATAAATAAATTCAATAAATAAATAATGTTGCTGTATGATTTTGGTGTAGTGCCCCCTTGTAGTTGAGTTAATAAGCCACTGTTCAGCAAACTATGGCAAAGCAATGTATAGGAATTAGTATATTTCTCATCCCTTTAGCTAAGATCAAGGGTACTATATGTAAATAGTTAATATTGGATTTATTAACAGTTGGCAGATGCAAATAAATCCTCAATTATAAATTAACTATTAAGCTTCAATTAACCTTTTCACCTTTCACCTTTAATCATTTAAAATTACAATAATGCTAACTACAGAATGCAATTAATTATAATTTACAAAATTGTAATTCTTAAGCAACATTTAAATAATCAGAATAGAAAGTTTCTACACCCTTTCTTTGTAAACACCCTAATTAATGTTAGCTTTCTCAATTTGTTTAATAAAGATGGAAACATTCCAATTTTAAACAACAAATGACATCTAGATTCTTATTATGCCAACCTACTTTTTTTGTAAAATTTATTAATATACTTGGAACACCTATTTAGAACAATAATTCCCTTTCCTTTTGAGAAGTTTAGACTGCAATTTAAGTACAGATTAGGATGAATTCTATTTACAAATTATGAAATGCTATTTATGCCAGGTGACTGAAAGTGCTTCATTATTTTATCCGTGATTTTGAAATGCTTTTAAAAGCCAATTGCACTTTAAAATCCAATCTTTCACAGCCACAATAGGATATGAAGATTTATTTATTTATTTATTTGACGGAGTTTTGATAGTCTTTGAAAACATCTGCAAAAGGTCTCAGTGTGTTCTTTACTTCTTTCCATCTCTCCGTCCTTTGATTTACTAAGAAATACTTTTTTTTCTGGTAGAGAAAAGTTAAGCTTTCCAACTTTTACATCTGTTATTTCAGAGGCAGCATTTTTTTTTGTTTGCAGGACTACCTTCCTCCCCAAGTGAAAAAATTGTTATAAGACCCTTGCTATAAATCATGGCAGTGCATCTAAATAATGGAAATTTTTTCTCTATATTGCCTTGGGACTGTTCACTTATAAAAGTGTTTAATGTGTTTAACTATATATACTACCAATGATAAAAGCTTCAGCATGATACTCAGGAAATGGAAAGGTATTGTATTGAATGATATGTGACTTATATTTTACTGGTTTTCTTCAAAGAGAGGAAAATTATATGTCAATGTCAAAACAGAAAGAGTTGTTATATTTGGCTCTAATTATCTGCCTGGGCTTTTGTTAAATAATATTTTAGGTCAAGTGTTTCAATCTGAAGATCAGTCTATTTTAATATACAAGTAGAAGTTTGTTAGATTTCAGTATTTACGGAACATGTAGTTCTACTCTTATATAAAGTTTAATGCCATTCCTCTTTATCCTCCAATTATATTTATATTGTATTTGTCCACTCAACAGTTTGATAAGTTTGGCTATATATAGTATATTATACAGAGGCAATAATTATGAAGTTTAGTCAACCATATTTTCTGAAAGCTTGTGGAAGCTGGGGGCAGGGGGCATGGAGGAGAAATTATGAATCTCTGTGAATTGTAGCTTTTATTTTTATTTATTTACTTATTTTTTGTGCCTTCAAGTCAGTGTTGACTCCTGGCAACTGCCTGGACAAGTCTCTGCAGTTTTCTTGTCAAGATTTCAGAAGTGGTTTGCCATTGCCTCCTTCCTAGGGCTGAGAAAAAGTGACTGGCCCAAGGTCACCCAGCTGACTTTGTGCCTAAGGCAGGACTAGAATCCACAGTTTCCCAGTTTCTAGCCTGATGCTTAACCACTACACCAAACTGGCTCTCTGAACTGTAGCTTATCCCTTGTATAACTAGGCGCAGAGGCCTTAATTTAACTAAAGTATTGTTAATCCTGCAATGCTTCCTGGCTTTGTTTGTGTGACGCACTATGCTTTAAATCTGGTTACATACATATAACCATCATTTACTCCCTAAATCATTTCTTGCATGCTGGTCTATATCTTTGTGATTTATTTTGTCATTCAACATGTTTCTGGTATTTGCTTAAAATACAGGATGACAAATGGTAAAATGGCAGCCTTTATTTATTTATTTATTTAATTTATTTATTTGACTTGTCCCTGCCCATCTCCCCACAATGGGGGACTCTGGGCGGCTTACAACAACTAAAGTCGAAAATACATAATTAAAATTATAAAAAGTTTATAAGTTATAAAAGTTATAAAAACCAGAATTTACAAAAATAAGGATAAAGATAAAAAGGCTAGAAGATCCAAGACGCCGATAGAGGCCACACCAGGCCACTAAAGGGCCAGCCAACCCCATTTCTGGTATCCTCCCTCCCCGCTCCAGGCCAGATGGCAGAGCCAGGTCTTCAAGTCCCTCCGAAAGGCCTGGAGTGAGGGGGCCTGTCTCATTTTCACTCAGAATTTTAGCAATTGACTGATTATGCAAAATAGAAAATGGTAAAGTGGAACAGAAGAAAGGTCCTTGTTGTGAGAGATGGAATTACAAAGATCAGAGGCAAGAGTTTGAGAACAGACAGGTCTGTTACAAAAAGGGATGCGTAGAGGTCGACCACTCTCCCATTGAGGAACAACCAGTTCTTAGGTGGGAAAAGGGGGTAAATGATGGGCAGTTCTCACTGTTGGAACCTTCCACTTGGCCAATGTTCAACTGCTTGGATGAATTGTGTTTGGTGGATTTATCGGTGAGATTAATGCTTAGCTCTATAGACTCGTCCCTTCCTGACTCTGGATTAGTATTCAGAATTGGATGCTGTTCCTCAGCAGTCCCAGACTTGTCCAGCTCTTATTTGGAGTCATGCTGAAAAATGCCATAGGATGATTGGCAACCAATATAATGAATTATTAATAAGAATGCCAAGGGCAAAATGATAATTAATGGTATGTAACATTGAAGGTTTGCCAGATTTCAGCTGTAAGCATTCAAGAGACACCATATTTATGTTCGTGTTTGTTTATCCAAACAAAAACATCTATGGAAATTATTTACTAATTTCCCTTTTTAAGAATGGGGATCTGGTAACTTCATGCTTTTGTTCTCTCAGAAAACATCTTTCCCTTTTCTAAAACACGCATTTTCTTTTTGGTTTCTTGGACCAAATGTGCTTTTAAATGCAGACAGGGTCCTGAAGACAAGCTGAAGATCTATCTGGACACCTCCATAAACTTACATTCCTGTCAAGTCATATCTGGTCACATGAACCAGGTATGCAGCTAATAGGTTAATGGCCTACCATGCCTTGGCGATGTTGAATTTGTCCTGTGTTTGAGGATAATAATGTATTGAGGATTCTCACTTTCATTTCTGTGTTTACTCAAAGATTCATGATAACTAACCAATTTGTTCTTCCCACCCCTTATTTGTTAGTTTGTTAGTTTATTTCAGAAACTTCTATGGCTACCCAACTGGAATAACTGTGACTCTGGGAAGTGTATAATTACAGTTGAAAATCACAACAATAGTTAATTGATTGGGAAGCCAAATTTGCCCTGCACTTTTTCGTGCAGGAGCTGCAATCTTCCTGGCCTCAATGCCAAGGAAAAATTTTAATTTTTTTTTTTTTGTTAGAGCCAAGTATATGTTAGTGGGGGGAGGGGAGAATCATTCAACAGGGCAGGCATTGCAATAGAAAAGGTACACTTTCTACACCCTTTCAGTGTGCCCATCCACTGGAGTGCTGGGATGTAGAGGAGTGTTGCGTAAACACCAGCTTAGCCCTAGGAAGGAGTAGTGAGTGAGAAAGAAACTCAAGATTGTCCTGCTTTGATTCTCTTTGGTATAAGAATCTCTGTCAGGCTCTTAAGATTCTGCAATGATAAAGTAGAATTTCAGTAGTCCTTGTGGAGTATATTTATTGACCTAGCCTACCTTGAAGGCTAATAGGTGGTCAGATACCATAGGAGAAAGGTGTTTCCCTTTCTTTACCTTCAACTTGTTGACTCTTCCCTTCCCCATGTCTGTAATATACAGTACATGGTATAACTAAGCAATCAGTCATTTTTTTTATAAGTTCGTTTGCTGAGGCAAGTCTTGAGGCTTTGGTTTTCTTTCTTGTGGTAATGCTTTGAGTAGTAGGAACAATCTTGTGTTCCTATTAATTCCATTCAGTTACTGTGTTACCTTCTAGGATAGTGCTGCAGAACTGATAACTGCCTGTCCTTAGTCACGAACAGTGCCCTGGGGAAGAAGTTACCCTGCACCAGGCTAAATGTTCCCCATTGTATGTTCCTTAAGACAACATTGGTAACATCATCTTCAGTATGTCAGACAACCATATATTTGAACAATGAGAAAAAATGTACTCAGAATAGGTATGGAGGATAAAATTATTTAGTTTATATGCAAATACAAACTGACCTATGTTTATATTAGGTATTTTAAATCAATACATAATATCTTAGCCTTAATTCAAAATGCACACTTTTATTTTATTATTTATTTTTTTTACATTTATATCCCACCCTTATTTTGTACAACTTCAAACAGCATAAATAATGCCCCCATCTCCTATTTTCTCCATAACAACAACCCTGTGAGTGGGTTGGGTTGAGACACAGTGGCTGGCCCACAGTTACACATCAGCTTCCATGCATAAGGGAGGACTAAAACTCACGGTCTCCTGGTTTCTAGTCCAGCACTTTAACCACTGCACCAAACTAGCTCTCTCTCTTTTCCAAATTTTATAATGCAGCTTGCAAATAAAAAAAGTAAAAGGCTGTCTAAAAGTGTATATACTCATAAAAAATGTAAATGACATTTTACGTATTAACAATCTTAACTGTATTATTATTTATATAATATGCATATGAAGAGCGTAAATGTTATTTTACATATGAATGTTATATTTACATGACATTTTATGGATTGGGTAATAATAACAAAATATAAATATTGTATAATAATGTGCATTAAGCAAAAAGGTTTGCATACCTCTGCATATCAAACAAAATTGCAAACAACCATATACTGAGAGAAATGTGCCCCAGATATGCCCAAAAGTGAGTGTAAACTTTTTTAAAAAATGGAAGTTTGAATAAGCAAACTCAACAGCTTCAGTCAGAAACTAATAAAACTGTTGGAGTCCCAAGGACTCCACAGTTCTACCCTGAGCTACACATATTCTCTTCTATTGAAACTAAGAAAAACCAAGGTTGTTTTGTTGTTGCTGTTGTTATTATTAATTAATTAATTAATTAAAATTTTTTGGCTGCCCAACTCCACTGGACTCTTGACAGGTTGACAGATACCGGCATCCTTAACCTGGAGTATCATCTTCATAACTGGGGCTGCTCTTTGGAAATTAGGTGGGCAAAAAGAGGGCCCCAATTGTATATTCCTTCCTTGGTATATTTATTCAATATTATTATTTTTTCAAATGCCAGTCTTTAGGCTCTTGGGGGCTCTTTAGGTTATTTAGCCTTTTAAGAATTGACTGCTGTTTTATTCTGGATTTTGAAACAAAGGAATCCTTGCTGCCTTCTGCTGGTTTATTCAATTGTTTTGTTTCTCTATTATATTTCTGTCTTTTACGAACTGCCTTAAGGGAATGGCAAACAAGAAATATAAATGCTTTATACTACAATTGTATTTTGTTTTTGTTTTAAGAAATGCACAGCAGTTATTTTATGTTAAAGTTCACGAGGTGTTAATACCAAAGGTGAATTTGTGGCCATGGGATAGATTAGGCTATCCTGTGTTAATTGATCACAGAATTGACACAGGATATTACGTAGTTACCACCGTTGCTTTTTTTCTAGTTCCCAAACACTATGAGAATGTGTATATGTGAGATAGAGAGAGAGACAGAGAGAAACACACACAGGGAATGTGAATAATAGGACTGGGAATCTATTGAGTGATTCTAACGATGCCATAAATCAAGAGAATGAAGTTTGAATTGCTGAAATCCCAAGATGGAGTGCAAGCACTGTTATTTAGTATGTGTTTGTTTATGTGTTTAAATAAAATGCATGGGTCTGCATCACAAATAAATCCAATGAATTGGCTTGGAAAGGTTGTTTCTCTCCTCTGTGTGAATCAGATTTGGACAGATTATATTTTCTTGGCTTTTCCTTGCGTGACTGAATAGAATGTTTGGAATTAAAATGCATGTGAAGCATTAAAAAAACATTTATGCCCTGATTTTGCTGTATCGGTTTACTGTCATAAATCCAGTGTTCAACTGGTTTTAGAGAGATACCGACATATCTCGCCAAGTCATGATTTGCTTGACCATGGTTTATAAAATAAACCATGTTGAACTGAATTCACAATTCATTCTAAGTCATAAACCATGATATATAAATTACAGTGGCTGAGTTCAGACAACATGCTAAGCCAGAATTAAGCCAATCATGTTACAACTGGGTGGGACAAAAATATAGCCTAGTTTTTTTGAGGTTTGGAGAGCACAGTGAGATGTTAAGAGATGAAATGGGTGGCTTAAGGCCCACTTTGAAACCTGCTCCAACTCATGTTTACAGTTCAGTCTTCTGGATCCTGCACAAACTTTTCAGTGGCCCTTGAGCTTGATGAGGTTGCTTACCTCTGTCTTAGACAGATATGCGAAACAGATTGGTGTGTTTTGTTGGAGACATTCTTGCAAAAGAACAAGACAACTGTCTCTTTTCAGTTGCTTAAAGCAATGAGGTTTGTTAGTCCACTCATTCAAGACACAGTTTAGCACAGTCTCCAAAATTTATTAAGGGTCTGCAGAGCCTGGTCAAGCCCCATGGACATGTTCAGCAACATCCCAAAGGCAAGATCCTGAAAATCAGAATTGGGTGCATTTATTACAAAACAACAAGGGCATACAAATGTTTGAGTACACAATTGGTTACAAAGCATTACCATATGGGGTGAGCACCTTATACAAAATATACATGCACAATACATACTCAAAATTTTCCACTAACCACTTCCTTAATACATCTATGAAACTATGTGGTGTGCTTGCTTGGTTGCTAGGCAATGGCTACTAACCTTAATTTTTTCCATAGTTTTCAGGGGAAACTTATCTTGGTCAGATAAGCAACGGTTCAAAGTCACCTAGACCCTGCAGATTTATTTCCGACCCTCGATCTATATCATAACAGGAATGATTAAATGTTGATGCATCATGTCACACATTTGGGCTACATTTAATTTCTGGATGCTCCAGTCTTTAAGCTATTGGAGGTTTGAACAAGCTTGTTTCCTTAAAGGCCTAATCTGGAACATTTATACAGCTGCTTGCAAAATGCCTCTCTTCCTCCCAAATAAAACACTTAGCTGATGTGTCAGAAGGGGAGTTGGTGGCTTAGCAGAACTCTCATGCGTGGAGTGTCCAGGTAATGGAAACATAGACATTGCATGTATTGATGGACTTTTTCTTCAGCAGAAAATGCAGCTCTGCTAGCACCCAGTTGCATACACTGAATTTTTGTGGAGTCTGAAGTGTGGGTGGAGTGGGCAGAGGGATGGGAACGAAAGAGGATAGTAGTGTTTTCCTCTCTGGCCTGTACTCTGCCTTGGTTCCTCAAGTCTTCCATTGATACCCCAGCAGAGTTGGATTCAAGTCTCTGTGGTGCCCTAACAAATGTTCATTCCATCAATTAAGCCTCTTACAGTACATTCCAGCCTATGTCCTGAGCGAACAAATCAAAATCAGCAGTTTACTCTTGCAGAGAACACTTACCCTATAGCAGATCTTATGTTGGCTGTCACATATTTAATGGGATCATTGGATGTAATCCTTAGACATGGCACAAAACTAGCATAGTTGTCCAAATATAACATATCTGTATCAGGAAGGGAATGCTACCCATTTCACAGTACCTCAGACCAGTTATAACTCTTGTACCAAAATTGTCACTGGAAAAATCCTCAGATCTTTTCCACTTAGGAAGAAGAAGTTGTATAGGTTTTCATTGAGTGATGAATGTAGTGAATTTGATCAGGTTTCCATCATATTACTCAGGCAGGAAATGGGTCAGAGCGCTGCTGTTGTAACTGTAGGGGTTTTGAGGCAGTGATTATAGTAAATTCTACCCCACCTGCTGGGTTAGCTGGCTCACCATCTGGATCAGGTAGCCCATCTGGGTTGTAATTTGATTCTGATACTGGAGGAAGGCCCTGTCAACTTGACCCATAGTCAGGTGTTCCAAGGGGATCTATAGCCATTGCTATAGATCTGAGCATGTACTATAGTCCCATAGAGATGGGAATAGGGAGATGGAGGGTGCTTTGTGCAAAGTATGTCAGTTAAAATCTCTCCCCACTCCACATTCCTGAGCAGACTTATGAAGTACAGGTAAGTAAATTTATTGCAGATAATTAGGAAGACGTATGTACAAGAAGGCCGGTGTCTTATAAATCCTGCCCTTTATAAGGTCTGCTCTGACACTGTGGATGAACTTGCTCATATAGATAGCTGAAAGGTGAGTGATTTATGGCCAAACTCTTTCAGTTTGGTTTAAATAACTTGGAGATAATGTTATGTTAACAATATGCCTTGTAAAATGAAGATGATTCTCTGTCAGTTATCCCAAACTAAGAGCTCCACTTTACAGGGAGAAAATCTGGATGAACTTAAGCACTTGATTGAAATCCTGGATAGAGAGGAACGAGCAATGGCTCCCTCCCCCAGTGAAAGTCCAGTGAATTAGCTAGAACCATATTAATGTCTTATTGTATCACTTTCTTAGCAAGAACAGAAAACAGCTTTAAATGGTTAAACTCCAATCCATTACTAAACAGATGGATAGTTAATTTACAGATTTGGAAACTGGCATACTTGGAATCCTTGGAGACCTTCAAATCATGAACTCCCAAGTTCTTAAATTTGATAAAGATTTGGAAGCATTGAAGGGAAACATCACTATTTCTCATAAAGCCAGAATTGAGTCCTTATAAGAAAAGGAACAATCTCATAATAAACCATGACAAATCTACAAACAGAACTTTTTAAAGCACAGAGGCAACTCACTCAACAGAAATCATTTAAAAACAGTCTACCTTTGGAGGCTGAGCAGCAGAAGCCTTTCTTAAATTACATGGAAGAATATGTTCCAGAAATCGTTTCACTGTCAGTTGATTTTAAACTCAAGATAATGAGTGCTTACCAGTTAAGAGCAAGTGGCAATCCCTCACAGAAACCTGCCCCTGTAATTGCTAAATTTCTGAATTCCAGGACAAGAGGCCATGTTTTACAACTTTCAAGACAATGTACCCAGTTGAAATATCATGAGTGTAAAATCATGATTTATCCAGATCTTTCTTTACAAATGGTTCACCTGCAGAAAGATTTCAATTTGGCAAGGAACAAGAAAGTTAAATGCTTCTTGTTTCCAGCAATCTTTTGCTTTTCTCTCGGAGATGAGATCAAAAGATTTACAAGCCCATCTGCTGCTGTGGAATTTTTATAGGCTTTGTATTTATCGGATGAGTAACAGCTTTGCATCTTTTTTGGTTTTTGTTCCTTTTTTTCTTTATTAGTTGTTGCTACTATATGAGTTTAGCAGTTATTCTCCTATATCTTTATGCACAGAATGAAAAGGGATGAGTGAGGGTGCAGGAACCTAAGTCAAACCAGAAATTTAAAATGTCAAGCATTTATGGCAGCAAAGCTTCAGTTGAGGCTACCATACTCAGAACAGTTTGAATATTCTTTGAAGTGTATTAATCAGTGCTCCTGGGAGTCGGGTGACAAAATTAGAAAGTTTACTGGTTTATCATCTGAAATAACAAAAACAAAGAAATTTTATTTCTGGAATTCAGGCTAACAATGGACAGTTATTTACTGAGACAGAATCTATTAATTATCAGGTTATTATTTTTACACTCAGTTATATAAATTAGAGAGTTCCGTAACTGAAGAGGAAATTATTAATACTGAAATAGAAGAGATTTACCAGGAAGATAAAAACAAACCAGCAGAACTGTTGGTAATATAAGAAAGTATGGAGACAATTCAATCTATGAAACCAGGGAAAGCCCCTGGACCAGATAGACTTCCAGCTGAAAAAAACTTTTACAAACTTAATGGCACCTACTGTATAGTGCTGGAGATCTACAATAATCATTTAATCTCTCTATATTTCCTTTATATAGTAGTAGTAGTAGTAGTAATAATAACAACAACAATAATAATAATAATAATAGAAAGAACTGAAGAAAATCACAAAATACAAAGACCTGCAAATAGAAGTAGGATGACAAAAGAAAGGAAAGATAGTACCAATAGTTACAGGCACCTTAGGTGCAATCCCAAAACATCTGGAGCACCACTTGAGAACCATCGGCATTGACAAAATCACCATCAGTCAGTTGCAAAAGGCAGCTTTACTTGGAATAGCTTAGATCCTGCAACGATACCTTTAACACCATCAAACAACATCTGTCTATCCCAGGTCCTTGGGAAGGACTTGATAGGTGGATAAAAATGCTAACAATAATAATTTATTAAGTGTATATATCGCGTGACTCTGGGCAGTTTTATGATGCTTATAATACAATAATATTAAAGTCTGAGAAAGATCTTACTTAGATATACAAGTAATAGACAAAATCTTTACTCAATGTGTATGTTAAAATATTAAGTGGAACAGTAAGAACCAGGATGTTACAGAAAGTAACACCTTTCTCAATCTGGATGTATAAAAAATAGGCAAGGATCTGAGAATATCTGCCTGGTGATTGATATTTTGGATATTAGGCAAATTGGAACAAGCCGCTCTGCTTTCATTGGATGCCGAAAGGCCTCCAGTATGGTTCAGGTTGAGTTTGAACTGTCTTTTCTTCACTGGATTTCAATTTGGTATCTTCACCCAGTGGCTTTGTCAGATCTTTAATTTGGTTCTCAGATCTTTGATTTCTTCTATTAGACAGTCTCAAGTTATAGTGGGTGTAGTGGCACTCAGCACTGAATTATAAATTATTCTTATATACTGATGATATGGCTTTTCTAGATAATTATGCAATGTATTACCAAAACTTATTGAAATTGTCCAATAATATGGTTTATATCCTGGTTATACCATTAACTGGAAAAACTATAATTTGCTGCCTTTGGGATCCACTATATCTGTAGACTATATCTATAAGAGATTAGGATTTACCATTTATATAGACTTTATAAAATGCTTGGTTTTCTTTCTCAAAATATGTTACAATATGTTGAATTAAATATGTCTAAATGCAAAGATGCAATTTCAGTAGACATAACTCAATGGTTAAAACTTCCATTAAGTCTCTGGGGAAATATTAATGTTATTAAACTGAATATTATATCAAGATTAATGTACATTTTAAGAGGGATTCCAAAGTTAATTCCTATTAGATATTTTACACATATAGATTAAGTTAATGAGAAGATTTTTATAGCAGGCTAAAGCCCTTCAGATAACCTTGGCAAAACTGAGGTTACCTTATGATAATAGCAAAAACCTATCAGATTTTCAACTACAGTGGTACCTCGCGTTACGAATTTAATCCGTTCTGTGACTCTGATCACAACTCGATTTGGTCACACCACGGGGTAAATTTTCCCATAAGGTTCAATGTAAATACGGTTAATCCGTTCCGCCCTCTGAATTTGGTCGCACCATGAGGCAAATTTCCCCATAAGGTTCAATGTAAATATGGCTAATCCGCCCTCCAAATTTGGTCGTGCCGCGAGGCAAATTTCCCCATAAGGTTCAAAGTAAATACATACGGCTCTGCATTTTCTTTGGAGTCATGCTGACAAGCACACCAAAAACCTTCCAAACGCCACAAAACACACCACAAGCCTCACCAAATGTCTCCTTGCTACCGCGATCTCGCCCACAGGAAGCCGCGACCACTTGGCAGCAGGGCAAATGGCTGCAGATCTGGTTGTAGCTCGAGGCGGAGGTCGCACAGCGAGGTAAATTTTTGGGGCCGGAGCTGATCGTATCTCGAAAAGTTCATAAGGAGGGGTGTTCGCAACCCGAGGTACCACTGTATATCATTGGGCTTTTATTTTAACTTATATAACTTTTTGGAATGAGATCATCTATGAATATTTGTCCCTTTGGGCCTGCTTGGAATGTCAGTGTGTAATACCTCTGAAATCTTGGCAGGTTTTAGGGATTAAGTATATTAAGCATGGATTTTTGTTTTCAGACTTAAAAACTACCAGGCACATTGATCATTAATAGGTAAGTGATATAGATTATAATTTTAAGAGGAGAAATAATTTGACTAAATAACTGAAATCAGAAATACATGACAATTTTAAATGTTTATTGATTGATTATGTGCCATCAAGCCGTTTTCGACTCCTAGCAATGACATAGATTGATTTTCTTCATGCAATCTATCCCTAACTTGTTCTTTCAAGTCACCAAGGGTGCACTCATTGCCACTGTAACTGAGTCCATCCACCTTGCTGCTGATCATCCTCTTCTCCTCTTTCCTTCCACCTTTCTCAGCATTAGAGCCTTTTCCAGAGAGCTGGGTCTTTGCATAATGCACCTGAAATAGGATAATTTCAGCCTAGTCATTTGTGCCTCGAGTGGGTTGATTTGTTCGATGAGCCATTGGTTTGTTTTCTTCTCTGTCTATGGTATTCTCAGGAGTCTTCTCCAACACCAAAGTTCAAAGGCATCAATACTCTTCCTATCCTGCTTCTTTAAAGTCCAACTTTCACTTCCCTAGAGAGTCACAGGGAATACCACGGCTTGCACGATTCTCTTCTTTGTGAGTGTAGACACATCATGGCATTTGAATATCTTTTCCAAGGCCTTCATGGCTGCTGTACCAATTGCCAGTCTGCTTGACTGCTTGTTCCTTTACTGTTGATAAATGTTTATAAATATTGTATATCAATCAGAGTACAACAAAGTGGCAGTTAGAAACTAAATATTTACCTATAAAGTTTTTAGTAGCTTTTTTTTCTTTCTACCTTTTTTGTTTTTGTTTTGTTTATCCTTAAATAACAAAATAGTAGAAACTTTGGCACTCAACTCAGAGATTTTTAAAATATTTTTTATTGACAATTTTAATTGCAATAACAAAAGCAAATACAAACTAAAGTCAAAGAGAAAAAGAGAGATAGAAAGAAAGAATAAAAAGTGCAAGGAAAGAAAAAGAAAAGAGAAAAAGAAGAAAGTAAGATAAAGAAAAGAAATATTTAAAGAAGTGACTTCCAATCATCAGAAGTATAAACAAACTTTATTTATTTATTTTATTTAATTTATATATCAAATCTGTCATCACCCATCTTGTTAAAAAGTGACTCTGGGAGGTTTACAGAAAAGATAAAATCAATTAAAATGTAATATAAAAACAATCTTAATAATAAATAAATTCCAAGAAATGATGGGAATTGGCGAATAGCTCAGCGAGTGTCATCAGGGGGCCAGCTACCCCCAGGGATGATTAGAGCTCTTATTGCTCCATGTAAGTTGGCAGAGACAGGTCTTTAATCCTTTCTGGAAAGCCAGGAGGGTAGGGGCCCACTGCACCTCTGCAGGGAGAGTATTCCAAAGGGTGGGGGCAATGGCAGAGAAAGAAGCCTTTGGGATGGGAAAAAGAAAAATTGAAGAGATCAAATCCTGTGACAATATCTGAATGAATTAAAGATCAAAATTGTTAGAAGTAAAAGGAAGGAATATAAAGTTGGTTTGTCTGACCAAAGTTAAAGACATGTTTTTATAAAACTCTGGGAACCCTTTTTTTGACTTTTTGATGACACCAGGACTGAAAAGTTGCTGATTTATGGATTTGCATATAATAAGCAATGAGTTATGAGAAAAAAAGATATTTGTTTGTAACCTTATAGGTGGTGAAGAGTTAGTGATTGCTTTGCTTCACAACTGAGTTGCCAATCCAAATTGTGGTTGCTAAATGAGGACTACTTGTAACTGAAACATGTACTAGCTAAACAGTATTGCCCAGATGCTTTAATGACCTCCAGGGTACCTGTAATTTTAGAATCCTTAAGAGATGCCATGCTTGAACAGAAACCAACAATTCAATTTTGTAAGGAATTAAGAAATAAAATGAAAGTTAGTTATATATCCAAATTGAGGAATGAAGAACTGGTATGTGTAATTTTGGAGAACCAATGGATCCAGGAGTTAAGAAATATAAAATATACCTATGATTTAAAAGTAAAATGAATTTATTATAAAATATTATTTCTTATTTATTGGACCCATCAAAGAATGTTTAAGAAGGGTTGGACTTTAGATCTTTTGTACTGGCATTGTAAGAAATTTGAGATTAATTAATATGATCTGGTCTTGTACAGCTATAGCCTTGTTTTGGTTTCAAATTATTACATGTGTCAATACAATTTTGGAAATAAATATTATAATTAAGGACATTAATATGACATTGAACTATATTTTATTTATTTATATTTCAAATTTGTCACTGCCCATCTTATTGCAAAGCATATTCTTAAAACATGGAATTTGTCATCCCAGGAAGAGCTTTGGCTCCATCAAGCTTGGGATATGGCAAGGAGGATATTTTTATGTAAATATAAAGATACTATTTTTTTTTTTGGCCTTCAACTCAGTCTTGACTCCTGGCGACTGCCTGGACAAGTCCCTGCAGTTTTCTTGACAAGGTTTCAGAAGTGGCTTGCCCTTGCCTCCTTCCTAGGGCTGAGAGGGAATGGCTGGCCCAAGGTCCCCCAGCTGGCTTTGTGACTAAGGCAGGGTTAGAACTCACAATTTCCCGGTTTCTAGCCTGATGCCTTGACCACTGCACCAAACTGGCTCTCAGAAAGAAACTTCCCCGCTTAATTTTAAGGAATAGATTTGAGATATGAGTCTATTATTCATTTTTGAAAAGTCTCTTCATCTCTTTGAAAAGATGAAGCAATACATTTTATACAGTCTAGATTTAATGGTAAACTTAGGGTTTGAGTTAGTAATATTGTGATGCTTATGGATATTAGATAGATCTTTTCTCTCTTTTTGTTAATTAGCCTTTTGTCCTCTTGTTTGTTGTGTTTATTGTATTTTAATCACCATGATGTATCTAGGTTTTTTTCCGTCACTGTCTTTTTCTCTTTTTTTCTGTTAGTATTATATGTTTCTGTATTTCAGTATTAAAATAATTTTTTAAAAAATAAACAGAGTTTTAGGTTTAATTGGATTACTTCATTTTTAAAAGCACAATGAGATGAAAACAGCAAGGATGATGGGCCCTTTAGAGGGCAATTGACCTGTCAAAGTTTTAGCTGGAATGAAGAATATTTTGTGAAATATTCTTTTGTACCTTTTGTAAGGCAGCAATAGCATGGATGAAGAAACCACAGCACAGCAGCATCCAAATTGTCCATCATAGAAATTATAGTTAAGATACAACGAACCAATACAGAGAATACTCTACTCCATCTTAAAAATTGAAAAAAAAAAAACTTTTGAAAAGTAAGTTCTTACTGGAGATCTATGATATAACTAAATCAGTGTTGTTCAAACTTGGCCACTTTAGGACATGTGGACTTCAACTCCCAGAATTCCCCAGCCAGCAAGGCTGGCTGGGGAATTCTGGGAGTTGAAGTCCACACATCTTAAAGTGGCCAAGTTTGAACAATGCTGAACTAAATGGTTTCTAATATATGTACACAATAGTCTACAGGAAGCACACTCTCTGAGTTTCTCTTGCTTAATGAAGAATATTCATCATGTAGTACAAGATAGAATTAAGTCAATAGCAGAAAGAAAGTAGTTTTTTTGTTCTTTATTTTTATTGGTTAGGCAAAGAAAAGGGGGAATGAAAATAAACTGAAAGAGCTGAAGAATGCAAATACGCTAGACATAAAGTCTAACAGGGACTGTATTACAGTGCAGAGAAATAGGTACTACTGGTCAGATAGAACTACTAGTTAGGTAACTGGGATAAACTTTGGTGTTTTTCTCTTTTACGGTAATTATCAAGTGGTATATTTCTATTACTGAGTTATAGTTTGTACATAGTTTGCACTGGGTTTGGGATTAGGAAAATGGATTTTCTGAAAGTCAGGGTCTTTTTGAGAGCCAATCATATTGCAAATCAAATTGTATTAAGATTCTAATGGACAATGTTCCTTACCCCCTTCATCACATGAAGAAATTAATGCCCCAGATTTTTCCTTCCTGCAAATGGAGACAATTCAGAGAATGCTTCAAAATGTTTATTATGGCCTTCAAGGCCAGGGAAACTACAATAAAAATACATAAACATATAATTATTGATTAAACTAAAAAGTAGGCATATAATACAATACACTTACATGAAAATAAATTAATATAGTAATAATAATACAGGTAACAGTGGCAATCACCAATATGTGTACTAATCTTCAGTCGTAGGTAGTACAAATAGAACAAATGGTGCCACAAAATGCTTCAAAGTTGCTGGACTTTGGAAAGGAAACTATTTGACAATATTTGACAATATATATTTACTTGTTTTCCAAGTTTGTATTATACTGTATGCTTCCATCAAAGTCAGCCTGCAGTGTTAATTGACATTAAAAATATTAGTTAAAACCAACCAACCAATAAAACAACAAATAACACACATAGACACCGAAACTCTTGTATCATATTATTTAAACAGCCATCAGTACTTCATAT
Source organism: Liasis olivaceus (assembly GCA_030867105.1). Classification (NCBI taxonomy): domain Eukaryota; kingdom Metazoa; phylum Chordata; class Lepidosauria; order Squamata; family Pythonidae; genus Liasis; species Liasis olivaceus. Next base: position 81,740,253 of record CM061349.1, read on the forward strand.
ACATGAAGTGAACCATGGAGAGGAAATTGTGGGTTATAAAAATAACTTTCCAAATTACATTTGAAGTGATCAAGGAAGATACAGCAGTGAAGAGAGAATTCCACAATATTGGGATCCCACAGAGAAGGTCCTGGATTTACTTGGTTTTAGCTGCGCCTCTTTTCTGAGGCATCCTTAGTGGACTCTTAGTTGATGGGTGGAATTTCTGGTGAGTGATATTATATGGGAGTAATTCCTTTAAATAGGCATGGATTTATATATCAAAGCAAGCATTCTGAATTTGACTCAAAACCAAGTGTAAAAGTGAAACTGAATCAGGACTGGGATCACACACCCCCAGTGTGGGATAGCAGACAGTAGACTGGCTGCTGCATTTTGGACCTGCTGTAGCTATGAAGTTTCCTTCAAAGATGTTACATTATTAATTTGTTTGTTTGTTTCTTAACCAGAACATGGACCAAGTCCAGTTGGTTCTATCCATGAAGGGGCATAGTTGGTAAATTAAACATAAATGATAGAAGATGCCCCCTGCCACTACCCTCCCATTACTATCCAAGATGAAAGTGCGGTTGAGAAGCTTCTTCAAGTTTGGGGCTTACTCTTTGGGGAAGATCCAACCCTGTCCAGGAAAGCAAAATTAACATGATAATGACTATGATGAGAAGGTAGAAGCTTGTTTTATCCAATCTACCTTAAATGACCTAATGCACAAAACCTACTTATTTTGTTCCTCTTTCCCCTAAAAGCACAAATTTTATCTCTAGCACAGAGAGTGAACTCAGCCACTGGATTTCTAAATGAGAATTTAATGTGCTGTGAATCCAGCTAATTGTGGTGTATTCAACAACCTGTGATAAAAGAAGCTATGGCTTGTTTGATTGCTTATTTATTTAATAAAACAAAACCAAGAAAAAAGGAATAAAATAATGACCAAAAAAAGGGGGAAAAAAGCAATATATTAATAGCACCAAATTATACATATAAAGCAGTATTTCTCAATCTTGGCAACTTTAAGTTGTGTGGACTTCAACTCTCAGAATTCCAGGAGTTGAAGTCCACACATCTTAAAGTTGCCAAGGTTGAGAAACACTGGTATAAAGGCTTCTAACAGCAATTGATATCTATAGGGTTTTTTTTTTGTGCCATCAAGTTTTTACTGACTCTTGGTGACTGGCTGGACAAGTTCATGCAGTTTTCTTGGCAACATTTTTTGAAAGTGGTTTGCCCTTGCCTTCATCCTAGGGCTGAAAAAAGATAACTGGTCCATCTGGCTTTGTGCCAGAGGTAGGGCTAGAGCTCCTGGTCTCCCAGTTTCAATGCATTTAATCACTATGCTAGACTGGCTCTCATATATGTATAGATACATAGATAGATAGATGAAGTTTTACATAACAATTTCAATCAAGGATGACTATACTTCATTATAATTATCCATACATAATCTATGTGCATAAACAACCTGTTTATAAATTGCGAGTAACATCAGGTCTTCAATCCACTGAGTAATTGGGGCCATAAATTTGTCTTTCCAATGTTGAAGGATGGCATAGCACCATATGTGAACTCTGTCAGTGACTAATCCAAGGTAAACATCCTGGCTAAACGTGATGGATGAGCCTGGGTTTCTGTGCTTTAAATATAATCTGTATCTTGTTCCTCCTCATTTCTTAGCTCCCAAATGATCCTCCTGCCATAGTTCTTAAGTTGGACCAATATCAGCAGAAAGACGACAATTGGCAGGCTACCTTTATGGCACAAAGAAAGAAAACATTACCCCGCCCTTTTCTTTTTCCTCACAGCCACTAAAGTGCTGTGCTGCCGTTAAGTAGAGCAAAGTGGCCACCTCAATCAGCAGAACTTGATTTCTGCCATTGATGGTGACCTAACTTGTTAGACTATATTTTTTGTGGATTTCTGCCTTAGATGCTAAGCAACTTCTTGGAAAGAGGGCAGGAAGTACCATTTGCTACTTTGCCTCAGGCTTCAAGAGGCCTTGGGCCAGATCCAGGTCCATTGCCTGACACTATCAACCCTTGATATGTGCTCCTGCATTTGTCTCTGGGCTGCAAAATGAAGGAGAGTAGTCATCCATAGAGGTGAATACTGAGTGGCTTCAAACAAAGAACAGGTCTCTTGCACTAGGGCAGAATATGCCATCAATTGCCTGCTTCTCCAAATTGGCTGTTCAGCAGCTGGGAGCTTGGGAAACCTAGCATTGTTGAAATTATGCCCACTAAATCAGCAGGGCAGCCTGGAAGGCACAGAGTGTTCTGGAAGGCTTCTTCAGAAGGTGAATAATCCTTCATGCATTGCCATGGTCTACTGGTTCCCCTTCCAGGGAAGGTGCCTCATGGTGATGCAACATTTCCACTCCTCCCCCAAGATGGTTAGTCGTGCTACCATCCCTTCTCCCATTTTTTTCTTTCTTTTTTAAAAATAATTTTATTAAAAGTTTTAATTACAATAGTAAAGGATAATACAAACTAAAAAAGAAAAGAAAAAAGAGAAAGAGAGAATAAATGGTGCAAGAAAACAAAAAAGAAGGAAAAAATAGAAAGAGGAAAAAAAACCAAACCCTAAGAAAGTGACTTCCCACCCTCATCATGACAAGTATAAACAATTTCACTATCTCTTCACCTCCTCTTAATTAGGAGATATAAAACTCTTCATCCCATAACTTGATTCTTAACTATAGGCAAATCAAATAAGTAATGTCTTCTCCAGTCCAGGTGTCAGCAAAAAATCCAGAGCCCTAAAATAATAACAAATTAATTAACAAATCTAAAACTCATCATTCCATATCTCACCTCTTACCTGTAAGCAAATCAACATTTAAAAGGAATAAAATGTTCCCAGTATCCTAGCATGAACAAAAGACTGAAATTTAACATGACAAAGGACATTTTCTCCTTTAAAGAGAACAAGTTCACAAAAATTCCTTACTTTAAGTTTAAGGACAATTAGATACAAAGCCAATTTAGATACTGCCAGATTAGGATACATAAAGTGACTGTAGGGAAAAAGGCTTAAACACCATTTTAACTGTAAGCAAATCCAATATACAACATGCTTTCAGTCCAAATGTCAGCAAGTCCCAAAAGAACCACCCAAAATAACTACATGTCCCATTTTAACCCTGATCAAATAAACCAATCGTGCATTCTTTCCTCTTGCATAGAGCAATCTTGCTCTTTAATCCATTCAAATGATTATTGATCCTTGTCTCAAATTTCTTCAAAACTTTAAAAAGCCTCTTTTGTAAGTCCAGCAAGAAGAAGTTATTCCAATTACTCTCTAGATTTGGCATTTTTATTTCCTTTTTAATTTTTCACACTTCATCTGACTTTTTTTTTTTTTGTATGTCTAATGACAAATTTTGTTGCAAATCTTTTTCTGTAACAGCTTCTTCTGGGAACAGACTGTTCCTAAGAACACACAACACAGTTGACATTATTGATTCAAGGTCCCTATGCAATTCCTCAAAAATGTCTCTGAATGCCATTATAAGTTGCTTATCTTGTTATTTCTCCAATATCGAAAATAATTTTTCTCTTCCACAAAAATACATTTATTCTTAAAATTAGTTTCAAAGATTTAATATTCAAAATCAAATGTTCCAATGTTTTCTGAGCCCTTAATCCATTTAAACTTTCTATAGCCAAAATCTTGTCTTGCTCTTTGCTGTTTGTTTTTAATTATTAAAGCTTTTAAAGAAACAGTTTCATTTTCTTATATTAAGGATTGAAGGCACTCACCCAGTGTTTCCAGCATTGTCATTTTGAAGGTGCCTAACTTCTTTAAAGCAGTTAATAAGCAATTTCCTAAAGTGGCTAGCAAATGAAGTGCCTTTAGTGTCCTTTGGAAGGCTTTGACTGCATCTGGAGCAACTATGGCAAATTCTTTGCAAACTTCTTGTGAGAAGTAACTGTATGGAGCTTAGCTTGGGTAGTCTCGCATCCTCTCTTTGTCCAGAGAGGGTCGAAGGAGCTGATCTACTCGTTGGATCCCTATTCTTAGCTGCAATTGTTGGCTCTGCTTTATGCGGAGCCATCTTCAGTCTACCATTCTTCCCTGGAAGTCTCTCCTTCTCCCATTTCCTAGCCATGCACAGGGAGATTTGTTCTGGGTGATGCACTTGAACAGAGGAACCTGGGAACATGTGAGGGCTGTGCCCAAGGCAAATGGCTCCAATCCTCCAGGATTGGTTTGACGCTGCCTTACTGGATATGAAGGAGGTATAACCAGGTATTCTCTCCTATGGATAAGGGCAGAAAGGGGCTCCACTGCTGCCGGTCTCCATGATGTCTCACTTCGCCCAATGTGTGGCAGAAGCTTTCTCCACTCACTTACCTCTTGGCAAAGGCATGAGCCATATAGGGTCATGGCTCAAGAAATGGGTGAGGGGGCCTGAGGAACAGTGGGATTGATGAAGCTCTGTTTACTTGAGGCATAACCAGTTGCAGTATGGAATCTGTTGCAAAATTCTGGATATATTATGATATTTTAGATTCCCAACTGGACAAAACAAGACAGAAAACACAACTAGAAAACTTGAAACTCTGTTTATGGATTTTTCCCCGCCTTTTATAAGGAAAGATTGTACTGTAGTTATTTCCTTTCATTTTTCCTATTCAGGGTTTCATATTATTTTTTGAAGAAAATGAAGAAACAATCCATAGAAAACCGTTCTGTTTTCAGTACATAAATATATTTGCTCTTTTCCCATTCTCCAAACCTGTTTGTTTTAGACCTGCAAGTAAAGAATTAATATGTTAATCCCTGTAAAAATGTTTTTCCTTGCATGTTTGTTCATCTTGGTGTAAATCTGGTGCATTTCCTTGCTGATTTATAGTCATATAAAATAAAGCCAAATAAACACCAACCAGGGATTTGTATATATTGACAATCCTGACATGGCCAGGAGTTGGATTCAATGAACCACAGATTACTGTCCAGTGTGCAGAATTACAAATGATGCATTGTTGCATAATTGCCTCCTAACTGCAATTGCTGTTGCTGTACAGAATCTTAAGTCTAGAAAATGTTTCTCAAGCTTCATAGTGGTGTAAAAAAGAAAACCCATTACCAATGCTAAATCTATGTTTTCAGATTTGCAAACATGATAGGGTCTTATAGTATTTTTAGATTTATTTCGCATTTCCTTCCTTATTGCTCGTTCGTATTATGACAGTCACTCCTAATGGCAGTGTACTTTTAAAGATGTCCATGATGACAGCATTCCTTTTAAATAATAAGAATAAAAATAGTTAGAAGTCATTATGCAGCATTACAAGTTGTAGACATATATAATCAAAGGATAATGTAGTAACCAAAGCCTGGCAATTTCCTGTGGTGAAAATAAAGGACTGTCTTGATCTTCTCAGGGAGAATAAAAATTAATGCTTCTTGCACTGCTTCACCCTGCTTCTTATCTGCTAAAAATTCAGATTAATTTGCCACCTCAAGCAGTATTGAAATACAGAAGAAAATGGCCTTTTTCTATTTCCTGGTTCTCATGCATACCTTCGTATTATGTTACGCTAGATAGTCAGTTTGTAATGTGGTTTGGTGTGGCTGTTTGTAATGTAATTGTAGCATCTGCTGGATTTTGAATGTGAATGAAGAAAATGCCTTATACCTCATCGAATCCTTGATTCATCCAGCTTGGCATTGTCAGCACTGACTGCAGAAATTCAGAGAATTTTCCCAGCCATACCCAGAAATAATGCAGATTGAATGCTGCAACCTTCAAGACAGGTACTTTATCTCTGGCTACAAGCCATAGCTGTACCTGAAAAATGAGGAGTCCCTAACATATAGGGAGAGGCAATAATCCCTTTACACATTGGATTTGATTATATGTAAATAGACTGTCTTTAAATATTGATCAATCCATTTCAGTCAGTGAAGGGTACAATAATAAGACTTCCAGCTCCCTTGCATAAATACGGCTAGTATTTCTCAGCCCTGCCTGCTTGACAAGGTTGTTTTAAAGGCAGGATGGGCACTGCCATGCATATTTCCCCCCACCAATCCTTTTTGTGGAAAGAGAAAAAAGCGATGAAGGATGTGCCAGTGTCTACAAAAATACAACGATAATAACATAGCGAGTAGGAACTCCATGCTATTTCCTCCTCTGTCAAATGAAAGCAAGCACATTGACTTTATGTTTCTAAAATGTCTCTAAATGTGCTCCCTACACAGTGCTGTCCTCTAAATTTACACAGGATTTTAGACAATCCTGTAACAGTATAATCTTTCAGTGGAGGTTCCCTGGGTGGTACAGCTGATTTCACTGTTGCTTATCATGCATTGTCCCAGTAAAGCTTTCTCTTCTTAGCTATTTCATGCATTCTGTTTTTCCTATTCTGGTCCATCTCAGCTCTGCTTGATCTTTGCTAATGTTATTTTCTCGGTTCCTTTTATGAGCCATAGAAATTAATGAATACATTCTCATTGTTCATATTATGTACTGCTAGGTGTCTCTTTAGTTTTTTTTTTTTTCTAGAATAGAAAGTAACATTTTTAGAAAAATCTTTGGAAGGGAGGCACTGCCTATATTGGAGGCAGATTTTTTTTTTCATGTGTATTTATATTCTTTTTAATCTCACGAAGAATGTTAAGCAGAATTTGATTTAAGTAGATCTTGGAAATGCAAAGCCCATTCTTTCCAAAATCCTCTTTTGATTATTCATTATTCAAACCTGGCATGGAAGTTCACAGTTGTTTCCTAACAGGAATTCTGTCACAATTATGCATTTATAATGTTGCTTGGTCTTTAATGGCAATCATAGTGTTTCTAATGCTTCCTTTTTGGCAAATAGGACTCTCTGATGGGTCATTCTATTTGTTCATTTTTTTGCCACTATTGTTGTTTGGCAATGTCTTTATTGAGGGGGAAAGAAATGTAAAGATTATTTCTTGTGTTGTTGCTCAAGGCAAGAAATGCAAAAAGGGCAGAAGGGCGCACGTGTTGGTCCTATTTAAATGAGAGTTTGTCTTCAGAAACAAGAGCCTCTGTGAAGCAAAGGCAGCTGTTGGTATACAGATCACGTTTATGGTTATGGATGAACCCACAGCAATGGAACTGATCAAACTTGTCATATTTTATTCATGAGTTTGTGGTGGGCTTGGGTGAAATAAAAAAAACCACTGTAAATCATAATTGCATTTTTACAAGAAGGACAAAAGCATTATTATGATGCTTTAAAACATCTTGGGTTTCTTCAACATTTATATAAAAATCTGAAGAACAATTGAGTTACTTCAGACTGATTTTTTTTCCTTGTAAAACTCTCTCCAGTTGCACTTAGGAAAAGGAAGAATAACATGTGTTATGGGTATGTGAATGATCTTTTGTATAAGCAAATGTTGGCTGTATTTCAGGAAATATTGTGTCCATATGATGTACTGTTTGAGCACTGGAATGCACATACACAACTTTTGATATCATGCAATGTTATGTATAAAATTACATTAAACATTGACTATATAACATTATACAGGAACAAAAAACAGTGATTATGCAGTGATAGGAGCTTCGAAAGCTCTAACCAAAATACAATTAGTAATTAATATAGTAGCCTAGGAGTGGCTTCTAATACAATGTGATCATTCAAGTGTAAAGAAATAATTGGAAATAACAATATTTATGAGATCCATCATACAATAATTTCTAAGCAACTAAATAAAAAAAAAGACAATTCCTTTGCATGTAAGTTCTTTATTATGACCTCTATCTGGATTCTTGGTTCTGTGCTCATTCTACCTTTTAAAGCATGCATTAGTGAAGTAGAAGTGCAGCTCAAATTTTCGATCAGGTTGTCTTCTATTTGCAATAGGTCATGCATCCCTAACTATATATCTGATGCAGAACATCAAGTCAAGCAATGCATTTCTGTTTTTCCTTTACATTTGTCTATGGATTTGTGTTCTGAATTGATTTGCAGGTTACTTTTTTGAGGTAGGTGGGTAGAAAATCTATGTTGATTGTTTCTATTCCAGAACCCGAGTAACAGTTTGATTTAGCAAATTAGATACCACAAAATGTATAATAAATTACCACTACATATCTCCCTTAAATGTCTAAAGAAATGAACATAATTTATGTGTTAGGTAAATTCACCAGAAGAAAAACACATGTTTGAACAGTCAGGACTGAGATTAAAGCCCATGCATTAGAATGGGTTCCCTCTGTGTTGTGAAGCTTTCTGAGATCAGTGCATCCATTTTCTGGATTCAGGTCTTGCTCCTGGATATATTGGCACAATTCTAAAAAAGTTAATGTTATCACACCTAACCTATTGATATGGTGTGATTAGATGCAGTGCAAAGAATGTAATTTCTACTTGTTTAATCAAGACTATAAGTTATAATATATTGCATTATACTATTTGGGTTTTGGGTTCTAGGAGGATTTGCAATGGTTAGAAGGGCAGTAATAATTTAATCATATATTTTTAAGGTCTTTTATCATATGAAGCACTGTGTCAAAGGCTGTAGAATATAGGAAACTACCTTTTGGTGTTATTGCCATATATGTTTTAGAACATCTTCTAGGAAGATTATGATCTGCACTGATTCCCTTTTCAGGCAGAAGGTTCTGTTTGGCTGAGAACTTTGTTTAAGAAGAAGACTTTCAGAGATCTATATTGAAGTCCTAGCATATTGGAACTCCAATATATTGAGGTTTTTCAAAAGACATTGGAGACCAAGGACATCCCACTCTGTTTCGGGCATATCGGTGGGAGGAATCTAGACGATTTGTTTTATTGGGCTTGGTGTTAGAAGATGTATCAGGGAGAATGGAAAACAGAAAATCACTTGGGAGCAAACATGGCTTGGAAGGCTACAACCAGGCCATTGTAGAAGAATGAAGACATACTACTAGTTGGCTTTGCTTTCTTTCAAGATGAGGCTATCTTAGGAAGTAAAGATTACAATGATGGTAGCTGTTCCAGACTCAAGGTACCACTCTTCAGTGCTAGGTCAGTTAGTAATAAAGTATATATTATCTTGGATGAAAATACTTAGTTCGTATGTGTAATAAAGCATATTTGAAATGAAAGCCCCTTTGTCATAAGGGGGGGGGGTGTCTTCAGAGACTTCTTGCACATAATTTAGTGCACACTCCCTCAGCTTTGGGGGGCAGCCTGCTCAGCAATCATTGCCACCAGCCAGTTTTCCCTATAGAAATTGTTTCTGGTGCTCAATTACTCAGGAGTAGGTAATGGACAATCTCTTTCTCTGCTTTCCTTCCTTTTTATAGCTTAATTGAGCAGGAAAAAGTTGCTGCTAAGGTTAAATTCCTTTCAGAATGAGAGTCACTGAATCAGTAAAAATTGAAGTCTTTATTATGTATATCAAAGTTAAAGAACTAAAGGAAAGTTGAAAACAAAGAAGAGTGAGGAAAAAGAAATAACAGTGACTTCTGAAGTGGTTATTTCAGTTGCTACTCCTTCAGTCAGGAATAGACATGCACACACACAAAACAAAGAGAGAACAAAATCTAACAAAGGTACTACAGCTCAGTTTTCTGCAGAGTAAAACCAAACTCTTATTCTACATCTAGCTTCCACTAATCCCTGGATTGCTATTTTTTTCCTGGACCTCCAACTCTGCCTCTGCATCAGGGCTGTGCTTACTTGCCTTTGAGTCGGCTCTGAAAGATACGTTTCCACTCCTCTCGTGAAAGAAAAAATCTCTGTCTCCATCCATCCATCCATCCATCCATCCATCCATCTATCATAATCTAAATCTCCTCTCACCTCTAAGGGTGGTATGATTCTTCCTCAATTTCAAGTCCTCTACCAGAGGCCTGGGAGTTTGAGGGCTCTGCGCAGTATCTTAGCTGTTCCTAGCACTGCACTCTTCTGGACAAAGAGCTCTGATGTCATTCCTGGGATCTGTGGGAGCCACTCTCCCAGCTTAGGAGTCACAGCCCCAAGTGCTCTTACCACCACTGGGACCACTTTGGCCTTGACTTTCCACATCCTCTCTAGTTCTTCCTTCAAGCCCTGGTACTTCTCCAGCTTCTCATACTCCTTCTTCCTGATGTTGCTGTCACTTGGCACCGTTACATCTATTACCACTGCTCTCTTCTAGTCCTTGTCTACTACCATGATGTCTAGTTGATTGGCCAATACCTGCCTGTCCATCTGGATCTGGAAGTCCCACAGGATCTTAGTCCTGTTATTCTCCATGACCTTCTGTGGAATCTCCCATCTGGACTTGGGGGGGGGGTCTAGCCCATATACTGTGCAGATGTTCCTGTACACAATGCCAGCTACTTGGTTGTGCTGTTCAGTATATGCTGTTCCTGCCTGCATCTTACACCCTGCCACCATGTGTTGGGCTGTCTCTGAGGCCTCCCTGCACTGTCTGCACCTTGGGTCCTTCTAGTGTGGTAGACCCCTGCTTCTATGGATCTGGTGCTTAGTGCCTGTTCTTGTGCTGCTATGATTAGTGCCTCAGTGCTGTCTTTTAGTCCAGCTCTTTCCAGCCACTGATAGGATTTCCTAATGTCAGCCACCTCAGCTATCCATTGATGTTACATCCCATGCAGATCTTGTTCTTGCCATGGCACTTCCTCTGCTTGAACTTCCTCCAATGTCTCCTGCTGCCTGAGGCATTCTCTCAGCAGCTCATCTATGGGTGCCATCTTACTGATGTACTCATGGATGCTCTGAGTTTTGTATAGGACAGTGGCTTTGACTCTCACCAGACCCCACCCACCCTCTTTCCAGCTGGGGTACAGTCTCTGGGTGTTGGATCTGGGGTGGAAACTGCTATACATTGTGAGGAGCTTCTGGGTCTTCACATCAGCAGCCTCCGTGTCCTCCTTTGCCCAGCTTACTATACCGGCAGGGTATCTGATGACTGGCAGGGTGTACGTGTTGATAGTATGGATCTTGTTCTTCCCATTGAGCTGGCTCTTCAGGACCTGCCTTATCCTTTGATGGCACTTGGATGTTGCTGTCTTCCTTGCCTCTTCATTGTGGCTCCCATGTGGCTATGGGATACCAAGGTACTTGTAGCTGGTCTGTATGTCTGCTATGTGGTTTTCTGTTCCACACCATTAGCCTTAACTACCTTCCCTCTCTTTACTACCATCCAGCCACACTTCTCCAGTCCGAATGACATCCCAATGTCCTCACTGTAGATCCACGTCAGGTGGATCAGTGAGTCGATGTCTCGTTCACTCTTAGCATACAGCTTGATGTCATCCATGTAGAGGAGGTGGCTGATGGTAGTTCCATGCTTGAACTTGTATCTGTATCCAGTCTTTGTGATTATCTGGCTGAGGGGGTTCAAGCCTATGCAGAACATCAGCAGGGACAGGGTATCACCTTGGTATATGCTGCAGTTGATGGCCACTTGTGTGGGTTGTCTTGTGTTGACTTCCAGTGTTGTCTTCCACAGTCCCATTGAGGTCTTGAGGAAGGTCCTTAGTGTCCTGTTGACTTTGTATAGCACCAGGCATTCACAGATCCATGCGTGTGTCATTGAATGGGATTTTCTATAGTCAATCCACGCTATGCTCAGATTGGTCTGTCTAGACCTTGAGTCTTGGGCGACTGTATGTATGTATGTATGTTCATATCTATCTATCTATCTATCTATCTATCTATCTATCTATCTATCTATCCATCCATCCATCCATCCATCCATCCATCCATTTATCAAACTCTGAGCCACAAATCAGGAGTGGGAAGGCTTCTTTCTCAGGCAAAACAGTGAGCCAGATATATATATATATATATATATAATTTATTTATTTATTTATTTATAAATAAATAAATACATAAATAAATAACCAGCTCATCGTTTTGAAAATTTGCCTGAGAGAGAAGCCCTCCCACTCCTGATTTGTGGCTCAGAGTTTGATTTTCCAAGGCTTTAATAGTTTTCACCCACTACCTAGATTGACAGGTCAGATTTGATTGAAAAATCAATTTTAGACTTTCCTTTCTCTCATTCTTGACCTCTTAGGGTAAGATTTCTTCCCATTCACTATAGCATGAACCAGAGAACAGCTTAAAGAATGGAGAAAGAGTTCATGTGTCTCAGAAAGGTTTAAAAGTATTTCTATTGTGTAAATCTAAGTAACAAAGCAGAAAGAAAAAGCAGGAAAATAGATAGAACATAGATAAATGGAGTTAACACAATAATATTACATTAAAGTTTACCAGAAAAAAAAAAAAAAGGCAAAAAAGGGACTGTGAATTTATGTGCACAAAACAACTCCAAAAACTTTCCACTATTTGCCTGAAGGTGAAATCCAAATATTCACTGTAGATCTTATGCATATCTGCAATACATTATTGCAAGTCATTCTCCATGCCTGAAATATCCACATTTCTTAATAGCTTCCTAGATTTCAAATGCTGAGAATAGAGTCAAGCAAAACATATACATTCATAATCATAATTGATCAATCTAAAGTTACATTAACATCCTATGGATTCCAACACGAAACGTAGCAAACCCTTTTCTGGTAGGGGCATCCTTTACTTCTGGAAAAAGTGAATTGAAGGGTTAGCCTTTCAGGTTATCACCAAACGTTTATTTTAATTTTGGTTATTACTGGAACAAGAGCCTTGATTTTAGCCTTTCTTTGGGATTCAGTGCAAGCTATTACAGTATATGACTCCTACTAAAATCCTGGCAAATACTGAATTTCTTTTGGGGAGTGGGGTGGGGCAGGGATCAGTTTTAATACCAGAACTTAATGCTTGAAAATTGGTATGGAGACTTCTGGGTTGCAAAATAACTTTGATTTTTTTATCTATGAAAAGCTTACTTTATAGAATAACTGCAGTTTACAGAATGGCTCTTTGGGGGTCAATTGGGTCTTTCGCAGCATTACTTTGTACCAACTGAGTTCTGATGTAGCTATTTGAAAAAACTTATGCAGAGGTTAAAACAAAGCTTGATTTAGTCAAGACTAGTTTGTTTCACTTAAGCACTTGTTTGGGCACCCTGATTCTCATGCCATTGTTGTCTCTGTTCATAGGGTCTTTGGATGAATCAATTGAATCTTCTAAACTGGTATCCTACTGTTATAAGAATGTGGAGGAAGTTAATTCAGTTGACATTTACTATTTATACAAAATAAGGAATCATAATGCTCTGTTTTTGTGAACCAGTGGTAGTTCACATTCTTTAATGTGAACTACCACTGGTTCACAAAAGCAGAGCATTATGATTCCTTATTTTGTATAAATAGTAAATGTCAATTTTATATTATTCATTTCTTTTGATCTGAAAATGAGGTGAATACAATATAACTATTTTATATAACTATTTTAAATAAATTCTATTTAATTTATATTGGACATCTCAGAGAATGATTAATAAAGGTTGGATGCAAACCACTTTCGGTTGGAGATACAGTTTATAAGTTGGAACATTAACTTATGATAGATACCAACAAAAATATTGCTTTTGTTTCTTCCCCCACTTACCTTAACCTTGATCCTTTCTGCAAATAACCCTGAGTTCATTCCATTAAATTTCTAAGCAGTTTTAGATATTTAAATATAGAAAACACCTTTCTTTCCATTTGAACACATTGAATTCTTCACCTGTATAGTCTATTCAAAGAAGGCATCAACCGGGTATTTGTTACACCTATTAAAATTATATTTCCCTTCTTGTTCTAGGAGTTCAAGTTAATGATTCTTTATTTCCCATACTCGACCCTTAGAGTATAGAAAACAAAGACCATGAACTTTATGCATCTATATTCTTTATAATTTTTATGCAAATGCACCCCAGGTGTTTTTTGCAAATATTGCAAATCATGACTCCAGACTCTTGTCCATTCCTCCTGTGTTTCTGAAGATTATATCAGTAGAAGACTTTTATTTCTTCTTTTTTCCTTTTTAGGTTACGTTATTGAAATATTATTTGCTTTTCCTGCTTGGCCCTGCTTTTTTTGTTCTCTCACTTATCAGGCTATTCTGTGGTGCAACAGGTTAGGATTAGAGAAGGGGGAAGTGGAGTGGCTGTGGTCTATAGGAATTTTGGGTCACGGACCAGATGTTCTATTTTTTATCCTGCTAATTTTGAGTGGATGCTGCTGTGTTTGGGTAAGGCTATTAGTGCATTGCCCACCTTCTGCCTAACAGTCTTTCTTGCTAAGCTAGTAAGGATGATCTCAGGTATGATTTCCATGCATCCTTGTCCTGAGTAATTTCAATGTCCAGGCCAAAAATTCCCAGTCAGGAGCGGCTCAGGATTTTTGACCTCCAGTTGGTATCTGGCTCTATTTAGGCAGCAGAATATACTCATATTTGGTAATCTGTTTGAGAGTGACAAAATTTGTTTGACATTGTTGTAATGGCTAGAATACTCCTTAATCAATTTTAGACTGGAAAATTAACTGATCACTCAACAGCTTACTTCTACTCTGAAGGAGAATCAATCAATAAGGTCCAAACTAGATGCCTGATGGAGCCAGGTGGTCTCCATAAGGTGCTTGAGGACATCTCTTTGGTTGATGATACTGTTGAAGAAGACCTAGCTGATCTGTGAAATATGAAGTCAACTGGGATAGTTCACATTATTGTTCCTCAGTGTCCCTTTATAGTTTGTTTTTCAATAATTGTCATACTGTATCTAGAAGCTTAGAAGATGCTGTTGGAGAACTATTATTCAGCACATAGACTGTTGATGTATCTTGTGTCCCATTCTGTTCATCATCTAAATGAAACTACTGGGGGACAACATTTGGAGTTTTTGGAGTAGGTTGTCATAAGTATGCTGATTTCTCTTTGCTCTATTTCTCTTTGCCATCCTACTCCAAGGAAGCAATTGGTATCCTTGAGTTTTGCTTAGATTTAATTAAGCTGTTAGGAAACAGGAAATTGAGCACTCTTTTATTTTTATCTGTGACTGGATGTGTAAATTGTAGCCACAATGAAGTGGTTTTTAATGACTGAATTTAGTATTTTATGTTTTTAACTTTTTGAATTTCCTCTAACATTTGTTAGCCACCTTGAAAATTAGTTGGAACAAAAATGAAGAGTTATATTGATAAAGAAAGTTGATCTGTTCGGGGTACCTGAGAGTTTGTTCACTATGTTGTGACAGTTTGGATAGACCTTTTTGGTTACATTCTTCAGTACTGAGACATTTAAAGTATTTTTCTACGTGCATTAAAAACCATGACTTTGGATTTCCTTTGCCACATCAAAATAACCCAGTTACATTGGAATTAGGTATAAATATATAGTAGGTTGAATGAGAAATATATTACACAAAAATCTTTTAATATAGACATATTAT
This sequence comes from Liasis olivaceus, assembly GCA_030867105.1. NCBI lineage: Eukaryota > Metazoa > Chordata > Lepidosauria > Squamata > Pythonidae > Liasis > Liasis olivaceus. The sequence goes on from CM061349.1 coordinate 81,755,544, forward strand.
TTATTATGCATTATTTTCCTTTAAAAATCCAAGAGAAGATACAAAACCAAAGCAAATAAACACACACAGTTACAAGAAATAATAAAGCTATATGTCATTAGAAAATGTTAAAAATAATTTGGCAGAATGTATGAATAGCAGCAACAGCAGCAAGAAACAGAGGCACAAATTTAAAGAAAAAACAGGGTGAACCCTGAAAGTTACACCCGGCACTGGAAATCTACAAGATCTGATGCCAACTATAAATGAACAGTGAGAATGTCTTTTGAGAGTTGTCACGTACTAAATGTGGCACCATCAAAATGGCATTGTTAGTAAGTCTGAATGATGAGGCTGAACAAAAGGAAGAAAGTGTCTTTAGGTATCTAGACCTTAATTAATGTATGGCTTTATATCTTTTTCTTTTCTTTTTTCTTTTGGTGTCTTTGAGTCAGTTTTTGACTCCTGGTGACTGCCTGGATAACTTCCTACAGTTTTCTTGGCAAGGGTTTTTGGAAGTGGTTTGCCATTGCTGGCTTCCTAGGGCTGAGGGAAAGTAACTGACCCAAGGTCACCCAGCTGGCTTCATGCCTAAGGTGGGACTAGAATTCACAGTCTCCCAGTTTTTAGACTGGTGCCTTAACCACTACACCAAACTGGCTCTCTTATATCCTAGTACAAGTACCCCAGACCTGGGTTGTGGTACACTAGATGCCAGAATAGCTAGAACAAGTCTTTGAGGTAAACTATCTCTTTTCCTAATGGAGCCACTGCATTATGCAATAGTTGTGCTTCCAAGCCAAATTCCTAGAGCAGATTGCAATCACTTAATTCTGAAGTTAATGATATATGGATCACTTTGGCCAGGCTATGCCTGTTCAGGAACTTGACAGAACAGCTAGAACTAGCAAAAAATGTTTGTACATCTGTATAAAGTTTGGTAATATGTTTGCTCTGCTCCACAAGTACCTTTTAAAAATGCTAAAATCCTTATAGAATAGAATAGAAATCTTTATTGTCATTGTACTACTTGTACAACGAAATTAAATGCCACCCCAGTGCAGCTTTAAAAATATAAAAACCATAGAACACATAACACACATAACACACATAACACACATAAAACACAATCTTCACATTCCATATTGCACAACCCCTGATGCTGCATTAATACTGCACTATACGATAGAATTCAGTATAGTTACAGCTCTAAGATAGAAGCTATTCTTCAGCCTATTTGTCCTTGTTTTCATGATCCTGTACCGTCTGCCAGATGGTAATAGTTCAAAAAAAGAATGTCCCGGGTGGGATGGATCCTTAAGAATGTTTTGAGCTTTCTTAAGGCAGTGGGAGCTGTAAAGGTCTTCCAAAGAGGGGAGAGGGCAACCAGTGATCCTCTGGGCAGTGGTGGCAACCCTCTGGAGCGCTTTCCTATCTGCCACTGTGCAGTTAGCAAACCATGCACAGGTGCAGTAGGTTAGAATGCTCTCTATAGTGCAGCGGTAGGTCACCAGCAGTTTTTCATTCAGTTGTTGTTTCCTGAGAAGTCTCAGGTAGTATAATCTCTGCTGGGCCCTTATTTCCTTATCTCAGGGTCTTTCATAAATATATTTCCAAATGCAATAAGTCACAATCTTTAGGGAGGATAATCTTAAAACCTTAATTTTATGAAGCTGTAACTTCACATTTATCTGAACATGCTGTTTGGAGAGGAAAACATCACTTGGGTTGGTCTTAGCAAAAAAAGCAGTGTTTCATTATTTGGTGTGACATTAATGTTCATCATAATCAAAATTAGATCTCGCAAATGGACATGGGTTCTATAGAAAAGATAGTGAATCTTTAATGAGTCTTACAAATAATTTCTTCTCCCACTTTTCTTTGCATATTGCCATTGGCTGTATTGTCTTCCTTTCATTTCTGAGACTTATTAAATGGTTTTTAAGCCATTCTTTCAAGAAGTTGGAAGAACTGCAGCATTACTTAGGGAGTGATAAAATTACAACACCTTGTGGGCAATAACAATAAAGTGTTAACTAATTAATTAGCTAACAAGGCATGTAATTTGATTAACTCACATGATTTAAGAGCGGATGATGCACTTTTAGTAATACTGTGACTTCTCGAGCGCTTCAGTTGGCAAAGGAGTAAACATCTAATTTAAGAGATCAACAGGTTGTTTCACTTTAAGAGCATCCTAATTTGAAATGGCATCACTGAGACTATAGTAATGCATGGTACAGCACCTAGATATAAGTGAGAATTCTACTACTTTGGAAATAATTTTGATGAATAAAGATGCTCATATACTACCAGCAAATACAGCAGTTTTCCTGTATAAGTAATATGAATTATCAATAGAAGAGAATATATTATTCTCTTCTATTCATAATTCAGGGTTGAACTGTGGAGTCCTTTTGAGCTTGGTTGTTTGATTGCAGACGTTTCATTAGCCAACTAGGTAACATCATCAGCTGCATTTTATAATAATTTTATATAATTTTATTTAATTGTTTGTAACAATTTTATAATTTTATAATAATAATCATCAGCTGATACTGTTACCTAGTCAGGTAATGAAACATCTGCAATCAAACAACCAAGCTCAGAGAGCACCAAGGACTCCATGATATGAATTATTTGTAATAATAACATTTACAATTAACTATGCTTTTGTCTGCAGCTATAAAAGCATGGTAGAATACTAAGAATCATATATCATTTTAAAAGAGTTGGAAAGGGTCTGAAGATCTTCCATCTATCCCTTGCCCATTTCAGGAATCAACTGCTATAGCATCTCCAGAGGTCATTCAGTCTCTGCTTAAACATCTCCAGGTACCTCCCAAGACAGTCTGTTCCATTACTGATCAGCTGTTACATTAAGAAATTCTTCCTGAAGTCCAACACAAATGGGCTTCCTTATAATTTAAGCCCCTTGTTTCCTGTTCTCTCTTCTGGAACAAGACTGAACAAGTCTTCCTATCTTCTATATTGTAGCCTTTCTTATACTTGAAGAGAGCAATCATATCTCTTCACAGTCTTCACTTCTTCAGGCTAATCATAACCAGTGTCTTGTATTCATAAGTGCTTCCTTCCAGGCCACTTATCATCTTCTTACTGTCCTGTGGACACACTCCAGTTTGTCAGTCTCCTAAAATATACTTACAATGGGAAGCAATATTCTAAAATTGAGCAACCAGTGCAGAATAGAGAGAAATTTTGACTTCTCTTAACTTGATACTACACTTCTGTTGATGCAGCTAGGACTGCATTAGATATTTATTTTTCCAGTTGAATCACATTGTTGGCTTGTGTTCAGCTTGTATCCATGAAAACAGACAGATCTTTTCAATATTTATTGCTGCCCATCATGCATTTGCTTTCTTCTATTCAGATAATGGACTTTGCACTGAAATTCATCTTGCTGATTTACTCTCATTATTCCAGCTTATAAGGACCTCCCCTAACCTCAATACTGCCCTCTAAGTTATTTTTAATGTTCCCTATCTTTGTAAATTTGATAATCCTATTTTCTACCTCTCATTCAAATAATTTAGAAATCTGTTGAACAGTACAGGGCCTAGTAGGGAGACTTGTGCCACATGAGTTAGCATACTTTCTAGTCTGCCACAGAGCATCTTTTTTACCCTTTCTGAAGATAAGGACAACTCTTGTCCTTCTCCAGTCCTTCTGGCACTATACCGCCATGACTTCTCAGAGATTCCAGAAAGGGGTTGTAAGATAACTACACATCTGTGCATTCCTTCATGTGTAATACCTTTTGTCCAGCCAATGCCTTTTAAGTAAGTTGTACTCTTCAGTTTTTGCATCCTACTCATGAGTTCCATTCTACCAGGACTCCATAATGCCCACTACGTATGCCTGGAAGACTTCTAGCTCTTACCATGCTCTGTGCGTTCCTTTAATAATGTTTGAAACCTTTGTCATATAACTTAATCTATTTTTTTCTATCTTTATGCACTCATTATTGGCTGCCTCCACATCCTGTATACCGCTCTCATTCCCATTATTTGGCTTCCCATTACTCGGCTTCTATTCTCCCTCCCACATAGGATTCAATTTAAAACCCTCTGGATCAGGTTTGCAGGGTATCTTCCAAATATATTCTTTTTATCTCTCATGAGAGACAGCCCAGCCCTTTGCAGGAGTTCCTCATAGAGTATATTTTTTTAATTTATTGAATATGTGGGCCTCCCAACTCTAAATGGACTTTGTGTGACTTCACAGTTAAAAGAAACATATGAAATGTGCCGTATGATTGAAGAATTCAAATCTTTCCCATTGGCACCATCTATGCAGCCAGTTGTTCACTCTCAATATTATTCTCTATCTTCCCGAGCCATGTGCTTCATCAAGTAAATACTCCTTGAGACTCCACTCCTTCATGCTCCTGTTCAGTGTTTCATAATCCCTGGCAGTTCTTTCAGGCTGTGTCTGGCTATGCCATTTGTTCCCATGTGGGCTGGCAGAAAAGGATAATTGTCGATTGGGATTAAAGAGTGTGAGGGCCTTTCTGTCACATCCTGAATGTGAGCCTCAGAAAGGCAGCATATTTTTCTTGTTTGTATCTTCAGTCCAACTCAGGAGGGCGTCTCCAATCATTCTCACTCTTTCTCTTCAGGGTAATGGCAGGAATCCTTCCCCTTTCACAACTAGCAGACTTCTCTTCTTTAGTCTCTGAGGCTTGAGGGAGATGTTCTTTTTCCAGGGGCCAGAAACATCATCAGTGGGGAGGTTCTAGAATCTACTCTGAAGCTCCAAAAAAAGAGAGTGGAAAGCTCTTCTTTACAAACTTGGTCTTCTGTATCTTCCAAATATATTCTTCTTATCTTTCAACTTTCTTCAACTCTCCATCTCCTCTGCTTGGCTTTCTTTTAAATTCTGGGTCATGTGTTCGTTCTCTTGTTGCTCCTCAAGTGCTTCTTGTGTCCTTTGCAAGAATTCATAATCTTTCCTGATAAGATGGAGGGTTGACAGATTCATCTCTAGGCTCTTTAATTCTTCTAGGACAGTCAGCCTGCCCTTGCAAGTTATGTAGTTCTTGGCTTCAAGGAGAGAAAGAAACATAACGTATAAGCTCTATGCAACCCTGAGGACATATATATGCTGTTAGTGATGCAGTCGGCTTGGTTGCTGGTATTGGGCATCAGTGGAAGCAGGAGTTGTCTGCTGGTATTGTGAGAGGATCAGCCAGCATTGTATGGCTGGCACAACCTGTCTTGTTGTGAATCATCTTGCTTCTTTCATGCTTCACCAGGACTTGGAGGACACAGGAAAACCAGAATCTGGATTGCTTATTCCATCCGATAGTGACTTCAGATTTTTTCATTTGTGCCTTCTGACAAGGTAGATGAAGGAGAGGTATAGACTTATGAACTTTCAGATGGGAAACAGAGGAAGTTATGGATTTGGGGACGCCTGGATTATTGCTGTTTACCTTTCTCCTGGCAGTAAACTGAAGTGAAGGACAAGGTCATATCCTAGCTAATTTACTGTAAATTGTGATTCTTTTTACCCTGATTGGTCTGGTAAGAGCAGGAATAATGTAGGAGTAAAGGTGATGTGGGTGTGTGAATGGCAGTTTGATGACCTAGGTTTTTGATAGTGAATGTGAGGCAAATGTTTCCTTGATACCTGGACCATGGGCTGGGGGAGGGAATGTGTGTTGGGGGATGGGGTCTAAGGGCAGGCAATATCACAGTGGTGATGGGCAGGATGAGGTAGAGTGGAAGCCAGGGTGAACCACTTTTGGAGAAGGTGGTCTCAGTGTTTAATGCCAATTCCACATTCTAGTACCCTGGGCTCAGCCTCTTTGCTTGGTTACTGGATCTTGGGTCTCTGGCTTCTGCTACTTAATGCCAGGTTGGCCTGTAATAAGGACTGTCACATCAATGATTTAATCATGGATGAGAGGGCTGATCTTGTGTGTATCACTGAGACTTGGCTTGGCACTGGGGGGGAGGTGCCCCTCCCAGAAATGTGCCCTCCTGGGTTTCAAGTGTGGCATCATCAAGGGTAGCAGCAGGAAGGTGGCTACAGTCATCTGGGAGGCTTTTATGACTTTCAGGGGTGATACTGGATGTCAGTCACTGTTTGTGAAGTTGGGCTCTAGGGATCAGATGGGATTACTGCTAATGTAGCAGCTTCCCTGCTATGTAGCTGCCTCCCTATCAGCACTGCTAAATGCCATGGGAGGGTTGGTAGTGGGTTCCCCAGGCTTATGGTCATGGGGGATTTTAATTTGCCTTTCCATGGCACAGAGTCAGAAGCAGATCAGGAATTCATGACCACCATGATGGCTATGCACCTCACCCAGTTCACTGAGGCCCCAATATATATGGAGGGATCATATACTAGATTTATTTTTTTGTCTTGAGGCAGTGACAGTACAATTTGGAGGATGGGGGATGTTATTATTTTTCCTTTGTTAGACTTGAAGTTTTCTGTGTGTGGTCCCACCTGTTTGATCAGTTTGCCCCAGGTGGCTAATGAAGCCATTTGGGTTTCAGAGGAAGCACAGAATTATCTCTGAGGTCCTAGTGTACATTTTAATTGAGTCCTTAGTCATTGCTTGGAATAAAGGTTATAATGGCCATGTATTGGATCATGCTCTACAGGCTCTCTCTATCCATGGATGTCAGGGGGTCCCTGGTTTTCAGAAGAACTCCAGGAGGTGAAAAGGTAGAAGAAATGACCAACTAAGATCAGAGGAACACCTTCATGGCTACTATTTCTATGCATCTGGTGGATAAAGCCATTCAAATCCACTCTGAGTTGGATGTCAGTTGTGTATGTCCTGTGGAGTTTCCTGAGGCACTTCTAGTTTGGCTATCTGGGATAGGTTTGAGCCTGTTAGTCCTGCAAAAGTAGAAAGGGTCCTTGGGGCTGTAAATGCAGCCACCCGTGTTTAGATGTATACCTTTCCTGGAATGTGACATGTGGCTAGATCTCTGTGATGGTAAATGTCTCCTTGACATTGGTGGGGTGATTCTGCTGGCTCTGAAGGAAGCCACTGTGGGATCTAGTCTCCAACTTCTCTTTATAGGGAAAGTTATTGAGAAGATGATTGGACTGAAGTGTGAAAGGCCCTGGAGAAAATGGGTTATCTGGACTCGTTCAGTCTAGTTTCAGACCAGGATATAGCACTTATACTGCATTTGTTGCATTTTTGATAATCTATGGTGGGCTTAGGATGGGGGGAATCCATCCGTCCTGGCCCTCCTAGACATCTCAGGGGCCTTTGATACCATTGATCATGGTATCCTTCTTGAATGGTTCAGGGGATTGGGAATAGGAGGCATGATGTTGTTTTCTCCAAGGCTGGTTCCAGTTGGTGTTGTGGGGAGGGGAAGAGGTCTAGCACTCTTTTACAGGGTGCCTCTGGCTCTGCTGTCTCAACACTTTTGTTTAACATCTACCTGAAGCCTCTGGGTGAGGTCATCAATCAGTATGGGTTAAGTATTATCAGTATGCTGATGATATTCAGTTGTAAATCTCTGCCTTGGGCCAAGCAAGTGATGCTATCTTGATTCCTTCCCAGTACCTGGAGACTGTGTGGATCTGGACGACGAAGAACAGTCTTTGACTTACCCCTAGCAAGACCAAGTGGCTGTGTGTTTTGGGACCCCTGGATCCAGTGCCAGATTAAGACATGGTGAAGCCCTAAACTATATAAAGTTTGGAGGCCCCTTTTTAAAAATGTACACTAGAAGGTCTCACTAAAGTACATACCAAAACAGGTCCTTGGGGCTCCATAAAAAAATTGAAAACGTATATAGGCCTTTTAATTATTTAATAGCAAGTTATTTAAAATGAACAATGCAAAATATACATACAAAATGCTGACAAAATAAGTAATCAGGGTCACTTTTATTAATATAAGTAATAATGAATTTGTTTGTAAAATCAGAAAACTGATATTCTGAAATTTTGTGAGGTCCTGTGGATTGTGAGGCCCTAAACTGTACCTTGTTTAGCTTATGCCTAAATCTGCCCCTGCAGGATCCTTTGATTCTGGATAGGGCGACACTCCTTTACTAAGAGCTGGTGCGTGATTTGGAGTTTTTCCAAGATTCACTGCCCTTGCTTGAGGGGCTGTGGCCAGGAGGGCCTTTGAACAATTCCATTTTGTTACCCAGTTGCATTATTTTCCAGATTGGGAGGTCCTGCTCATGACCACTCTGGTTATCCCCTACAAAGCCCAACATGGCACAGGGCTGGGTTATTTGCAGAACTGCCGCCTGCGATCAGCGCTGCCCGGACCATGAGATTGCACAGGATGGGCTTGCTCCTTTTTTACAGCAGGATCATCTAATGGGAAGTAGGAGACATGCCTTCTTTGTTGCTGTGCCCACTCTTTGGAATGAGCTCACACCCAATATTCAATTGTCCCCAACCCCATTAGCCTTTTGTAGAACTGTGCAGACATGGTTCCGCTACCATGCATTGGACCAAGACATTAGATGAGCCCATTCTGTTGTGAGAGTGTTATACCCAGCCTTGGCTATATGTTTATTGTGATTTATTTTTAATTTTTTGTTTTTGATTTTTTGTTTTTTTACCAATGTACACCATCCAGGGCCCCAATTTGTGAGCAGGATGGCCTTATAAATTCTTTAAATAAATAAATAAATATCCTTGCAGGTCATGAGAACACTTCTTTCCATTTCTACATTCTTGTGAAGGGAAGGGAAGGGAAGGGAAGGGAAGGGAAGGGAAGGGAAGGGAAGGGAAGGGAAGGGAAGGGATCTACCCCTCGATCTTCCTTGCACAATTCCTATTTGCTCACCCAGGTTGTTTTCTGGAAACTGGGGTCCTTATATGTCCCTTTAAGCTGCCTCAACTAGCCCAGTGGGAAGTTCCACTCCAAGTGCACCCAGTGAGCAATCAACAATTTGCAATCAGTCAGAAATTTCTCTTCCTCAGCTCTCTGTCTCATTTCTACCTCCTTCCTTTTCTCAGTCACACTTGCTGTACAAATTCCCATTTATTTTCCCTGTTGGCCTGCCCAGGGAACTGTAGCTCATTCACTCTAGAACTATTAAGACTAAAGACCACCACTTTGAAAATCTGATTTCCTCAGGTACTGCTAACAGAATCTCAGACAAGTAGGATTACCTCCTTTAGGCTCATTATTGTCACTGTATATTGAATTCTTTATTTTGCATGGCTCTATTTGCTAGTACGGTCTTGAGCAGATATATATATATATATATATATATATATATATATATAGAGAGAGAGAGAGAGAGAGAGAGAGAGAGAGAGAGAGAGAGAGAGGAACTGAAGGAAAATACAAACTCTATACTAGTCCTATAACAGGAGAAGGTCAAACAAATTTAAAATGAAGTTGGGACATTTCACATCAAGGCTCCCAAGTGTGTAATCAATCCTGAGGCATGTGCTTTCTAATCTGAATTCCCTGAATTTCTGCTTGAAGAACTGAGCTACTCTCTTGAGCAGAAACTGAAGCTAGGGTGAAATTTTGCTATAAAGTGCATTTTCTTCCTTTAGATGTGATCTGTAACTATCATAATCATTTTCAATATTTTGGTTTGTACTTTGCCTTTCAACTCAGTTGAATGCTTAAGGGAGCTAAAAATTAAAATCCAAAAAAGAAATTAAAACCCATTGATTAAAACTCATGTAAAAAGTATTTCTTCTGTTACATTATTTGCCTATTCACATTGATATTTAGGATTTGGAAATTTGAGGACCCAGCATACTGGACAGCTTGCTAGGGTGACATTAACGTTAAACTATGAGTCTCAAGCCACTTATATAGGCAGGAACTATGGTATATATTTCCCTTGAGCAAGGAAAAAAAATGATTTGGAGCAGATGGCCAATATACTATAAGATCTGCATCAAAATTAAGCGGCTGATATTTTTCATATTTCCTGAATAAGCAAATAGGAAATGTAATTGCTTTTTAAGGAGGGGGAGGGGAGAAAAAGAAATAAAATATGTCCCAAATTATTAACTTTAATAAATTTACTAATGAGAGAGAGAGAGAGAGAGAGAGAGAATAAAAGAGAGAGAACTCTATTTCAGAAGTTTACTTGAACCAATGGGTTTGATTGCAAATGTTTAAATTTTCCTAAAGTTTTTAAAATATACAGAATGTATTTTTTATGCTGCATCATAATTTTCAATTATTTGTTGAGATAAAAATAGAGAGGCCTGAACTGGTTTTATAAGTTTGCACATTAGGATGGGATACTTAAACCCCAAAAACATCTGGCTCATTTTGCATACTTTTGCAAAGCAGAAGTATTATTTTGTAACGTGCTTCCCTCTTCTGCAGCTCTGTGTTGGTTGCAGAACCACGAGAGCTTACCTTTGAAACATTAGCTGTTCACCCTAGTAATTGCTGTATCCTCTAATTTAATGAAAACCCATTAAACCGAAACAATAATTAAAATGAAACATCATCTCAGTAGGAGGTTTGCATATTAAAATCACAGAGCATTTCAGGACTGGCATATCTTGTATTTGAAAATCAGTGTTTGAAGCAACATATAAAAACTGATTTATTACAAATAATAAATTGTAAAGCAGCGCTGTTCAACATGATGCCTTGTGTTTATTATTGAATCTATCTTTGCAGAGATAGCAGCACTGAACCCATAAAACATCTGAAAAGACTTCAGAAAAAGAACAGCCTCACTCAAAGCTGCTGCAACGATACTTTGTGGCTGCATATGAAACATTTGCACCGCATTTCTCATTTGAGCAGCATATATATTTAGTTTGAGATGCTAGTGTCTTTGAAATATGAAGAGTCTAAAGCAGCCTGTTCCTGTGTATTTCAAAGAGGATTACTGTCTTTTTGCACAAATGTCATTCTATTCAGACATATTCAGTGTGGCTATTTAAATGTTTGCATTTCTTCCCACAATCTTATATGCATGGGCATGCATGCACACATACACGCACAGTTTTTCTTTATTTTTTCATTTTTTAATGATAGATTTATTTTTCTTTTTAATTCTGTGGGGTTTTTTATGGTTTTTTTTTTTGCAAACATAATAAAAAAAAAAACAACCTAAAACTAACCTAATATGAAATTCACATAAGTATACAGTTCACATAGGAGTAGTAATTCAAGTATTTTGTACTTGAGGATCGTACCAATGCATATATGGGAAGTACTCTTGCACCCTAACTGGAAGACTCGAATTCAATATTTCCTGATTTTGAAGTTTAGAATGCAGTGAAGATGCATGCAGTTTTACTATGGGAACTGTATTAATTTTCTGTAATTATAAGACCTTTGAGGCTGCAGGTTTTCTTCCATTTACAAACTGGAAGATGCCCCTGTGGTGAAGAAAACTTAATTACTATTTAACGTTTCTGTTCATTCAGACTTCTTTGATGCACATTCATGCTACTTAATGATTTACCTAGATTTGATGGTTTGGATCTGTATTCAAGCCAGTTTTGATTTTAAAGCATGACAATCATGGGCTTAGATTTGCATCCTGATGGCATCTGGTATTGGATGACAATTCCTTAGAGCATTTCACAGGGCAGGAAGACAACCCAGTCCTGCAGCAAAGGACAGCAGGATGCCATAGTGCAGCCAGTCCTTGAAGAATAGCTCACAATGTAGGCCATTGTAACAATTTACCACATGTATTTAGGGAAATTTAAAAAAATAATTATTTGCTGTAGAACTCTTCAAACTAGACTGCTTGGATTCTGAGAAACATTGACTTGGGTAGATATATTTTGGCTCTGCCAAATCCAAATCTGTGGAAAACAAAAAAGTATTTCAGTTCCTATATTATAAAAGTCCACAAACAACCTGCCCCTCTCCCCCAAATGCAAAATAAAAAGTGGGATAGTTTAGATTTTCATCTTCTTGTGATGGAACAAACAGATCTTTCTTTCCTTCACTGATTCTGGGCTTCAATAAATCTCCAGTCATAATGTGCTTCTCCGGAGCTCCAAGGGCACTGCAAAAGATAGGCCATAGGAAAACAGGATAAAATGACACTTTTGTTTTTTACATATATATGTGAGAAAGAATTGTGTCTGTTGATTTAGAGAAACCATAGGATAAAGTGAACCACTTTGAGTTAGGTTTTGCATGAATATTGAGTTGAAGGTTGGTTGCTGAATGCGATAATAGATATGATATGCTAAGAAATATGATGAAAGTAAAGCATGCATGAGCACAAATAGAATGCTTAGGAAATGGTCCAGCACTGAGGAGAGAGCAAGAAAAAGAAGTGTCTTTGTGGTTTAATATATTTCTGGATATATATATAATGTTTTGGTGATGTTAGAAACATTGGTTGGGGAGTGAATGCAGTTGCATTTTTGTATATAGTTGTCATGCCATGGGCTAAGAATCTGAATGATTTCCAACAAATGTTAGATAGATTGGATGATGCAATGAGAAGTACAGGTCTGAGAATTAATGTATCAAAGGCCAATGTAGTTGTGTTTTACAGAGAAAATGGAGTGAGTGTTTGCAAGTTATACATTATATAATGTATAAGCAGTGAAAACTACAGAAATTGGATGAATTTTGGTAGAATTATACTAATTTAGAATGAAAAAGGAATGAATGTTTATCAAAAGAAGCAAAAGTAGCTGTGTATAAGAGCATGCTTTGTTACACTGAAGTGAGATTGAAGCATGTCAGAAGAAATTAAGTTGAATACTGTAGGAATCGGTTACTGGGTTGGTAAAAGAAGAAGAGAAGGCCAAGTATGAATGGGTGCTGACTGAATATGGATTAAATATAAAGTGAGTGACCAGTATAAAAGAAAGATAATGAGGTACTTTGGTCATATAGAAAGAATGAGTGAGGATTGCATCACAAAACCAAAATACCAAGGAAGAATGAACGGATTGAGAGAAAAGGGAAGATTGAGAAAGTTGTGGTTGTATGGAGTTACTGAGATCCTCAGAGAGAGATAAGAAATTTAAAGAACAGAAGACAATACATGAATTGGACATGATGGGTAATGTGCAAGGATAGAAAGGTATGGGGAAATATAGTTAATGATGCTGGTATTATATAGGCTTAGCTATATTTCTTTTTCTTATGTATTTAATTTCTTTGACTTACTATTTCTTACTCGTTTTGGTGCTTCGTATACACTGAAAAGGAATAGTGTGATAGGTATGTACATATGTTTGTATTTTTGCCAATATCTCATCTGGAGTAGTTTGTGATGCTCTTTTCTGAGCTCTGTTAGTAGTCTACCTGGCCTAGCAATTGATTTATTTCATAGGAAAGATTAGCAAATTAATCCTGCATAATTCTGCCTCAGCTTCCTGCTGTCGACTGCACCACATGCAGAAGTAAGCACCATCATTACCTACAAAATACCCATGAAACATCTGTTTGACATTTGGCAGAAGTATTTTCCACAGAAGGGGCTACTATCATATACGTTTCATCATATTCTATCTGAAAGCAACAGAATTACTCTGTTTCTTTAAAAAAAAATCATATTCAAGCTACGGTTTAACAGATCGTCGCTAGAAAAACCCTGTTGCGATTTGTATGAAATTTGGCAGGCTTCAGTCTCTCATAAAGGGTTAGCTTGCCTGAGAATTTCGTTCTGTTCTGTAGAAAAACAAACATTTACAGCTGTGTGTTTTTCCCATGCTAAATTACAGAAAATGGCATTTCTCTTTTTTAAAATATCACATTTTGATCTGGGCATAGAGTTGGATCAGACATTCTCCTGAATGACTCCAATTGGATGTGTTTTAATGCTTTGGTTTGTGCGCCCAAATTTTCAGTGGTCTCTGTATATCCTAGACATGCATAAAGAATATTGTGCCGGAAATAAACTGAATAGAAACATATTTTAGTGTAGTTCCAGAAACAGTCTATGGAAATGTATGAAGCATGTATGGGATTTGAAATCAGATAGCTGACTGGAAGATAATACAATGGCAGAAGGAATATAAATAGAACTGAAAACATTCAAAAGCAAACCAACTGGACTGCTCTTTGAGGTCACACATACGGATGAAGAGCAAATTATACTTACTGATGACGGGCCGACCCAGGATGAAAGAAGTCACAGTTTGCCCCGAAGCTGCATCCTTAATATCCAACCAATAGTGTCTGATGAGCATTGTAGGCTGAGACCAGGTTCCAGCTTGGAAAAGGTCAGGAAGAAAGTGCTTCTGCAAAGGGCTGTAAATAGAGTCACTGCCTTAGCAGGACCGAATGTGTGGTCCTCCAGGAGTCAGAGTTAGCAATTCAAATAGCAATCTCCTGTGATGAGGCAGGAATTTCCCTTCTTGGAAGTGGCCTGGCAGATCAGTCATTTTTGACTCTTATAAATTTGAGTTATCTGGCAAATGAAAAACTAAGGAACTTGTGCACAACCTAACAATCAACAATTGTAAAAAAGGAAGGAAAGTATGGAATACTGTGTCCTGTTTTACATAGAGAGGGCAAAAACCTAGGTAAGAAATTAATATTCAGGTGAAGAACCACTTTTTCCTCATAAAAATAGTAAGGCTGCCATAATGAGGTGTGCTTGCATATGGAAATAAAAGAAAGTATCTCATTAGCTTTTTTCCCCCCAGAAATACACATACACACAATATCTTTCTTGCCAAGAATACAATACCAAAGCAGTGTAAAATAAAGCATAGCCTACCATAGCATAGTGTAACAATGACACCACAATCTAGTTTTTATTTTATTTATTTTATTTAACAACTCACACTCACTCACATGGGCAGCTTACAGAGTAAAATCCCCAATACAAAAAAAACCCCAACCCATTAATTCCTACCCTCTGTGGCAGCCAGAAACACAGTCAAAACAACCACTTGATTGGCTCCTTTTCAGCTTGGGTTCCCCAGGCCCGCTGGCAAAACCACATCTTCAGGGCCTTCTGGAACAACATCAGGGTGGAGGCCATGTCTCAGAGGGAATAACATTCCACAGGGAGGGAGCCACCAAGGAAAAGGCTCTTCTTTGTGGTCTCATCAGATGTACTTCCCTCAACGATGGGACCTGCAACATACCCAGCCTCCCCACTCTGATGGGCCAGGTAAATGTAACTGGGGAAAGGTGGTCCTGCAAATAACCAGGCCCCAAGCCATGTAGGGCTTTAAAGATGATAACCAGCACTGGACCCGGAAGCAAATCAGCAACCAATGCAGCTCCCGCAAAAGAGGTGACACATGCACAAATCTGGACTTGCACAGAACTATGTGGGCCACTGCATTTTGAACCAACTGAAGCTTCTGAATACTCTTCACGGGCAGCCCCATGTACAGCACATTACAATAGTCCAAGCAGGAGGTGACTAGGGCATGGGTGACTGTGAGAAGGACATGCTCAGTTTCCAATAAACATAATAAAGAAACTGATTTGCATCTAGTTTTTAATAGTTCCTAAATGGCCAAATACTTCCTAAATCTCCAATTCCCATATAGTACCACAAGGGAATTTCCTCTTTTTAAAGTCCACCTGAAAGGGAATTTTTCCGCTTCTGATTGCTTCCTCGGGGTTTGGTTTTCTAGGCTCTGATGATCTCTGATCTTGATTGGTAGGTTTAAAGTTTGACTGACAGATCAGTTGTAAATTTTGCTTTTGTGAATCAGACTGAGAAGTCAAAAAACATCCTGGAAGAAGACAAAGGCAAACCACTTCAGCACTGTTACTAAGAAAAGCATGTGGACATGTCCGTATGCTGTATATGGTAGTCCTTCGGGTTTGAAGAAGACACGCTGGTGTGCAGTTCACAACAGGACATGAAGGTATCTCTGCAGTCTCAGTCTGGAAGTGCAGAGTCTAGAACAATGGGGGCCCTGGAAGTCCATTATTGAGGTAAATGTGGGTGTTATTCTGTGACACCGCTCATGGTTTTCTATCAGTTTTTGGTAGTGTCTTCAAAGCTGGTGGAGGCTTCATAGCACAGGGTTCTCCAGCAGGTTCTAACAGCAGCTGCAACTTCTAGTTCCCTTGGCTGGATGTCACAGTAGCATAGGGTTTCTTTCACAGCATCATTGTGGCACTTGTGTGGTCACCCTCAGGGTCTCTTCCCAGACTCCAGTACACTATAGAGCAACTGGTGAGGCATACAGTGGTCATCCATTCTGATGTGTCCCATCCACTGCATCTGGGCTCTGATAATCATAGAGTCACCAGAAATTGGGTTTGACTTGAGAAAGAGTTTACTGAAATCTCTAAGGAAGGGAAAAATAAGAAAGCAAAAAAAGAGCTGAAATTGTAAAATGACATTTACAGAGAATGAAACCAGAACAAAGGCAAAGAAAATATGCCACTTTGCTCTCTAAGACTTCAGAGTCAATGGCTTATGGGTTATTTGTAAAATTATTGAGAGATCAGATGTGAGCAGTGTGTATAATGGATTCTCAAAGCCATGAATTGTAGAACCTAAAAGTTCAGGTATCAAATTGCTTCCTATTTCATAGATATTTAATTCAGAGAGATTTGGAACATCCTGCAAATCCTGTGTGTAGATATAGCAGCATTGGAAACTCTGGTTGTTTTTGATTTCATGAGGGATCAATGATCATGTCAGATTAATATTTATAAATCTTAGCCATTATTTTTGTCAGAAGAGGGAACAATGGAACTGCATCCAGCAGCATGATGGAAGTAGTGTTGTAGTTTTCTAGTGTAAGCTCCTTCCCATTTATGCTTGTGTTGTAACATTGCACACATACATAAAATGGGCAGACAGTTGTGACTTTGCAGTGCTGCTTTCATCAGTCTGACAAAAGCAACAAACTCTTGTGGTTGCCCATGCTAACTTCTGTTGATAGACCTCATCTTGCTGAGGGACTCATAATACATTGATTTGTTTCTGCTGATACACTAGTCCTAGATATTTTGTTGAGATAAAAAGCAAATAGGATGTGGGCTTTTGCTCTCTGTACAGTGATGCCTGTTAAGAAGGGTTTGAAAGAGCTGAACATTTTCAAGAGTTCCATGCAGTGAAATCAAGTTCCAAAGCGTGTTACAGTCCTTGAATCTTGATATCACCACAATGGTATCATCTGAGAATATTTTGGATATGTCACAGAATACATGCATGGATTGTTTACGGGCAGAATTGAAATGGAAATAACATCAACAAACAATATTGGAACGATAATGTATGGAGGTGGATGTGCTGGTGACTTGAACATTCAGACATTCAGAACTTCTTATACCTGGATTCAAGACTGTATGCTTATCACAGAGATCTTATTTGGTGAAAGAAATGTCCTGCTTCATTTTTGAGTCTTATGAATTGAGTAGTCTGAGTAGTTGTCAAATAAGATTTGTTGATGTTTATGCAGGCTGTGAAAAGACTAATCTAAATTAGCTATATTTGACTAATTGAGTATAAGAGGAAATAGCCAGCACTGTATTATTGATATAGGGAAAGATCAATCCCTCTAAAGCTAAAGCCTATGCAATAGTTATTACCATATACTTCATAAATATTCTCAATATAATGGAGAGACAGTAGTGAAGTTCTCTGAACTGGAATAACTGATGACCTATAGTAAAATGGAAAAACTGTCAGTATTGATTGAGGTTACATTGTATTATAATAATACGGCATACTATAGACTAAGGCAAACCAATTGTCCTGGCCCAAGAGGAGGCTGGACGTTAAGGGTACTATTTAGAACCAACAAGACAATATGAAGTTGTTGAAATCCCGTGGATTAAGGATAAGACATAGTCCCTCTCTATCTTAAGTTTTCATTCTCATTAAGAGAATGGCCAGGCTATTTCAAGAAATGTCTTCTAAAAACAATGTGGTTGTATTGATCCTCAAAACTTAGCTGCAGATCCTTTATGTACAATTGTGAGGACCAAACGATCCATTTTCTCCCAGGTATTGAAAAAGTAGCAAAGAAAACTATTACAATCTACCTAATCTGCTTGCAGAAAACATGTCCAAATAAAAATGTAACTCTCAGAGCACTTTCATTGATGTCATAGCTGGTGCTTCTAGTGAAAATCCTAAATGTAATCCTGTTCATCTCTTTTGTGGTCTCTGTCTAGGTTGAGATGTGGATAAAAGAATCCACCTCTCTTCTGGGGTGAAATTTGAGATTCAAAAACTGTGAACTGAGATCCTGATACAATGTGCAATGATTTGCGACTTTTAAATGTATTTCACCTCATCATTGCTGTTTTAATGTTAAATAGATCTTCCCCGTCACAGGAAAGGTCCTCTGTTCAATTTTGTGCCTGTTTTAGAAGACCTAAGAATCAGAACCAGGCATGATGATATAGGTCTTCTGAACTGTCGTCATCTTTGAGGCACAGTCTTTATAATATTTACCCATTTACTCTGCTGACCAAAGAGGTGGGAGGCCTCCTTATGGAATACTTTTGCCTAAATTCTTTAATCCTCAGGAGGATGACTGAACAATGTGTTTTGTTTAAAGGTAAAGGATAAAGAAAATTAAATCATCACCATGCACTCTATATAGATTAGCCAGTTGGAACTGGAGATTTAAAAGATTTTTGCCACCAGTTGAAAAGTGGGAAGTAGATTTGTCACTACAGAAGATAATGAATTCTTCTGAATTGTCTCAAATTTTTATGTGTTTGGAATAATCAGATGGCCTTAAATCTCAGTGCACTAATCATTCTAATATATTTGGTATGGTGTCTAGTGTTTTTGATGGGGATACAAATGACTTACAGACAACTATAAATGGTTTAAGATGAAATAGAGTGACTGAGGGGTTTATTATTGATTCAGTTTTGTAATAATCCTTCTCCAAAGTTAGATGGTCTGCAATAAGAGGGTTTATACACTCAGCCAACTGTTTAAATTGTTCTGTTAAGAACGTGCCACATACTGGATTAACAATATAGTTGTTAGCCATGATGTTGAAGGCAAGGAGGATATAGCAGCTATGTTGAAAGATATAGTAATTGAAACATGGATTGCTGCAACTGAGATAAAAGTTGGAACCAAAGAAACAAGTGGCTAATAGTTGCATTGCCCTGGATACTGGATTTTGAGTCTCTACTATCATAGCAAATAAATAGTAATGATCCTAGTATGGGACCAGTAAAAGGAAGCCACTAGGGAGCAGGAGCAAAAGCAATTGCGTAAGTGTGACCATAATGGGCTTCCTAGTGGGATGGTGAAACAGAGTATGGAGGAGCTGATGAAGTTGATGAACTTTCCTGTTTCTAATCAGCTTGATGAAATGTTGGTGGAGGGTATGCTTGAAATGAATGTCTTCTAGATGATGACATCTTATTCTTAAGTCTGCCTGTGTTGTACAGCACATTGGGCAACAATTTTGATCAGATGCAACAGTTTCAGCTTCTCCCCATGTGATCCCCATGTTTTTCAGGACTTCTCTGTACATTTTGTGCCAGGTCTTGAATGGTCTGCTTCTCTTTCTTTCCCTCCAGATGACATCCAGTACATAGCTATCTTGGGATAACAGTAACAAGGTTGCTCTGAGCATGCCCAGAGGAATAGGGTAGAAATATAGAGCCCCTAAAAATTGAGCTCTTGACTGTTCCAAAGGCATTCTGTACAAGTGCAGTAAAGCCCATAGGTATAATGCACGTAGATGCCTAAGAATAAAAGCTGCTGCTGCAAGGCATGCCAGGCTATAAATGGGGAACTTAATCTAGAAAATGTGAGAAATTGCTGAATTCAACTGCAGGTAGTCCTCGGGTTAAGAACACCTGGTTTACAGATGACCCATAGTTAAGGACAGAGCCTATAGTAGCAAAATTTGAGTTAATACACAGAGGTTCAAGTTAATTACACAATACTACTTATGCAGTTTTATACAATAATACTGTTCTGGTTTACATACAAATTTGACTTTGGGAACTGGAGACTACCTGTATGAATAATTGCAATGAGACCATTTATCATTTGTTCTTAGTTTAGCTGCTAGAAGGAAGTTAACACAGACTGTTCATTTGTGCTCTGCTATGTCTTGTTCTTTACATGTGTGTGCGTGATTTGATAAATCTCAGGAAGCAAGTTTGTTTCAAGAGTATTTATATGAAGAATCCCATGAAGTTGGCAGATGTCGGTCCTTTTTTCTGCCTCAAGTCCCAAGACAGGTGCTTTCAGCGTTAGGGTTGGGTCAATTTTACTTTGATTGGTAGCAACGATTTCAAAAACAGAGCTGAAGTCTATATTAAATATTAATTTGGGGTCATGGCATGGTTACCAATGCACTAACAAACTAAAACTATGATACTTTGTGTGAGGTTATGAGAGAGAGAGACAGGGGCAGAGGGCGGGAGAGAGAGAGAGAGAAGGATGATTTGTTCATCTCTTGCCAAGAGGAGCAGCTACAAATCAGGAGCCTCCAACCACGATTTGGCATTATAGCCAACTGTTTCTCTCCCAGTAAACAAGAATCATAAAGATGGAGTGTATTGATTTTGTTAAAAGAGGAATCAGCCAAAAAATCATGGTTCACATGGAAGCTTTTTGTTTTGATTTTCATTTTCAGCTGTTCCTATTGACACAGTAACTACCACTTTATAAACCACCCAGAGTTGTTTTTTTAACGAGATGGGCAGTGACAAATTTGATATATAAAACATAAAACAAACATAAACCACATGAGAAAGATGCTTATTCTGGTGGCATTGTAGGAGGAGAGCTGTGTTAGTCCATAGGTAACAAAAAAATTAGGAGGAGTCTGGTAGTACCTCTTCTGTCTAACACATTTTATTAAAAGACATGCTTTTATGAACTGCCTGGTGCATCTAGAGTGGCCACTATGCATCTGATGAAGTGAATTGCAGTTGACAAAAGGTTATGCCTTTTAATAAAATGTGTTCGTTGGAAAAGGTGATACCAGACTTCTCCTTATTTTGATGGGGAAACTTAGCCTGTGGAAGAACTGAATCCTGCCTGGTCAGTTATAAGGGAAGGAATAAATGGACGCATTGTTGGGCAGCCTTGGGCAGAATTAAACTACTCTCTCTTTGGTCACTGTGCCATTGGGAATAAATTCTGCTACTTGTAAAATCCAGTTGTGAGTTCTTTTGCTAAATGGGGAGCAAAATGTAAGGAAAGGAGCTGGTATTGATAAATATATGAATAAGAATATTGTATAATGCAGTTGAGACTTAAACAGAAAAAAATGGGAAATTAAGTTATTCCTGTCCTTGTTAGTCCAGTTTTTCAACAATACAGTTTGAGTAAGATGGGAGGGAGAGCACAAGGTTCTGATGGAAGTTTCTCAGCAAGGAATCTTTCATAGGGTGCTGGTGTTTTTTATGTTTTATTTTGTTTTTTAATAGAGTCTCTGATTGGTACAGCAGGTGATGGGTGTTTGCAGATGATTAAGAACTACACAAAATCCTGAGCTCACAATCACAGATAAGAGTCCTCAAGAGATTGTCCTCATTATTTAATACACTGAGCAACCCATGTCAATGGCTTGTGATTGGCTAATAAACATGGAGGACAAAGTTAACTGCTGGTCTATTATACTGTAAACTTAAGGGAATCTGAAATTCAGCCAGATAGCAAATAACCATCTTAAAGGAACAGAACTTTTTTTTTTTGAAAAATATATGAGAAGATAGATAAATATATAATTTCATGGCTGCTATAAATAATCTATAGTGCTGAGGAAGACAAAATTGATGGCAAGATGATATTTTGTAGTACTGCTTGCCTCATACTTTTTAATTTTTTTTATTTGCTGATATAAATATAAACCTCTGTTAAACTGCGTGATCCTGACCCCCGTTTGAATGTCACCTAAGAATGAGATCACTCCTTCCAATGACTATCCTAAACTTCTTAATACTCACTTGATTTAGATTTCATAAAGATAATAATTTGGTTGATTAAAGGAACTGCTTAATTTTTAAGATCAAAGAAGAAAAAGCAGCTGTCTCAGTAAGACTCGCTTGAAAATCATGTATTTTGCTGAGCTTGCATTATCGCTCGAGTGAAGAAGTAATATTTTATTGGATATGACTAGATAAAGTAATACTCTATATTACCCATGAAAGTGGCATTTTATTACAAGGAGACAATCATGTTCAAGAGATAATAGAAACACTATTTCTCCCTGCATTTTACTATCTATTTTTTTAATAAAAAACAGTGAGCTTCACAGCATTCTTAAGGCCT
This sequence comes from Liasis olivaceus, assembly GCA_030867105.1. Classification (NCBI taxonomy): domain Eukaryota; kingdom Metazoa; phylum Chordata; class Lepidosauria; order Squamata; family Pythonidae; genus Liasis; species Liasis olivaceus. Next base: position 81,777,656 of record CM061349.1, read on the forward strand.
ACAGCATTATTCAACTGCCACTTGAACTATTGCATTCCCTCAGTGCAAGTAAACTTGGACCAATTGCTATGGAATGACACATTTATCATGGCAATTTATTTGAATTATTTTTTTCATAGCTCGGGTAGAACATAAGGTTTTAACATTATTAAGCATATATTTATTTTATTTGTTAGATTTATATCCTGCCTTTAATCTAGGAGCTTAGGGTGATCTACATAGCACTTCAGTTTTCTTCCACAACAGTTCTGTGAGGTAGGGTGGGCTGAAATATAGTGACTGGCTCAAAGTCACCTTCTAAACGTTCATGGGTAAGAAAAATAGATATAAAAACCATGTTAAATTCTTCTCCACATTATAACCAATTACAAACTTTGCATTCAGTCAGCCATTTAAACAAATAAGTTTTGAAACAACTGGAAGGCCAGACTACCAAGTGTTATGAAATATACTGGAGAAAAAATATAACAGTATTTAACATATTTTTATATTTCTTATTAGTGTTGCAGCTTGTTTCTGCTATTAGCAGGGCTTGAGAGAAAAAGAAAGGGGAGAAAAAGTGAGGGAGAAAGATAAGCACATAACACTTAAAGGAAGTTGGGGTAAAAATGTGGAAAGGCTCCAATCTGGAGACAGAAGAGGGCTAAAGTATCACTTTTCTAAGGAAGAGCATCCAGAGTAACTGCAAAGCAGGAGAGTTCTGGATTTAAGTTACAAAACAATAAAAAGGTCTCAGAATGGAAAGAGTACTGCAAAACTCTAGGATCCTCTGTCCCTGGCTGGGATGTTACTGATAATATGAGTCTTTGTGTTGTAGTTTTTGGGAAAGTTCTGTTCTGGCAGCCCATATTTACTGTTCCAGGAGAGGGACACAGATACTTGGCATTTCACAACAGGAGACAGCTAGAGAAAGCAAAAGCATTTCCTTTTGTCTCTAGGAAACTTTTCTTGTTGAGGGCATCAAGGTTTCCACAAAAACAGTAGTCTTAGGTTTTTTTTTTTTTCTCTAGGCTTAGGGACTCTGGAAAGGTTATAAAAAGAAATGGACAGAGTTCTGGAGTTCTAGCACATTCACTTAGGATGGTGAGCTTGCCCAACCAGAATAGACACATGAATGGCACACGACTGGTTTGGGCAACTGCAGTTATAGGACTAGAAAAGAAGGAAAACATGTAGGGAAAGCATCAACAGCTTGGCTACTGGAATTCTTCTATTACAGCTCTGCTCTGAGTCATGTGATCAGAAAAGAGTTTTCAAATTTGAATTTTCTTTTGCTGGTTTCTCTGCCCCACTAAATTTGCTCCATTCCATTCTAGTTTTGGACAGCTATCCTAAAATAGATTTTCCCCCTCCCCCACATCTGCTGTCAAGGTGGTAGTGGGTGTTCCTAGCAGAGATGAGTGAAGTACACTCAGGGAGTGTAAACCAAGAGTATATAGTTCCATCAGGGTCATCCCAGCTAAAGCAAGTAGGCATTTAAGTCGGGCAGCAGTGATACAGGAAGATGCTAGAGGCAGATGATCATTTTAGTGACAAAAGCAAATACATTATTTCATATTGTGTAGGAGAAGGAAATGGTAAACCACTCTTATATTTTTTTAAGAAGACCACATGGATAGTCAAGATAAAGTGACTGAAAATATGGTGGCAGACGATAAGCCCCTCAGCAAAGATAGCATTCAACAGATATCATTCAACCCTATTGGCCTTCTGGAGAGGTCTCAAGATGTGGTTTTTTCAGCAGGCCTGGGGATCCCCTGGGACCAGGGAGCCCATAAGGTGCCTCTACTGTGTCTAAGTTTTTAAATGCTCTCCCAGATTATAAGCATATTCTTGCTTTTATGATTATTTTAAGATGTGTTTTTATTATTCTGTTTTTATTGTATGCCACCCAGAGTCTCATTCATGAGATGGGTGGCTATATGAATTTGATAAATAAATGAATACATACATACATACATACATACTGAGCTGAGGATCTTTTGGAGTTCTAATGGTGTTTAGGGCACAGCTAGATTAAATCCTTCAGGGTGTCTGATTGCTGATGTTGCCTTGCAGGAAAAAAAAATTAGAATCTGCAAAGACAGAATTACAGTGGGAATATGGAAAGTTAGAAGCATGAACGTGGGAAAGCTCAACACTGTGAAAGATGAAATAAACTGACTATATATTGACATCTTAGATATTAGTGAACTGAAATGGACTGGAATCAGACACTTTCAGTCACAAGATCATATTATTTACTACTTCGAACATGAAAAGCAAAGAAGGAATGGCATAACTTTCATAATAATGATATAGTAAAGACAATATTTAACTACAATGCAATCAATGACCAAATAATATCAATCAGATTTTGTGGGTAACCTTTTAATATTATGGTTATATAAGTTTATGCTCCAACCACTGAAGCAAAAGAAGAGGAAGCCAATGAGATTTACGGTCAAGTTTAACCTGACATCAACAACAAAACATACAAACAAGATGTGCTGCTGGTAGTTGGAGACTGGAATAATAAATCTGGAAGCAGTAAACAGGAAATGATAATTGGATTCTGTAGCTGAAGAAACTGAACTGAAGCAAGAGAACAACTTATCAGTTTCTGCCAATCCAATTTTTTTTATTGCTAACACAGTCTTCAAACAACCAAATGCAGCTTACTGCATATGCATGGACATCACCAATTGCAGTACATAGAAATCAATAGACTATAATATTGGTATAAGAAAGTGGTATAATTGGTATAAGAAAGAAAGAACTCAATTATAACAGCAATGAGACCAGTGGCTGACTATGGAACAGATCGCAAATGAGCCATGTGCAAGTTCCAAGTCAATCTAAATTGAAAGAACAAAGCTATTTTTCCCAGTATGATCACCATTTTCAAGGAGAACCTCAAGAATTACTTAAGTCCTGAACCTCACTGATAGGGAACCAAAGGAACTGTGGAATGAAATCAAAGAAATTGTCAAAGATGAATGTGAAAAGAGACTGCTAAAGACTAAGAAACAGACGAAGACAAACTGGACAGTAGAAATCAACAAGAAGAGACTCCAAAGCCAAGAAAGTAAAGATCTTGGGAAGAAATTTAACAAAGAATTTCAAAGACCTAATAGGAGGCACAAGACACAGTTGTACAACAATATCTGTAAAGACACTGAAAATGAAAATAGACATGGAAAAACAAGGAATGTCTTCCAAAAGGTCTCTGAACACAAAAGGAGATCCCAATCTCAGATTGATATGCTAAAGGATGCCAATGGACACATAGTAACTGTTTCAAAAAATATAAAACAAAGATGGAGGGAGTATACTGACATTCTGTACATAAAAGATGTCAACATCCAATATACCTTAGAAGATATATTAGAAAATGAAGTTAGATCAGCACTTCAGCATTACTAACTTGGAAGGATGCAGGAATTGAGGGAATATCTACAGAAATATGGCAAGCAACAGAAGAGTATTCAGTGAAGCTTAACCAAACTATAATAGCAAATCAGGAGGACAACACAGTGTCCAAAAGATTGGAAGGGGTCAATCTACATACCAATATCAAAGAAAGGAAACTCAGCAGTGTGTGATACTATTGTACAATATCCTTAATTTCACATGCTAGCAAAATAATGCTTAGGATCATCCAACACAACCATATACAAAAAGTGAGATGCCAGATGTTCAAACTGGCTTTACAAAAGGCCAAGGAACAAGAGACATTATTGTTGATGCATGCTGGATAATTGAGAGAAGAATACCAAAAATAAATAAATAAATAAATCTGTGCTTCATTGATTATAGAAATGCTTTTAACTTCATGAACAGTGTCAAGCTGCAGAATGTCCTTGGGAAAATAGGAATCCCAGAACGTTTCATTGTCCTCATGAGAAGAGTATACATAGGACATGAAGCAACAGTCTAGAAGGAACATGGAGAAACAGGCTGGGTCAAGGTTAGCAAAGAAGTAAGACAAGGCTGAATACTCTCCCTTAATTTATTTAATCTATATGTGGAATATATATTGAAGGAAGCTGGATAGGAAGATCCTGAGCAAAGTGTTAAAACCAAAGGAAGGAACTTCAGTAACCTATGCTATGCTGGTGACACTACTCTGATAGCTGACTATGGAAATGATCTGGAAGCACTAATAAAAATAGTTAAGGAGTGCAGTGAAAAAAATGGGACTAAGATTAAATATACGTACAATCAGAACCAATCAATCTAGAATTCTCACCAGAGGTAAAAATTACTAAGGCCAAATTATCATATTTTGGACATATTATGTGAAGACCTAGCTCTCCTGAGAAGTCTATAAGGCTGGGAAAAGTGTAAAGAAAGAAGAGGATGACCAGCAGCATGGTGAATGGACTTAATTACAGTGGTGATGAATGCACTATTGAAACCCCAAGCTGAGGTTGGGGACAGATCATTCTGGTGAAGGTCTGTTGACTTAATGGCACATAAATCAATCCTGTTGATTATGTGCCATTAATCAGTCCTAAATCACTTTACATAATTTTTGTCTAACATTTTGTATTTGGGTTGGAAAGAATAACAGAGTAGGAAAAGCATGCCAACCCGTTTACAAGAACTGGCGATAGGAGGCATTTGTATTTTCTTCTGGAAAAATATGAACTGTGTTTCTGCTTTCTTCTCTTGTTTCTCTGTGTGGTAGTTTTGGAAAGCACAGGCCAGGCTGCATATATTTTGCTTTGTGTCACATGACCAGGAGGGAGAAGGGAAGCTTAGAATGGAACATTTGACACCATTCTCAATTATGGCCCTGCTGTAGAGATGCAGTGTTTTTTTTTTTCCTGGAATGTTTTTCTCCACAACTCCATGCTGGATCCAGCTCATTTTCAGTCTCAATCTTTCTTTTGCTGGCTTCTCCTACCATACCAAATTTGATTCCATTCCATTCTGTTTTCAGAGTTATCTTGTCGATGGATAGGCAAATGGATGGGGAAAGTTCTGAGCCCACTATGTATTTTATTTCCAAGATTTCATTGGGTTGAAAGAATAAAAAGGCTCGAGCAGGTTTTAATTTGGTTTAGCCCATCTAAGCAAAAATGCATCCTGGAAGGATTACATCATTCTAGGAAAGGTATTTTTTTATACCTTTTATTATTTAAAAGGTTCTCTGAAATTAAAGATGCCCTTGATTGGGCTTTGGTAACTGAATCCATACAGTTTTCTTAGCAGTGTTACTGTTTTGCTCATGAGATGTGTACGAATGTTCTAGTTTAAGCAACCACAAGGAAATTCCCTGGTGATCTCCTACCCAAGAACTAACCAAGGCCAACCTGATTTAGTTTCTAAGATCAGCCAAGATTACTTGGATGGTGCCACCTTCTGAGGTGGCCAACAAGGTGGTATCTAGTCATGTTTGCCTGATCTCATACAGCTAAGCAGGACTTGATGAAAAACGTGGATGAAAAACCACAATGAATACTAGGCTAGACTTGTAAGCTAAAAAAAAAATACAAGAAGAAGGCAATAGCAAAGCTATTTAGATATTATTATGAAGTCTCCAGGAGTTGAGCTTGAGTGGAAAAGACTTTACTGTTTTACTTAACCTTATCTTGGTTGACCCAATAGCTGTGAAACTCACTTCTAGCTGGATTAGCATGTGATTAAAAGTATTAATAAGGCTGAAGCCAGGTGTTTTTCTGGAGATATGCTGGTCATACTCAGATATCCAGCAACATGCTTGGATTCAATTAAGGTTCAAGTTCATTCTTTCCTTTCCCCAAAACAACTGTTTAAGGTTTCTTAAATATTCAAAATTATCAGGGTGAGACACTTTACAAAAAGCATAGCTCTTGACTCTTATGATTCAATCAGGCTGATCTTCTCACCTTTTGACTTCCCTTTTCCATAATCAGGATGGGGAAAATTACTTTAATCACATGCAGCTTCAATATTTTGTATGTATACACAATTTCACCTTCAGAAAGAGATCATGCTGCAACAAAGCAGGGCAGGGTTTTGATTAAAATACAACAAAGGAATGTAGAAAGAATGGAAACAGAGTTAATATAAAATATATTAAAAGGGCTGGGGGAAGATAATATTCACATAGAACACTCAGTCAAGAAAGACTCGGGAGAAGTGATAGTTTTTAACTGACTCAAAAATGTAATAGTAGGCATCTCCCCAATATTAGGGGAAAGAATATTCCAGAAAGTAAGTGCCGACACAGAGGATGCCCATTTGTTAGCAACCATTTACTTATTTGATGTAGAAGCTGGTTCACTCCAGAATGAATGTGAGCAACTTACACTTAAAATTTAAAAAAAACAGTAAAAAAAGAACCTAAGCAACTGGACAAAACACACATCAAACAATCAGCCAGGGATCCATAAGCACCCTACCCTAAGGGCTAGGAAAATAGCCAGGTTTAACCATAAACCAGTGTGGTAATTGTGGCACAAGCAGCAAGGCATTCCCAATGATTGTAGGGATGGGTCAGATCTATAGACAGGAAGTTAGATATTCACCATTAGCAGTCATGATCACCACAATGTATGTTTACTTTTCCATTGTTCATCATTCCTTCTGTATCTAACCATCTCATCATTCTTTGCATCAGCATCTGTTTTGAATGGAAGGATCTTCATTTGCATTTCTACTGTTCATAAACAGAAGGACCCTCAAGGCTTATGCTTGCTATAAAACAAAAATCCTGTCTTGGATTGTAAGAAACTCTGGAAAGTTAAATATGAGTTAAATGGGTTTCAAATATACATTTCTTATGAAAACATTAACATGCATGTAAACCACCAGGAGCCTGTGAAGATTATTGTATAAATACAACAAATATAAATAAATGAAAATGGTACAGTAGTGGAAGAACAGCAGATCTTTAAGATAAAGGGCCCTAGTTTTTATGTTTATGATTAAATCAAATAAAGAAGGGCATAATCCAAAGTTTTAAAAAGTAATTAAACTCTACAAATTAACTTTGATTGAGTTATCCTAAATGAAAAGCCAGCTTCAATCTTAAAAGGAGCATCTTTGAAATTTCACAGTTCTGCTGTACAATACATTTTGCTTTCCAATTTTTTTTTTTTAAAAGGAGCTCTCATGTTCACTTTTTGTACTGGCAGGAATGGTTAAAATAAACCTTGGATATGAACACATTACAAGTACTGAGCTTGTTGTGTTGCTGGCACAGATATTGAAATATGTAGAAATGGCTTTCTCAAAGCTGAATTATCTCACAGTGAAATAGGGTCCTTACCTGGTAGCAAGCTGGAACTCTAATACATTCTAAAATTACATGAATGTGTTTTATCTGTATAACATAAATAATATGCTAAGTTGGCACAACTATGCATTATCAAAACAATCTTTTAGAGCACAATTTATGGGAAAGCTCTTTTTTGCACAAGTGTTATTTAATATTAATGGGACCTACATAGCCGTTGGAGAGTAGAACTTGCATGGAGCACCATGCTGCTGGATTGTCCCCTTGATAGTTACAGAGGCCTGCAAGCAATGGAATTGAAATAACTAGAGGGAGGCTGCTCTAACTAGACAGAAACAGCAAGATTAGCATATGGAAAGATAATTAGTTAAATAGCCAGTGTTATAAAAGTAACATATGTTACAATTACAGATGAGCTTTACCAGGCTGCTTTGTTGAACTTTGTGATTATTTGGTTGCTTATTTAAACTTCTTTCACTCAAGTGAAAAAGTGGACAGAGACCAAAACCTAGGACTATCAGATTCATCGAGATTTGGAGCTCTAGAAATGACCAGATCTGCTCTGCATTGGTCCAAAGGTAATTTGATCCAATTCAGCCCCTAGATCAAAGCAGTTTTGAAAAAAACAAAAAAAGCTTTGACCTCCCATTATTTAGCATGGGGAAATTAGACTCATTTCATTTCTTTCTAGAACAGGACAAAATATAGAGAAAACCTGAACCATTATGATGGGATGAAATGTGCTATATTTTATATAAACCAGTGCTAAGGTTTTTGAGCTTTGTTCCTTTGTCTAAAGAGATCACAACTTTATTGCATGGCACTAGAATGGGATGAAATTCGTAGGGAAAAATTATACCATTATGAAAGGATGAACCAAACCAAATTTCATAGAAATCAACATTAAGGTTTTGAATTACACTTACATAAAGCCTACTTTTTAAAACAAACAAAACCAAAAAATTAAAAAAAAACCCTTCAGTGAACATTCTTTCTGAATTACCCCAATCAATCACAGAATGAAGGCTTTGGTCCAGTCTAATACACAGCCCTACTAATCACACACAGATACACAGAGCAAGAGAGAGAAGATATTATATTACATGCCATTAGATTGGTCAATAACATTTTTGGAGTTCTACCACTTTCTTTTCCAGAAGGAGTGCTGAGTGTGCAGTCTTCATGTCTCTGAAAGGTGGGCCAATTCTTTTTCCTCCTTTCAGCTGGATTTGAAAAACTGAGGTAGTGACCCTGCCTCTAACTGGAAAAAGGAAATGTGGTTTCTTTGATTATGAAGAAAGGTCCTGAAAAATGAGTTCTCTGGATTTCAAGGACACTAAATATTTTTGTGATGTGCACATCCACATTCCCTAAAGCAATGTTTTATAGAGAACTCAGTAATTTAATGTCAGTTTATAACACTGATTCTCTCCAACTGAGCTTAGTAATGTAAGAAGTCAAGTCTTTGGGACACGAAATGATCACTTACAAAGAGACCTGACTTGATTGTGGTTTGGGGAAAAATAATAACTGAATATTTATATCAGTGAATTTTGGTTACTATTAATATAACCAATTTCATCTTTCTGTAAGAAAACAAGAATGTAATCATTAAGCAGAAGTTAATTATATGCTGTGAAGAATATACAGGTGAAACTTGAAAAATTAGAATATCGTGCAAATGTTCATTTATGTCAGTATGGCAACTCAAAAGGTGAAACCAATATATGAGATAGATGCATTACATGCAAAGCGAGATATGTCAAACCTTACTTTGGTATAATTGTGATGATTATGGCATACAACTTATGAAAACCCCAAATTCACAATCTCAGAAAATTAGAATAGTGTGAAAAGGTTCAATATTCTAGGCTCAAAGTGTCCCACTCTAATCAGCTAATGAATCCATAACACCTGCAAAGGGTTCCTGAGCCTTTCAATGGTCTCTCAGGCTGGTTCAGTAGGAATCACAAGCATGGGAAAGACTGCTGACCTGACAGTTGTGCAGAAAACCATCATTGACACCCTCCATAAGGAGGCAAAGCCCCAAAAGGTAATTGCAAAAGAACTTGGATGTTCCCAAAGTGCTGTATCAAAGCACATCAATAGAAGGTTATGTGGAAGGGAAAAGTGTGGTAGAAAAAGGTGCACAAGCAGCAGGGATGACCGCAGCCTGGAGAGGATTGTCAGGAAAAGGCCATTCAAAAGTGTTGGGGACTTTCACAAGGAGTGGACTGAGGCCGGAGTTAGTGCATCAAGAGCCACCACACACAGACGGATCCTGGACATGGGCTTCAAATGTCGTATTCCTCTTGTCAAGCCGCTCCTGAAAAACAAACAATGTCAGAAGCGTCTTACCTGGGCTACAGAAAAAAAGAACTGGTCTGTTGCCCAGTGGTCCAAAGTCCTCTTTTCTGATGAGAGCAACTTTTGCATCTCATTTGGGAACCAAGGACCTAGAGTCTGAAGGAAGAATGGAGAGGCACACAATGCATGATGCTTGAAGTCCAGTGTGAAGTTTCCACAATCTGTGTTGATTTGGGGAGCCATGTCATCTGCTGGTGTTGGTCCACTGTGCTTCATTAAGTCCAGGGTCAATGCAGCTGTCTACCAGGAGATTTTGGAGCACTTCATGCTTCCTTCCGCAGACGAGCTTTATGAGGATGCTGACTTCATTTTCCAGCAGGACTTGGCACCTGCCCACACTGCCAAAAGTACCAAAACCTGGTTCCATGGGATTACTGTGCTTGATTGGCCAGCAAACCCGCCTGACCTGAACCCCATAGAGAATCTATGGGGCATTGCCAAGAGAAAGATGAGGGACATGAGACCGAACAATGCAGCGGAGCTGAAGGCCGCTATTGAAGCATCCTGGTCTTCCATAACACCTCAGCAGTGCCACAGGCTGATAGCATCCATGCCATGCCGCATTGTGGCAGTCATTGCTGCGAAAGGGGCCCAAACCAAGTACTGAGTACATATGCATGCTTATACTTTGCAGAGGTCCGATATTGTTCTATTTCCAATCCTTGTGTTATTGATGTCATGTAATATTCTAATTTTCTGAGATTGTGAATTTGGGGTTTTCATAAGCTGTATGCCATAATCATCACAATTATACCAAAGTAAGGTTTGACATATCTCGCTTTGCATGTAATGCATCTATCTCATATATTGGTTTCACCTTTTGAGTTGCCATACTGACATAAATGAACATTTGCACGATATTCTAATTTTTTGAGTTTCACCTGTAGTATTTATTTAAACCAACCTTCTTTGTGCATTGTACTTGGCCACCACTCAAGCTTCTGCATTTTATTACATGCCAGTCTACATGTATGTTGAATGTAGAGCTACACAGGTAGAGACACCAAGCAAATGCTATATAGATAAGGTTACAAGGCTAATACCCTGAAGGTGAGGCTGTCTTGACTTGATGGTTTAATGTCAGATTCAGAAAGGTAGGCATGTCTTCTGTAAAATGGCTATTGCAGCAATCAATATAGGGTCAAATAGGAGGTCTGGAGCTCTGATCTTACTGCTTTCCATTCAGTTAGTGGCCTCAAGCAAGGACATGTCCTGCATGCAAAAGGCCCCAGATAGAGGGAGAATAGTTATAATCTGTTGCCTGAAATTCTCGAGACATTCATGGTTTTCCACGATGTATGACAATCAAATCCCTCTAAAGATATAAGGAGTGATCTACTTCTTTCTGATGTAATGTTTATCTACAGGGCTTGATGACATATATGATTGGTAATTGCTTGATGATATAAAGGTTGAAAACTAATTCCTGGCTTACACACTGCTGATTACTACAATGCATTCTACCTACATACTTGGTCCAGAAGCTACAATGTGTGGCAGCCAAGTTGTTGACTGGAGCACCTGACTAAGTCTTTGTTGAAGCAACTGCATTGATTGTTGATCTGCTGCTGAGTTAGGTTCAAAGTTTGTTTATTTATGTATTTGGTTGTGTGTTTGATGTTCTGCCTTACCTGGGGAACTCAAGGAGGACCACACAGGATTTTCTCCTCCAGTTTTTCCTATAACTACCACAGTTCTGTGAGGCAGGCTGGGTTAAGAGAGAATGACTGGCTCAAAGTCACGGAGTGAACTTTCATGATTGAAAGGAGACATCAACTTAGATCTCCCAAGTCCTTGTTCAGAAGCGTAACTCCCTGGCTTTGCTTCTGATGTATAAAGTACTAAACAACTTATTGCCAGAATAAATGGAACAGATTCCCTTCTAATCTGTTCCCACTGAAATCCACAAAGTGCTTATTATTACATATTTAAGGTGCCTGTGGAGGACTAATCTTGCCATTCAGGTATTCCCTATGTGAATATTACAAATATTTTTTCCTTTTTTCCTTTCTCCATTACTAATATACTTGTTTTTACATCAGTTTAATGTATTGTATTTAATACCTGTCTTTGAATAGTTTTTATTTATCTTATAAACTGCCTTGAGATGTAACTGCATAAATGGTATAGAAATATACTAAGTAAAAACAATTGTGTGTCTTAGAGTACGTATTTACCATGATCCCGGCCTTTTAACCCAGAATATTCTGCTATCGTGAGAAGGCTGCTTAAATACACGTATGCAACACACCTGCCTTTTGAAAGGACCAGCTGCAGTTAATGCTGCTTAAGCAGGGCCTTGTTCAGTTTGGGACACCACCCTGGGACAAAATCTAACACTACATTAACAGATTTTCACTTCTACTATGGGACTGTTCTGTTTTGTTCTCCTGCCAACCTGCTGTTGAGTTTCCCAACTATAAAGAACAGGTTTTTTATAGCATATGTGGGGCTGCAGGAGAAAAGGAGAATTGGCCCCTTTCCTGTTTTGCTGGCATGAGCTTTTCCTCAGCAGGAAGATTTACCAAAATGGCCTGCCTGGAATGTTCTTCCTAACATCTGGAATTAGAGAAAACTCTTTGGCCTTGAAGGAAAAAACAAACTACTAATGAAATTCAGGAGTTGTAACTAACATAGCCCCCCCCCTTTGTGACAAAGCCAGGACATGAAAAGCAGTAAAACTGAAGTGTAGGTAAAAAGGTGAGTGAGTGATGCTGTTGTTATCTGCTGCTTTCATTTTTGTTGTTTTTATTTCCCATCCCAAAAGGGCTAAAGAGAATGTGACTGGAAGTTGAATGAGGGTATTTTTTTTTCTTTCATTTCTCAGGTAGGAAATGGTGTGCATCTCTAAACATCAAGTTGAAGTTTAATAAATACTGCATGAAAGCAATATGTGGTTTGTGTAAACAGAGAAGTCCCCAAAACAATCATCACTCCAGTAGCTGCATCATATATGACGATGTATTAAAACAAATCCATGGACAGGGGAGGGAAACAAGTATGCTGAGAGAGCGTTGCTAGACATAATGGATCTCTACCAGCACTGGAGTAATTTCAATATGAAAGGAGAAAAACTAGGACGGTAGTAACATTGAAATTTCAGCTTTGCCAGTGACTTAGGGATCAACCAGGTCCTCTAAATTTGGAGCCTATTATCTTGTTTCAGCATACCTCATGAATCAGCAATGTAATCTGCTCATGGCATACTTGAATGGTTCATCATTCCCTGTCAGAAACTCTGTCAGAAAATCAGTAGATGCCTGATTGTGAACTTGTCACGGTGACAAATAGGGTAAACTGATAAAGAGGATGTTTTCTGTTTTCACATTGCATGAATACAGCACTAGCATGGAAGGGCAAGTTTCCCAGAATGAAAAATGTTTCCATGGGAAACCAAAATATGAACCTGTCCTAATGTTTTCCAATGTGAAAAGTTTAGTGCTATGTCTCTTTCTTTTCCCCCCTCCCTCACAATTCTTATCATTCTTTTTTAGCTGTAGATAGAGAAATCCATGCAGCGTCCCATACAAACGATAAGTTAATTCAGCTCTTCCGGAACAAAAGTGAATTCACATTTCTGACCACCCTACAGCAGCAGGCATCAACATCTGGAGTTATTCTGTCCATACGAGAGTTGGAGCACAGGTAAGGGGAAAAAATGTATAATTGATGGCATCAAAATGCTTTATGGTGACATTGTATTAAACATTAAATTAAATAATCACAAAAAATGAAGTTTCTGTTGAAATAGATTCCTGGATCTTTGTTTTCTCTTGTTAACAGGAGAAGCAGGAATGTAATGACTTCAAATGCATTTGTTATCTCTGCATGGCACTCTGCCAAGCAAAGAAATACACTAAGCCTGCTTTTTGTTTTTACTGGTCTGCCATTTTTATTTATTATGTTCATTCTGTAATTTATTAGCTGCTTTTTAGAAATATTTAACTCAAGGCAGTTTATTTCAAGAAAAAACATCATGTGGATAATCCATAAATACTAAATCATATCCATAAAAGCAAAACTTCAGCAGACATTTAAAGCACAACGTTAACAGTAACAACATCAGAAGAGAAACAGATCACATCCACTTATTTAACCAGTGCCACGGTCTAGGGAAAACAAGGAAGCCTAAATTTGTCTGTTAAACTAATGGAGGGACTAATAATTGAAGTAGTGTTCTTTCAGAAGTAGATGATATTCCTTACTATGAACAGAACAGCAGTTGAACACGTTTGTTAGTTTGACAGAGAATCACCAGGGGCATGGTACCTTCCAGAGGCCTATATCAGATAGGTATCTTGTCTTTAAACTCATTTATGCTGGTGGTACCAAAAATCATAAAAGCAATACTGAAAGTATCTTCTCCTTTGGAATGGTATAGTGATACCCCCCCTCCCCCCCCATAACTCATAATAGAAGTATTCCCATTTATTCTGACAGCCTGAGGCAGAAGTTGTATCATCATGTATACTTCGTGGCTGACTTCATGGATGTTAAATTTATAAAGATTGAACAGTCCTCTATTTCTTGCTTCAGTTCATTTTATATCTCAGATTCCTAAAATCTAACAATTAGATCATTATTAAATGTACCTTGAGTGACTTGCTATGGCAGCTTACTTAATCTAAATATAATATATTTTAAAAGTGTTTTTATGCTCAGAAAACAAAATGATACCCGTGTCATCACTGTTCTATCAATAGGCATTAAACTTTAAATGAAATGTAATTAAGAGCAGAATATCAGCAGATCATTTCTGTTGCTGCTGGGATATCTCAATACTTTTGAAGAGCATCAGGGGGAAAAAAAAAAAAAAGAAAGCTGTTGGAAAGAAAACCAGATAGATGAATGAGCTGGAAATAAAGATTCCTTATTTGAGCTCTTGATCCTTGCAATTAGCAGTTTTTATCATCTGAGGATGTGGTTTTGTTTACTGTGTCTGTACAGACTGATTAATTTAATATCCTCAGGTTATATCAAGCAAGGATCCTAAATACATTTTTTGTAATAAATTCTATTAAAACAATGAGATTTAGACAAGTTGTTATTACATAACTGCTGAGACAGAAAAACTCTTTCTGCACTCTACCTCTTTAGATTGTGTGAAAATTCACAGGAAAGATGTTTCTTGAATTAAAATGAACATTTGGCAAAAAAGAAACTCTAAAAAATGGCTAAGAAATATATCCATTCCTTTAGATACCCTTGGATTCCAAATCTACTTCCCTCACGTGGACAATGGTAAAAAATGTTGAAAATTAGGGTTTAATGCACCTGGATACTCATACATTCTCCAAATCAATGTAAAAATGTATATGAAAATCTGCTGCAGATCTTGTCAGATTCAGCCTAGTACAGCCAGTGCCACTGTTCAGTTTCACCACCGCTAGTCAATTTCACTGCCTCAGGCACAGGCGGTCAGAGAACGGAAACAAGGCAAACCGCAAGCTAATTGCTGGCAGGTGGTGGCAATTAATGCATCACTGAGAGTAAATTGAAACCGACAACATTGTAGCGCAGGCGGCTCCCCAGACCCCCTGAGCAATGCCAATTTCAATGCTTCAGGAATACAGCGATCTGGAGGCAATCAGCGACCAATTGGAACATGACTTAAGAAACCCCATTCCATCCGCATGAGAAAAGCCCCACAAACACACCGACAACTCGGACAAAAGATAACGATCATGAGGACAATGAAACCTGACTGAATCTGCCATTAAGGAGTGGGGAGGGAGATCACGACAAGCAGAGGGGTGACCTGGAACAAGGGCAGGGGCAGAACCCAGGGGTACTACAGGTCAAGGTGGGACCCCTATAAAACACTGTAAGAAACCGCGCCAAGCCAATCCTGGCTTTGTCTGTAACCGCTATGCATTACGCCCGAGTAAACTAGCTTTCGTTCAAGTCCGTGTCTCACGAGGGTTATTTCCAGTGCCAAATGCAGTGAACCTTACAAATCTAACTCTTTTTCTGAATTTCCAGAAGCAAAAGCTGGTAGATAAGTAGACCTTTCTCAAGTTGGTGGCTGTGAAAAAAGAAAGAAAACATTAAATACAGAAAATTTTGTTGCCAATCTTAGGAATCATACTTTTCACAATAATACATTATATTCTGGTATATCTTTTATGTTTAAACTCAAAATGGTAAATAATTTTGAATCTGTCCCTTTGTTTTTAATGAAATATTCTAAAAGAGTATGTGGTGCACACTATCATTGAGATAAAAGATATAATGTTAAATTTAAATTTCCAATATTGTAAAGTCAAAAGTGGTTACAGTTTTACTTTTGTTTAATGCACAGATTTATTTTTTAATGCATAAAATAAATGTTTGTTTATAAAATCTTTCTGCCCACCATGTTTTGATGTTTGTGCAATATTTTGATGGAACAAGTGTTTTATGCATTTCTTGATACGTGAAGATCATTCTTATGAAGGGCCGAATATAGTGTTATCTACTGGTATAACAGACTTTGCATTCCTACTTCTGTAATGCTATGAGGAACTGAAGGATATATTGGGATGAATTTGGGAGATCACTGGTAGAACAGAATCAGAAAAAGTTTCATTGTGCAAACTGAAGTCTTGTATAAAATTATATGCACCTTATATTTTTCTCCTTGTCCTTTTTTAATTCTGTATTTTTTGTTATGTTTCCCTGTCTGTCATTTGATTTAAGCCAATGAAATCCAAATTCATTTGGATTTATCTACAGTGTCTAAGCATCTTCCCACTCATTGTATGCAGTGGAGTTTAACTGTGATGCTTCAAATATTTATCAAAAGAATGATAATATATTGTGGTTAAACCCATACTAAACACATGGAAATCATCTTGAAAAAGCAGCTAACCCAATAATTAGCTCATATAGTTGTTCCATAAGCATGCAACTAGGTAACCATTGCATATCTGAATCAGTTGTTGAAGTCAAAAGCACAGTTTAAAAAGCAGCAAGGGATTTAAAGTGGGCTTGTATGGTATGGTCCAAGTGAAGATGTCCAGAAGACATAGGAAGGACATTGAAGCAGTTAAGGCAAGGTTTTGAATAGCTTCATAGGCTTTGTGGTGTTGAAGAGCAAAATGCCTTACAGGATGGTTGCACAGGCCTAATGTGTATATGTGAGATGCGTATGTGGATCAAGGGTAGTCCAGCTTGGCAAGGTGCTTTACCTTGCAGCGGCATGATACGTTACCTTAGTGCAAAGTGTCTTGCTACAGTGCATTGCTCTGTATCAATGACAAGTTGCAATGGGCACAAATGCTTCATGAACAATGGCTTTGCCCAAAGTTGTTTTGCCAGATGAAGTAATTGACCTTTCTCCTCTGATGGTATTGCTTTGTGGAGGCACTTCAAAGAAGCTTTTTGTCTGCATTTGTGTCAAAAAGGAACATTCAGAGAAAGTCCATGCAACTCTAATATGTCTATGTTTATGAATATACAAGTGAATATATAATACGTGACATATTCAGATGGGCTTTGCACAGTATATATTACAATGGTTGGCTTCATAAATTGCCCTGAGCCATAATATGGTTTAGCTTGGTCCAGAGTGTTGTGTGAACACTACCCTCTGTCATTTGTAAAATATGATCTGTGGCCTAGTATGTTGCATGAACCCACCCAACTGGGGTTTATTTTAAAAAATGATGATTAACCTAACCATGCCTTACCAGGTTATGAATCAGGCTAAATTATTACAGCTACAAGGTCAGTTTTAATTTTTAATTTTATTGACCCAAAACAAGCAAAAAACAATGTTACATGTCAACTAAAGCTTAAACACTAAAGGAATGTATTAAAAATATAAAACTGTAAGTAAAATTAACAGAGTTATTGCACTATTAAGCATCAAATTGCTTAATTAATTTGGGGACCCCTCTGGAGGTCTCAGATGGATTGTCTAAGGAGAGTATTCTCCTCCTCAGAGCTGCCATAACTGTGAGTTAGCAGAAGCATTATTAGGTCAGCTCACCAAGCTGCATAAAAAATAGAGTGCAAAAGCAAATGAGAAACTGATTCTATTTCCCCCAACAGACAGGGGCAAATTTCTTCTTGCATAGGAATGTTGTTAAATCTTCCTTCCAGCAGTGAGGATGACAAAACTTTAAAGTGAATAAGAGTAAGGACTCTCTTGTGAGTTGGCCAAGGAATATTAGCTAGCATGGGAGGAGGGCTTTCCAAACAGACCTTCCCTGTACAAGGCATATGGTTCTACTTAGGCCATACCAAATATTGTTGTCAAGAGCCTGTTGCTTCAGCTCTAACCAAGCTGTTTCAGGACAAGTAAGGTCAAGTGGTAAGTGTTAATCCAAAGAATTTCAAAATCTAGATCAATGCCTACTTTCCATGATAACAGAAAGTTTTCCTGTAAGGCCAAGAAAGCTTAGGAGCTGCCAGTGAAAATTAATTTGAACCAAAATTTGAACCAAAATGAGAAACTGATTTGAACCAAAAATTCAGGTGGCAAAGCCACACATGAATTTCTACAAAGATTAGTCCAGATTAGTCATGGAGGAGAATTAAATACACTTTGGGGAACTTGCAACTGGACTTGTAGAAAGACAGTTTGAATAGAGTTTAAATCATGATAATAGCAAATCTGTGTACAGCATACCAGGTAGCTGATTACCTTAATTTTAAGTATTTTTGTTGCAGCTGGGAAATAATTATTACCACTGCAGTTGGCATATTGTAGGATAGCATTTGAGAATTTGTGGGCCTAAGTAATGACAGCCCTTCGTTGTTTCTTCTGGATTACCAATGGGTAAAAAGAAACACCCAGATATTTAAATACCTTGATTTTGTTGTTACTAAAACTGTTGATTTTCCAGGAGAGATAGCAGAAGACAAGTCTTTTGGAGAAAACAACACATTTGGTTTTATCAGCCAGTCCTTTCTCTTTCCAGTAGTAGGGGGTAACGGCTCAATTATTCTGTCTCAGGCCAATTTGTCTTGTAGAAAACATTGCTGCATTGTCCAAATTGCACAATGGTCTGTTGCCTTGACCCTACACTGGGGCATGGAACAAAATAATTAATATAAAATTTAAAAAGGAAAGGAGTCAAGGAGTCAAGATGCATTTTTCCTTCATCCCTTTTTTTAGTAGGGATTAAGGATGGAAGGACCCCCATCATGCCACAGTGAATCTGCATTGAATTATTTTTATGCATTTTTACAATCAGCAGCAAAAGACATTGGAGAAAGCAGCCCATTTCTCCCAAAGTCTATCTCTGGGGACAACATAAAGGATACCCCAGATTAATGGATTAATTGATTTTTCTATCCATGATGAAGAGGGGGAAAAAAAAACAATGATCAAGTGTCAGTCACCCCTCCCTGAATTCAGCTTGCTTCTCCACCAGGATAGTGACTTGCAACATCCAGTTGATCAGTTTTCTGTGGCATGTAGCTTGCTTACTATACTCAGCCAGCTGATACAGCAATAATATATCCAATTCCTACCAAAGGTTAAATTCTTATAGCTGCATGGTCTACAGTAGTGAGAATGTATCTGCCATTATGGTGTGAAGTCATACCTTGGAGACAGAAGAAGAACTGGATGACTTATTGTAATCAGTTGCAGCTTCCTGGTCCTAGAAAAGCCAGACAGTAATTATGAAAGAGGTGGGCAGGTGAAAAGGGAAGACTGCATACTGTTTAATAGAAAAATAAAGGAAAAAGACAATCAGAACATACAAAGTTTATGTTCCTGAACTGAATATGTTTTACCATTTTGCAACTTTTAAAAGTATGAAGCCTTGTTCCAGTTTTTATATTGCTTGATTATGCCTAGCATCACTGTACAAGCAGCTCATATGCTGTCTTGAATTGTGCTGTAAAGATTGTCCCCTTTTCATCCAATTTATTTGTTTTTTTTTAAATATCAATGATTGATAAATATCTCATTGTACGTATTCCTTTCTGTTTCAGCTTTTCCTGGTGCTGCCTTTTTTTCTTTTAATCTAGGCCTATCCTGCAGCACTTCTGTTGACTCAAAGTCTGTAAATAGATATTGCTGCCAGTTCTGAATCTTGATGGTGGCTGAATGTAGAGTTTTCTGATTTGTGTATTTTTTGGAGGCAGGTGCAGCAGATGAAAGTTTTTGTGATCAGCTTGAATGTACAGGTCAGGTCAACATTGACTGCATCAGTGGTGCCTGCAGCAGGATATAATAAAGCCACCATATCATAATTCAGATCACACTGCTAGCCTCTAGCTTTTCAGGTGAACTAACTTGATGCATGGTTATAGAGCAAAAGTATACAGGCTGACATTCCAAAAGATTGTTGGCTTAAAGGGCCCCTTTTGGTTGAACCTGAGTCATCATTGTTGTGGTTCTGTTTTTGATTGCCTATAGATGTTTGTAGTATATTTTAGTTGTTTTCCTTTCCTTCCTTTAATTTTAATTTTTTTGCTTTACAAAATAACCAGAGTGGAAAGTACATGCTTTGGAGAAAAGTGTGCAAAGTGACCTTGTTAATCTTGATTTTTTATTTTTTTTTATTTTTTAGTAGCTGAGTATTGATGCTGAGATAGAAAATTTAATTGACTTTCAACAAGAGTGGGGTTACTACATTTTGAACTTAGTGAAAGAATATCTCTCAGTTTTGAGATTTATTTATTTTGTTTTGTCCTGGCAATTCAGGGGAAAGCTACTATTGTTGATTTATTGTTATGCCATTTGAAATAGGTGGTGAAATGTAGTAGGGATCTGCCAAACAAGTATGCTGTTCACTTTTACTTAGAACAGCTCTATTGCAAATTGAGGTTATTTCTGCTTGGCACTGTGAAGGTTAATATAGCAATTATCCCTTTCTCCTTTCAATAGAAAACTTAATTCCTATAATATGATATGATGTCACAGCAGCATTAACAAGGCATAAATAACCAGTGTAAATCAAGACATAAACCATAGCAGCTTTATAGGAATAAGGTGTGAGTTGTGGAGAGGGGGGAATGGGAGGAAAGTTTTTCAAAGATTAAGTAAATATTTCAGTAGAATGAGGTATTTAATGAAGCAATTATTTAAATCGTTTATATCAGTATTTCCCAACCTGGTGCTTCCCAGATGGGCTGGATTACAAACTCATTTCTAGACATCCAGTGGTCATGTTACCTGAAAGTGGAACATCCACAAGGAGAAGGATAAAAAAAGTTAGGATGGCAGCTGTGGCCACCATCTTGATTTTTTCAACAACCTCCCCCCCCCCCGCCCACCCAGAAGCCCATGACTGGACGTTGGTCCAAAATAGCAAAACTAGAGTATACCAGACTGAGAAAGGAACGTATGAAGGGTTCAGGTAATTGCTAACTGACTATCATACTCTCCTCACTGCTTTGTAATCATTTGCAGACAAACAGGCCCAAGGCTTAATGTGAAGTGTTGTGCCATCATAGACAAAAACTTTCTTTTTTGTTAGGCAGATTGTCCAGGAATATTAGATGAACTGTATCAAAGGAAATACTAATATTTAGTCATTCTTGAATCAATAGCTCCGTGAGTGGATACATAGTATGTGTAGGAATCATAGGGAAGGAAGGGAGATGTTATGCCAAATGGGCAGTTTGGCGTTGTGTGATTCTTTCTACAGTAGTACCAAGGGAAGGCCTAATGAAGATGAGGCTGATGATGGTGAGAGAAAAAGCAGACACCTACATAGCCAGTCAAATGAATCCTAGTGATCATTGGGATTCAGATGACACAGCAAAATCACATCTCTACTTCCTATGAGATTGAAATTGCTATTGCTTCCTAATATAATTTGGTAATCTTCCTCACCAACATCAACACACTCAGTGTGCATCCCTCCCAAAGATTTATGCTCAGTGAAAGAAGACAACCATCCCAGATTGAAGGAGGATACTATTCTTTGATTAAGGGAATACAATAGCTGCACTCTCCTGCTAGAAGCTGCAAATAGACTCAAGGTCCATATGAAGGTGAATGAAATAGAATAGTCATAGCAGTTTACATTTCAATGCCTAATAAGAGCTAACAGAGAAGATAGATCAGAATGTGTAGTTTAACTGAGAGACAGAAGGATTAAAGAGTTGAAAGTTGGCTGAAAAATGAGTTTGCGGGTGTTTCTCTAGGGAAATGTAAGATAGAACCCCATATATAGACTCACATGTTAGAATGCCCTTCATAATTTTTATCCCATGGTCGCTTTCAATGTAAAATAATAATTTGTTAATAAAACTAAACTTTAAATTCCCCTTAAGATATTTTAAAATGTAGGCCATTAAATGCTTGGGAGACTAAAAATGTTCTTATCTGACGGGAACCTGCACAAGATATCCACTCAGAATCAACACTGCCACCTCTGATCTTCCACATTAGAAATCTATAATAAGGACAATTTTTTTCTTCTTGTGCATCACTGGCAAGCAGAGATAGGGGCACACCAATGGATTTCTTTTCCTTTATTTTAGCAAAAAAGAGAACAGAACTTGTATTTATTCCCTCCCTTTTCTTTACCTACTGTGTAACACATGGAAAGGGAACAAACAGATGCCTTTTTCTGCATCTGACTGTTTTCCAAATGGATTGGGCACATTCAGCTAGTATGCCTGACAAGCTCTGTGAAAAATTTGAAAAATGGTGAAATGAAGATCTATTTGTTCCCTTCCTACCTACCAGCTGGTTAGCACACTGGGGGTGGAGAGAAGAAAAATATTTTTAATGTTTCTTTTTAAGAAGTCCATTTGTTCCCTTTGCTTCATCTTTGCTTACAAGATAGGACAGACTCAGTAATCATCATCACTGAAAATTTATCCTTGTCATTTTTAAGCCTTTGGAGGGAATTCCAGACTGCCATGGCCGTCATCTCTCTTTCTTGGGAGATGATACTCTGGGGAATTAAGATGGCAGGTATGGCTGTCTGAAGCTTCCCTCCACAGCAAGGAGCATATTTGTCCTTCTCCTCAAAAGGTGGTTGTTTTTTTTTTTAAAGAAAGCTATACTGATTGTAGTGTCTGAGTCTCCATCTGGGATCCCATATGTGTGCCTATTAGGTCTGTCTGTCTGTCTGTCTGTCTGTCTGTCTGTCTGTCTATCTATCTATCTATCTATCTATCTATCTATCTATCTATCTATCTATCTATCAGGCGACTCTGGGCAGTATACAACAAAGCTAAAAACAGTAAAATACATTAAAAATATATAAAACAAACTAAACAGAGAAAAAAGGAAGTTAAAAATAAGGGAGCCACCTCATTAATTCCTCTGTCCCCTGGGGTCCCCAGGCCTGCTGGCATAACCAAGTGTTAAGGGACCTCTGGAAGCTCAAAAATGACGAGGCCAGTCTCACCTCAGAGGGAAGAAGATTCCACAGTGCAGGTGCCACAGCAGAAAAGGCCCACCACCTGGGGCCTGCCAAATGTAGCTCCCTAGGTGATGGAACCCATAACATGCCCGCTCTGCTAGATCTGGTAGGACGGGCAGATGAAACTGGGGAGAGGTGGTCCCCGATCCTAATGATGCCACTGGTTATCTGATAAGTTCTCTGGAAGAGGAATTCCACAGTTAGGTTTCCGCTGATGATGGTAGCCCTCCAAGAAAGGTCTGAAACAGAATGTGTTTAAAACTCAGATTGATACAGGAAAATATGGCCTTAAAATGAAATTTAACCTTTATTTGTATCATAATTAAAGCACTTTTAAACTATCACAATATTTGAGTGCTCTGTCTTCCAAAGGGAGAAAAATATATCAATGGACAATGCTTCTCTTAATTTAATTCTCAGTCCTCAAGGAAGTGGGAAGCATCTTATTCATGCTTCAGCATTCCAAACACTTAAAAAGTCAATGACAGTGATAGTGAGAATAAACCAGAAGGAGGGAACTTTGAATATCGCTGAAGTACAACTCCTAGCAGTTGTCACTATTATCTCTGCTGGTTAGAACTATAGTTTAGCACCACTAGAGGGACTCAGATTCTCCCTCTCCACTGGCTTAAGTTCTCTTAACAATAGACCTGCAATGTGTGTCTACTTTGTATTTTATGCAGATACATCATCTATATGAAGAATTGCTTGCAGATTCTTGGGCATCTTTTCATAGAGCAAGATATCCCTTGTGGCTAATGTCTAGCTCTGAGATTCCTTTGTTATAAAAATTAATCAAGGATTGATGCCAACATTTTCAGAAAGTGATATAAAATTTAGAATATGTATATCCCTTCCAAAAGGATGAA
This sequence comes from Liasis olivaceus, assembly GCA_030867105.1. Classification (NCBI taxonomy): domain Eukaryota; kingdom Metazoa; phylum Chordata; class Lepidosauria; order Squamata; family Pythonidae; genus Liasis; species Liasis olivaceus. The sequence goes on from CM061349.1 coordinate 81,801,424, forward strand.
TAGTAATGGAAGTTTAATAACCACAGAGATTATCTAATCTTGTTTCAGTCCATGATCTGGGGCTGTAGAATTAGATTGTTCTAATCTAAGTCACTTCAGAAGTAATCTGATCTGAATCAATGTCCTAATCCAGACTCATTTGGAAGAAAGGAGCTTGGTTCTCACACAGTCTAGCATGGGAAGACTTTAGTAAAATAGGTCGAGATTTTTAGGCAAGCTAGAGATTTATTGTGGGCCAAATTTCATGGAAATCAATGCAAGGTTTTTGATGCTTTAAAGAATCTGTTTTGAAGAAAAACAGTGGCTGAATCTGTTTTGAGAGAGAGGGTAATGACATCTGTAGTAATAGTAGTCCCTTTTGTGAGAGATGCCTGCAGTGAATTTCAGCTAGAGAGACTGAGAATTTTTATTTAAAAGAATGATAGGTTTATAAGGAACAGTGAGGTCCTTTCCTGATAGGCCCTGAATTATGGAGCTGATAATTGGAAACTGAGGAGAGATTAAAAATGATTAATTCACTGGTCTTTTCTATTAATCACTTGCTGGGCCAGGCCAGCTAATTAATACAGCCCAGAAAATACTACTGGACTACGCTTCAGGATGAATGCTGGTTAACAATGAGGCACAGCCCACTTAGAGACTGCCTCAACCTTCACGTTTTCTCCACCAACTATTCTAGGAACCAATGACCTCTTGGGCTTGAGGGCATGCCAGTCAGGCACTGGATCCAATCTTCTCCCTTTAGGAATTTTACTTCCTTGAATTTGTGATGACTCTCACTCCAGGGCTTTAGAGGTACAATTTGACCCCAGAACAGAAAAGAGCTAGTTCATATCAATGTCACTTGTCTGAATCAAATGAATATCTATTTGGAATAACTTTGCTTCATCTTGGGTATATCATATTTATATTGGTTTCTTTTCTTTTTTTTTGATGCCTTCTAGTCAGTTGTTGACTCCTGGCAACTGCCTGGACAAGCATCTACAGTTTTCTTGGCAGGATTTTGGAAGTAGTTGCCATTGCCTTTTCCTAGGGCTGAGGGAGAGTGCCTGGGCGAAGGTCACCCAGCTGGCTTTGTGCCTCAGGCAAGACTAGAACTCACAGTCTCCCGGTTTCTAGCCTGGTGCCTTAACCACTACGCCAAACTGTTTTGTTCTATAGCTTTTAGTTATTGTAATATATTCTACTTTGTTATTTATTCTATGTATGTGTTATTTTACTGTGAACTTCATGTAGAATGTACACTGTAAATATAAACAATTCTTCCCTTGTGCTGAAATGTATATAAATAACTGTGTATTTGATTAATTTATACAAATACCAATATTTTATTTTGTCTAATTCCATTTCTGTTCTCTGCGTGAGTGTATGCATGTATTAGATTAAATGAATTATATATTTAAATATTATATATTTATATGTTTAAACTAATTAGATGTTTAATATATAAATAATGTTAGGAGAAAACTGTTCTGATCTGTATAATGTTGAATACGCTACATTCTGAAGAACATGATATCTATATCAGCACATCCAACACCTGTAATATAGAGGTAACAGCAACTACTGTTTGAGTAACCATACACACTATAAAGTCATTAAAGTTGATAAAGAACACTGCGTTGATAGGCCATTTTTGTGGCTTTTTGAGCAAGACTATTCTCTGTTTAAACAAACGCTGTGTGAAAACTGGTTTGATAAGTACTCTTCTCTTTGAGAGGGGCTTCTGTGTTCCTATCTTATTCTCAGGATGGTTAAGAATTTATTCTGAACTTGTCTAATTTTTTTTAAAGCTTACTTAACTATTGAACATCCTAAAGGGCACTACTATTGTTTTTGTTTGTTACTCATCTTTCCATCCTTCGGAAGCCTTATTGGATGTCCACGTGCTTCCCATCTGAAGATGATCTATCAGGAAGCCTTCCCTTATGATTTCATGGAAGCATGAGAAGATGGGGAGTCTGCAGATTGTTGGAGAGATGATATTCTAGTGAAAGATAGGATATTCATGTTCCCTCTTGGCTGCCTTGCAACTAAATAAGAACACCATACTCCAGCCATAAGAATTTGAGAGCAAATTTTCTTCCATTAGATTCAGTGAGTATGGTTAGAAAGAGATGCAGGATACTTTTGTGCCTGACACTAATTTAAATGTGTGGAAGAAGGGGCAGTTCTAAACCACAACTAGAATTCTAATGCTTGTGACACATTTTTCTAAATGACAACACAGGCACACCCAGTTCTTCACCATCTTAGCACTTAGAGTGCTTTTAAAATTTACAAATGGCTAGATAAAAAGATAAAAGTTACAAGACAACTTAAAGCATTTACCAAAAAAAAAAAAAAAAGAAGCATATTCAAATTACTTTTAACAGGCTGTTTATGAATTCAACATGCAGCTCATCAAGAGGAATGCAGTTCAGCTGTATTCAGTATACATTTTATGCAGCTTATTTAATTATTATAGTTACACTCTGTATTGTCATTTGATGGATGCACTTTATAAGATATAATATAGTAACACCATTAATTTTACCTGATTAAAAGCTCTTTCACATTTTTTATTGTTCTGTGAGGTTAGCGAATGGCAACAATAAAAAGTTCTATTTCATAGTGAAAGGCAAGTTACAACTTGGTGATTTAATTCCCCAAGCTTCAAGGAAGATATCCTTTAATTCACATGCTCAGTTGGTATTAGAGTCATGGATATGCTGCCATGCGCTTCATAACCCTGCCTTGGCTCTGAATTCTCTTGGCTAGCATTGATATATTTGATGCAGTTAAAGCTGAGATCTTGTTCTGTAAGGATGTGGTGTTGTTTCACTGGCACCTATTGGAAGACAAAGGAGTGGCAAATGATGACACGTGGATGACAATGTCATCATACAAATACTGTGACTTATATACTTGTGTCTGGTATCATGACATGAGTATGTAATTGTAGCATCTATGCGGTAATGTTGTCCTGCATGCCTCGTCATTTTGGCAACCCCCACACTTTTTTTTAATAGGCTGAACTGCTTTGGAAGGCTTCACTGAATTGCTTACTCCCAAATTAAAGTCCCTAGGTAATCCTGGTGAGGTCAGTGCTTGTTGGCATCTGTTACCAGTCCACTACACATTTACTTAGACAGTTTGTTGGAACACAGTGGCTGGGGTACCACTGCTCAAAGGGCTGAATTTGCTGCTGCTGTTTTCAATTAAAATAGCCCAGGATCAACTCACCAGTCTCCTGCCAAATGTGTAGTTTGGATCTATATTTTCCAATAGATGGGAACAGTTTTGATAAACTAAAGGTAGTGGTGAATTATGCAATTACTGCAGGGAAAAAGTTTTCCCAATCTGCATTTTCCAGATGTGTTGGAATCCAGTGCTCTTGGCTGTGCTGGATGGGAATGTTGGAAATTGTTATCTAGTACTTCTGGAGGACAGCAAGTTCAGCAAGTTCAGAAAGGCTGCTACACTGAAATGAATTAGAATAACTCACTAGTGAATCTGAGTGGATGTTTCCACATCCAAGATTTGGAAATTTTGTGTCCTCAGGGGACAATATGCTAACAACAACAACAACAACATTTATGTATATGCTGCCCAACTCCCAGCGATTCTGTGTGGTTCTATTCTGTTCCTGTTCTAAGTTTGTACAGCATGAATTCCTTTCCTTTTCTGAATTTGTAAGAGGGATAAATAACAAAATGTATTGAATCAGGGCTTGGGTAGATTGTAAGGCCAGATTTCCCATGTAACAAGCTAATGAAATACAAATGAAAAACCAATTAAGAGAAAAATTAGTCTTCATAAATTACTTTTGACCCCAACAGGAAGCCTGAAAGATTACTGGTGTTAAATAGTATACTTGGCAACTTGTTAAGATTTCTGTGAATGCAAATCAGCTTCTAGATTATACAATATTCAAGAAAATGCAAAATAGAAAATGTACCCATTAACCTTTGTGTTACAGGGCAAAAGTCGCAACCTTTATTAATATTTATATACAGAATTGCTTAAGCTATGAAGAACAGCATTGGGAAAAATTCAACAGCTTCTCTTGTAAAATCGTACTCTAACTATTCAGAGTACAACATATCTGCCTACTGAAACATTACATCTGACTGCAGGAACAAAGTTTAGTGCTGTCTGCACCAATGTTTCCAACTGCATTTCTTTAATTGATTTTCATCTTTTATTGCAGCTTTGCCAATTTCTACATATTTCACATAGTAAAGGCTTCTTTCTTTTGCAGAAGTAGGGTGACATTCAGTTTGAGCAAAATAATATGAAATCAGTAGATACATAGGATTTTTAAAAAGAATAAGGTGTCCATCCTTTTTATAAACTACAGAAACATAAAATGGGAGCACAGAGAGAACTGCTCCTGTCTGTGCTCCTGCCCTCTGAAGATGCCGGTCACAGATGCTGGCGAAACGTTAGGAAACAAAACTTCCAGAACACGGCCACACAGTCCGGAAGACCCACACCAGCCATCGTATTCTGGCCGTGAAAGCCTTCAACAATACATAAAATGGGATTATTTGATTGTTTTAGTTCACAAATAAGTTATGCCAAAATGAAATGAAATTAGTGCAGATACAAATATACTCAGAAACTTATATGTTGTCTGGCACAATTATGTACAATTTTGATGAGCATCTGTTCCGTGTATCTTTGTTCTAAATAAAGTCATAGCAAAGACAGAGACTTTCTACTGGATTTATAGGCTGCAAGTAGTATAACTTTTTAGTGAAGGATAGGGATTTGGGGGAGGAATGTTTTCAGAAACACACACACACACATATTAGCAGTTCTGAATGTATGTAAAGACAGGATTTTTTTTTTTTTTTTGTCTGCTTCACAGTCATTACTGACCCTGCAGTGACCGCCCCCTAGCGGTTTTCAAGGCAATTGCATCTTTCTTTTTTTCGGAAGTAGCCTTTGCCAGAGCCTACTTCCTAGAGCGTCCAGCCCAGCTTGGCAAGCGCAGGAGGCGGGATTTCCGTTGCTTCGCGCCCCTTTTTCGGGGCGAGCGCAATTTCGCGCTTTTACCGGCAACTGTGGTCCCGTCTCTCTGTGGAGTCGCTGCCAGCATTTTTCCTCCCACCGGAGTGAGAGTACTCATTTATCTACTCACGTACGTTTTCGATCTGCTGAGTTGGCAGAAGCTGCGGGTAGAGAAACAAGAGCTCACCTTGTTTAACGCGAGAGGCTGGACTCGAACCGCTGAAGTTTCCAGCCATTTCTGGCCGGCACTTTCAGCGTCATTAAGCCGCTGCGCCACAGTACATGCCAGCATATAAAGGAATGGGAAAGTAATAGACGTGATAATGGTTGAAGAGTGAAACCATGTCTTGGATGGATTATTTGAGATTTGTTAAACTTTATTTTTTCTATTCTTAGAAAAAAAAATAGAATATGAGTTGGGAGAATCAGTGGCAACATTTGTAACAAGATGGCAAAGGATAAGATCTTTTCCCACTCACAGCTTTCAATAGCAGGTTGAGCAAAAATGACAGAGAGATGGCAACAACCTTTTGGCATCTTCCTTTAGATCTTTTTGGGCCCTGTAGGGCTATCCAACGCAGTGTGTAAATTCCAGTATATCATGAATAAATTTCATGATTTTAAAAAAATCAAAGGTAAGAGAAACAAATTACATTTGGAAAATGTTCATTTGGCAGGAATGCATTATAAAAAAATACTTATCTAAGCAAGGACAGAGCTAATCTAAATTTCTCTGGGAGGGAGTTCCAAAAATAGGGTGCTGTCACAGAAAAAATCCTGTTCTGTTTTCACAGACTTGCTTTTTGTCTTGATGGGACGAACACACACATATAACACAAATGTTAAAAACAGATGTTGAACAACATGCAGGTTCATATAAGAAGAGAAGAGTTTCCTACATCTTCTGGCCCTGAACTGTTTAAGATAGCCTTCTCTACCATCGCAGCTTCTGGATGTGTTGGGCTAGAATGGTCTTTCATGGATATCCAGTTTAGGGATCTATAGATAAGCACAGAGTCATGAACTGTGTCCAAAAAGAAATGGGAAGCCAGTATAGCTTGTCCATAATTGGAATAATACAGCCAGCAAAAGCTAGAAAGAGTCGGGCTGCTACATTTTGCATTAAATTTTTCAAGTGCAGCCACGTGTAGAGTGCATTGAAGTTATCTATATGAACAAAGATTCATATCAATCTACATAAATATGTATCTGTAGGAAAATTGAATGTACTGCAGATAAACTAGAATGCATGAAACTGCCCTACACTTGGTGAAATACACATGGGTGAAATAAAACATTTGTTGTATATTATGGTACACAAGTGAATTAACACAGAGATTTTTCTTTGTCACCGGTGGCATGTATATAGAAAAAGTAATTTTGAAATAATTCTGAGAAAAAAAAGTTAACATTAATGGAATATTTTTCCACTGAGAAAGCAATTTAAAAATGCATTGGGAACAAAGCAATAGTCTTTAATCACCCTTAGTTCTTTACTCTGGATAATCGGAAACAAGATTTTAAAAGTTCTCATTTCATATATTCACCATTGATTTAAACAAATGAAAGAACCAGTGCCAAAAGAACATCCTGAGACTTCCTGCAGAGAGCAGGTGTTTTATGGATCCTGGATGGACAATTGTCTGCTTAGAGCACCAATGTGGTAGCAGTAACCAGCTGTGGAAACGCAATGCCTAGACAAGGTGAGCAAATGTAACAGAACAGATGACAGCTAAGGCACTTAAAAAGCTGAAACAAGATAGCATAAATATGTCAGAATGATCTAGGATTCTGGGGTCTAGGTTTCTAGAATCTCATTCATCTGTGTTTTTCTATGGGCGTAAACACCTCTCCATTTTTACAGAAAGTTATACTTAAAGGTAAAATTAACATGAATCCATTATTCAAACACAGCCTGTCATAAAATGGCATCTTGGAATGTTTGGCACTGCATTGACTAATACACATTGGTTGTAGTAATCAAATGAGACAGTTATTGATGATTGCTGGGGTGGTCGTCTGTATCTAGGAGGTCCAGATCGGGGTGCCTGCCCTTAAGAATTGCATTTTGTTATGCTAGTGAGATTTAAAAAGTGAAAACTGCTGCCCTCCCCTCCCCTATTTTCAAGGCCTTCTTTTACAAAGTCAGTAGTCCCGAGAATACTATTAGTAAATAGTATCAAATTTATTTGATTGTATTCAGAAGATCCAAGGGTTGATCAGCAGATGAAGCAAGCAAAGAGTGAGGTCGACTGAGCACAGGTAAGAGCTGGCTACCTGTCTGTCTATTAGGATTTACCTTGTAGCAGTAAGGGTGGCAAAGTATACTACCCCATCCTTATTGCATCAGCAGATAGCTGCCCAGTGACCTTCTTTTGGGTCTCTCCTGGATAAGGAGGAGCCAAGGGAGCTCCTGCAGGGCCACTGTGAGGAATATTCTTGGCGTCTGTCCGATAAAGTTGCTTGACTTCACTCGGAGTTCGACAGCCCCTGCCTGTCCCCTCGAGTTGGAAGCCCCTCCCCCCTTTTAACCTTCCAAAAAGCACTTAAGACCTGGCTTTTCCCCCAAGCACTAGGATAGGGTCAGAGTGATGAGAGGAATTTGTTGCGGGCTACATGTGAAAATTTAGCTATGCTGCTAGTTTTTGTTTTGCTTTTGGTTTCAGTGCTTGTGGTTTTAATATTTTTTATGGTACATAGATGTTGTTTTATCTTTTCGTTGTGAACCACTCAGTTTGGTACCAGATGAGTGGCTGTAAACATGTTTTAAATAAATAAATAAATGAAATGAAAGAAAGAGTCTCAGAATAATTACAGAGTCTTTATATGCATTTGTATTTTAGGATTTTGGGTCATATAAAACAACTACACATTTGATTTTGTTGATATTCAGAGCTGGACGGAGCTGTGAATTTGCACCAAAAATTCAGTGATTTAAGATTAAAAATGGCAGTGAGCATCAGCCCTCTTCACTGATTAGCCTAATGACACAATTTCTATTTTGTGCAGCAAACTGGTCATTAAGAGTGTGTTACACTTTTCATAGTGCTGCATTTATCAGGAATTGGTTTTGAGGCACTTGAGAAAGAGCATTCCCTTATAAACGTTTCAGCCTCTGCTGGAAACTTATTTATAGGTCCTATAAATGCCTAACCTCTTTTTGAGTCAAGGCACTAACGGCATGCTTAAATGACATCAACATCAAATTTAGTGATAGATGCACAGGATTTCAATAACAGAATGTATGTTAACATCTTACTAACTGAGTATGTTGCAGGCACTGCACAATTGTCAAATTTATCCTTGTGCTTCCAGTGGACCTCAGAAAGAATCCTCTACTGCGATTCTGTGTATTTCTGGGTGTGTGTGAGATAGAAGCAATGGTAATATAGCATCCATAACCTCAGTAAAGTATAGTCCTGGCCATGATGTCATCTCCCTGCACTGTTTGATCTGAGCAGTCAGTCATGCATGCCCTATTCTTTTTATGTGACATTCACTTAGAGGCAATTTTTAAGCTAACTTGTTCTATTTTTGATTTTATTTTTTATCTGTTTTTATTTTTGTGCCATTCTGTGTGAAGGAAGTAGTTTTCAAATACATTTGATAATAGCTTGGAAAATAGGGCTGTGCAGAACATTCAAAGGAACACTTCGTGAAACACTTTGCAGCGGATGAAGCATCTCTCTTTGAAGTATTGAAGCTCAAATGTGGCTATTTTGAAGGCTTGCTTTGGTCCTCTGAGCATGTGTATGCCTGCATAGGCAGTATTTCTTCTGGGAAGGCTAGCCAAATAGAGCAGATTTATACATGAGCTGGGAAGTTCTTGGAAGCAGTCACACTGGGCACAGAGAGAACTGCTCCTGTCTGTGCTCCTGCCCTCTGAAGATGCCGGTCCCAGATGCTGGCGAAACGTTAGGAAACAAAACTTCCAGAACACGGCCACACAGCCCGGAAGACCCACACCAGCCATCGTATTCCAGTCGTGAAAGCCTTTGACAATACAAATCACACTGAGTTTCCTCTGTGTTTTGAAGAGGGACACTTTGCAAAAAGCCCTTCAAAGGCTATGCACAGACTAATTAAAATATGTGGAAGCCTGTCAGCCACAGATAAAAAGGCAATCTACTAGTTGTTGTGTAAGAAAAGTTGCACTTTATATAACTAATAAAGAAACAGTGCATAGAGAAAGGCTACACAGGGACATCCAGGCCACTATGACAGACATCTACATAAGCATAAGCATTCTAAATGTCATAGATAAAGTAGAAATAAAGTCTTCAGTAAAAAAAAAAAAAGACTCTTGTGCCTTTACACATTAATGGTTTTATTCTTTTTTGGGTATCACTTTGAGAATACTTTGCATGTTACCTTGGGAACATTATTTAACTCTGTGCTGAAATCTGCCTTCCAATTTTTTGAGTTTCCTTTCCTTGCAAAAAAACCCCTTCTCCTTTTCTATCTAATTCTCAAGGCGCTCTTCAAGTTCTCGGGAATGTTGCAGAATGAGTTTCTGAGCTCTCTTTATTGTAGTGAAGAAGCAAGGGAGTCGATTGATTTATCTGTACCTCTGCCTCACACTGCAAACTTCCCTGGCTGCCTCTTAGTTGTGATTGTCAAAACCTCCATGTGAAAACACCTCCTGAACTTAAATGAAATGCGGAAACAAGGTGGCTGCAGACTAATGGAGAAAGTAACATAATGACCCTAACTATGAGAATTTCTTCTCTCTGATTCAACTCTGATTGCTCATTGGAAGGATGGATAATGAAGCTCAAGCTCAGATACTTTGGTCACCTAATGCGAAGAGAGGACTCTTTGGAAAAGACCCTGATGCTGGGAAAGATGGAAGGCAAAAGGAGAAGAGGACGGCAGAGGATGAGATGGCTAGATAGCATCACTGAAGCAATGAGCATGAAATTGAGCAAACTCAGGGAGGCAGTGAAGGACAGGAAGGCCTGGCACAATATGGTTCATGGGGTCACGAAGAGTCGGACACGACTTAACGACTGAACAACAACAACGAGAATTTCACTGAAATATTTTCCTTTGAAAACAGAAACTCATAAGCAATTTATTTTTCATTAAATTGAGAGAGAGTGGCTGGTGGGGAGACAGCAGAAAAATGTTTGGTGCCCACTTGGTTTTAAAATACTTAAACTTGTCCTTTCTTGTTACGTTCCTTTGGCGATTAATAAATTCAAATAAACATTATACGCATCCACCCAGCGATAGAGAATAAATGTAATTCATTTCCCCTACTCCATTCATTAAGCTTTCGGAGGGAGAGGCGAATTAGCTTTTAATAACATTAATATAATTATTATATGATGTGATCAGGAAGCAGAGCACTTCACAATGTGCACGTGAGGGAGAAAGCATATTTTGACTTGGGGTGATCCATAATCCCAGAAGGTGGTATCTGCCTATCTTGTATGTCCCTGGAAGCTAAAAATTGGGCCAGGTTAGGATTTGGATGGTAAATTGAAAAATATCCCAGAAGAAGGTAATGGTAAACTGCCTTTATACCATTTCTAAGAATAATACATGGATATAGCCACTAAGTGACCAGGAATCAGACTGGATCAATCAAAGAAGAAGAACCATTCTAGGATTACAAAAAAACATTTACACGCATATATTATAGTACATTGGATCCTGACCTCCTTTTTAAAAAAATTTGTTTGGCACATCTTAATACACACACACATATATATGATCCAGTTTGGTTGCTCAGTATTGCTATAAAATACTGAGCAACCAAACTGGATCATCTTGCTTGTTAAGTTAAAGTATAAATGAATATGTGCTTATAGGATAATTGCACAGAAGTAAGATAGATACTGAAGAATTATCCACTTTTCTTAGCCATTTATTGTTAGACTACATTATATGTTAAAAGCCTACAATGTTTCTTAGTTGGAGCATTATTATATTTTTTGGTATTTTACCATTATGACAATTATTTTAAAGATTACTCCCTACTTTTAAAAGCAGGAATCACATTTTCCACTTATCATTAGCTGTTAGAATGTTTCATCATTCAATTCCCCCCCCTTAAATTACACAGTAAGTGGTTCTCTAAGTAGGGACTGCCTTTGAAAAGGAAGGTGTTAAACTCAAGCAAAACAATGTTTGTCAAAGCTTTGAATCCTAACCCTATCCCTATGGTAGAAAAAATATAAATATAAGGGTAACAAATAAAATTGATGCTCCTCCTCCCATCTTTTAGATATAACCGGGATCAAACTCAATTCCTCTCTTTGCCTATCAGACCCAAATTGATCCTCCCTGCCCCAGACAAAGCCTCTGTAATCCCATCTAAAACAGATTAGGAGCCTGTCTCACCCACTCACAGTACAGCCTGAGAGCAGCCCTAATAAGGGAATTGCAACTTAGTATTCAGGTGAGAAACCCCAACTGTTCCCTCTTCAATCAGCCTGATCATCTCAATGTTCCATCACTTTCACAATGGATTTCCCCAGCAGTTCTACCTAACAAGAGAAATCACCCCAGGTGCACACACAAGGACCTGCCTAGCTTCCCCAAATTGGCCAGCAAATCAGATTGCTAGGATTTCCTGCCTTGTGGTCCTTAACTTCTATAAAAATCTTTGCTTTTCCATTATTCCCTCTTTCTTGTAAAGCAGGTATCCAACAGTCATTGCAATAAACATGCTTTTTCTCAGTGTTGTGCTCTGTACATCTGAATCCCTAGTTAAGTTTGCATACTTCTGTAGCTGAGCTTTTCTAGATGGCATTTGCTTTATTTGTATTGATGCCATTAGCACAGCAGGTTCCTTTCTAGCAGGCAGAAGTGTTTAGGATGTGTGTGTGTATGTGTGAAAAAGTCAGGATGGTGACTGGAACCATGCAATTGAAGTCACACCCTATATGTAACACATGATCCATTAAAAAGGGGGCAGGGCTTCAATCACATGGTTGTGGCTGCCATTGTAACTGTTTTGAGCCCTCCAATGTCTCTCCCAGCAGACTCTTTCCTTCCTTCCTTCCTTCCTTCCTTCCTTCCTTCCTTCCTTCCTTCCTTCCTCCCTCCGTCTTTTGCCAAAAACATCTGCAAGGACTTTTAACAAGAAATGAAGGTTAAGAGTAAAGTTTTTTGGATTTTACCAGTTAAATGAACTTGATTTAGCTGCTTTGTGCCTGCTTGTCAACTCAGATACAATGAGCAAGAAACATTACAAACCAGATCACTTTCTACTGACTAAGCCCTAATACTTTCATTTAAAGATATTCATCTTTAAGTACTACAATAAAACAAAGACAGATGGTCACAAAAGACAGCTTGTTATCCTACTTCTGTTCAGGAGCACAGCCACCCAAATAGGGCTGATCCAAGATATTTTGCTGCCTCACCCAGATAAGATCCTTCCATTCTCTGTATTTCATTTATAAAAGCCAGCCAGGTTGACAGTTGCATTTGACTTCAACCCTGGCAGGGGGCAAGATCTTCAAGTAACAAGTGCATGTCAGGATCTGATCATACAACTCTGACCTTTCCACCAACATGAATGTGCACAGTGCAGAGAAAAAGTATGGGGTCATAATATAAGAACGAAATCAAGAAGAGCAAAAGAAATATGAAAGTAGGAGACTGCAAGTGGTGGTGGTGGGTCATGAATTCTATAATATAAAATGCCCAAATACTTCCTTTCAGTGACAAACTAAATCTAAGCATTCATACAATTATGAAAAACTGTTTGGACAAGTCATGATTATTTAAAATACTCACCAAAGGCTTATTTCCACAATTACTGTGAATTAGCAACTATGCTTTTTATATCAACTGTAATATGAATGAATAGAAATCCAAATTTGACTTAGATCACAATGCACTGGATATCACAAAGCATTTCACAGTGAGAGCCACAACATGCTTATTATAAAATTTGGTGCTTTTTGTTTAGTTCCGGTAAGATAACAAAAAAAAAAAAAAAAAGATGAAAAAATGAGAACCAGTTTGATGGCATGGTTAAGGCATTGGGCTAGAAACTGGGAGACTGTGAGTTCTAGTTCCACCTTAGGCACAAAGCCAGCTGGGTGACCTTGGGCCAGTCACTCTCTCTCAGCCCTAGGAAGAAGGCAAGGGCAAACTGCTTCTGAAAAACCTTGCCAAGAAACCTGCAGGGACTTGTCCAGGCAGCTGCCAGGATTCAAGACTGACTCGAAGGCACTCTTCCCCCCAAAAAGAAGATAAAAATGGCCTTCTTTCTGGTTCTGTCCATTAAAACCTCACAAAATCTTGTTTCTTTTTATAGAACATAAGAATGTGTGGCTATGCTAATGACATTGGCTTGAAAAGACAATGTTGACAATTATGCAAGTGTCCCAGATGGGTTCCATCCACCATCAAAACTCTTTGATACCCTATTCCATTTCTTCTTGTTCATTTTAATTTGTCCCAATTTTCCATTATCCCCTGACAAGGATTGTGTATCCTATTCTTTAGTTCACATATCTTTAAGTTACCCACCTGATTATTTAAAATTGAATGTAGCTAAATATGATAGTTGGACTTAGCTCTCTTTGAAGTGGGGCATGGCCATCTGACTGATGGAGTTAAAAGCTGCTTTTCTGCCTAAAAGAATCATGAGGGAAACCATCTGAGTACTTGAGGCTGAACATTAAACATTAACTGCAATAAATAATATATTTATGGGGTTGAATTCAAAGAAGCACATGTAGAATGAAATAACTGCTAATTCAAGAGATTGCATGGTAGTTCACACAATATTATAAAAGGAAGTTTTTATAGTAGTTCATATCTTTCTGCTAGTATGAGAGGTTTCACTCTCTCTTTCATAAGTCAAAGAATATATTTGTGTTTCATTTTGTGTTTTTCTGATTCAGTGCTCTGCAGAATATGCAAAAAAGTATATTATGAATAGAATACAGCTCCTGTCAGAACACAAGCATCTTTTAGATTTAATCAGTTCTGAGCCTCCTATGTGATCTTTTTTTTTTTTTTTAATGCTAGGATTCGCTGTGTATTCACCAAAACCATAAATCTACTATATATTGATGATATTTCCTGTTTGGAGAAATTACATGTACAGTGTTTTATAAACAGGACTGATATGATTGCAATCTGATGCATTTTAATTGTTAATGAAAGTAGTTTGAAAATGGGTCACAGTGGTACAACAGTGTTGTATGAATCGGAAAACCTGGGTCAATTGACCCAAGCAGTTAATCCTAATGGGTCTATGTGGAACTATTGTAGTTTTCGGTCCCTCCTAAGGCCATCTGGGAAGAGGTATGGCCCTTAACCATGGGGTGGCACTGGCCACAGTCATTCTACCACCATTTTTCTTCTCTTCTTTCCTGTGTGCACATGGGTCAATTAAAAATTTAGGAACAAATTTCTTTTGTAGCTTCAGAAGAAAATGTAGTTACAAAGCATTTAGAATCCTAAACAGAGCTTCATTAAAAGTACTTGCTCCTTGCTTTCTTTGATATTATAGTGCTAGAAGCAGCTTGTAGCTTTTAAAGACTGAAAAGTCTCTTTGACTGGTGAGAGCAACAGTAAAGTAATTGCCAGTATAACATTCCATTTTTAGGTGCACTTCCCTTATCAAAGCTTCTTACTTTCTTTGACTTTTTTTGTTTTTGCATGAGCAAGAAAAGCCATGTTGTTCAGGATGTGCGTCTTCTGTCTGTTGGTGCATGCACTTCTGCTCTCTAGAGAGGATCACTGTGTTTCTGCCCATTTTCACTTTTTTCCCTCTCAAATTCCACTTTAGTTGGGAGTATTTATATTACAAAATTTATTTTTAGGGCTTGAGCACGTTTAGTAGATATTCACATTAGAGGGATGGATGGTAGAGGACTTGATGTAAGTTTACCTATTGTCCATTCTGTTTCTGTTGTCAGACACATATTTGTGCACTAAGTCCTAGTCAAGAAAGTGTTCCATAAGCAAGTCGGTGCAGTTTTCCATTTGATAAGGCCAGTGATAGTGCCGTGTGAGTTGTTTTTCCCTCTTTGGTCCAACCTTTGTTGATCAAGGAAGCAGATCAGAGTCACACAGTTTTTATTTATTTATTAGATACAAATCCTGCTGTGAGTGTTGCATGGAATGCTAGGCGGGATAGAAATTTAATGGATAAAATGAAGAAGAATCCACTTTTCAAAGAAGCTGTTAATTTAAACACCCCCTCCTTTTTATTCATTTACTGATCTTATAGGATAATAGATCCACCCAGTGCTGTGTTTGAAAGGAATCTTTTATTACCATTTGTCAGGCCCAAGAACTCACAGTGTTGGACAGCTGGCAAGGCACAGGTTTCCTAGCAGAGTCCACTACTGATATATGCCTGTTTTGTGTGTGTGTGTGTGTGTGTGTGTGTGCGCGCGCGCTTTCAAGTCAGTTTTTGACTCCTGGCAGCTGCCTGGATAAATCCTTGCAGTTTTCTTGGTAAAGTTTTTTGGAAGTGGTTTGCCATTGCCTTCTTCCTAGGGCTAAGAGAGAATGACTGGTCCAAGGCTACCCAGGTGGCTTCATGCCTAAGGCAGGACTAGAACTCACAGTCTCCAGGTTTCTAGCCTGATGGCTTAACCACTACACCAGACTGACTCTCTGATATGTACCTTAGATCTACTTTTGAAGAAAGTCTTCGATTGGACACTGTAGGCAGAAGCAAGTGGTTTGGTCTATCCACTATGAAGTTCAGAACAGCATCATTTTGTGGGAAATCTAAATTTTGGTTGGACTACTAAAATTCTACCAACTATAACCCAACTGTCAGCCCTCTGAAATAAAAAAACAAACCCTGCAGGGACTCAAGGAATGCTGCTTTATTGTTGTATTAACAGTATTGTAGAAATCTTAATTGCACCTTTTTAAGGACAACAAGGTCAAGGCAGGGTTATTCTGAATTTCTTTCTCATGCTTTATATTTCCCAGGGGTGAGTAACCATTTCACCTTTTCCTCCTTCTTCTTAAGGCCAGAGTTAAATTTTCCTACAAATACTTGGCTATCAAGCTTTATTGTCATCAGAATTAATTTTCTCTCACCATAGTCCAGATTTTTACCTCCCTGATGCTGTAATCTTATATTGCCTGTTAGTTATTCACTGATGTGGTTTGCATCATTTGCACCCAACAGAAAAGCACAATTGGGAACAAGGAGGGTTTGGAATTACCAAATGCTGTTCTATTACAGAGAAGCCCTTCCAAGATGTGTGAGTGTCTTATATTTCACTGTAGAGTCATTTCTCTGGCAATCTGCACCCTCCTTGGCTTCCCATACTTCAATAAATCTCAGGGGAAGGCATGACTCCTCCCATTGGGGTTCTTCATATTGGGAAGTGTGAGCAGCCAAGGAGGCTTCAGTGTGATGGAAAGCTCAGGAACAGAAACAAGAGAGTAATAGTACTTTCCTCTACCTCCAATGATAAAACAGATACTCAGAATAAATGGTCAAACATTCCAAGAATATAGAAAAACATGACCTTTTCATAGGAGAAGAAAAGTTTTGAGGAATTGCTAGACTGACTTTGGCATGGCATTATCTGACAACATTGGTATAGTTTTTCAATTATTATTTCAAGTAATTTTCAATTATGGTAGGTTCCACTGAATCTCATAACACATCATGTAATAATATATTATCCTCAAAATGGAATTGATTCTCCTTGTTTTAAATGCAGTTACTTTGAACTGGAAAGCAGTGGCCTGAGAGATGAAATAAGGTATCACTACAGATTTAATGGAAAGACAAGAACAGAAGTATTTCCATATCGGCTAGCAGATGGACAGTGGCATAAAATTGCATTGTCACTCAGCGCATCCCACCTCTTGCTTCATGTAGACTGCAATAGGTAAGACATTCTTCACCATCCTTTTTTCCCCCCTGTGAGTAATGCCTACTCCTTCAACATAAAACTTAGTGCTGAATGAAATTTGAAATGGAGTTTTATATGCTCCAAAATGTCAATTGAATATTTGAGTGAAAAGAAAAAAATGGCATTAGAATTTAATAGCAAGCTTCTGATAATGAACTAAACTCTAGTTGCTGATTCTGGGGTGGTGGGAAGGTATTAAATGTATTGCCTTATTCTCTAGATATGAGCTGAAGTTATTTTTAAGTGCAATGCATTGTATAGTCTATTTTTTCTGAAGAAGGCTTCTCTCAGCACGCATCTAATATCTGAAGGTGTAATTGTAGCTTCTAATTTCTTTTCATGTAATAAATGCCTTAAAATATTCTTTAAAATCTTTTTCAAACAAGACATTCTACAAGAAAAGAAAAGAACAGTAAAGAAAGAAGACACGCCTAAATTGCTTTTATACTTTTGTAAGAAGCCAAATCTGGAGATGGTAGCTCTACCTTTTTTTTTTAGATAAGAAGAGAACCATGCACTTGACATTGTAACATTTATTTGTAAATGGAAGTAGAATAGACAGTATGAGGCTGGTATAGAAGTGGAGTGAGATTATGTGATATGGTACTAAGTAATGTTAACTAAATACTACTTTTTCCCTAATACCTTTGTGATAGGCATGTTTTATATATCCGAGAACATAATTTTAATACATTAGGACCTGTTCTCATTTTGCAAACTTAGCAGTTGTTTGCTTAAAAAATGTTTAATCTTTAAAATTGTCTCCTAAATGTTTACTTGAGCTGGCATAATGAAATGAGAAAAAGATCTGCAGGGAGGAATTCCTGATATATACTAGTAAGTGTTCTTATTCAAGGGTTATCAATTTTCAGCTGTTTTGATTATCCAGGATAACTGTTTTAAGGACATAGAGAAGTATGTCTTGGTTTTTTGCATCTTTTTATTGACAGATATAGTAATGGAAGTGGCTAACTCTTCAAACCCCTGTGTAAAAGTTATAATTACGTAGAAATTGTTTGCCTAAGCTAAAAGAATTGCTAAAATGTTGAATATCCTGACTGATATTTTTATTTATTTGTTGAACAATGTAGAAATTGTTTCCTTGACATATATATAACCCACCAGGTACACTAAGTTTTTATTTGCAAAATACTGGAAATAATTTTTCTACATTAGGGGTGCTTTAATGGTTTATTATACTCAAAAATTATAATGTGTGCTTCTTTTGATTATGCTTATCAAAGATCACTAGTGCATATTGAAAAGGATGGAGTTTAACCACACTACATAAACATATAATCGTACAGTATAAATAGCAGAGTACCTGCAGTTGATATTCCACAACGTATTTAACTGGGTCAATTGAGATAGTGTACTAAGAGGGATAGTGTACTAAGGGCACATCAAAAAGGGTTTAATTAACTTCATCATTTAACCCCATAGAGTTAAATATAGTTGCCTAGTCATGCACAGGGTTAAAATAACTCCATGTAATTAGTTGCGTCTTGGGAACAGCTAAATCCAGTCACTTGATCAGTTTTTCAACCTAATCTAAGAAAACAAGCTGAAGAGAAGGAAGGTGTGAAAGGAAGCCTTTATCTGGCTGTTTTTTTTTATTTTGAAGAACAAGATATGCATTTGGCTATGTTGAGTTTTTCCTTCCTTCAAAATAAAGAACTCTATATTACATGGCTGCTTCCCCCCAGAGTTCCTACTATTTCTACTTCAGCTGCAGCTTTCCAACTGTTATTCTCAAGTCAAGGATCCTCTCAAGCCTCTTCCACTCTCCAAAAGAGTAAGTTGTCAGAAAAACAAGTCAGGAATTTCCTGGAAAGACCATGCTAAAGAGAGTTTGTCTTCCAACTGGTATTAGCATAATTAAAGTCCCTCACCACTGCAGCTTCATGCTTCTTTGAAAGCTTTTTCTCTAGGCATTTGGGCCCAGTTGAGTGGAGTCCCCTTTTGGTTGTTTAATTTTCCAGTTTGGTTGACATTTTATATATTGGATTGTTCTTTTTAAATGCTGTATGGTTATTTTTTTTGGTGTATTGTTTATTTCTGTTGTATGTTGCTCAGAGTCACATTGAGTATAGGTGGCCCTATAAATCCAATCAATCTAATTATATGGTGAAATGAATACAGCCTAACAAATGTATATTTTCCCGAAGATGTCAACTGATAGGACATATGCAACTTGGAAGGTGACCGTGGAGACACAATATCCTTGAAGCCATATTTTTTGAAGGAAGCCCTCTGGTGGAGACTCATCTGCCCTTTAGTAGAACCTCCCTTTTAGCTCTGGGGCCCCTCATGATTCTGGTGCCCCAAGAGCTGTGGCAGTAATATGGCCAAAACTTAGGTCCAACAGTGTATTTCCATTTAGCAAAGGGTTCCATTAATCTGTTGATTTTGGAGAAATAATAATAGAAATAATAGTAATAGAAAACTAAACATCGTGCCCAATCGATCTTAAATACTTCTAGACTGAGAGCAGGAATATTCAACAGAGCCCTTGAGGTTGATAGACACATTGAATGGCCATACCCACTTTTTAGGAAAGACCATTTTCTGCCTTGTTAATTAATCAGTGCATTTTCTTTTTTTGTGCTCTAGTGACTAGTTGCAGTGTAATTGTTGGGGAACCTGAGTGAAAAATTATACCTTCCCAACTGCAACTTATCTGTAACCTGCTACTTTCTCTATTTCTCTATGAGATCAGGAGGGAGAAACTGCTGGCAGATAGGTGAAGCTGGTTAAAACATGTTTCACTTGATAGTCCATAATTCCTCACCATATTATTTTTCCGGCAAAATCTTGGACTTGGTATGTGTGATGGTAGGGCTGTGTAGTGCTTTGGATTAAAGGCAAAAAGATGTTTTACTATTCATGGGGGCATGAAATTAGTGCCTGTCTGCTGCTCCTTAAAGCAACTGTACTTTTTCTGAGGAAAAGTCATGTTTTGTTAAAGAACTGCATGCAAGTGCTACATTTGTACTCCTGCACACCCCGAACTGCTTCTTGAATTGAGAGGGGATTGCTTGCCCTCTAGAATTTCCTTGACATGGTTCTAAAGCATCAGTCCTTCATCCCTGCTAGTTCAATTTCTCTCTCATCTTTGCAATTTTGAATGCAGCAGCGAAAGCCTGCAAGGTAGGTTCAGACAATTCCTGAAATGTTATAAACACTGCTTGAAAAGCTGTATGAGACAAGATGAAAGAAAGATAATGAACTTGATCCTGCCATCCTTAGAGTCTTGACTGTAATTAACTTAACTACTTCTTTTCTAATCCTGATAGATAGCTAAGATGACTCAGCTTCTCTGACATGCATATGTCGGGTAGAGTTTTGCAGTATATTTTTTTCTGCAGGATAGACAGCTTTCTGCAAATATCTAATTGATACAATTTCAAAAGGTAGAACTTCCTAAGGAATAACTACAATAAGAAGTCTCTAGAAAACAATCTTGAATAATTTTTTTGGTGTCATTGAGTGCTAGAGAAGTAATTGCAACTTGCTAGTGGGATATGGGAAATGTTCAGAATTCTTATAACATCAGCAATTTGGGTGCTGGACCAATGCAATGAGAACACTGTAAATGTAAAATAAACAGAATGTTTTCTGACTGACAATTCTTCCATATTCTTTGATCCTCTGCAAATATTAGTTCTGAAGGAAATCCTGAAATCACTTTCAAAATGCTTGATACCACTTGGTTTTCATATAACCTTTAAGTACTAAACAAAATAGTACCTGAAATGAGAGTGGGAACAATGGTAAATATGTTGTAGGTAGTACTTGATGTTAGTTAATTAATGCCTTTAAAACATGTATAAACATGTTTCATATGGTATACTCTGCTGTCAAAATATTAAAAGAAATTCTCCTAGAATCACAGATCCTGCTGGGAGTGAATTTTCCCCTTAGTGTGTCCATGCTGGGACAAATGCTCGCATGAATAATGCTTGACTAACGTTAAATCTTTTCCTATAAAATGGTGTATACTAACATTGCACTTTCTGAAATGTTTAAGGTGGTCTTCCATGTTTTAAAAAAGTTAATATATGAACAGCAGAGCTGGTTTCTTTGTATGCTGTCCTTCCCCAGTTTTTCCTGGGGAGATTGTCTGACTATGTGACATTGTGGATATGTGTATCAATGGTGGCTGTAGACTGCAGGAACAGAAACCCTGATCATAGATAAGATCTCCCAATGGATCAGTTCCACCAGCCGTGGCCCTGAGTCTGATGCAGGATCTAAAACCTGGCTGAGCAAATTTTAGAGAATATGACATTTACAACCACTCTACTTAGCACAAGACTCAGGACAGCTATATTAATCAGACAGGCAGGCAGATTGCTATCAGGAATGGACATGGTCTTATTGCAGACAGACCTAGTGCTACTATCAGTACTATTGTTAGGCATGCTGACAATATGGCCACCCAATCCCTAGGTTGGGATTGCTGAGTTGGAAGGGGAGATTGTCACTAAGATCACCCTTCCCCCAGAATGGCATATTTGCCCCCCCCCCCCCATGCATCATCCTCAAATCCTCCAATTTGGGGTAGGAGGGGAAGAAACAGTCCAGGGCAGTCTCACTAGTCCCAGAGCTGTCCCTACCCTACCCACCCTAGCCAATGCTCGCACTATGGGAGCCAGTCTTGCTCCCTCTGCATCTTACTGAGCAGGGTTCCAAGCCCAGGTCTGAGGTGGAAACCAGGTTCAGTAAAATATGTAACTAGCTAGATGGAAATAGGCTGCCGCACAGGAGATTCTTCTCAATGAGCACTCAACTGTATGCAGCCTTCCAAACTTTTCATCACTATTTTCATTTAGGGTACCCTCGAGGTCACTGTTAAAAACAAGCTTTTGGTAAATTCCTCAACTAGCACAGGTAAAGAAGAATGTTGAAATCCAGGATCCTGTTTCCCATACCCTTCAACTTGGTTGAATTTGGTTTCCCTCATTATGGAGTTTAGGATATAAGAGGGTCTGTCATTCCCAGTCAGCCACATGACTAAACTCCAACCCCAAAGGAATCCAGCTCATTAGAACTGATCACAGGTCATTAGTTCGCTCAACTGTCATTGCCACAGATTTTAGCAGCAAGACTTACCATCCTGCACCATGCCACTGCACTTGACTTTCCAGTCAGCAGCCCTTGGTAGCACCGATCATCACATTCCACTACTTAGCTGCCAAACCAATCTTGTTACTGTGTCTGCTTTGTGTCAGCCCTTTGAGATAGACCAGATCAGGAAACAGACTCCACAGGAAGATCAGAACCATACTTTACTGAGATAGGCTATAGTAACATAATCTTGTATGTCTGATTGTGCTTCTCCTTCCTCCCTCTTATACATCAATGAATCAAGAAGGAGCCATTCTGAGTCTCTTTTTAATACTATCTTCCTTCCCAGGACTTAAGGAATGCTTTTGTTCTTTTTGTTTATGTAACAGTTTCTAAGTATTTGCTTCAAGGCCCTCTCTCTGGCTCTCTACACACCTGTAATGGCCAGTACCACTTCTAGTCACCCTGACACCAACAGTCTCAATACTGTTCCAGATGGCCAACTATCAGCTATCTAAAGGGTTGAACTGGTTCCAGAAGCCCCAATAGCACCGGTGAGCCCTCCCTAACTTCAGTCTCACACTCACAACCCTTACCAATCCATTCACCGCACACATCAACTAATTCTAACCCTCACAACAGCTCCAGCTCTTACACACTTTAAACTATCCTCCTTTTTTTCAAATCTCCCTCTCCATCATTTATCTTTCCTCTTCCCTAACTGAACACTTTCTCTGACATCACCTTGAAGGAAAAAAGAAAAAGAAAAATGGTTCTCCTTGTGGACATTATGTGGTTTTTAGCTGGCCACTGCTCGATTTGATTGGCTTTCTGTAAGATCTCTGCATTGGATCTTTTCTTGCACAAGAAAAGAAGAAAAGGGATATCAAAGGAAGGATAATCCTTTTGCCTCCCTCACCTGTAGCATACCTCTGAGGCAGTGCTTCTCTGGTGTCTCTGATGAGATTAAACAGAAAAATCTGTAATGGTATCTCTCTGTAGTAGGTCCTTGTTATCATCAGAATTCTGTATTATTTTCCCCCAGAAATATTACTGGAAATGTAATTTAGATTATTCCTTTCAGCAAATTCAAAGAAATAAAATATAAAACATTTAAACTGATAACATTGTTCATGAGATCATATCTAAAAAGTTAGGAAAAAGAAAACATTTTGACATAGAGAAGATACTCCATTTCTATGTTCAGGAGTAGAGACAGGAACACCCTTTCTGTGAAGTTTCAAAAGACAGCAGTCCACATGCATACAGAAAAATCCATCATGCCATCCATTACTGGGGTAAGCAGGGTTATTCCAAGCACAGAAAGGGAGAAAGAAAAATATATGCCAAAGAAATTAAAGGCATGTGATAAAAAAAGGAAAAGAAATATATCTAAATCTCACTTGCTTTGATTGATGCTTATGTGCCATCAAGTCATTTCTGACTCCTAGAGACCACATCGATAGATGTGTTGGTGTAAATCTCATTTACACCAGTACTATTTGGTATGCTACTCCATACCTTTCTACCCTTGCAAACCATCTTTGTTTCCACTACTGCTATATGACAAACCACCTCCATGTATTTCTTTGGCACTAGTTATTCATTTTTATATTCATTCCATATTCATTTGTCATTCATCCATTCCTGATCCTATCCCACCTTGCTTCACCAATCATTCCCACTATGTTCAACCTACTTTATGTTTCTGTAGACATAGCCAACTCTCATCCCCAAATAAGAAGGAGTAAAATTAAAGTTTGCTTTTATACACAGCCATTTTTTTTTTTGCTTCTGAGCCTGTGTAAGGAAAAGGTACATCTCTTTTAAGATTAGGAAAAAGTGTGTCTCCTTTAAGGGGTTTCCATCAGATTAAGTGAAGATGCCAATGAAAGAACTGAAGCATCTTTCCTGCTTTGGATCCAAATACTGCATTCCTCTATAATCTATCTAATGTTTACTGCAAAGCATATGAGTTTTCAGTCAATAAAACAGTATTATCTGCATACAAAACTGCGTATTGCCCAGGGAGCATTCTTGCCCAGTTATCTGGGAACGGTTTGATCCTGTTGCCCCTGAGGAAGTTGACAGGGTCCTCGGGGCTGTCAGTGCGACCACCTGTGGTTTAGATCCTTGTTCCTCCTGGTTAGTTAAAGCTACCAAGGAGGTGACTTTAGGGTGGGTTCTGGCGGTGGTTAATTCATCCTTGCAGGAGGGGGTGTTTCTGAAGCCTTTCAAAGAGGCTTTGGTCTGCCCACTCCTCAAGAAACCGTTGCTAGACCCCACCCTCCTGGACAATTTTTGTCCAGTCTCCCACCTCCCCTTTTTAGGGAAGGTGGTAGAAAAGGTGGTCGCGTGGCAGCTTCAGAGGATCCTGGAGGAAACGGATTATCTGGACCCCTATCAGTCAGGATTCAGGCCCGGTTATGGGACAGAAACAGCATTGGTCGCACTTTTAGATGATCTCTGGCGAGAGCGGGATGGGGGGAGTGTATCCATCCTTGCTCTTCTTGACTTCTCAGCAGCTTTTGATACCATCGACCATGGTATCCTTTTGGGTCGGCTGCAGGAGTTGGGGCTGGGTGGCACAATGTTGTGCTGGTTCAGCTCCTTTCTCCAAGGCCGAACCCAATTGGTGTTGATAGGGAGCGAGAGGTCCAGCCTCCGGCCCCTACTTTGTGGGGTGCCACAGGGGTCAGTGCTTTCACTGCTCCTATTTAATATCTACATGAAACCGCTGGGTGAGATCATCCGGCACCATGGGGTGAGGTATCATCAGTATGCTGATGATACCTAACTATACATCTCCTTAGGTGCCTTAACTGACACTGTGACTGCCCTCTCGCAGTGCCTGGAGTCTGTGGGGGCCTGGATGGGGGACAACAGGCTTCAGCTGAACCCTGGTAAGACAGAGTGGCTGTGGATATGGGGAGCCTCAGGATCTAGGAGCTTGTCATCTTTGGTTCTTGACGGGGTTGCACTACCCCAGACAGACCCGGTGCGTAATCTGGGGGTTCTCCTGGACTCACGACTCCTGCTCGAAGAGCAGGTGGCAATCGTGGCTAGGAGGGCCTTTGCATGACTTCGTGTTGTGCGGCAGTTACGCCCCTTCCTGGATCGGGAGGACCTCCGCACAGTCACTCATGCCCTGGTCACCTCCGGGTTGGACTACTGTAATGCGCTCTACATGGGGCTACCCTTGAAGAGTATCCGGAAGCTACAGCTGGTGCAGAATGCGGCGGCGTGGACAGTTCTTAATGCCCCTAGGAGGGCACGTATAACACCGCTGTTACGTGAGCTGCATTGGTTACCAGTTTGTTTCCGGGTCCAATTAAAGGTGTTGGTCATCACCTTTAAAGCCCTTCATGGCACAGGACCAGATTATCTGAGGAACCGCCTCACCCTGGTCATTTCAGCCCGCCCCACTTGGTCCAGCAGAAGGGGCAGGTTGCAGACCCCACCAGTCAAGGAATTTTGATTGGTGGGGTCTAGGCAGAGAGCCTTTTCTGCTGCAGCACCCGCCCTATGGAACATCCTGCCTCCTTCATGGCCTTCAGGAAAGGGATCAAATCCTGGCTCTGCCAGAAGGCCTGGGGGCCAGAGGGGGCCCCGCACCTGTGGAGATGGCTGGTGGGGTGATGGGTTGTCCCCCCCTCCCCGAAGCATCTTACAGGTTTTTTAGGGCTAAAATCATAGGAGGTTTTTAGGGCATTTTTAATATATGTTTTTTAATTATTTATAGATTTTATCTATGTTTGGAGGGACCTGTGTTTTTTCTTCTTTTTTATTATTGTGAGCCGCCCAGAGTCACCTGTTGGGGGAGATGGGCGGCATATAAGTCTGAAAATAAATAAATAAATAAGTAAATAAGTAAATAAATAAATAAATAAATAAACGGTACCTTTGCATTCTCAACCCACACACTTCTAATAGTCACCACAAGCATTCTTTACATATTTATCCATAAATGCATTAGACACCCAAGGGAATATCACACATCCTTGTTTTACTTCCTGCTCGGTACTGAGCCATTTGCTCAGTGTTTATTCACATGTATGCTTCACTTCCACCATATACTATTCTTACTGCATTTGGCAACCAACACTCAGCTCCATATTCTCACAAAATGTTCCACAATTTAAGCCTATTCTTTTTACTATTTAGATTTTCTCTAAATCAACAATGTAGTAAACTTTTCCACATTCATGCATTTCTCAATGATTTGTTCTTGTAGAGTAAAAGTCTGGCCTGCACACCTTCTGCTTGATATAAAACTGCATTATATTTTGTTCATTGTTATCTCTAGTACTCTTTAAATCAGAATTGTGCAAATACCTTCCTATCACACTTAACAAACTAATCCCACTGTACTTTTTGCATTCATTCTTCCTTTCTTTTCATTTTTTTGGCGGAACAATAATGGATTCTTTTAATCTGCAGTTTACTTATAATTTAACTTGTCTAAATACCTAAACTTTATTTTAACACATGTCTTCATCTGATAACTTCAGTGAATTAAATTTATGAATGTGATTGCAGGGTTGCTGGGGAATCTGAGTCTTTTTTAGTGGCTGGAAGACAATGCTTGAAAATTCATGTGGAATCCAGTGTTAGGGAGGGTAGATTTTACACATGAGATTACCTCTTCTTTCTTTGTTCTTTTAAAAACATTTTATGATTTTATGAGAGCTTATTAGTTTTAGGTTTCCAGGTAAGTTCTGAATACCTAAGAAAAAGGAGAGGATCTATGAGTTTATTTGGGCCAATTAATTTACAGTAGAAGAAAATATTATTTTAGTTGATAGCATCATTGGTATTACTCTTTGGAAAAGACCCTGATGGAAGGCAAAAGGAGAAGAGGACTGCAGAGGATGAGATGGTTAGATAGTATCACTGAAGCAATGAGCATGAAACTGAGCAAACTCCATGAGGCAGTGAAGGACAGGAAGGCCTGGCGCGATACGGTTCATGGGGTCACAAAGAGTCGGACAAGACTTAACGACTGAACAACAAAATCATTGGTACTGCATATTTTGGTTATCTTCACCTTTTAATAACTCCATTTCAGATGGACTGAAATCAGTGCAAACTGAAAAAATGTCATCTCCCTCATTTCATAATGGCTATCAAGAGCATTATACAACTGTTCTTGTCTATGACTTGTTTTCTGCTAGATAGGAGGCTTTCTGACTGGCAGGTTATAGCAGTAGCAATCAAAACATTCTCAGCTGTTTGGGTTTTACCTCTTGCTTGGCTTTGCTTTGGTAGGGAATGGTTACATTTGGAGAGTTAATTGGAAAAGTATATTATGTTTATAAATGAGACAGGATTAACATTCAGCCAGTTGGTCATTGTTAAGCACTGCTAGTATGGCTATGTTTGGGAAGTGGGTGTAGCTAATTTTTAAAAAAATACATAAAGGTAGTCCTCGACTTACAACCACAATTGGGACCAGAATTTACATTGCTAAGTGATGCCATCATTAAGCAAATTTCACCAGTCGTTAGCCAAGGACCCATCCCAATCCAAGCCATTCTGGGCTTGGTCCCTCCCAGCCCCAAGCCTCAGTAAGGTAAGGGACTGCCTCCAATTCCCCCTGCCTATCTCCCCCCCCATCTCTGCACTTTTGGCTGCCCTACACCCTGCCTAGCGGGGTGGCAAGCAGCCCCAGAACTGCACAGTCTGGGGCTGCTTGGCAAACTGTGGCCCAGGGGTTTATTGGTGCATCCCTGGAATCCTCAGCCTCCCCTGGAAGCTTCAGCTGCTCCAGCCCATCCCAGCAAGCATCAGCATGCCACGGTGCCCAGGAAGACCCAGCAAGTACCACCAATGTTTTGCTTTTTGTGCCCAGCCCCCGCAGCCAAAGCAGAAGTACCTTGCTGCCTTTGCTGTCTCCTTTTTGGACCCAGCTTCTCTGGTGAACATTTCGTACACGTGGCTCCCCAGCCTGGCCCAGCAGCATGGTGCAAATAAGAATGCCAGCCAATGGGGAAGGCCAGAAGGGGTTTCACCCAATTGGAAAGCCTTCAGAAAGTTGGACTGCCTTCGGTGTGGGGAACTGGGAGAGAAGGCAACTGGGCAAACAAATGTTTGCTGGGCCTTGCTGTGGCTTCCCCAGCACTGTGGCTTGCTGGTGCTTGCTGGGGTGCTTGTTGGGATGACTGAGGCTTCCAGGGGCATCTTGGTGCTATGCTGCAGCTCAGGGGCTTCTTGCATCCCCAGAGCCATGGAGTGCCAAGAAGCCCCTGAGTCGCAGCGTGGCAAGCAGCCCCAGAGCCACGCAGTTCTGGGGCTGCTTGCTGCCCCACAAGGCAGGGTACAGGACAGCCAAAAGGGCAGAGATGGGGGGGGGGGAATAGGTTGTTGGGGGAAGTTGAAACACTCCTGCGGTCTTAAGTGCAGGTGGGCTGCCAAGTGTGGGTAGGCTGCACGCTCTGCAACGGCCATAACTTTAAGTCCATTTTTTCAGCACCATTGTTACTTCAAATGGTCGCTGAATGAATGGTCATAAGTTGAGGACTACCTGTAGTATTTTAAGCTTTTTTTTTTTAGGTTGTTTCATTTATTCCCACAGCATGAAACCATTAAGGCATGCTGCTGAGAACATATATAGACAGAACCTGTATCATTAAATATGAATCACTTATATGTGCTGTCAGAGGATGGTGCTATGCCATCATATGCTAATATGATGAAGCCCTGAGTGAGGAAATAATTGTTTCACCTTCACCTTACCCTTTCTCTTTAATGATTTATAAGGATTGAACTAAATTTGTAGAAAAAATGTGCATGATATATTTTTAAAATCAGTTACTCATTTATTTTGACCCTATAGTAGGGTAGCTCCAAATTAATATTTCAAAAAAATCTTAAACAAATGGTTGGCATCTTGCCACATCTCACAAGATATTGGCATTCTTGTGAGATCTTATGTGAGAATATTGAAATCACATGAAATCTCATGGAAAAGCACTAACATCTCAACATGACTTTATAAGCTTTAGGATAATTTGAAAAAAAAAATGGAGAGGCCTCGGTAACATAAAATGTGCATGACCCAGTTGCAGTGCATTGCAAAGATCCACTAGTTTTGTTTTTTGCATGGATGATTGTTACAGACACTGCTGTTCCATTTAAAACAGATATGAGTCTATTCATACGCTGTGAACTTAAAAGAGAATACTCAAGATGAGATGTTTTGTATCTGATCAAATGGCCCGATACATATTTATGCTTTCTAAACTGTTCCATATGCACTGCACTGACTCATTGCTTCACTTTGACACCTGAAGCTTGATTAATAATTGACCTTAGATATTCAAATGGGATGTAAATTGTAATTTTAATGCTTGCATATGCAAAAAGCAGATACTTGAAAGATTAGTGACATTCTGGGTGAAAAAAAGAGAGAGGTCTTGAATGTGTTCTAATTTAACTGTGCCATAATGAGATGGAACTAGCAAGAGAGCAAGAAGTCTGTCAAAAATGTATCAAGGGAAATGCATTTGCCCACACGGTCATTTTAACATCTGCTTGTTCACTTGTCCTAATTGCACTTTCCACTTGCATTTCAGTCTCTGTGGCACTTTTCAGAATTTCCATTATAACACAAAGAGGCAACATCAGTACTATTTATCATGAATAAACATTCATGATAAACAAATCTAAAATAATATTTAAAAAGAGAAATATACTGTATACAAAGGTCTTTACTGTTCATTTCATCATGCAGTGGTTCACAACACTTTGGATTCTTGAGTCTTATGTTTTTATTACCAGTGGTATGTAAATTTGGTTATATTGATATACCTGCACATACACATACAAATCTTTTATACATAATAATGGGTGACAATACTTTGTGTTTTCCCCAACTTTGCTCAAAGCTGTGATACATGATTCCTGTCCACCAAACTGTTTTTGGTGCAGAATAGAGGAAGGATCAGCTAGTGTCCTAATTCCTTCTCTATTCCGCTCCTATTGTGTACAAAAAGGGTTAAGGCTGGAGTAATCAAAAGCTACTTCCTTCAAAACTGTCCTTACTAATTATCCATAATCTTGTTTTCAGTGGGTCTAGAAAGTTCTGTATTTGTCACACCTAGCCCAAGGAACTCCAAGAGACCATGTAAATTCAGTCCAGCTATGTTTATTAGCTACAACCTCTAGCAAGAATCTTCCCAGACTAAAACCTCAGCTCCCAAAGCCCTCCAGCCACAACAGTGTGAATTCCTCAGGGAGGTGCCAGTCTCATCCTCTTGTTCCTCCCATGCGGTTCTGGTGAGCTAAGAAAATGCTTATCTCCCTGAGCTTGGCCTTCATAATTCCATTCCATCACAGTATTCTTTTTTGATGTGCAGATAAATATACAGTATAGATAATGTAAATTCTCCCCTGTTATTCACGTTTCTCTCTCCCTGCTTTTGCCTGCCTTTTATCTCATTTTGCCAGTTAACTATTTTGATGTTTGTTGATATTTAATAAACAAACATCAAATATATTACTTTTGCTAGCTGTACAGATTGGTGCATGTGCTAGCTTTGACCTGGATATAGGGACTGACTGGGAAGCTAGGGGCAAACTAAAGTTACCGATAGTAATTTTCCAATGAAAGCAAGCACATAATGCCAAAAAAACCCAACAACAACAGGCAAATTATTTAAATTCCAAACTTGAGATTTTTTTAAAAAAATGCTGATGCTGCTTTTGGGTCTCCAGAAGAAAGCACCTGTGCAGTGCATAGCAGCTAAGGGTTATTGGCCATCTTGTCATGTGAGCTTGCAGACATACATACATACTTCTTTTAGCTGATACTGTAACATATGATGGGAGAAGAAGAGAAAACACTCTTTTCTCACAATCACTTTCTCATAGGAGAGGGAAGCAGATATTCTGGCAAAAGAAAGGAGAATGCTGGGAAACGTGAAGAAAGAGGTTTAGGGATGAAAAGAGAAGGATGATGGCTGGCAACCCAAAATGGATTCTAGGCACTGTTGGTTGCTGAAGCCTTGTTGGTTCCAGTGGAGGTCAGGCCAAGACTCCTGAATCAGAGTTGGCTGGTCTGGAAACCACCAAAGACAGTACTGACAGACATGTCTTCTCACTGCAGATGGCCCCCAGCAGGTGGAGGAAAAACTAAGGCTCCATCTTGCCAACCTGAAAGAGATTGCCAACCAGTATAATTAATGATGATTGATTAGGCAGATTTTCTCCAGGATGATCTGTCCCCAATCTGGTTCTTCAGGTCTTTCAGTCTTTCCACCTTACTGATGATTGTCTTCTTTTCCCCCTTTCCTTCCCCCTTTCCCAGCATTATAGAGTTGCCAAGACAGCTAAATATTTGCATAATGTGTCCAAATATGATAATTTTTATCTGGTCATTTGTGTCTTGTGTGAGAACTTTGGATTGATTTGTTCTATGATCCGTTTGTTTTCTTAGCTTACCATGGTATTCTCAGGAGTCTTCCAAAGTTCAGAACTCTACCAAAGTTCAAAAGTGTGAATACTCTTTCTATCCTGAGTTATGCCATTATTTAAATCTAAGTGGGGAGCATTTTAAAAATAGCTACAGACATAATTGGTAGACTTTACTAGTGGCAGGAAGCTTTAGTTGACAGCAGAGAAGCCATTAACTCCGGAAGGCTTGAACCAACATATATAAATAAGTGTTTTATGGCTGCTGAAATGGAGGGAGATGGAAGAGTGGGGGAGAGTCTAGTCAAGACAGTTGTAAATGCCTTAGATAAATGTTTTTTGACTTAAAGAAACTGCACTGCTGAAAGAATAACTTCTCATCATGTTTATGCTCAAATAAAAGGAAAAACAAATCATAAGAAGGATTTTTAGTGTGTTGTGTGTTGAATCATTTCCTGTTAATCCACAAAACCCTTGATGGCACCTCAAAGCTATTGCCATCCAGGGATAGAGCAGAGATACCTGTGCAAGGTTAGAATTACTTGCCTTTATTAACCAGTAACTAATATTATCTCGCATTATCCTAAGCACAAGTTCCGTTTTTAAGGTTCTGAGTATTGACTGTCCCATTGGGAGAGTCCCCACTGATCTTAATTAGCCTCTGAAAGCAGAGACGTTTGTGGGGTGTGTGTGTGTGTGTGAAAAAAATCAAGATGGTGGCTACAATTACGCAACTCATATAAAAAGGGGTGGGGCTTCAATTGAATGGTTGTGGCCATCTTGTCTTTTTCGACTTCTCATCAGACTTCTCTGCATGAAAGGAAAAGCTGCATCTTCTCTGCCATTTGTGTCTTTTGTGTTTTGTTTTATCAGCCCAGCTGTGGCATGGAAGCAGCATTAAATTAACTGGGCTGCCACAGGGCCTTGCATGTGGGTTATGCAGGTCATCTATTCCCTTAGACCATTCGGGTTTTGACTAACAGTGTAAGATCCCCAAACTGGAACCAAAAGGTCAATGACACCTGTAAGTCCAGCAACATGTTGGTATATCAGAACTGGGTCCACAGATTTTCCCCACATTTAGTTGTGGAGTAATTTTGTCCTTCCCATTGATACGTTACTGGGATTCAGAAATCCTTATGGATTGCATTCATACCAACCAAGACTTACAAGCAGATTTTGATGTACTTTCTGCCCATTCCCATTCTACATTTATAGGAAAGGTGAATACTGTTGCTTGGTGCCTTGCAAAACAGGAAAGTAAAGAAGGCTGGAATTTCCTCATGTTTACTTCCCCAAAGAAAGGGAAAGTAGTAGAAGTGCACTTCATATTTCTAGACGTTAAGCCACAATTTTATTTCTACTATTGTTACTATATATGATGGTAGCTAACTGTCTTGATTAAAGGACATCAAATTTGTATTAATAATGATAGTAGATCACCATTATTATTACAGGGCATCATTATTAAAAAGAATAGTATGAATAATGATGATAACTAGCCATTATTATTCAAGGACAGTATTGCAGGAGAGAAAGTTGGCATAGTTCTTAATTCAGTATAGTCCCCGCATCCTAAGAACCATTAACCTGAATGTGCATTTGAGAGTTGCTAAGTCTGAGTAGATAAAAATAGTTTTTTTCCAATTTATTTTGTGGGTTCCAATGCAAGAGTGAATTCTTTTGCATCATTAATGTGTTTTCTTGAAGCCAAAGCAAGATGGAAAGTGCTGTTTCCCATGTTTTACAGAAATATCTCACAGAGTTTCTGAGAGACCACGAATTGGAACATAAACTCTTGAAGCCTACCTATGGGATTTAGCTACTAATAGATTTCTCTCTCTCTCTTTTAATTACCATGATAGTACTTTAATACTACAGATTCCTATGCTAGTAAGCTGACATAAAAACAAGGATGCAAGTGTTTAAGGAAAAACTTTGGAATATATTGCTGAGAGCAAAGGAGCATTTAATTAATCAGTGTGTGTCTTATATGATCTCTATTTTGTGATTACTGGAAAATCAATTAACTATGTCTGATCTGAATGTGATAAATTTATTTAGAGCAAAGTAGTCCAAGTTGTAGTTTGTGAATTGTTCATCTATCAAGAAAAAAAGGTTGCTGTTTCTCACCAACAAGTTATGTTCTGCCCAACTTATGTTCTGATACTTGCCAACTTCTTTCCACTGAGACGCATTGCATTGCAGAATCCATCTGGGGTAAAAAAAACATTTAAACCTTATTTTCTGTTAATTACTGTGTGTTTTTATGCATAGTCAGCAACAAAGGGAAATGACTAGTGAGAGTATCAGACTGGATGAAAATTTTGCTCTATGCTACTATACATTATTTGATTTTAAAGGTTTTCTTGTAAGAATATTCCAATACATAATCATGAATAAACTCTAGAAACTATTTTAAAAAGGTATATCATCATCATCATCACAATAAAAGCCAAGCAGAGAATACTTTGTTGTTCTAGTCTAGGTAAAATAGAGATATAGAGATATGGATATAGATTAGACATAGATACTGCCTGTTATTCTATTAAGATTTTAAGGCCAGTTTAAAACCAAATATGTCACTATGGTACTAGTAGTTGAAATAATCAGATTAAAATAAGATTAAATCTGGCTAGAACAATTACAATTCTGGTAGTCTTATTCTGCACCTATGTCAGAACATGGTTTGACAACTTTCCAGGCCACAGAAATAATTATATGATCTTGTGTAAGAGTCAGATTCTTCCCTCAATTCCACCCCAAATCTTATACTGTTTTAGATGTTTGCATGGGCACATTGCTGATCCATGTTCTGGGGTATATTTAAAAGCAGTATCAGGTATAATTCATTGTAAAGATCTATTAGGGCTTTTACCAGGGATCTGTGTGACCAAACTATCCTTGTCTAGAAACAGCTATAGTTGATCCAGCTGAATACACACTTAAATCACCTAGACAAAGTAACAAACTGGATTTAAGGATAGTTCCAAATTGTTTAAGCCTTTCCCCCCAAATATGTGGTTTATACATAATTCTAGTTTATGTGCTTATGGCAAATGAATGAATATACATTTAAAAGCATGATTGAATTGGTTGTTTAGGGAAAAAGATTGGGAGAATGAGCGAGGGATACAGGAATGGTAGGAATGTTCTGAACGTGGTTCTGAATGTGGGACAGACCAATTCTAGGGAATTTCAGGGGTGGATCCTGAGGAAAACAGGCATGGAAGGAAACACATGGAAGAAACGAGTGAAAATAGAACTTCAGGAAGGAAAAATACAAATCCTTCATGGAAAAAATATTAGGATATTAATTTCTCAACAGAATGAATGGTAGGTGTGATGGAACAGTTTGATGAAGGCTGTGCTCGGGGAGATAAGCATTTCCTTAGCCCCCAGCAGGAGCATGGGAAGGTTAAGAAGATGAGACTGACACCACCCTAAGGAATTCATGGTGTTTTGGCTTGCTGGCTTGAGAAGTTAGATTCAGTCTGGAGAGATTTCTGTCTTGAGGTGGAAGCTAATAAATGGAACAGAACTGTATCTGCACTGTCTCGTGGAGTTCAGAACTCGTGGAGATACAGAACTGTATCTGCACTGTCTCGTGGAGTTCTTTGGGCTGAACCTGACAGTAGGTGAGTATAAGGAAGGAGGGTGTGAAAGCTGCTTGGAAGAAACTGGAAAGAATTATGCTTCAGAGCACCAGAAAAGTATGTGGAGTTATTCTAATGGGAATTATGAAAAAGGATGCTTGGTTGAATGATGAAGTGAAAGAGGCTGTGAATGAATAAAAAAAAATTCCCCTCTCACCCCTATGGGTGGTATGTGTCTTCCTCAATCTCGGGTCGTCTACCTGAGGCCTGGGAGTTTGAGGGTTCTGCGCAGTATCTTAGCTGTTCCTAGCACTGCGCTCTTCTGCACAGAGAGCTCTGATGTTGTTCCTGGGATCTGTTTGAGCCATTCTCCCAGCTTAGGAGTCATGGCCCCGAGTGCTCCTACCACCACTGGGACCACTTTGGCCTTTACTTTCCACATCCTCTCGATTTCCTCCTTCAGGCCCTGGTACTTCTCCAGCTTCTCATGCTCCTTCTTCCTGATGTTGCTGTCACTTGGCACTGCTACATCTATCACTACCACTGTCTTCTGGTCTTTGTCTACTACCATGATGTCTGGTTGATTGGCCAGTACCTGCCTGTCCGTTCGGATCTGGAAGTCCCACAGGATCTTAGCCCTGTTATTCTCCACGGCCTTCTGTGGAATCTCCCATCTGGACTTGGGGGGGTCTAGCCCATACGCTGTGCAGATGTTCCTGTACACAATGCCAGCTACTTGGTTGTGCCGTTCAGTGTAGGCTGTTCCTGCCTGCATCTTACACCCTGCCACTATGTGTTGGACTGTCTCTGAGGCCTCTTTGCACAATCTGCACCTTGGATCCTGTTTAGTGTGGTAGACCGCTGCTTCTATGGATCTGGTGCTTAGTGCCTGTTCTTGTGCTGCTATGATCAGTGCCTCAGTGCTGTCTTTTAGTCCGGCCCTTTCCAGCCACTGATAGGATTTCCCAATGTCAGCCACCTCAGCTATCTGTCAATGGTACATCCCATGCAGGGGCTTGTCTTGCCATGGCACTTCCTCTGCTTGAACCTCCTGCCTTGTCTGCTGCTGCCTGAGACATTCTCTCAGCAGCTCATCTTTGGGTGCCATCTTACTGATGTACTCCTGGATACTCTGGGTTTCATCCAGGACAGTGGCTTTGACACTCATCAGGCCCCGCCCACCCTCTTTGCGCCTGGTGTACAGTCTCTGGGTGTTGGACTTGGGGTGGAAACCTCCATACATTGTGAGGAGCTTTCAGGTCTTCACATCAGCAGCCTCCATGTCTTCCTTTGGCCAGCTCACTATACCGGCAGGGTATCTGATGACTGGCAGGGCATACATGTTGATGGCATGGATCTTGTTCTTCCCATTGAGCTGGCTCTTCAGGACCTGTCTTATCCTTCGGTGGTACTTGGATGTTGCTGTCTTTCTTGCCTCCTCCTCATGGTTCCCATGTGACTATGGGACACAAGGTATTTATAGCTGGTCTCTATGTCTGCTATCTTTTCCCAAGGAACCCTACTGGTAAGGTAGGTACCAGCCGGGATTTGAACCCCGGTCTCCTGCATCAAAGGCGGTGTTCTAACCACTACGCTATCCAGCCGCTCAATATATATTAATATATATATATATATATATATATATATATGATTGTTAAAAATGAGACTGAGAGAAGGATGCTAAATAATATGATACAGAGAAAAAGATAGATCGCAAAAATATAGTTAAAGAAATCAAGGACACAACCATACTGGTTTCATCAGGTGTCTCCCGTTTTTCTTTCTCTTGATCTTATGTGTACAAGAGATATGTTAGTGTCCATGGAAAAACTGATTAAAAGGGAATAATAAATGCAAGAATGTTGAAAAGTGGTAAGGCTGTATGTAACAGGAGAAATGCTAAATATGGATATAGTTTCCTTATAGAATAATTGTGCAACTTGTTCTATGTGTATGGAAAGACTGTATCTATGCCTGACAATTAGAAGAGTATCATTAGTGTTCTTCTATACAAAGGGAAATGTGGCAAGAGTGAATACAAAATCTTCAGGGGAATTAGTTTTGTTAAGTATGCCTGGAAAAGAATGAGCAAAATTTGGGAAGTGCATTGTAATTTTATGACAGGCAGGGGATGTGCAGTACAAATTTTTGATTTGAATGAATGAATGGGAGGAAAGAAATTTATTGTACTTTGATTTAGAGAAAGCATATGATAAAATGAATAGCTTAATTTATGGAACTTTGTGTTAATATGAAGCTGAAGATTGATTGTTAAATATATATAAGTGTTGTATATTTGAGGGATATAAATGTGTATGTACTCTTGAATACAGATAATGCTATTTTGTTGGTTCAGAATCCAATGATTTACAGCAATTGTTACATTCAATAGAAGAGAATATGTGTAGTTCAGGGTTGAACTGTGGAGGATGACTTGAATAAGGATTCTAAAATGGACTTTAAAGAAATGCCAGATTATAAGAGAGACATGGAAGATATGGAAAAAGATGTTGTGGATCTGAAGAAGGACTCAAAGTTGCTTGATTATGAGAATGATATGGAGAAAGAAGCTGTAATGGAGCAGAAGAGTGACTTTGAGAATTTTCCCATTTTGGACCTACAGAAAGGAAATGCCAAATCTCTGAAACCTTTTCTGAAAATAGATAGGAAGAGAATGATAAGCGATTGTTATTTGGGGTTTTATTTGGAGATGAGACTGAAGAGCTTTTCAGAAAGAAGGGAAAGGAATTCAAAGTGGATTTATCAGATCAGAGTTAAATTGTCCATATGTTGATCTTGGATTGTTCATATTGAATTTTCTTTTTCTGACAAGGACTGTAAGACAATGATTTATATCTGTAAAAGTGATTTATTTGGTTTAGTTTAAAATATATATGTGATTATTATTGGTCTTTTGTATGCTTAAGGGAAGAGATCTTTTAGGTTTCATTTCTCAGAAAAAACTTAGAAGCTAAAATGCAAAATAGACCTGTTTGTTTAAGCTTAAAATATATAGTTTATTATTACTGGCACTCTTAATGCTTTTGTTGATTAGACTGATTGTTGAATATTTTTCATAATTCAGTTATTGTTTAGGGATGAGAAAGGGGATGAAGAGGTGTGTGTGTTTTTTTAAAATAATATTGTGAGGAAAATGAGGAAAATATATCTTTGGGTGAATCTTTGGGTGAGAGAAGCAAGTT
Organism: Liasis olivaceus; assembly: GCA_030867105.1. Taxonomy (NCBI): domain Eukaryota; kingdom Metazoa; phylum Chordata; class Lepidosauria; order Squamata; family Pythonidae; genus Liasis; species Liasis olivaceus. The sequence goes on from CM061349.1 coordinate 81,839,569, forward strand.
TTTAGAGGCCTCAGATGAATGGGATCGCCTTAATAAAATTGAAACATAAAGGAATGTGCAGCACCCTTGAAGCTGACATGAACGAGGCTGATTGTAAACCCCCTGTCACAAACATCCCCAATAGCAATGTAAGGGAGGATGTCTTCGTCCTGGCAGTTGGGACCTTGAACAATTTGTTTCTTCCCCTTTATTGCTTTCCTTATAGATAGCAGTTGTTCCGTCCTTGTAGATAGTGGCCAAGAACAGGGACAGAGAGTAATCTGAGAAGTATTGCTCATTAAAATATGCCTGCATCATCATATGAATATGTATATGTATATCTTTTCCTTCCCCTTTCTTGTAGAACTGTATAAATGCCAGGGCCTACAGGGGAGGTCTCCCACTAACCTTTGGTGGGGTCCCCCTCCAGTACGTACTGTCTAATAAACACTGCAGTGAAGCCTTGATTATTTTGCCTTTGAGTCCTGCGTTTTGATTCCACAATATTAGAGAAGGTGTTACATTACTGTTAATACATACCTTTGTATGGAGGGTGGAGGAAGGCATCTTTTTTCTTTCTTTTTTTCTTTCTTTCTTTCTTTCTTTCTTTCTTTCTTTCTTTCTTTCTTTCTTTCTTTTCTTGTTTGTAGGTTTTTCAGTTCTGTATTAGTGTGTATATATGTATATTAAAATATTTTAATAAAATATTAAAAACAAAAACAAAAAATTAGAACAAATACATGAATTTTTGTATCTTTTGTGAGGTATGAAAGTTATCCCAAGAAGCAAAAATGGCTGTGATAACACCTTGTTTTTTCCCCCTTTGTTATATGGAAATAAGACTTGGACAAGAGAAACATAAAAATAAGTTGAATTCACTGAGAATGGGGTACTTAAGACATATGTATATAAAAACAAGAAGAGACAGGGTCACGAATCATTAGGTGCTGATAGAATGGGGATTGAATACAAAAGTGAGCAACCGATACAAAATAAGTATGTTTAGATGACATAGTTATATGGAGAGAATGAATGAAGATCAAATTGCAGAATAAATATGTAAGGGAAAAGTGAATGGGTTGAAAAGAAGGAGAAAACTGAGAAGTTCATGGTTGGATGGAATTGGTGAAATTCTCAAAAAGAAAAAGGTGAGAAGTTTGTAGAATAAAAGGCAATGTAAGAAGATGTGCATGGACATGGTGGAAGCAAGGATGGTTTGCAAAGGCAGAAAGGTATTGAAAGGCATAAAGAACTTTGTTGTAAACTAGATTTAGCTATGTTTCATTTTCTTGTCTCATGCCTTTAATCTCCTTGGCTTAGTGTTTCTTATTCCTCTCCTGTGTTCTGCATAGCATTCTTACTCTAAAGGGAAAAGAATGATGATAATGTATGTATGTGTGTTTGTATGTATGAGTGTGTGTGTGTATGTAAACTCAAGCAAAATTTAAGTAATCAGCATGCAAGTATACTACTAGACTCCCAAGTTCATCTGGAGTTTCTTCATCAAAGAGATACAGTTACCTTATCTTTTTGCTGTGATCTAGTGGTTGTCCAGATTTTTGCAGCCCAGATCTGGTAGTGCTAATCTATGCAACTATCTAGTACACCTCAGCTCATCACTTACAGCTGTGAGTATATTTTTTATCTTGATGGTCAGTTTCAGGTGTTCAATGCTGAGAAGTGATGCCTATAGGTTTGTCACTGTAGCTTAAGATCAGGAATTTACAGTACTTTCCATGATGAAGCAAAAAAGTTATTGACAGACAGGCTGAGAACTCCAGCAGGAGAGGGATAATATTCTGTTAATGCATTACCACTGATATTTTGTATTCATCTTACCTTTATGCTGTTAGTATAGCAGAGGAGTGAAAAGATGTGTAATAATACAGAGATTGAATTAAAATCAAATCTTACCAAACATATAAGCCTAATTCAGTCATTTACTAAACATGGAAGTAAAGATATTATTCTAGATTTCGATGTTATGTTTTTGACATTTTCTCAGTTGTAGTATAAATGTATCATTTAAATTCTTAGGTTATAAAAGTGATTTATTAATGACTCACATTTTTAGCAAACCAATAGTGAAACATGCGCTATCCTTCCCTAAAAAGAATCTCCTATTGCATGTAATCTCCACATTTCTTTATTGTCCCAGAAACAGAAAAATAAAGACCATAATGTGACTGTTGGAGAAGTTGGATGCAAGTGGTTTAGAGCTTTATATTTCTGGTATGAAATCTTGAATCTGGCTGAGTAAAATGATAGCTGATGCAATTGCTACAACACTGTTATAACCTGTATAAGGCAGGGTGCTCCACTTGACAACCTGGCTTCCACATTTTGTACCAGCTATAACTTGCAGCCCAAGTGCAAGGGCAGCTCTACATAGAGGATATTAGGGTAACCTAACTGTGTCTAGGTAAAGGTGTAACTGATATATCAACTAAAACTGGTAGTTGAATTCCTAACCATAAAGACACTTTGGCTTCCAGTAATGGCAATGACTCCAAGAGCATTCCCAGCTACCTATCTGCTTTTGTGATGGAATGCAATCACATTTAGATCAGGCAAATCCCCCAATTCCTATATCTGGGAACCACCCACCCTCAAGATTTCTGCCTTGTCAGGATTCCATCTCAGTTAACTGGCCATTGTCCATCCCATCACTTTTTCCAGGCACTTATTCAGAACATTCATACTTCTTCTGATTCACATGTTATAGAGAAGCAGAGCAGAGTGCCATCAGCATATTGATAGCCACCCCAAGTGGGTTTCAGTTAGATGTGAAATATAACTGGGTACAAAGTGCATCTTACAGCATGTCACAAAATAACTTTCATGGTGCAAAGGTCCAGTCACTCGAAGATGGTCCCTGCAAGTGGAACCTTTGTAACACAAAGTGCTGAAAGCCAAGTCATGGAGATGGTCCAGGAGGATACCATTGTTGATAGTAAAAGCTCTTGAGAGGTCTCTACTGTCAAGCCCCCTGTAATGGTCTGTTGAGAATGTCCTTGAGAGACAGGAGGAGGAACAGCAGACTAGGCCATGGTCAGATAAAAGGCAGCTTAGCCTGCAGAAGCATTGGGGGTGTGGCAAACATCTCAGAAGGGACCATCCCTAGTTTCTTGGACTATAAAAGCCAAGGGGGAAGAGATATACTTTCAGATTTGGAATATTCTGTTACTGTAACCTTTACAGTAAAAGTAGTGTTAGTACTCATGGTTGGTGCTTCTTGTCTGAACTACCTCTAAGGGCAGACTAAGGGCTGACACCCAACAGTAATCAAGAAGGCTAGGTTCTCGTAGTGGATAAATATGTGCTTTAGCTTTCCTTTTATTAGCAGGTATCTTAAGGTGGGCCCTTTTTGATGCCTTTGATCCTCTTTAACTCTGTCTTGATATAAGGGAGAGCTGGTTATGTGTTTATATGAATGAAATGTCCATCTGTTCTTATTCTGCAATGTTTTGCAGACATCCTTTCTTGTTTCCAGTCTCAGAGAATTCCATTACAACTTTATTTATAAAGTGAATTATCACTTGGAAAGGGATGCTAAATTCTGCTGTCAACTTCTCTCCTGAAATGTTATCTTAGATTTTAAATGTGTTTAATCTTTCTGCAGCTGGGCTTAAAAAATAAAAATGCATACCAACTAGCCTGGAAAGGAAAGTGGATGAGGGGAAAGAGCTTGGAGATGAGAATCTGCAAGCATAGGAGAGGCTAAATATTTTTCTTCTTCCCCACCAATCCCTATTTGGAAGTGTGGTAACTGATCCTTGCGAATGATTAGTAGTATCTTGGTGAATGATGTAGGGCTCATCATAACATATAGTTTTATACTCATTCATTCTTATCTGACAAAGACTGTTATGCTTTATCAGATCATTTAATCCCTTTGCAAGCATGGAAGCAATTTCCCCCTGGGGCAATGTGTGAGCATGAAATGACAATCACATACATGCACCAAAGACAGTCAAGTCTCACTTTAGTTAGTGTGCATTTGTCTCTCTCTCTCCCCCCCTCCCCCCCCCCCCCCCCACCTTTGAATGCAGCTTTCTCAAGCTCTAGTTCCACTGTTGTTATCCCCTATTTCAAATAATCTCACACTGGACATTACCAACCTGACACCTATCAAAGAACATCAAAGAACTTCTGAATCTCTCTTTCAACTTAATGGAATAGCTTTTGAGCATCAAAAACACATCACAAATGTGTACTGTTTGTCTAGTGAAAAAGGAAAGATTGTGTTTATCCTCATCACACTGCTAGATTTTGAAGATAAACAAGGGTTCACATAATCTGCAGTAGTAGAGCAGGAAGCTGAAATAGTGAGTTCAGAAGAATTACAAATAAGAAGGCAATATTTTAAACAAAAAAACCCACATTAAATGTATCAGGAGCTCTTCACTTATTTGTAGATATGCTAACTAAATAAAATATATGGTTAATCAAATGTCAAGCTTAGGGAGTAACTTGATTATCTTGGGGAATCTTAGTCTCTTTGGGAAGTGCTGCTCAATTTGCTAAGTACACTATGTTGTTTTATATTATCTGGTACACTAGGCGTGGGACCTTGCTGACTTTTTTTTAGTTATTCGGTTCACATGGACTTGGGAGTACATTTTATTTATTATTATTATTATTATTATTATTATTATTATTATTATTATTGTTATTATTGTTATTATTGTTATTATTGTTATTATTTCATTATTATTTATTCATTCAGTGGGCTAGACCTGGGAGCAGATATACATAGAATTGTGCTTAGTAGTACAAATTGAAACTCAAGGAGAGAAAGAAGGAATGCAGCTTTAATTTCTTTGCTTGATTTAAGAACAAAGTATTTCCTGAGTGGTTTAGTTTGGATTTATGACATTATAAGAGAAAAACGACTGTGTATGACATATTGCTAAGGATAACCTTCTTCCCTACATTAATTCCGTTGAAGGGTCAGCTTGAGATATTTTGGTTATCTTCTTTTTGCAGTGAAACAGAATTTATCCTAGAACTTGAGTTTACTTGAAATTATATTATTATATTTGCCGAATGAGAAGATATGGGTCAAAATGCCCTTGCTTACAGATGTGAGTCAAAATGTCTTCTTTTCCTTATACCCTTTATTAAAGCTCCAGAATGGCCTAGATTAGCTTGTAGATAGAAGAAATGAGTGACCTGAATCTTACTCCTCCAAAATGTCACCCTAACAAGGAACAGCTGATCAATCCAGAGAAATTAGATGATATGATGAGCACTAGTTTACCTGGTATTCTTCTGCAATAAGAGTTCTAGACTTGGCTTCATTCCTCAAGCTATCAAACTGACTTCCGTGCACTGCCACACCATACTCTGCTTTGCTTTTGCTGCCTTCTAGAACCTGAACAATTGTTTGCCTTAAGTTGCATCATATGCTTTGCTACTTGCCCCAGACTTTGACTTGTTTTGGGCCACACAACTGATCAGTTTTTGGCTTTCTGGAGTTTTCACTACTGCTTTTAAACTTGACCTTTACCATCCTGTAACTCTGCCTAGTCATTACCCATGGACAAAAGCAATATGCGTAATATTGGGAGTCTTGGAGAGGATATTGGAGGTGGGCTACATAGAAAAAAGTGGATTACATGCTCACAAACAATAATTTGTGTATTGCATTGGATTCTAGCCTTTATATGAATGGGCTTCATATATATTTCCTTGTTTTTTGACAACCTTCTGAAATACTATAGCTCATAGAGTTGTATAACTTAATTTTGTAAACATTGCTATAGTATAGACAATACTTTTTAATCTTTTAAATAGTGACAAACGTAAAATTACAATACCAACAGGACAAAAAAGATAAATGGTAGCTATAAAAAGAAGAAAAAAACCCTAGATATATTATGGTGATTAAAATAAACCAAAAGCAACAAAAAAGAAAAAAGGCTAATTAGCAAACAAACAAAAAGAAAAATCCATATAACATTAATCAGTATTGATACAAAATTAACTCAGACCTCAACTTTATCATTAAATCTAGACCACACAGAAACATATTGCTTCATCTTCTCATTTTTAGCACACAGAGACTTTTCAGAAATAGATAACAGACTCATATCCTAATTCCATTCCTTAAAATCATAATATAACTTTCTTTCCATTTATGTAAAATTATCCTCTTTGCCAGGTGTTATACACTGTTTCTCCATGTAAGCCCAAAGAGGGGAATACTCATAAAAGGTCTCATTCCAAAAGAATATAAATGTTAAAATAAAAACCCAATGATATACTGTATTTGAAAATCTGGTAGGTTAAAACTGCTATCATCATAAGGTAACTTCATTTTGGTCAAGGATATCTGAAGGGCTTTAGCCTGCCATAAAATTTTTCTCATTAACCTATCTGTATAAAATATCTAACAAAGATTAACATTAGAATCCCTCTTAAAATGTACATTAATGTCAATGTCATATTCATTTTAATAACATTAATCTTGCCCCAGAGACTTAATGGAAGTTTTAACCGTGTTATGTTTCTGAAATTGCATTTATGCATTTAGATATATTTAATTCAATATATTGTGATATATTTAAAGAAAGATGCAAATGCAAATATTTTATACGGTCTGTAGAACTCATAAATCATAATCTCTTGCAGTAATCTATGGATTTATTCGATCCAAAATATCAGTAATCAGGCAGATATAGTCAGATGCTTGTCTATATTTTTAGAAATTCAGAGTTGTGTGGATTATACAGTAGATGGTGTTACTTTTTTCCTGGCTAGTTTTGCAGTTAATATTTTAGCATCCACGCCGAACAAAGATGTTGGTCTATAAGTTGAACATCTAGTACAGTCTTTCTTAGACTTTAATATTACTGTAATATAAGCCACATAAAACAATAAATATAAATATAGAGATTAAATGACTGATTATAACCACTAATAATATTGGTGCCAACAGGTCTATGAAAGTTCTGTATCATTCAGTTAGAAGTCCATTAGCTCCAGGAACCTTCCCCAGTTTCATAGACTGTTTTGTCTCTGTAATTTCTGTAATGTTAACAGTTGTGCTAGTTTATTTTTTGTCTTCCTGGGAAACCTCTTCCATCTGAATATTTCCAAGAAATTAATAATTTGGTGTTCAGTGAAAGAACTCCCTAATTTATATAACTGTATAAAAATCATACATTTGATAATAGATTCTGTCTCAGTAAATAACTGTCCATTGTTAGCCTGAATTCCAGATATAAAATTTTGTACGCTGCTTTCAAATAAAGACAACCAGACATGTTTACAATTTCATACATCTGAGGGAGGTATGAAAAATGATCACTTTGTATTGATAGTTTGTATCTAATGCTGAGTGCACTTTTGCTCCTTACCCCAGAGCACAGATGAGTGCATAGGAAAGGATGGGGGAATTAAAGGTCCATTCCACAAATGAATTCAGCTAATAGATAATCTTGAAGTCTAATGATTGCAACATCCTTCCATGTACATTGGTTCACTTTTCTTTCTTGCACCTCCAACACCTCCTTTGTATGAAAATATGGAAATTATTAAGTACTGATTTTGTAGTGGTATGTTGACATTCTTGATTTACTTTTAATTATTTTTGCATGACATTTGCTGGGTGTTTAGGGATTATGCCTGTTTTGCCATTTCTACTGTTCTGTCACCTGATGTTTCAGTGATAGTTCTCTTGAAATTTTAGCACCATCCCTATCAGGCCCACAGAAAGCCAGATGCAATGTCACAGTCTATAGACTTTGAGTAAAACCAGTAAGAATTATTGCATGGAGTGTTTCAATAAGGAGACCATGCCCTGCTGAAATTGTACAATCTTTGTTTTGAAGACTTTAGGGACAGGTTGTTCTTTAAACATGTGTTATACAACTTCATTGTTATGAGTCTTTGTATGCATGCTGGAGGCTGCAGATGCAGAGATGGTTGTTTTCAAATGTTTCTGGTATAAACAACTGAACAACCCAACTGAACAAACTGGATAGCTTGTGTTTTAACACATGTTTTTGCAAATTAGCTGGGAGCTATGGGGTATCAACAATGCTTCCTAATTATAGATTGCTTTTGTGCTTGTATCTGGAGCGTGGTCTGTGCTTAGAATTTCAAAACGTAAGTGGTGAATCAAGTGCAGCATTGTGGAAGAGTGAACTCATCACCTGGAGTGAGCAGGTATTTTTTTTCCCCTCCTGGGATCCAGAGTTTTGATGCTACCTGCGAAGAAGGATTAAAACAGCCCTACCCTCTCCTTAATTGGAGAGCTTATTTTATAAAAAGGGAACTGAAAATAAGCATGTGTGTGTCAAGAAAGGAGTTATGTCAGGAGGACAGCAGTGACCTGGGAAAGAGAAGACTCCAACCCAAAGGCAGGCACCTCAGCAGTAGTCTTCAGACAGCAGGAGAAAAAGGTCAATGCCGAAGCTGCAAGACTGTTCACTCCAGGTGGTGAGTTCACTCTTCCACAAGCATATTTTGTGATTAATGCAGTTCCTAAAGAGTAGAAGTCACAGAAGGTGGAAGCTCTTAAGCAACCTTGGCTAGTCTCAAAAAAAAAAAAAAAAAAAAAAATTAGCAATGGATGGGGAGGTCACCAGGAAATTCCAGAATTGGAGGCCACAGTTGAAAATAAGAAAAAAAAAATGCTCTGGAAAAGGAGAGTGGCAAACCACTTCCATATTATTGCCAAGAAAATAACATAAATGTGTTCATGCAGTTACTAGGAGTTTAGCTTTAGAGCGAGCATGTACAGGTAGTCTCTAGTTTAAGAATGAGTTCCATTCCCAAGGTCTGTCCTTAAGTCAAATTTGTATGTTAGCCAGAACAGTATTATTGTATAATACTCTATAAGTAATATTGTCTAATTAACTTGAACCATTGTGTATTTAACTTGAATTTTGCTACAATAGGCTCTGTCCTTCACTATGGGCCATCCGTAAACCAGGTGTTTTAACCCAGGGACTACCTATACTCTAAAGCAAGGATACCACAATCTGTGTTAAGTCTTAAAAAAACAAAACAGAAGCTACTGTGCATGATCATAGTGCTATTAACAATGTCTCTTGCTGAGTTCTATTTGAATTACAAAAACAATACAGCCTGAGTATTAATTCATCACAGTATAGTCCTGATTTCTGTTCTATTTTTTTGGTGTGACTGTAAGATTTGTTAACTACTCTTTCTTGAGCATCAAGCCTTAGTAGGACATAGTTTGTTCACAGCACTAGATGCCCACAGAATAATAAAAGCAAACAAATCATCATGGCTCTTTCAGTCATTTGTAAGGACTGCTTGGATGTTTGTCTTAAGGGAATATATGGGTCAAATTGGGTATTAGTTTGAAAAGGGTAATTAGACTGATTTTTCAAAGCAAAAGGTCATGTAGGCAGGAGCTTGCAAATTCTTTGCATCCCTAGAGCTCTCTGGAATTTTTTGTTCCCAGCTGATTAATTCAACTAGGAAATGAAAAAAAAAATTAGAAAAATCTAATTTCCCCCCCTTTTTGAGGACAAGAACAACATTTGCCCTCCTTGATTTATTTGGTACCTCACCCATCCCCTGCCACACAAATTAATCCAGGAGGAAATAGAAAATCTTAGCCTTACCCATGTTTGTAATAAAGCTTTACCCCCTTTCCATAATTTCCCAGCCCAGTGTTGCTCTTATTTTTCACAAAAATGTGAAGAGTGGCCTTCCCCATCAACAGACTGGCCATTCCTGTGCTAAGCAATAAACCATGGCTTATAAATTATAATGGCTAGTTTGAAATAAGTTGCATATTTTAAGATAGCTTCTTCCAGAGTTTCGGGTAGCTTCTGAGTACACTCAAACTTAAGCCATTGCTTTGATGAAACCAGCAGTAAAGGTAGCTCTCTTGTTCTGATCTTGGTAAATGATTGGAGTAATTTCAGAAGTACAGATTCCCCTAGGGATTTTTGTGCTCTTTTCAAGCCCAGGCTTGAAAAAAATCATTGGGAAAAAAGTGCCTAGCATTAGAATTTAAACATTCTAACAGCAAAAAGTAACAGAGTCTCCTGGCACCTCAAAAACTAATATATATTTTTATCACATTAATTTTTTTTTTGCATAACATCTTACTGTCAGATACATGGAGTATAGTTTTGTGAGAGGATTATTGTTATTAAAACAACATTAAATGTCTTTCTCTCCCCCTCTCTTCTACCAGCAGCTGCTATTCTTGCACTAAAGAAGTAGCTAACATATATAGAGGGATTAGAAAGCCTGGCTGTTGTTTAATCTGTAGAAAGGAATTAAATCTCATGCTATGAACTATCTCTGGAATTGTTTTGTTCTTAAAAGCCCTTTGCAGTGCAAGAGTACATTAATGTCAGCCTGCTTATCTGTATGAATGGCTTGCTGAACTGAAGAACCATCAGATTGGTAACAACTTATACGATTTCGATTGCAAGCTTCTCTTATGAGATCTCGTTTAAGCCTCTTTTAAAATATAACCATCTTAGCATCTTTCTTTCTTTGAGTAAATAATATTTTTTGATTTAAGAGTTGATAGGTATTGAGGTGTCTTACTAAAAATTTAGTAAGAAAATTCTTCCTTCAAGAGCTGGAACATTTAACTAAATGGATTGTTAGCTGATTAGGAAACCTATAGTAGGTAAGGAGTAGGACATGTATAGAAAACTACTATTAACCAACAAGTTTATTCTTCAGAGACAGGAAGTTGGAAGAATAATTCAAGAAAAATAAATGTTTGGTTTAATACCAACATTATCTGTAAATACTGTTTAAAAGAAACCAGACATAGTGGTAACATACTTTTTTTTGGAACGAAGGTAAATAGTTATTACAAAGAGCAGCAAACTGTAATAAACCCAGTGCAGCAGCAGAATTTTACTGATACTTCTTTCTCCCTCCCTTGGTGAATACATGTAAGTAGCATCAAGGCTAAAACATGTATCTATTGTAAAATGTATTACATGGTTTTCATTGATAAAACAATCTCAAAGTGAGGACATAATCAAACAGCAGTGATTAATGAACAACAATATTTACAGTGCGAGTGAAAACAAAATAAAGTTCTAACTGATTACAGAGCACCAAACCATGACCAAAACTGACTGCTTTGCCACACCAAAGCCTGGAGTTTACACCTATGTTTACACCTAAAAGTGAGGAACATACAGCAAAGGTGGGGTGTATCTTTTCATGTGGCAAGAAGAAAGGGAAATGTTTCATCCTGGCATTGTGAGTGGTAGAGACAGATTGGGTAGGAACCTGGATCTGTTTGTACAACAAGTGCTAGCTCTAATTGGAGGGGGGACATGATTGAAGATCTTCAGGTACCAAAATTCCTTGAGCCAGCAAAAAGAGACAGGTAAGTTATCTTGGAGAGAACATTTCATAATGCCAATGCTGCAGTTGTCAAAAAGTTTTATTTCTTATGGCCATGGCCTGATCTTCCATTGGGAGGCACACAAGTCTCAGAAGCTAGATGGATAAATAACTTGTTACTAATATTGGATCTGGAAGTTGTCTGCCCAGATATGTGTGCAAAAGGAAAGTACAGAGAGATGCTAGGAGAAGTCAAGGCTTCTACATGATTCTCTAGTTCTTAAAAGCACTCTGTCTGTAACTGGAAGCAATCTAGATTGCCAACTTTCTTTCTATAATTGTTTTTTTTTCATCCTAGCATTTTTCCCGCATGTGCAGGGTCTGCTTTTTTTTTGGGGGGGGGGTGGGAATCAACCAAATGTTGATCTGTGGGTTGCAACAGGAATTGACTAACTGGCTGGTTGCCCCAGCCTAATGTTGGGGGCTGAGAGAGTGACTGGCCCAAAGTCACCCAGCCGGCTTTCATGCCTAAAGCGGGACTAGAACTCACAGTCTCCTGGTTTGTAGCCTGGAGCCTTAACCACTAGACCAAACCGATTCTTTCAATTTTCTTTCTACAATTATTCCTGGAATTCTGCACTTTGCCACTGAGGCAGATTGCTTCAGCAAGCAACTATCAGATTGCAGTGAAGACAAATCCTGTTCCCCCAAGGTTCCGAGTTGTAGGAATATATAGCCCCGTTTGAGGACAAATGTAAGAATATCCTGTTTTGCCCAAAGGCTTATTAAGGGAATGAGTTTGTATAATTGTCCCTTGGCATTTTTCACTGTGTTCTGAAATGTTCTCCAAAAGATTTGCAAATTCTCTGGTCAGGTGTGAGTTCCCAGGAGGTCTGCGTGGAGAGAAAGATAGAATTGTGTCCATTTGCTTCTTTCCTTCCTGTTTGGCATATGGAAGCCTCAGTCAGCTGAGGAACACCGGCTTGATACAGCTCATTGTCTGTAACAAAATGCCCATTTGGAATCTGATCTTTCCTGGAAATGGGTTCATTAACTTCTTTTGTCACATTCATTATTAAACAGTGATATATTTAGAGCTGTCATTATTTTGGATTTTTGTCATTTTTGTCGTATTTAAAAACTACTTTCCTTCCTATCCATTCTCTCTTTTGGTCTACAGCCTGCATTTCTACTTCTTGAAGAAAAACTGCACTAAGTAGCTTTTCCTTGTCTTCCTTTCAAGTCTGCTTAAAAATGGTCAGGGACACAAAGGCTCATTGTTAGAACTGAATAGAGGAGAATGATAGCTGAGCGAGTTAATACTTTTCCGAGAATGTTGTCCAGGATTACTTCAGATACAAACAACATAGTCTACTTCTATTTTTAGTCTCAGTTTTGGAGAGGTTTGTCCTACATTTAAAATAGTTTTATTGGGATTCAAATCACAATTACCATTGAAGCTTCTGTGATACAAAGGATGAATGACCTACATCAGAAATGGGTAACAGAGGTGCAACTCATTCTCCTGACCAGCTGGAGATATCACTGAAAAAGTGATGATGTCACAGGAAGGGCTAAGGGTGATTTTTTTCACCTTTTTTTCTGCTGGTTTGTGAGTTTTTAAGGGTGAAAATGTGAGCAAGCTGCCTCTGGGAGGAAAATTTTTCCCATTTCCATTTTTCAAGCCCCCAATTCCCCAAACCAAATTGCACCATCAACATTCAGTTGCAAAGTGCTTAATCTTTTCTGTCATAATTTGGGGCTATCTGGCTGGTAGGAGAGATTAAAGGGTGAAAATAGGAGCAGCTTATTTATTTCTTAAATGTAGTGTATATCACATCTTTCTCTGAGGAACCCAAGGCAATGTACATAGTACTTTCTCCTTGTCTGATTTCCCACAACAACAAATTTTTGAAGTAGATTGAGATGAGAATGAATGATTGGACCAAAGTCACAGAGTGAGCTTTCATGCCTGATAGTGAACTAGATCCTGGGTCTTCCCACTCCTAATTCAATATGTTAAAAACTACACCACATTAGCTTTCTTATATTGCCACCCCAAACTTCCCTCTCCTATTTCCACACTCATTTTGGGCCAAAACAATGAAACAAAACTGACACCAAAGCCTGTACTGCTGGAAACTCACCTATTTTGCCATTGAATTTCAGTGATAGGATCTCAGGATGCAGCCCATAGACCTTGGCTTGCCCATCCCTAATTCATTTGCTTCTGAACTTAAAATAAAACAAGGCTTATGCATATATGGCAAATGAGAAGTGAAGATTTTTTTCTGAAAAATGTTGTTAAACCTGACTGAACAGATCAAGGGTTACACAAAGAAATAGATAGCAGAATCACTTCAAATAATCTCCCTTCAAAAATCTCTTGCAGATTATTTTATTTTTATTATGACAGTTATGTACTGTCAACTATAGAAGGAATTCCAGCATGTTACAATATCATAACACATCTAAAAAGTTATCATTCCTGAGCATCCATTATCCAGCAAAACTCTGCAAATTAGAGTTTTGTTTTTATTTCTTTTAAACGCTATAAGGGAGGGCACCATCCAGAGAACTGGGATTAGGATATTTTAAGGGATGATTCAAAAGATTGTCCCCTAGTCCCCCACTCATGTCGGACAGCTACTCTCAACATTTCATGGAATGCACACACTCTTTTACATACACACATATCTACATGCAAACATGAATTCACACTTTCTCTCTCTCACACACATACAGTATATCGAGAGACGGGTGGTGGTTCCAAACCAGATAAGCCACATGTACTTACAATTAATTAAATACAGTGGTACCTCGGTTCACGAACTTAATTCATTCCACGATTCTGGTCACGAACCAAATCAAATTTCCCCATAAGGTTCAATGTAAATAAGGTTAATCTGTTCTGACCCCTATGAATGTGGTCGCCAACTGATTTTGGTCGCCAACCAAATCAAATTTTCCCATAAGGTTCAGTGTAAATAAGGTTAATCTGTTCTGAACCATATGTTTGTTTTTTTTTAAACCACAAAAATATGACACAAAGTACAGTACAGTACAGTATGAAGAGAGAGAACACTAACCTTGCTTGAGGTGACTTCTGGCATGGAGGACAGGAAGTGTCTGTCTGCGACTGCGATCTCGCCTACAGGAAGCCACGACCATGTGTCAGAGCAGGGAAGATGGCCGCAGGTCATGTTCATCACCAGATGCGGAGTTCGCGAACAGAAGCAAAATTTTGTGAACGCTGCTGTTCGTGAACCGAATTGTTCATGAACAGAAGCATTCGTGAACTGAGGTATTACTGTAATATCTAAAGTGGGTGAAAGATGACAGTTTGGGCACTGTTTAGTTTAGCTTTGATGCTGGATTGTGCTGAGACATGAAACTCTTACTTACAGAATGAGCTACTAGTCCCTGGGCTGGTGACTCTTATTCCAAACACTAGAATGCATGGTGGAATGCAGCTGAAAGAAAACATTCCATAGGTCTCTCGCTCTGCATTCATTCCGCATGCCATGAGTTTCCTTCAACAGGATGCATATTACACAATATTTCCAAAATAAGATTCTTATGCTATACATTCTACAGAAGAATTAAAGTACCATGGCATAACAATCTTTACATATTCAATATATATCTGAGATGTGGAGATAGGGAGATAGTGGAAATATTACCCCACCTGCCCTCTTTGCAGCTGGTGTACAGTCTCTGGGTGTTGGACTTGGGGTGGAAACCTCTGTACGTTGTGTGGAGCTTCTGAGTCTTCACATCGGCAGCCTGACTAACTTCTCTCCAAGTTGCCTTGATCTTAACCTCCAACCTCATTTTCTTGGGGTGGGGGTGGTATGTACTGCTGTTCTTCTTGATTGTGTAGCCAAGCATCTCAAGGATTACAGTGGCTGTAGTGTATACCAGTTCATTGGTTTCAGTTATGGTGGTAGTAGGGATTGTTGTGAGGGCTTTATTGGCATCTTATAGCATATTATCTGATGGTACTTCTCCACTGAGCCTTGATAATTGGTCTCAAGGGTTGACTGTAGCTGGTGAGTGTCAAAGCCAATGTCCTGGATGAAACCCAGAGCATCCAGGATTACATCAGTAAGATGGCACCCAAAGATGAGCTGCTGAGAGAATGTCTGAGGCAGCAACGGACATGGGAAGAAGTTTAAGCAGAGGAAGTGCCATGGCAAGACAAGCCCCTGCATGTGATGTACCATCAACAGATAGCTGAGGTGGCTGACATTGGGAAAA